>CM038670.1:35614304-36259607 GCA_021605145.1 Aegilops bicornis
TTGGCCCATTCACTATTACGGAAAGGCGTGGAAAAGTGGCATATCAAGCTGGAGCTTCCGTCGAACCTTTCTCGTGTTCACGATGTGTTCCACGTGTCACAACTCCGACGCTGCTTCAAGGACCCAATCCGAGCAGTGGACCATGAAGTGCTCGAATTGCAACAGGACCTATCCTATAAAGAGCATCCGTCCGCATTCTCGACCAAGCTGAACGCCGCACACGCCGGAAAGGCGATCAAGTTCCTCAAAGTCCAATGGGTCGAATCACTCTGAAGACGAAGCCACCTGGGAACGCGAGGATCGTCTTCGAGATGAATACCCCGCACTCTTTCCTTCTACCTCCTAAATCTCGGGACGAGATTTCTTGTAGTGGAGGAGATTTATAACGATCGGGAAATTAAGCTACAGTAATCCCGGCTAATGATGCCATGCCACTGTGATTAATCTCACGTGGATTAAAACCCGGTTCAAATTTAAATTAAAAACAGTGGCAAACATTAAAAGTTTTCAAAATCTAAAACTAAAATGTTCGAGGGTTGTCAAATATTACAAAGTTAATTATGGTGGGGTGCACACATTTTTGTAAAGTGTTTAGATATTTTAAATAAACCAAAACAGAAAAAAAAGAAAAATAAGAAAAAGAAAATACAACAAAAAGGAGTGGGGGAGAAACCCCCCCCCCACTGGCCCAACTGGGCCAAGCCCACCTGGCCCAGTCGGCCAGCCCCCCTGGCCCGGCCCAACCGGCCGCCCCACTTATCCACCCCCTCCTCCGGTCGGCTAACCCTAGCCACCCACTCTCCCCCCTCCCCCGATCCCCTTTCTCCTCCCTCCAGGTTGATCCGGATCGGCACCGGCCGATCCCGTCGCGCCCCTCCTCGACGCCGGCGACCCGCCGCCCGGCCTCACCTCCTCCTCCTCCTCCCGACCTGCGCGCCGGGCTCAGGCCTCGCCCGCCCATGGGTCGTCCCCGACCCCGCCTCACGGATCCGCCCCGACGCCCAACCGGCCGCCTCCCCGCCCTCCTCCTCACCGGTCGCCATCGACCGCCCCCGAGCAGCTCGCATAGACCCCACGCTCCCTCCCCGTGAGCACTCCCTTCTCTCCCTAGTCCCTCCCGAACGCCGACGCCTGGCCTCCCGTCGCGGCTCGGCCGCCCCCTCCCCGCGCACCTCCCCTTCCTCTCCCTGTCCCCGCCACCGAGCACGGGACGTGCTCCCCGGCCTCCCTCTCTCCTCTCCTCGCCCGAGCCGCTCCCCGGCGAGCACGCCGCACCCGAGCATTCCCCCGCCGTTGATCTCGTCGCCGGCGCCCCCCGGTGACCAAATGGTCACGGGGCTGAGCCCGTGAGGCTCGGCGCGCCGCGAAAGTCCCCTCCCGGCCCCCCGTAGAGCGTTTCGATGGAGACCCGAACCCCCCGCCACCTCCGCCGCTCGCCGGCGCCGATTCCGGCCGAGCCCGGCCGCGCCACTACCACCCTCGGACGCGCCGCCCTCCCGGCTCTCGAACGCCGCCCGCGCCCGTCAGCCGGAAGACGGTCCGTGAGCTCCGGCGCCTCCTCCGCCGAGGACGCCCACCGGCTCCCTACGGCCACCGACGTGGCACGACCCGGGGCCACGCCACATCGATCGCTGGGCCTGTGGCCCCCGCCGCCTGCTGACTCGGCGGCCAGGTTGACCAGTCCAACCCACCCCCTGCCTATGACAAGGGGGCCCCACCCCCACTGAATGTTTTTTAAAAAGAAAAGGAAAATGAAATTTAAATAAATAAAACTAAAAATGAATAAAATTAATTAATTAATTAATTATTTAACTAATTATTAAGTAAATAATTAATCTAATTAATCCTGATTAATTAACCTAATGACTAATTAACCTAATTAACTACTGTTAATTAAACTTAACTAAGTTAAGTAGTTAACAGAGTATGACTTAACGGGACCCACATGTCGGGGTTGACCTAGTCAACCCTGTTGATCGGCCGACGCCAGCATGACGTCATGCCGACGTCATAAATACAATTTTCGAATTAATTAATTAATTAATTAATTTCCGAAATTAATAAAATCTTTTAAAATCATATCTTTTAATCCGTAACTCGGATTAAAATATTTTCAACATGAAAGTTGCTCGTAACGACGAGATTTAATCCGGATAAGCAAATTCCGCTCGTCCGCCACACACCCCTAACCTATCGAACCTGCAACTTTCCCCTCCGCCCTTCCGCCTTTAAAAATCAAACACCGGAATACTTTCCGGATGTTTCCCCTTAACCAGACCACCTCATACCACGTTAGGGCACGCCTAGCATCGCTTCTTGACATGTAATGCATCGATATGCATCTGTTTACTTGGTATTCATTGTTTCTTCCCCTCTTCTCTCCGGTAGACTACGACCGACGCCGCTGGCCGCGTTCGACCACGGTGTTGACGACCCCTCTCGCTTGCCAGAGCAACCAGGCAAGCCCCCCCTTGATCACCAGATATCGCCTACTCTTCTCTATACTGCTTGCATTAGAGTAGTATAGCATGTTACTGTTTTCGGATACTCCTATACTGCTGCATAGCCTGTCCTTGTTACTTCTGTTGTTACCTTACCTGCAATCCTATATGCTTAGTATAGGGTGCTAGTACTTTCATCTGTGGCCCTACATTCTTGTCCGTCTGCCGTGCTATACTATCGGGCCGTGATCACTCGGAAAGTGATCACGGGTATATACTATATACTTATGCATGATACATGTGAGACTAAAGTCGGGTCGGCTGATGGAGCACCCGCAAGTGGATCTTTGAGGCGGAGCGACAGGGCAGGTTGAGACCGCCTAGGAGAGAGGTGGGCCTGGCCCTGTTCGGCGTTCACGGATACTTAACACGCTTAACGAGGTCTTGGTATTTGATCTGAGTTGGCTACGAGCTTATACGCACTAACCATCTACGCGGGAGTAGTTATGGGTATACCCGCGTCGTGGTATCACCAAGCACTTCAGACGTCAATGACGGAGCTGGCCACGGATTGGACTGAACGCCTGTTAGGCTAGGTCTCGCTTCGTCACAGACGAACGTGCAGGTGTGCTCAGGGCGATGGGCCCAGACCCCTGCGCGCTTAGGTTTAGACCGGCGTGTTGGCCTCTCTGTTGTGCCTAGGTGGGGCTGCGACGTGTTGATCTTCCGCGGCCGGGCATGACCCAGGAAAGTGTGTCCGGCCAAATGGGATCAAGCGTCTTTGGGTAAGATGGTGCACCCACAGAGGGAAGTTAATCTATTCGGATAGCCGTGATCTTCGGTAACAGGACGACTTGGAGTTGTACCTTGAGCTTATGACAACTAGAACCGGATACTTGATAAAACACACCCTTCCAAGTGCCAGATACAACCGGTGTTCGCTCTCTCTCAGGGATATGAGGAGGGGATCGCCGGGTAGGATTATTGCTATATGATGTTACTTGGAGGACTTCAGATTGCCCTCTCTACCTGTTGCAAGACAGGTGTCCAGAAGCGTAGTCTTCGTTAAGACTAGCTATCCCCCTCTTATTCTGGCATTCTGCAGTTCAGTTCACTGATACGGCCCTTTACACATATATCCATGCATATGTAGTGTAGCTCCTTGCTTGCGAGTACTTTGGATGAGTACTCACGGTTGCCTTGTTCCCCCTTTTCCCCCTACCTCTACTCGATTGCTGCAACCAGACTATGGAGCCTGTGAGCCAGACGCCACCGTCGATGGCGACTACTACTACTGGAGGTGCCTACTACTACGCAGGCAGCCTCACGACCACTGTGAGTAGCTAGGAGGATCCTGTGCAGGAGGCCTCGCTCCTCTTTCGATCAGTATCCCAGCTTTGTGCTAACCTTCTTAAGGCAAACTTGTTTAACTTATGTCCAGACTCAGATATTGTTGCTTCCGCTGACTCGCCTATGATCGAGCACTTGTATTCGAGCCCTCGAGGCCCTGGCTTGTATTATGATGCTTGTATGACTTATTTTATTTGTAGAGTTGTGTTGTGATATCTTTCCGTGAGTCCTTGATCTTGATCGTACACATTTGCGTGCATGATTAGTGTACGATTAAATCGGGGGCGTCACAGTGCGCCATTACTATCCCAGACACTAATGGCGCAGCTAAAGTGCGCCATTACTAGGCCCAGAAGTGCGCCACTGTTGTTAGTCCAAGAGGCCATGTGTACCTTGTGCTCTGGGTTACTAATGGCGCACTTTTAGATAATGCGTCACTGGTGTGTTTATTTCTGTGCGCCACTAAAGTGCAATATGGTGCGCCACTACTATGAATATTAGGAATTATTATTTTTTGCTTTTCTGATATCTGTACAGGTTACAAAATACATTACAGCACAAAATATAAACAACACAACATATAAATAGACGATTTATCGAATACAATAGAAGATTAGTCTCCAAATACAATTCGTCATATTAGTCTCCGAATTGAAAATACCGAACAAAGTTAGAACATTACAAGTCTCGAGACCGCGAGTAGCGAGTTTGTCGTCACATTACAAGTCGATATCTAAACTACCATCACATAGAAGAGGGTTGCGGTCACGATGAGCATCATCGCGATGAAACTGATCTTCATCCCGGTTTCTCCTCCGCTCCCTCCTCTCTCCCGCTACATTACAACAAATGGAGTGATAAAACCATTGTGCAAAGATTTAGAATTAGATGACATGGTTGAAATCAAGTGATACATGTAATAATTTAGTTGCATGTAATAATTGAGCTTGCCACTGACACACACGCGGCCGACACGTCGTGATTCGATCTTAGCTATCTTTTCACAATCTTCTTGCCCTTCTTTCTTGCAGTTGAATAATTTAGCCCCGGAACCCCTTGAGTTCTTCTCTTGAACGGACGTCCTTTAGGTAGGGTGGTCCTGCTTCTTCTTGTGGTGTATGGTACTTCATCGTCGTCGTCATCTTCCATCTTCGGGTCGCCGTACTCGAAGTCTTGCTCATTGGCGACTCCATCCATTCCGATGATCTTCCTTTTGCCTCTCCTCATGACAACACGACTGGGCTTTGACGGGTCGGTAATGAAGAAGCTTTGGTCCACTTGGGAAGCCAGTACCCATGGCTCATTTTTCGCGGTGACGTTTGCGCCCGCGGTGTTGGATTTTGCTTCGGGTATAACCATGGTGGTGAAATACCTACTTTTAGGACACTCTTGGCCCATCTGACACGGAACACCGGGACCTTCTCTCCAGCGTAGCTCAGCTCCTAGACCTCCTCGATCCTTCCGTAGCATCGGTCCTTGTCGTTACCGGTGTAGGATTCCATCGTTACCCCGGAGTTCTGATAATCATCGCTCTTCATGTCCTTTTCCTCGGTGTAGAATGTGTAGCCGTTGATATCGTACGCCTCATAGGTCATCAGGTTATGCTCGGCGCCCTGTGACAAGGCGAATCTGAGTTTTTCTTCCGCGGAAGAATCCTCATGTAAAGGGTACGACATAAGCTTCTCCTTGAACCAACGCGTGAAACATGAGTTGTGCTCTTTGATTATATCTCTGTCCATCCTCTGTTGGCCTCGGTCATTGTACGTCTTCTCAATAAAGGTTTTGTGCTCTACCACCCAAGGATCGACCACGTCTATGTGTTGTAGCGCGACTAGGTTTGCTCTTTCAAAGTCGGCGAGTCGACCCTTGAAGTCGACATGCATTCGCGGCGACCCACGCGGTGACCCCATCCAGGGAGCCTGCCGAGGTGCCTGTTGACGGGCAGACCAACGGGGTTCTCGATGCCTAGATAATTCTTGCAGAAGGAGATGGACTCTTTGGTCAGAAAGCCCTTGGCTATGCTTCCATCTAGAAGTGCCCTGTTGCGACCGTATCCTTTGATGACACCATTCATCCATTCGAACGACATCATGCTGTGCAGGAACGTCGGCCCGAGTTGGATGATATCCTCCACGATATGGACCAGCATATGCACCATAACGTTGAAGAATGCTGGCGGGAAGTACGTCTCAAGCTTGCATAGTATCACCACGATCTCTTCCTGTAGCCTTCTGAGTTGCCTCACGCCAACTGACTTCCGAGAGATGACGTCGAAAAAGTTGCATAGGCCAAATAGCGTTTCATGGACGTGCGTGTCCATGATCCCATGGATTGCAACTGGAAGTATCTGCATCATCAGCATGTGACAGTCGTTTGACTTCATCCTGCTGAACTTCTGCTTCGCTGAGTCTAGGTATCTGCTTATCTTCCCCGCGTAACCGTAAGGAAGTTTTACTCCTACGAGGCAGGTGAAAAACCCCTCGATCTCCTCCTGACTGAGAGTGAAGCACGTGGGAGGGCAGTCATATTTGATCTTCTTGGCCTTTTTGCATTTGCGAACATTCCACTCAGACGAATGATTGTCACTCGACCGTAACGAAAACCACTCGACGTACAGAAGATATAAAGTCACTCAGAATATCAACGGTCGGGCGTTTACTCATAGACTTTAATGACCATTTATGTCACTTTATTATTAGCGTTACCAGTAACGCCCTGTCTTAATGTATCTTAAACCCTGTGTAACTGAGGGCCGGAGGGGTCTGGCGAACTCTATATAAGCCACACCCCCTCCTCAGGGACAAGGGTTCGCACCCCCTGTGACACACACACGCATATAATCCAGTCGACTGCCTCCGGGCACCGAGATGTAGGGCTGTTACTTCCTCCGAGAAGGGCCTGAACTCGTAAAACTCGTGTGTACAACATCGCCATAGCTAGGATCTTGCCTCTACATACCGACCCCTCATTCTACTGTCAGACTAAGAACTACGACAGTTGGCGCCCACCATGGGGCAGGTGTCTTAGCGACTAATTGGTGCAGTTGCAATTTTTCCGATTCCCATCATCATGGTTTCCGGCGGTGGGTGATACGTCTCCAACGTATTTATAATTTTTGATTGCTCCATGCTACTTTATCTACTATTTTAGGCAATATTGGGCTTTATTATCCACTTTTATATTATTTTTGGGACTAACCAATTATCCGGAGGCCCAGCCTGTGTTTGCTTGTTTTATGCCTATTTCAAAGTGTTTAGAGGAAAAGGAATATCAGACGGAGTCAAAACGGAACGAAATCAACTAGAGAAGTTATTTTTGGAAGGAAACCCACCTGATGGACTTGGACCCCACGTCAGAAGATACGGGAGGTGCTCACGAGGGTGGGGGCGAGCCCACCGCACCCCCTCCCCCCTCCCCCCCTCCCCCCCCACGGGCGCGCCCCCTGCCTCGTGGGGCCCCCGTAGCTCCACCGACGTACTCCTTTCACCCATATATACCTACGTACCCTAAAACTTCCAGAAGCGAAGATAGATCGGGAGTTCCGCCGCCGCAAGCCTCTGTAGCCACCAAAACATCTCGGAGCCTGCTTCAAGACTCTCACGGGAGGGGGGATCCATCACCGGTGGCCATCTTCATCATCCCGGCACTCTCCATGACGAGGAGGGAGTAGTTCACCCTCGAGGCTGAGGGTATGTACCAGTAGCTATGTGTTTGATCTCTCTCTCTCGTGTTCTTGATTTGGCACAATCTTGATGTATTGCGAGCTTTGCTATTATAGTTGGATCCTATGTTTCTTCTCCCCCTCTACTCTCTTGTAATGAATTGATTTTTCCCTTTGAAGTAACCTTATCGGATTGAGTCTATAAAGATTTGAGAACACTTGATGTATGTCTTGCCGTGCGTATCTGTGGTGACAATGGGATATCACGTGATTCACTTGATGTATGTTTTGGTGATCAACTTGCGGGTTCCGCCCATGAACCTATGCATAGGGGTTGGCACACGTTTTCGTCGTGATTCTCCGGTAGAAACTTTGGGGCACTCTTTGAGGTTACGTGTGTTGGTTGAATAGATGAATCTGAGATTTTGTGATGCATATCGTATAATCATACCCACGGATACTTGAGGTGACATTGGAGTATCTAGGTGACATTAGGGTTTTGGTTGATTTGTGTCTTAAGGTGTTATTCTAGTACGAACTCTAGGGCTGTTTGTGACAATTATAGGAATAGCCCAATGGATTGATTGGAAAGAATAACTTTGAGGTGGTTTCGTACCCTACCATAATCTCTTCATTTGTTCTCCGCTATTAGTGACTTTGGAGTGACTCTTTGTTGCATGTTGAGGGATAGTTATATGATCCAGTTATGTTATTATTGTTGAGAGAACTTGCACTAGTGAAAGTATGAAACCTAGGCCTTGTTTCCTATCATTGCAATACCGTTTACGCTCACTTTTATCACTTGTTACCTTGCTGTTTTTATATTTTCAGATTAAAAATACCTTTATCTACTATCCATATTGCACTTGTATCATCATCTCTTTGCCGAACTAGTGCACCTATACAATTTACCATTGTATTGGGAGTGTTGGGGACACAAGAGACTCTTTGTTATTTGGTTGCAGGGTTGCTTGAGAGAGACCATCTTCATCCTACGCCGACCATGGATTGATAAGCCTTAGGTCATCCACTTGAGGGAAATTTGCTATTGTCCTACAAACCTCTGCACTTGGAGGCCCGACAACGTCTACAAGAAGAAGGTTGCGTAGTAGACATCAGTGGGTTGGCTGATGGCCGCGAGATCCATCTCGGTGCGCTCGTCTTCGTCGTCGACGACTCTGCTTGGCTTCAAGAGGATCCACTCGACCTCGAGGCGCTCCCCGTCCGCGGGGCGACGCATTTCCACGCGTGCAACCGCGGCATCCTTCTTCGGCAGCCGTCGACTCAGTATCGGTCGGCTCCTGTGACGTCCTCGCTCCCCACTGTTCGCTGACGCAAGCGTTCCGGTCGGTCGCGTCTCCAGTGGTGGGTGAGACACGCGGTGGCCTGCCAGTCGGCCACCCCACAAGTCGCGGCAATCGAGCCCGATGAAACTCTCTACAGCCTGTTCGACTGGCTCCGTCGAGAGGGCACCCGAGTGCGACAGCAGTAACCCCGCGGCGGAAGTCTTGATGGTCAATGGACCACGCAGTCCTCCTGGATTCCCCCGCGACGACGGTGGCGATGGTGGTGGCGATCCGTCGCGTGCTCACGATGAGTACCGCCCCGAGCCTCTTTCGTCGCAGCAGAGGGAAGAGCTCCGCTGCCGCAATATGGATGCATGATAGGTCTCCAACGTATCTATAATTTTTGATTGCTCCATGCTATATTATCTACTGTTTTGGACCATATTGGGCTTTATTTTACACTTTTATATTACTTTTGGGACTAACCTATTAACCGGAGGCCCAGCCCAGATTTGCTGTTTTTTTGCCTATTTCAGTGTTTCGAAGAAACGGAATATCAAACGGAGTCCAAACGGAATGAAACCTTCGGGAACATGATTTTCTCACCGAACATGATCCAGGAGACTTGGACCCTACGTCAAGCAACCAACAGGGAAGGCATGAGGTAGGGGGCGCGCCATCCCCCCCCCCCCCGTCCCAGGCACGCCCTCCACCCTCGTGGGCCCCCTGTTGCTCCACTGACGTACTTCTTCCTCCTATATATGCCTCACGCATTAACGAGCGATCGACACGGAGCCAAAAACCTAATTCCACCGCCGCAACTTTCTGTATCCACGAGATCCCATCTTGGGGCCTGTTCCGGAGCTCCGCCGGAAGGGGAATCCACCACGGAGGGCTTCTACATCATCATAGCCTCTCCGATGAAGTGTGAGTAGTTTACCTCAGACCTTCGGGTCCATAGTTAGTAGCTAGATGGCTTCTTCTCTCTTTTTGGATCTCAATACAATGTTCTCCCCCTATCTCGTGGGGATCTATTCGATGTAATCTTCTTTTTGCGGTGTGTTTGTTGAGATCGATGAATTGTGGGTTTATGATCAAGATTACCTATGAGCAATATTTGAATCTTCTCTGAATTCTTTTATGTATGATTGGTTATCTTTGCAAGTCTCTTCGAGTTATCCGTTTGGTTTGGCCAACTAGATTGGTAGTTCTTGCAATGGGAGAAGTGCTTAGCTTTGGGTTCAATCTTGCGGTGTCCTTTCCCAAAGGATGTATAAGGGGCAGCAAAGGCACGTATTGTATTGTTGCCATCGAGGATAACAAGATGGGGTTTTTATCATATTGCATGAATTTATCCCTCTACATCATGTCATCTTGCTTAAGGCGTTACTCTGTTTTCATTAACTTAATACTCTAGATGCATTCTGGATAGCGGTCGATGAGTGGAGTAATAGTAGTAGATGCAGGCAGGAGTCGGTCTACTTGTCTCGGACGTGATGCCTATATACATGATCATACCTAGATACTCTCATAACTATGCTCAATTCTGTCAATTGCTCAACAGTAATCACCCACCGTAAAATACTTATGCTCTTGAGAGAAGCCACTAGTGAAATCTATGGCCCCCGGGTCTATTCTCTATCATATCAATCTTCCATCACTTTATTATTGCTTTGCTTTTTATTTTACTTTGCATCTTTATACCAAAAATACCAAAAATATTATCTATCATCTCTATCAGATCTCACTCTCGTAAGTGACCGTGAAGGGATTGACAACCCCTAATCGCGTTGGTTGCGTTGAGCTATTTGTTTTGCGTAGGTACGAGGGACTTGCGCGTGGCCTCCTACTGGATTGATACATTGGTTCTCAAAAACTGAGGGAAATACTTACGCTACTCTGCTGCATTATCCTCTCCTCTTCGGGGAAATCCAACGCAAGCTCAAGAGGTAGCAATGCACTACACACTCCTATCGTTGGAGAAACCACCGAGGCCCAGGCTTTGGAGGAGAGGCGCCCGGCCAACTTGGCTAAGCGCACTCGACTGGAGATCTCCAACACGCACTCGACGAGCGTGCTCGGCAGCTAATTCCTGAATCCAGTCGACGACAACTTTTTCCGCCTCCCACTCAGGTATACCGAACTCCGATTCAGAATCTCACATTTGCAGCCTGAATAGCAGAGTCGATTCAGCCTTCCCAGTCAGAAGCTGGCAGAGGTTTGATGGAGATCCGGTCTTTACTCCAGGAAGCAGGAGAGCAGAACAGAGCAGTATATCAGTCGCGGAATAGGATTCATAGCAGATCCGTGATAGAAGACACAGTTCAGTCGGCTCACAGCCCAAGATCGCCTCCGAGGCGTGAGGAACGTGGAGACCGGCGAGATCAGTACAGAAACCGTGAGCAGTATGATCACCGACTCGATCACGATGATCGTCGTCGAGGTCCCACGCCTCCCCCAAGGAGTGGGTCATATGTGCCTCAGCAGCACGATGACAGACGCCCTCACAGTGGTGGGTGAAGGATTCCAGTCGACCCCAAGGAGCCGGGCTTTGATGCGAGATCTATTCTCGTTCAGGGTCTGGTCGACAGAAACAGATCTCACAGAGAGGGTCATGACAGAGATTATCCGACTGGCAGCAGAGTGCATGTCTCAGGTCCAGAGTGTTTCAGCAGAGCCATCAGGGCTGTAGTGATTCCGCCCAACTTCAGGTTGGCCACTAGAGTCAGCAAGTTCACTGGCGAGTCCAAGCCTGACACTAGGCTTGAGGACTACCGAGTGGCTGTTCAGATCGGTGATGGCAATGATGAAGTGGCCATGAAACACCTTCCTTTGATGTTGGAAGGCTCGGCCAGAGCATGGTTGAACTGGGCTTAGCACCTGGGAGCATATACAGTTGGGAGGAGCTTGCCCGAGTGTTTGTCAGAACCTTTGAAGGTACATGCAAACGACCAGCAGGGTTGACAGAATTGCAATCCCGTGTGCAGAAACCGAATGAAAACTTGAGGGATTATATCCAGAGATGGATCACGTTGCACCACACAGTGGAGAATGTGTCAGATCACCAAGCAGTTTGTGCCTTCAAAGAGGGTGTCAAGTATCGAGAATTGAACCTGAAGTTTGGTCGGACTAGGGATATGTCTCTGAGTCGGATGATGGAGATTGCCACCAAGTACGCCAATGGTGAAGAAGAAGACCGGCTCCGGAGTGGCAAGCACAAAACAGTCGCCCAAGAAACTGGAGGGGGGAATTCCAATCGGAAGCAGAAGCGTAAGGCCGAGCCAGATGCTCCTGGTGAAGCCTTAGCCGTGACTCAAGGAAAGTTCAAGGGGAAGCCCAAAGGGCCCTGGACCCCTAAGAAGGTGAAAGACCAAGACGGAAATGATGTGTTGGATTTACCATGCCACATTCACACCAAAAAAGACAAAGAAGGAAATTTCATTTACCCTAAGCACACCACTCGACAGTGTCGGCTCCTGATCCAGCAGTTCCGAGAGAAACAACCTAAGGAGAAAGAAAAGGAGTCAGACAAGAGTGAGGACAGAGAAGAAGATGATAGTGGTTTTCCCAACTTTAATTCCACTCTGATGATTTTTGTTGACGTGGAGAGCAAAAGTCGATTGAAGGTCATCAATAGAGAAGTGAACATGGTCGCTCCGGCGACACCTAGTTATTTGAAGTGGTCCCAGACTGCCATTACATTCGACCAGTCTGATCACCCAGCACGTATAGCCACCCCTGGGAGGCAAGCGTTGGTGGTCGATCCAGTTGTTGAAGGCACTCGACTGACCAAGGTGCTGATGGATGGTGGTAGCGGCCTGAATATTCTCTATGCTGAAACTTTAAAGGGGATGGGCATTCTGATGTCCAAGCTTAGTGAAAGCAATATGAGTTTTCATGGGGTTATACCTGGCAAGAAGGCTAAATCACTCGGCCAAATCGCCCTCAATGTGGTTTTCGGTGATTCCAAGAATTACCGCAAGGAAAGGTTGACATTTGAAGTCGTGAATTTCCAGAGTGCTTATCATGCCATTCTGGGTAGGCCTGCTTATGCACGTTTTATGGCTCGGCCATGTTACGTGTACCTCAAATTGAAGATGCCTGGTCCCAGAGGAGTGATCACTATCACTCGCAATCGGCACAAGGCAGAAGAGTGCTTCCAGAAGGGCTCAAAGATCGCCGATGCACAAATGGCAGTAGTAGAATTGCAAGAGTATCAGAGAAATGCAGATCCGAGTGATTTGCTGCGAGCCAAGAAGCCGGCCACAGACTCTACATCCCAGTCAACCGATGAAACGAAGCCGATTCATATTCACTCGAACGATCCCAATGCTGCTCCGACTCATATCTCAACAACACTCGACAGCAAATAGGAAGAAGCGCTCATCCAGTTCCTCCGCGAGAACTGGGACATCATTGCATGGAAACCTTCTGACATGTCGGGTGTTCCCAGGGGACTGGCTGAGCATTGTTTGCGAGTCGACTCGAAAGTAAAACCGGTCAAGGAACATCTTCGATGGTTCGCCGTACAGAAGAGAAAGGCAATTGGTGAGGAAGTGGCTCGGCTCCTGGCAGCTGAGTTCATCCGAGAGATTTACCACTCCGAGTGGCTCGCCAATGTTGTCATGGTCCCCAAGAAGGACGACTCACTTTGCATGTGCATTGACTTCAAGCATATCAATCGGGCCTGCCCAAAAGATCATTTTCCTCTCCCCCGGATCGACCAAATAGTCGACTCGACTGCGGGGTGTGAGCGACTGTCTTTTCTAGATGCCTATTCCGGGTACCATCAGATCCGACTGTATGGGCCTGACGAGATTAAAACAACTTTCATCACTCCATTCAGATGCTTCTGTTATGTCACCATGCCATTCGGCCTGAAGAATGTCGGAGCCACATTCATGAGGATGATTCGGAAGTGTTTGCTCACTCAAATCAGGACATTGATGACATTGTGGTCAAGTCACGTAAGGGTTCCAACCTGCTGGCTGACCCTGCTGAAACTTTTGCTAACCTCAGAACGTATGATATCAAGCTTAATCCATCAAAGTGTACATTTGGAGTTCCTGGCGGAAAATTAGTCGGTTTCCTCGTTTCTGAACGAGGGATTGACGCTAACCCAGAGGAAGTTGGTTCCATCCTCCGAATGAAACGCCATGTGCGTGTGCATGATGTTCAGAAGCTTACTGGTTGTTTGGCCGCCTTGAGTCGATTCATCTCTCGCCTCGCTGAAAGGCATTGCCTCTTTACCGACTGATGAAAAAGTCTGACAAGTTCGAGTGGACTCCTGAAGCTGACGCAACATTTGCAGAGCTCAAAGCCCTGCTTTCCACCCAGCCGGTGCTCGCTGCCCCAATCAGCAAAGAACCTTTAGTACTTTATATTGCAGCCACCGGACAAGTTGTTAGTACAGTACTCACTGTCGAGCGAGAAGAAGGGAAAGCCTATAAATTTCAGCGCCTGGTGTACTATGTTTCTGAAGTCTTGACTCCATCCAAGCAAAGATATCCGCATTATCAGAAGCTTGTCTATGGGATTTACATGACCACGAAGAAGGTTGCACACTATTTCTCTGATCACTCCATTACGATTAAATGACGCACCATTATTAGAGATTCTGAACAACAGAGATGCAACTGGTTGAGTGGCAAAATGGGCGGTTGAACTCCTCCCCTTAGATATCAAGTTTGAGGCAAAGAAAGCTATCAAGTCCCAAGCAATAGCAGATTTCCTCGCCGAGTGGATTGAACTGCAACTGTCGACCCAGGTTCACTCAGAACACTGGACCAAGTTCTTTGATGGATCCAAGATGCTGAATGGTTCCGGTGCTGGGGTGGTATTGGTATCCCCCCGAGGAGACACGCTCAGATATGTCCTCCAGATTCATTTTGATTCCTCCAACAACGAAGCTGAGTACGAAGCACTTTTGTATGGGTTGCGTATGGCCATTTCACTCGGCGTCCGTCGCCTCATGGTCTACGGCGACTCAGATTTGGTAGTTAATCAAGTGATGAAGGAGTGGGACGTTAGAAGCCCAGCTATGACTGGTTACTGTAATGCAGTGAGAAAGTTGGAAAAGAAGTTTGAGGGGTTAGAGCTCCATCATATACCCCGACTGAAAAATCAAGCAGCTGATGATTTGGCAAAGATAGGTTCCAAGAGGGAGGCCATTCCCAGCAACATGTTTTTGGAACACGTTCATACACCTTCAGTTCATGAAGATCCTTTCACTGAAGAGCCCCCGCAGCCTAAGAGTGCCACAAATCCGTCTGAAATTGAAGTCCCAGCCGTGGTCGATTTGATCATGGAAGTTTTGGTCGTCACTCCCGACTGGACAGTGCCATACATTGCGTACATCCTTAGGAGGGAACTCCCAGAAGTTGAAGAAGAAGCTCGACAGATCGTCCGTCGATCCAAAGCCTTTACTGTGATAAGAGGGCAGCTATTGTTGATGGTGTAATTTGGCTGGAGAACATGATCTGCCAAATCATATAGGTTATCGATCAAGTTAATCAGTTAATATATTTCAAGTGTTTTAACAGGTGTTTTACATGGACCGACAGTTTACATCGGGCAAGTCCTGCCCAGATCCTGGTTTACGTCGAGCTAGTAAGCTACTACTTCCAAGGACAAGTCCTAACCGGTCTCAGATGCCAAGCTGAAGTAAAATTATATCTGCACGGTGATGCATTAGGCGTATGAGATCTCCATTAGCTGATATAATTACATTATGGCCGGATATTTTATTCCTTTCCTTGTGGGCCAAGAGGGATTTGTACGTGGCCTTGTTTGGATTTGTTAAGTACCGGCCAGCAAATAGATTAGGTAGGCATCGACTCATACATAGTAAAACATGGTAACTGAATTAGGAAGGGCAAGTCAGGTTTGGTTTAGCTTTAAAGTTTTATTCTTGTATGCCAAGTCTGCCATATACGCTAAGTTCTGCGTGCCTTTAAATAGGCCACGGCCGATTGAGGAAAAAGCACCAATCGATCTGTATTAAAAAAACATTACTTTTTCATGTTCGTCTATTTTCCGTCGTTCTTCTCCCGCCGAGCCCTAGCAGCCCTAGGGTTTGGTGATTTTTGCCGTTTTGCGCTGAAAAGCGGTCGTCCCTCCTCTACGAAAGCGAGGGGATCTTTGTTGCTTTGCTCGGAAAGCAATCGTTCATCGTCACAAAAGCACGACGGTTATCTTAGTGTTGCGCGGCGATTTCACGAGCCAACGACTGTTCAGAGAAAGTGTATCTGGAGTCAGGCAGAGATGCATAACACCAGAAGAAGGTCGAGTGATCCTCAACGACATCCACTCGGGGACCTGTGGCCACCATGCGTCCTCTCAGACCATTGTGGCAAAGCATACCGAGCGGGATTTTATTGGCCACGAGCAAATGAAATGGCGAAAGATATAGTCGACAAATGTGAAGGCTGCCAGTTTTACTCCAACATGTCCCACAAACCTGCATCAGCCCTGAAGACCATTCCACTCGTCTGGCCCTTTGCTGTTTGGGGATTAGATATGGTTGGGCCTCTGAGGACTGGTAGGAGCGGCTTCACTCATGTGCTTGTAGCGGTCGACAAGTTTACCAAATGGATTGAAGCCAAGCCTATCAAGAATCTTGAAGCCAGTACTGCTATCAGCTTCATCAGAGAGTTAACATTCAGATATGGGGTTCCGCAGAGCATCATCACTGATAACGGATCGAACTTCGATTCTGATGAGTTCAGAGCCTTCTGTGCGTCCCAAGGTACTCGAGTCGACTATGCTTCAGTCGCCCACCCCCAGTCGAATGGACAAGCGGAAAGAGCAAATGGTTTGATTCTCAAAGGACTGAAACCCTGATTGATGCATGACATCAAACATGCAGCAGGCGCCTGGGTCGATGAACTTCCATCAGTTCTTTGGGGATTGAGGACAACTCCAAATCGGTCGACTGGCCGAACTCCATTCTTCTTGGTCTATGGAGCTGAAGTTGTTCTACCGAGTGACTTGCTTCACAATGCACCCCGAGTCGAGCTTTTCTCTGAAGGTGAAGCAGAACAGGCCCGACAAGACGTAGTTGATCTCCTAGAAGAATAAAGAGAGATGGCCTTGGTCCATTCGACCATTTATCAGCAAGACTTGCGTCGATTCCACGCCAGAAACATGAGGGGTTGAGCGTTTCAAGAGGGAGACTTGGTTCTTCGAGTGGATCAGCAGAAACAACACAAGCTCGCCCCTGCTTGGGAAGGCCCCTTCATCGTCACCAGAGTACTCCACAATGGAGCATACCATCTTTACAATGTCGAACATCAGAAAGACGAGCCACGGGCTTGGAATGCGGAGGTGCTCCGCCCCTTTTATACTTAAGCACTCATTTTATTGAGATGTAATAAGAAACACCTTTGTAGTTTGTTTATCAGACACAAGAGTTTTACAGTCTTCTAAAATTGATTGTCGCTGTTTATACTTGTGTCTGAAATCCCCCAGTGGGTGACTTAGCCGCGAATCCGTTTCGCCTAAGTATAAGAAATCCTACCGAGTGCTGAGCAAGCCTCTCAGTCGGGGGCTTAGCCGTGAATTCATTTCACCTAAGTATAAGAAATCCTACCGAGTGGTGAGCAAGCCTCTCACTCGGGGGCTTAGCCACGAATCCGTTTCGCCTAAGTATGAAAAATCCTACTGAGTGGTGAGCAACCCTCCCACTCGGGGGCTTACCTGCAGTCCAGTACTCGCCTAAGTATAAAAAATCCTACCGAGTGGTGGGCAACCCTCCACTCGAGGGCTTAGCTGCAGTCTAGTACTCGCCTAAGTTTGAAAAATCCTACCGAGTGGTGAGCAACCCTCCCACTCGGAGGCTTAGCTGCAGTCCAGTACTTGTCTAAGTATAAAAAATCCTACCGAGTGGTGAGCAACCCTCCCACTCGGGGCCTTAGCTGCAGTTCAGTACTCGCCTAAGTATAAAAAATCCTACCGAGTGGTGAGCAACCCTCCCACTCGGGGGCTTAGCTGCAGTCCACTACTCGCCTAAGTTTGAAAAATCCTACCGGGTGGTGAGCAACCCTCCCACTCGGAGGCTTAGTTGCAGTCCAGTACTCGCCTGAGTATAAAAAATCCTACCGAGTGGTGAGCAACCCTCCCACTCGGGGGCTTAGCTGCAGTCCAGTACTCGCCTAAGTTTGAAAAATCCTACCGAGTGGTGAGCAACCCTCCTACTCTGGGCTTAGCTGCAGTCCAGTACTCGTCTATGTTTGAAAAATCCTACCGAGTGGTGAGCAACCCTCCCACTCGGGGGTTTAGCTGCAGTCCAGTACTCGCCTAAGTTTGAAAAATCCTGCCGAGTGGTGAGCAACCCTCCCACTCGGGGGCTTAGCTGCAGTCCAATACTCGCCTAAGTTTGAAAATTCCTACCGAGTGGTGAGCAAGCCTCCCACTCGGGGCTTAGCTGCAATCTAGTACTCGCCTAAGTTTGAAACACATCTCTGTCCGCAAGGACGACGAGGTGCAGGTCGACTGCAACCTTCTCTTCGAAGCTGCGCCACAAGTATAACGTGCGCTCCGTCCCTATCCGCAAGTACGACGAGGTGCAGGGTCGACTGCAACCTTCACTTCGGAGCTGCGCCACAAGTATAACATGCGCTCCGTCCCTATCTGCAAGGACGACGAGGTGCAGGTTGACTGCAACCTTCTCTTCAGAGCTGCACCACAAGTATAACATGTGCTCCATCCCTATCCGTAAGGACGCCGAGGTGCAGGTCGACTGCGACCTTCTCTTCGGACCTGCGCCACAAGTATAACGTGCGCTCCATCCTTATCCGCAAGGACGACGAGGTGCAGGTCGATTGCAACCTTCTCTTCGGAGCTGCGCCACAAGTATAACGTGCACTCCATCCCCATCCGTAAGGACGACGTGGTGCAGGTCGACTGCCTCCTCCTCAGAGTTGCATTTCAAGCACAAAGATTATTCCGAATGAAGAACAAGATTCACCCGACGGCGAACACGAGCATATTCAGAGATAAACCAAGTTCGGATAAATCCTAAAGTTTTGTACCACGGATTAAAGTACTCGGGCTTCAAACCCGAAGGAGTTTAACAATTACAAAATCACTCGGCATTCCGAGGCAAATTTAAAGTGAGGCATAAAGTTTGTTCATTCCGCAGGAGGTGGGCTAGCAGGATCAACGAACTCGTCCAGGTCAATTCCGTCAGCAATCCGAGTGGCAGCAGCGATGAAAGTCTCCATGAAGGATTGGAAGTCGTGCCTTTTGGTATTGGCGATCTTGATTGCTGCTAGCTTGTCTTCTCGCGCCTCCATGCAGCGGACGTGTGCCAGGGACAGAGCCACATCAGCGCCGCACCGAGCAGAAGACTTCTTCCATTCTTGCACACGACTGGGGATCTCATTAAGTCGAGTCATCAAAGACTCGAGGTCATTCGGAAGAGTCGCCCTTGGCCAGAGTGCTGTGTCGATCCTTGACACCGCAACCTTCAGGCGAGCAAGATAGTCGACGACACCAGCGACGCGGGATTCCAGTCGGAGCACGTTCATGGCAGCTTCATCCTTCACTGGAGAGTTGCTGGGGTCCAAGCTTGTCTCAACACGCCCAGTCTCTTCTTCAATGTTCTGAAAAAATTCTGCGTGCACAATTCAAAGACGAGTCAACGGTTGAACATCAAGTCGACAGCAACAAGTCAGTCGGAGGAAAGAAAATACCTTCAAGCATGACGAATAGCTTCTTGGCAAGATCTCCCAGATAATTTTCCAAGTCATTCCTCTTGCGGGCGATTTCTTCAATCTTGTCGTTCAAGGATATCTTATCCTTCTTCAGACGAGTCACCTCCCTGTTGGCTTCATTCAAGGCAGTCTTCAGCTTGGTATTCTCTTCCTCCAGTTTGCCGACTCAAGCCAGTTTCTGGTCGGCGAGTGCAGTTTTCTTGTCAGCTGTTTTCTGCGTAGCTGCAATGTCCAGATCCTTCTTCGTCAGAGCTTGGTTCATTTTTTCTGAAAGAAATGACGAAAGGCTCAGAAAAAAACAAATACCACCCAGATCAGAAACAAAACAGTCGAATGAATTCCTCTTACCAGCAGCTTCATCTTGGGCCTTCTGCAAGTTCTTCTTGGCCAGCTCTAGATCGAGATCCGGATGAATTTGCTTCTGCTCTAGGTCAGCAAAACGAGCTCCAAGGTCACAAGATTTCCGCAATCAAAGGACAATCAGTCAGCGGGTGAAAGTATCGAAATTCTGTTGGGGAACGTAGTAATTTCAAAGTTTTCCTACGCACACGCAAGATCATGGTGATGGCATAGCAACGAGAGGGGAGAGTATTGTCCACGTACCCTTGTAGACCGTAAGCGGAAGCGTTATGACAACGCGGTTGATGTAGTCGTACGTCTTCACGATCTGACCGATCCAAGTACCGAACGACGGCACCTCCGAGTTCAGCACACGCTCAGCTCGATGACGATCCCCGGACTCCGATCCAAAGAAAGTGTCGGGATGAGTTCCACAAGACGACGGCGTGGTGACGATGATGATGCTCTCATCGCGCAGGGCTTCGCCTTAAACTCATGACGATATGACCGAGGTGGAATATGGTGGAGGGGCACCGCACACGGCTAAGGAACGATCCGTAGATCAACTTGTGTGTCTGGGGTGCCCCCTGCCCCGTGATATAAAGGAGGGAGGGAGGTGCGGCCGGCCCCAAAGTGCGCTGGAGGAGTCCTCCTCCCACCGGGAGTAGGACGCCCCCTCTTGCCTTGTTGGAGAAGGAAAGGGGGAGGGGAAAGTGGAAAGGGGGGCGCCGCCCCCCCTGCCTTATCCTAGTCGGACTAGGGGGGGGGGGCGGGGGCACACCGCCTGCCCTGGCCGGCCCTCCTCTTCTCCCTCATGGCCCACTAAGGCCCATTATCCCCGGGAGGGTTCGGTAACCCGGTGTTCGGTAAAATCGATTTCACCTGGAACCATTCCGATATCTAAATATAGGCTTCCAATATATCAATCTTTATGTCTCGACCATTTCGAGACTCCTCGTCATGTCCGTGATCACATCCGGGACTCTGAACAAACTTCAGTACATCAAAACTTATAAACTCATAATAAACTGTCATCATAACGTTAAGCGTGCGGACCCTACGGGTTCGAGAACTATGTAGACATGACCTAGAACTATTCTCAGTCAATAACCAATAGCGGAACCTGGATGCCCATATTGGTTCCTACATATTCTACGAAGATCTTTATCGGTCAAACCGCATAACGACATACGTTGTTCCCTTTGTCATCGGTATGTTACTTGCCCAAGATTCGATCGTCGGTATCCAATACCTAGTTCAATCTCGCTATCGGCAAGTCTCTTTACTCGTTCCGTAATACATCATCTCGTAACTAACTTATTAGTTGCAATGCTTGCAAGGCTTATGTGATGTGTATTACCGAGAGGGCCCAGAGATACCTCTCCGACAATCGGAGTGACAAAACCTAATCTCGAAATACGCCAACCCAACATGTACCTTTGGAGACACTGTAGTACTCCTTTATAATCACCCGATTACGTTGTGACGCTTTGGTAGCACCTAAAGTGTTCCTCCGTAAACGGAGTTGCATAATCTCATAGTTATAGGAACATGTATAGGTCATGAAGAAAGCAATAGCAATATACTAAGCGATCAAGTGCTAGGCTAACGAAATGGGTCATGTCAATCACATCATTCTCCTAATGATGTGATCCCATTAATCAAATAACAACACATGTCTATGGTTAGGAAACATAACCATCTTTGATTAATGAGCTAGTCAAGTAGAGGCATACTAGTGACTATATGTTTGTCTATGTATTCACACATGTATCATGTTTCCGGTTAATACAATTCTAGCATGAATAATAAACATTTATCATGATATGAGGAAATAAATAATAACTTCATTATTGCCTCTAGGGCATATTTCCTTCAGTCTCCCACTTGCACTAGAGTCAATAATCTAGATTACACAATAATGATTCTAACACCCATGGAGTCTTGGTGCTGATCATGTTTTGCTCGTGGAAGAGGCTTAGTCAACGGTCTACGCAACATTCAGATCCATATGTATCTTGCAAATCTCTATGTCTCCCACGGACTTGGTCCCGGATGGAATTGAAGCGTCTCTTGATATGCTTGGTCCTCTTGTGAAATCTGGATTCCTTTGCCAAGGCAATTGCACCAGTATTGTCACGGAAGATCTTCATTGGTCCCGATGCACTAGGTATGACACCTAGATCGGAAATGAACTCTTTCATCCAGACTCCTTCATTTGCTGCTTCGAAGCAGCTATGTACTCCGCTTCACATGTAGATCCTGCCACGACGCTTTGTTTAGAACTGCACCAACCGATAGCTCCACCGTTTAATAAAACACGTATCCGGTTTGCGATTTAGAATCGTCCGGATCAGTGTCAAAGCTTGCATCGACGTAACCATTTACGACTAGCTCTTTATCACCTCCATATATGAGAAACATATCCTTAGTCCTTTTCAGGTATTTCAGGATGTTCTTCACCGCTGTCCGATGGATCCACTCCTGGATTACTTTAGTACCTACCTGCCAAGCTTATTGCTAAGCACACGTCATGTCTGGTACACAGCATTGCATACATGATAGAGCCTATGGCTGAAGCATAGGGAACATCTTTCATTTTCTCTCTATCTTCTGTTGTGGTCGGGCATTGAGTCCGACTCAATTTCACACCTTGTAACACGGTAAAAATCCTTTCTTTGCTCGATCCATTTTGAACATTTTCAAAACTTTATCAAGGTATGTGCTTTGTGAAAGTCCAATTAAGCTGCCTTGATCTATCTCTATAGATCTTGATGCCCAGTATGTAAGCAGCTTCACCAAGGTCTTTCATTGAAAAACTTTTATTCAAGTATCCTTTTATGCTATCCAGAAATTCTATATCATTTCCAATCAATAATAAGTCGTCCACATATAATATCAGAAATGCTCTGAGCTCCCACTCACTTTCTTGTAAATACAGGCTTCTCCAAAAGTCATGTATAAAACCATATGCTTTGATCACACTATCAAAGCGTTTATTCCAACTCCGAGAGGCTTGCAGAGCACCATAAATTGATCGCTGGAGCTTGCACACTTTGTTAGCTCCTTTTGGATCAACAAAACCTTCCGGTTGCATCATATACAACTCTTCTTCTAGAAATCCATTCAAGAATGTAGTTTTGACATCCATTTGCCAAATTTCATAATCATAAAATGCAGCAATTGCTAACATGATTCGGACAGACTTAAGCATCGCCACGGGTGAGAAAGTCTCATCGTAGTCAACCCCTTGAACTTGTCGAAAACCTTTCGCAACAAGTCGAGCTTTATAAACGATTACATTACCGTCGGCGTCGGTCTTCTTCTTAAAGATCCATTTATTCTCAATGGCTTGCCGATCATCGGGCAAGTCAACCAAAGTCCATACTTTGTTCTCATACATGGATCCCATCTCAGATTTCATGGCTTCCAGCCATTTTGCGGAATCTGGGCTCACCATCGCTTCTTCATAGTTTGTAGGTTCGCCATGGTCAAGTAACATGACTTCTAGAATAGGATTACCGTACCACTCTGGTGCGGATCTTACTCTAGTTGACCTCGTGAGTTCGGTAGAAACTTGATCTGAAGTTTCATGATCAATATCATTAGCTTCCTCACTAATTGGTGTAGTTGTCACAGAACCGGTTCTTGTGATGAACTATTTTCCAATAAGGGAGCAGAATCTGATTATCTCATCAAGTTCTACTTTCCTCCCACTCACTTCTTTCGAGAGGAACTCTTTTTCTAGAAAGGATCCGAATTTAGCAACGAAAATCTTGCCCTCAGATCTGTGATAGAAGGTGTACCCAATAGTCTCTTTAGGGTATCCTATGAAGACACATTTCTCCGATTTAGGTTCGAGCTTATCTCGTTGAAGTTTCTTCACATAAGCATCGCAGCCCCAAACTTTAAGATACGACAACTTTGGTTTCTTGCTAAACCATAGTTCATAAGGTGTCGTTTCAACGGATTTTGATGGTGCCCTATTTAACGTGAATGCGGCCGTCTCTAAAGCATAACCCCAAAACGATAGCGGTAAATCAGTAAGAGACATCATAGATCGCACCATATCTAGTAAAGCACGATTCTGACGTTCGGACACACCATTTCGTTGTGGTGTTCCGGGTGGCGTGCGCTGCGAAACTATTCCGCATTGTTTCAAATGCAAACCAAACTCGTAACTCAAATATTCTCCTCCACGATCAGATCATAGAAATTTTATTTTCTTGTTACGATGATTTTCCACTTCACTCTGAAATTCTTTGAACTTTTCAAATGTTTTAGACTTATGTTTCATCAAGTAGATATACCCATATCTGCTTAAATCATCTGTGAAGGTGAGAAAATAACGATACCCGCCACGAGCCTCAACATTCATTGGACCACAAACATCGGTATGTATGATTTCCAACAAATCAGTTGCTCGCTCCATAGTTCCGGAGAACGGCGTTTTAGTCATCTTGCCCATGAGGCACGGTTCGTAAGTACCAAGTGATTCATAATCAAGTGATTCCAAAAGCCCATCAAGATGGAGTTTCTTCATGCGTTTTACACCGATATGACCCAAACGGCGGTGCCACAAATAAGTTGCACTATCATTATCAACTTTGTATCTTTTGGTTTCAACACTATGAATATGTGTATTACTACTATCGAGATTCAATAAAAATAGACCACTCTTCAAGGGTGCATGACCATAAAAGATATTATTCATATAAATAGAACAACCATTATTCTCTGACTTAAATGAATAACCGTCTCGCATCAAATAAGATCCAGATATAATGTTCATGCTTAACGCCTTTGGCACCAAATAACAATTATTTAGGTCTAAAACTAATCCCGATGGTAGATGTAGAGGTAGCATGCCGACCGCGATCACATCGACTTTGGAACCATTTCCCACGCAGCGCGCCGTCACCTCGCCCTTAGCCAATCTTCGCTTAATCCGTAGTTCCTGTTTCGAGTTGCAAATATTAGCAACAGAACCAGATTATCAAATACCTGTGTACTATCTGCGAGTATTAGTAAGGTACACATCAATAACATGTATATCACATATACCTTTGTTCACTTTGCCATCCTTCTTATCCGCCAAATACTTGGGGCAGTTCCGTTTCCAGTGTCGATGCGCTTGCGGTAGAAGCACTCAGTTTAGGGCTTAGGTCCGGACTTGGGTTTCTTCTCTTGAGCAGCAACTTGTTTGCTGTTCTTCTTGAAGTTCCCCTTCTTCTTCCCTTTGCCCTTTTTCTTGAAAGCGGTGGTCTTGTTAACCATCAACACTTGACGCTCCTTTTGATTTCTACCTCCATGCTTTTAGCATTGCGAAGAGCTCGAATAGACTTGTCCATCCCTTGCATATTATAGTTCATCACGAAGCTCTTGTAGCTTGGTGGCGATGATTGAAGAATTCTGTCAATGACACTATCATCGTGAAGATTAACTCCGGTTGAATCAAGTGATTATTATACCCAGACATTTTGAGTATGTGTTCCTTGTGAACTATTCTCCTCCATCTTGCAGCTATAGAACTTATTGGAGACTTCATATCTCTCAATCTGGGCATTTGCTTGAAATATTAACTTCTACTCCTGGAACATCTCATATGCTCCATGACGTTCAAAACATCGTTGAAGGCCCGGTTATAAGCAGTAAAGCATGGCACATCGAACTATCGAGTAGTCATCAGCTTTGCTCTGCCAGACGTTCTTAACGTTGTCGATTGCATCAAGAGCAGGCTGGCACCCAGCGGTGCTTCCAGACGTAATTCTTACGTGCAGCAATGAGGATAATCCTCGAGTTACGGACCCAGTCCGTGTAATAGCTACCATCATCTTTCAACTTTCCTTTCTCAAGGAACACATTAAAATTCAACGGAACAACAAAGACGAGCCATCTATCTACAGTAAACATAGACAAGCAAAATACTATCGGTACTAAGTTCATGACAAATTTAAGTTCAATTAATCATATTACTTAAGAACTCCCACTTAGATAGACATCTCTCTAGTTATCTAAGTGATTACGTGATCCAAATCAACTAAACCATGTCCGATAATCACGTGAGATGGAGTAGTTTCAATGGTGATCATTTCTATGTTGATCATATCTACTATATGATTCACGCTCGACCTTTCGGTCTCCGTGCTCGAGGCCATATCTCTATATGCTAGGCTCGTCAAGTTTGACCTGAGTATTCAGCGTGTGCAACTGTTTTGCACCCGTTGTATTTGAACGTAGAGCCTATCACACCCGATCATCACGTGGTGTCTCAAAGACGAAGAACTTCCGCAACGGTGCATACTCAGGGAGAACACTTCTTGATATTTAGTGAGAGATCATCTTATAATGCTACCGTCAATCAAAGCAAGATAAGATGCATAAAGGATAAACATCACATGCATTCAATATAAGTGATATGATATGGCCATCATCATATTGTGCTTGTGATCTCCATCTCCGAAGCACCGTCGTGATCACCATCGTCACCGGCGCAACACCTTGATCTCCATCGTAGTATCGTTGTCGTCTCGCCAACTATTGCTTCTACGACAATCGCTACCGCTTAGTGATAAAGTAAAGCAATTACATGGCGTTTGCATTTCATACAATAAAGCGACAACCATATGGCTCCTGCCAATTGCCGATAACTTCGGTTACAAAACATGATCATCTCATACAATAAAATATAGCATCACGTCTTGACCATATCACATCACAACATGCCCTGCAAAAACAAGTTAGACGTCCTCTACTTTGTTGTTGCAAATTTCACGTGGCTGCTACGGGCTGAGCAAGAATCGTTCTTACCTACGCATCAAAACCACAACAATAGTTTGTCAAGTTGGTGTTGTTTAACCTTCGCAAGGACCGGGCGTAGCCACACTCGGTTCAACTAAAGTGAGAGAGACAGACACCCGCCAGTCACCTTTAAGCAACGAGTGCTCGCAGCGGTGAAACCAGTCTCAGCGTAAGCGTCTGGCGTAATGTCGGTCCGGGCCGCTTCATCTCACAATACCGCCCGAACCAAAGTATGACATGCTGGTAAGCAGTATGACTTGTATTGCCCACAACTCACTTGTGTTCTACTCGTGCATATAACATCAACGCATAAAACCTGGCTCGGATGCCACTGTTGGGGAACGTAGTAATTTCAAAATTTTCCTACGCACACACAAGATCATGGTGATGGCATAGCAACGAGAGGGGAGAGTATTGTCCACGTACCCTCGTGAGACCGTAGAAGCGGAAGCGTTATGAGAACGCGGTTGATGTAGTCGTACGTCTTCACGATCCGACCGATCCAAGTACCGAACGTACGGCACCTCCGAGTTCAGCACACGTTCAGCTCGATGGCGATCCCCGGACTCCGATCCAGCAAAGTGTCGGGGATGAGTTCTGTTAGCACGACGGCGTGGTGACGATGATGATGCTCTACCGGCGCAGGGCTTCGCCTATACTCATGACGATATGACCGAGGTGGAATATGGTGGAGGGGGGCACCGCACACGGCTAAGGAATGATCCGTAGATCAACTTGTGTGTCCTAGGGTGCCCCCCTGCCCCCGTATATAAAGGAGGGAGGGGGAGGTGCGGCCGGCCCCCAAGGGGTGCGCCTGGAGGAGTCCTACTCCCACCGGGAGTAGGATTCCCCCCTCTTGCCTTGTTGGAGAAGGAAAGGGGGGAGGGGAAAGATGAAGGGGGGCGCCGCCCCCCTCTCCTTGTCCTATTCGGACTAGGGGGGAGGGGGCGCGCAGCCTGCCCTGGCCAGCCCTCCTCCTCTCCCTCATGGCCCACTAAGGCCCATTATCCCCCGGGAGGGTTCCGATAACCCCCCGGTGTTCCGGTAAAATCCCGATTTCACCCGGAACCATTCCGATATCCAAATATAGGCTTCCAATATATCAATCTTTAGGTCTCGACCATTTCGAGACTCCTCGTCATGTCCGTGATCACATCCGGGACTCCGAACAAACTTCGGTACATCATAACTTATAAACTCATAATAAGCTGTCATCAAAACGTTACGTGCGGACCCTACGGGTTCGAGAACTATGTAGACATGACCTAGAACTATTCTCGGTCAATAACCAATAGCGGAACCTGGATGCCCATATTGGTTCCTACATATTCTCTGAAGATCTTTATCGGTCAAACCGCATAACGACATACGTTGTTCCCTTTGTCATCGGTATGTTACTTGCGAGATTCGATCGTCGGTATCCAATACCTAGTTCAATCTTGTTACCGGCAAGTCTCTTTACTCGTTCCGTAATACATCATCTCGTAACTAACTTATTAGTTGCAATGCTTGCAAGGCTTATGTGATGTGTATTACCGAGAGGGCCCAGAGATACCTCTCCGACAATCGGAGTGACAAAACCTAATCTCGAAATACGCCAACCCAACATGTACCTTTGGAGACACCTGTAGTACTCCTTTATAATCACCCGATTCGTTGTGACATTTGGTAGCACCAAAGTGTTCCTCCGATGGCAGGAGTTGCATAATCTCATAGTTACAGGAACATGTATAGGTCATGAAGAAAGCAATAGCAATATACTAAATGATCAAGTGCTAGGCTAACGGAATGGGTCATGTCAATCACATCATTCTCCTAATGATGTGATCCCATTAATCAAATAACAACACATGTCTATGGTTAGGAAACATAACCATCTTTGATTAATGAGCTAGTCAAGTAGAGGCATACTAGTGACTATATGTTTGTCTATGTATTCACACATGTATCATGTTTCTGGTTAATACAATTCTAGCATGAATAATAAACATTTATCATGATGTGAGGAAATAAATAATAACTTTATTATTGCCTCTAGGGCATATTTCCTTCAAATTCAACAAGCTCTAAGACTACTGCCGAATCAAGCATCCAACAGTAGTCTCGGGGACTACACCCAGTGGGTGCACTCAGCGTGCCCCCACCGGTTCAGTTTCCACTCGACGTGGTCCGTCCAGGACGAGTGTAAAAAAAAGAGGGAAAGTACTTCTCAGACCATAGCCGACTGCCCGCAGTCGACTACGATCTCGGGGACTACACCCAGTGGGTGCACTAAGCGTGCCCTCACCTGTTCAGTTTCCACTTGACGTGGTCCGTCCAGGATGAGTGAGCAAATTTCAGTTCTCAGACCATAACCGACTGCCAGCAGTCGACTATGGTCTCGGGGACTACACCCAGTGGGTGCACTCAGCGTGCCCCCACTGGTTCTAAGACTCAGTCGACACACGTTTAGTCGACCCGAGAAGCAAGACTATTCGCAGCAAATTCAAACACCCAGTGGGTGTACAAACACAAAAGCAGACTGATGAAAAGACGTTTCAAAAGAAGTTTTCAGGTACCATATCCTAACAGAACAAGCGACAAGCTAAGAGATCAGTCGATAATCAACCGACCTGGACGTTGCTTTGGAGAGCTGAGCTGGCATTGTAGGCAGCTTGACTGGCATCTCGAACCACCTTCAGTTGCTCCATCATGATGCCCGCTTGACGTATGGCCTCCTTGGCGGCACCCACTTGGTCCTCTGGGACGCGATGCACAGCGAAGAGCGAAGAAGGATCGACTGGGGCCTGTGCAGTCGACGCTGAAGGCTGAGCACTCGACAGTGGCATGGCGAAGGTGACAGAAGTCCGATTGACGTCACCGCCCTCCTGGACCACTGGTTCCACCACCGGCATCGACTGAGGCGTCTTTCCAGTCGACGTCTTCCTGTTCCTTCTTCCCGAAGGCCTCAGCGGCACGTCCTCGTCGTCGTCTGGAAGGGTAATAACATTGGGAGGAGCTGCAAAAGCTTAGTCGTCAGAAGTCAGTCGACTGCAGTTCAGTCGACAAAACAGGGACAAAATTACAAAGATCATACCTGGGTTTGAAGTAACCGCATCTTCCATCTCCTCGTCCTCATTCTTGTAAGCAGAAGTTCCAGAGGTAGCAGCTCTATTGGGTTCAAGATTCATGATTTTTTGTCCAAAAAGACCACCTACCGAGTTGAATTGTCAGAAAAGACTACCTCTAAAATAAATTGACAGAAAGGACAAGCTGCACCATGGCGGTAGGTGCGGCAGCCAACACGTGGCACCTGCCGCCACAGGCGCCTTCGGCAGCCCGTGCCGCCACAGCCGCAGGCGGCAACCTAGGCTCAACAGGTTTTTTTTCGTCTGTGCGTCTGCTGCAACGAAATGGACTGGAGTGGTGGGCCCAGCCACCTAGCTGTGAGGCGGCAGCTACTGCTGCTGCAGGACAAATGTTGTAGTGCATTAACCGAGTTGACTTCAATTCTCGAACGTCCCGTCGCGGCACATGCATGTAGCGCATGCAGCTTGGCTTCCGTCCACCCATATGCGTGCCTGCATGGTGTTGAGGCATTGACAGAAGCACACGTAGCGGCTGCCGCCTAGGGCCGTGGCGGCAAGGCCCACCTGGCCTGTTGCGGTGCGCGGGCAGCAGCAGTAGCTGCCGCGGCAGGGCCAACCACTTCCATCCGTTTCGTTGCAGCTGGCGCGCGTACTAAAAAACTTGTTAAGCCCGGGCTGCCGCCTGCTCCTGTGGCGGCAGGGGCTGCCGCCGGCGCCTGTGGCGGCAGGTGCCACGTGTTGGCTGCCGCACCTGTCGCCACGGTGCAGCTGGTCCTTTTTGTCAATTTATTTTAGAGGTAGTCTTTTCTGACAATTCAACTCGGTAGGTGGTCTTTTTGGACAAAAAAAACAAGATTCATTTGGTCAAATCAAGAAAATGGTGGTTAGCATAAAATATCCAGCAAAGACAAAACACTCATGCAGAAGCAACAGGGATGCCGATTTTGATTCGGGGCATAGTCTTCCGAGACTTCGGTGCCTCAACTTTGGTTTGCTTCGGGCCTTCTCAGTCGGCGCCGGAGAAGACGACCGAGGGCGCTTTGAAATCTGCCCAGTCGACCCAGTCGCTTTGCCACGAATACTCACCGGATCATGAGAGTGCTTGGATCGCCTTTTGATGCGAGGAGGCGAGTCGACTTCCTCACCATCACTTGAGTCGTCACTCTCCTCGTCTCCTCCTCCGTCAGAATGCCACTCGCCGCTCTCGTTTGCACTCGCCTCCCCTTCAGGGTCCTTCTCCTGCTCTCCATTGGGCATCGAGTACATCTCAGTGAAGGTCTGGAGGAAAACAAGTAAAACAAATATCAGTCAATCGACAAAAAGCAATTTCATGGTAAATCAAGATAACACTCGGCAATTCAGAATTGGACCTTATGCATTTAAATGCGAGTTGTCGAGTGGAGGGATTCTCCTGGACCCCCTGGGGTTGTCCTTGTTGCCAGTGATACCCTTCAGCCACTTCTCCACCGTATCCTCATCGACCTCTTATGGGTGGATCCGAGTGGAATCATTAATGCCTGAATACATCCACATCGGATGGGCACGAGCTTGAAGCGGCTGAATGCGTCGTCTGAGGAACACTTCCAACGGATCCATGCCGGTCACGCCGTCACAGATGAGCTAGACCACTCGTTCAACCAGCACCTGCACCTCCGCTCTCTCCCCCGGGGTCACTTTCAAGGTGGAAGGTTTCTCTACTCGGGCCATGGAAAAGGGGGGAATCCATTTGACTGACCCGCAGTCGGCTAGTCTTTGCAGTAAAACCAGGTCGACTGCCACCCTCGGACTGACTTGTGAAGGATTATGGCTGGGAAATAATTCCCCTCATTTGAATCCCAAGACCCCCACACATTTGGATTACTTTCGTCTTCTCGTCACTCGGGTTAGCTTTTTTGACCGATTGAGAGCCACACGTGAAAATGTGCTTGAAGAGGCCCCAGTGTAGTCGACAGCCCAAGAAGTTCTCGCACATAGACACGAAAGCGGCGAGATACACGATGGTGTTGGGGGAAAAGAGATGAAGTTGTGCTCCAAAGAAGTTCAAGAAAGCTTGGAAAAAAGGATGAGGGGGCAAAGAAAACCCGCGGTCAACGTGAGTGGCGACGAGGACGCACTCACCCTCCTGCGGTCGAGGCTCGGTCTCATTCCTCGGAGCCGCGCAGATCCGTGAGGAATCGACCCCTCCTCAGCCAGATCATCGATGTCGTCCTGGAGAATCGTCGACCGGATCCAATCGTCCTGGATCCAGCCGCGCGGCATGCCGGAACTCGACAAATATCCGCCTCGGCTGGATTTCTTCCCCTTCGCCTTCGCCTTCGCCTTTTTTGCTTGCTCTAAAGCCGCCGTCCTCTCCTTCCCCATTGTAGCGAGCAGAGCTTGGGCGAAGCAGCGGCGCCGAGGAGGAAGCAAATGCGGCGAAGAAGAGGAGAAAGGGAAGGAATGGGAACGCACTGTGCAAAAAACCCCATCTGGTGCTTTATATGGACTCGGTTCCGAGTGGCTGACTTGTGTGTCCAGGCTATCCTGTCAAATCACGCAACAGCCACGCGCGTAGTACGTGGAGAAAAAGGGGGCGCGGAGATCGAGGCGACCTTGCCTAATCCGTCCCGATTACTGCGGCCTCCCCCGTCCCGCGCGCTTCCCCAAATTCGAATCCCGGAAGATCCGCAAGTAGCAGAGCAACCTGTCAGGCAAAAGATTTTCTCCACGTCAACATTCGAAGCTTTTCAACAAAAGTTCACTCGACAAAATCAAGAATGGATCAAGGCGACCGAAAAAGAAGTTGAAGTCATCATGTTGTTCTCTGATCCCAACAAGACGCTTCCGAAGCACAAATACTGACTCGGGAGTATTCTCAACTCCTTATCCACTCAAATACTGACTAGGGTAGGGTCATGGATCTGTCCAAGACATTCCCTCCCCAAGGACATCACCCTAAAGCCAGGGACATTCGAAGGATACCATATCCACTCAACCAGAAACATTCCACTCGGAAGAATGATTGTCACTCGACCGTAACGAAAACCACTCGACGTATAGAAGATCTAAAGTCACTCAGCATATCAACGGTCGGGCGTTTACTCATAGACTTTAATGACCATTTATGTCACTTTATTATTAGCGTTACGATAGCATACATCTTAATGTACCTTACACCCTGTGTAATTGAGGGCCGGAGGGGTCTGGCAAACTCTATATAAGCCACCCCCTCCTAAGGGACAAGGGTTCGCACCCCATATAACACACACGGATATAATCCAGTCGACTGCCTCCGGGCACCGAGACATAGGGCTATTACTTCCTCCGAGAAGGGCCTGAACTCGTAAAACTCGTGTGTACAACTTCGCCATAGCTAGGATCTTGCCTCTACATACCTACCCCCCATTCTACTGTCAGACTTAGAACCATGACACCCGGGATCTCTATCTAGCTGGCGATACATTGTGTCATCCATGCACCTGACGCATGCACAAAATCCGTGGACCACCTGCCCCGCGACATATCCGTAACCGAGATAGTCGTGCACCATCGTGAGCAGTGCGGCTCTCATAGGGAAATATTATTTCGCTGCAGCGTCCCACGTATTGGCTGGCGTTTTCCACAGCGTGTCTAGCTCCTCTTTCAGCAGCCCCAGATACGGATTGATGTCGTTCCCTAGTTGTTTCGGCCCTTCAATTAGCATACTCATGTGAATGTACTTCCTCTTCATGCACATCCAGGGAGGAATGCTGTACATCCACACAAACACACGCCAGGTGCTATGTGTGCTTCTCTGGCTGCCAAACGGATTGACTCCATCGGTGCTCGCTCCCAACATGATGTTCCTTGGATCGTCCCCAAATTCTGGGTGTTCGAAGTTCAACACTTGCCACTGGCTCGCATCCTTAGGGTGACTCAGCATCTTGTCTTTTTATTTATCTCCGGATCATTTCCGTCATCTTCTCGCTTCTTCTCCTCCCTATCCGCGTGCCAACGCAGGAGCTTTGCTAGCTTAGGGTCCGCGAAATACCGCTGCAGACGAGGAGTGATCGGAAAGTACCACACCACTTTTCTAGGAGCTTTCTTCCTCTTCTTGTATCGAGTGACGCCGCACACCGGACATGCACACATGGTATACTCCGCGTGCTCGTCCCGATAAATGATGCAATCGTTCATGCACACATGGTATTTCACGTGCGGAAATCCAGAGGACACACGATTTTCTTCGCCTCCTCGAAACTGGTTGGGCACTTGTTCCCCTTGGGAAGACGTTCTTGCCAAAATGACATGTTCTCGTTGAAGCATGCGTCGGTCATTTTGTGTTTTACCTTCATCTCCAGAGCCATGAGCATTACTTTCAGGCGGGTATCGTCGGGCCTGCATCCTTCATACAATGGAGTAACCGCATATATCTCCAGTTGATCCGGCTTGGCTTTCTCTCGGGCGGCAGCTCTTGCGTTACCCGTCTGGTTGAGAAGCAGCTCTTGAATATGAGGGTCCTGCACCCAGCCCATCGATGGTCCATCGTAAATGCGCTCCGGCATCTTCATCTTCATGATCATGCCCTTCGTCTTGATCTTCCTCATCATCATGTCCGGCATCTTCTACATGATGAATGTGTCCTGCATCTACTTCGTGATCATGTCCTGGAGATTCTTCGTCTTCTCGCCCGCCCTCGCCGCTAATGTCTTGCTGCCCTTCCTTATTTCTTGCCTGGCCCCCATGGACGACTTCATAATCATCTTCATCACCTTGCCACTGATAGCCATCCATGAAACCACGCAAGAGCAGGTGGTCCGGCACCTGTCTGGAATCCGGGTCCATAAGGCTCTTCAGCTTGCATCTTCGACACGGACATCTTATCTCCGTCTCGTTCTTTGGAAGCATCTCGGCCTTCGTAGAGCTCAAAAACCTATTCACGATGCCTTCGGTCATTGTGCGCACCATGGTCGCCTGCGAGGTAGAGCAAAATGATATTTTAGAACAAAAAAAAATTGGCATGACTTTGCCTAAAAATAAGACCAAAAAGAATGCATAGTACCAAATTCTCGCTGAAACTGAAATGAATCAACATTCCGGCAAAATATTGGCAACTATCGCATTTCAAATACCGGTACCTATAAACACAAACATATGCAACACCACAAGCATATGTAGATCTAGGCCATAAAAAGTGTGTACGTTGGAGGAAGAAAAAAGTAGATCTAGAGCATAAAGAAAGCTTTCCCCTTACTTACCTATCAAAAAAAGGAAATTTAACCACTTAATTTGGGTGAATATATGGTGCAAATGAGGTGAGGAGGAGAAGGCAGCCGAGACCAAGCTTGGTAGAGGTGGAGAGAATGAAGTGGGGAAAGTGAGTGTGGTAGGTGGCTGTCAAAAATATCTAGCTGCTCTCAGGTTACTAATGACGCACCTCCTAGGGATGCGCCATGGGTAACCAGGGTTACTAATGGCACACCTGATGTGTGGTGCGCCATTACTAGTCTTGAAAAAAAATTGTTAGTAGTGGCGCACCGTGGGTGTTGTCGTGGAATTGTCACGGCAGATGTCCTCGTGAAAGGACTTAGTCGCAGGGCCATCGTACGGGTTAACTTAGAGGGGTTAAAGCGGACACAAAGACACGGGAGTTATACTAGTTCGGCCCCTTCGATGAAGGAAAGGCCTACGTCTAGTTGTGATGGGATTGATGTGATTTCGGCGACTAGGGAGCAATAGCTTCGCCTAAGCCTCGAATTGTCTGTCTCTAACCCGCCGCCGGGTCGTCCCCTTATATACACGGGTTGACGCCCGGCCGGTCTACAGAGTCCCGATCCGGCTCATACAAGTGTCCGGCTCGGTCTCTTCTCTCTTATCTTACAGCTCAAGTTACAAGACTAAGGCGGTTTACATGAATGGACCCTAATCCGCCTGGGCTTTGGGCCTCCTCCGTGGGCCACGATCATGGGCGAGGTAACCCGGCCCCTTCAGACGGTTTACACTCGGTAGTTATATCCCCAACATTAGGCCCCAGATTGACTTGAACCGGTTCATGTTAATCTTCAACATCTTGAGGAAGCTCTGAATCTCCTTCATACTCCGTAAACCGCCATCTCGCTTGAACCGCCGTGGCGTCATCCTCCGACCACCGCATAGCAGGCGCCTTGGCGTCATCTTTAATAAAGAAATCCAAACAGTAAGATTCCCTTTCATTTAATGCTATACGGAAATCGAAGCGGCATTGCGCCGTCCGCCGCTTTTGACTCCTCGATTCTCGTGCTTGTTAATTGCCCTGGTTCCTTATAAATAGACCGGCAGGCCCCTTTCTCTTCTTCTTCCGCTCTTCTCCTTCCTCGCGACGCTCTAGCCCTGAAGCTCCGCCGTCGCCGCCGACCTTCGACCGCTTACAGCGTGGCCAGACGCTGCATCAACCTCGACTGGACCAGAAACTCTTTAAGCGCTCCTCACGCATGATCGTAAGGCTCCTCTTCGAGCCCTAGATCCACATCTGAAGGTCCCTGTTCCTCTTGTAGTTCATGGGTGTTCATCGTAGTGTCCTCATACCTGCCCTGCCATGGCCGTATGATTCGGCCGTAGTACACATCCTGTGCGGCGACCGCCCCGCCATCAGTTTTACTCCTTGTTCATCTTTCATTTTGTTCAGATCTTCTTGTTTAGGACGCACGAACCTTCCTGCCCTCTATGAGGCTTGCATAGGTCGCAAAAATTTTCCTCACTGAACCTTCGGTAGATCTAAATTACTTCCATTCGCATGTGAAATCTGTTTCTGTTCACACTTAGTAAATTTTTCAGGTCTGTCTCTTTTGGCGGTTTAACTTTTTGATAGCTAACCCGTCACTCCATTAGTCCTCAGTTAAACCGGAATCGGAAACTGGCTGCCGAATCGCCGGTTTAACATTGTATAATGTGCCTGAACCGTTTAACGGTGAACCGTTTTTCCCTTTCGCAGTTTTAGTCTTCCGGAATGGCCCCTCAATTCTCAGCTTGCAATTGGGTCCGGTCTAAGGCCACCGAGACGCAACTCAACGGATACGTCACCACCGGCGCTTTAGCTGCTAAAAATGTCCTCCACTGGCGGGTTCCGGAGGCCGAATGCCCTCCCAATCCGCAAGAAGGAGAAGTAATTGTGTTCGTGCAACACTTAGACCGGGGATTCTGCCCACCCGGATCAAAATTCTTCCGGGATGTCCTTGCCAGTTTTCAACTCCATCCACAGGATATTGGTCCAAACTCCGTGTCAAACATATGCAATTTTCAAGTGTTCTGTGAAGTCTACCTTCAAGAAGAACCATCTGTGGAGCTGTTCCGGATTTCTTTCACTTGAACCGCCGTCTGAGAATTCTCGGATGGTCCTAACACGGAGCTGGGCGGCGTTTCAATCCAGAAAAGGAAGGAAGTAGACTTTCCTCACGCCAAACACCATAGCCATCCGAAAGATTGGAACCAGACCTGGTTCTACTGCCAGAACACTGCTCCTGACAACGAGAATCCTTTCCCGGGTTACCGTCCTCACCGGCTTAGAAACCATCATCCGTTGCCTTTACGCTTGACCGCCGCGGAACGGAAGAATTTCGCGCCTCAAATCATTAAACTCCGGGCTCTAATGGCCAATGGACTAACTGGTGTGGACCTTGTGCGTCTTTGGGTTTCTTGGGGCATCTTGCCATTAAGCCGCCGGCCGGATTGATGCACGAATATACTGGCAGCCTCAAAGACCCTCAAAGACGTCACGAGTTACCAATAACTGAACTTGAGGTCACAGAGACTGTAAAGAGGATGCTTGATGAACCGATCTCCGTCTGCAGCCTAACCGGGTTGGCTCCATTCTGTGTTGCCAACAAACCGCCTGCGGTAAGGCTCTGCTCACCGCCGGGCCTTTAATACCTTGTTGATATTCATTAATCCTTGGTACCTCGCAGGCTAACAGCTCCTTCTGGAAGCGGACCAAACCGGCCCGGGCTCCGCGTGTAAAGTCCAAGGCTACCAAAAAGGCTGGCAAGAGGAAAACCGCCGAGTCTTCTGATCCGCCGAAAGACGAAGATTCAGAAGCTGAGGTAAAGCTTGATACCCTCGAGGGAGTCGCCGTAAACCGGCTCTTCTCTTTATGTTTCTTCTTGATTGTAACTTGTTCCTTTTTATTGACAACTGAAACTCACAGGATGATGCTGAAGCCATTCATGCCGACCATGTTGAGGTAATCCTACTTTCTTCCGAATTCGACCTCGTGCCGGTTAAAAGAATTCGCCGCGCAGTCCGGAAAGTGAAAAAATCGCATTCCTATGCTCATCTGAATCCAAACCTTTCTTTGAAGACACAGCCGACCGAAGAGCGTCGTACGACCCGGCACAGCGGCCAACAAATTACCTCGTCCGGGTTACCAGACACACCAACCCGGAAGCGTCGTCCAGAGGTGACTTGTTCTCCTGAAAAACATTATCCCTTAAAGGGTTTCTTCCGATGTCCTCTCAATCCGTCTGACCCGAATTATCAGGCCTCTTCCAACTCCTTTGGCGGTTCATCAACCACGCATAGCGCCTCCGCTTAAAGTTGCTGCAGGTAAGTATCATACTTCTGTCCCACCAATTCGGTTTTATTTGCGTTGGTCGATTTATCTTACTCTAATTCTGAACACTGCAGCACCAAGGCTCGCTTGAGTAAAAAAGCAAAAACTCTTGAGCCTACTGCAGATGTTGATCCGGAGAAGACCCCAGAGCAGCAGGGCGAAAATCCTGAAGTCGCTAAGAATAGCTCTGGCGAGTTGCACCGAGACGACATTGCTGATCCGCCAGAAACTGAACCGGAGGCCCAAGTGGAAACCTCGCATCCTGCTTCACCGAGTCCGACCACAGAGCGGGTCGTAACTGTTGAACCGCCAAGCCAGAGCATGAAGGCACCAAGCCGAAAGAAGACCGCCAATCCGGCCAGCCCGGTCAAAAATGATGATGTTATTGTGGCAGACGCGGCTACACCACTCCTAGCCAACCGGTCGCTTTAGCAAAACACAGCGCCAAGGAAGAGTCTGCCACTATGAGTAAAGATAAGGGGAAAACTGATCTGTCAGCTTATGACAACTTCTCTGCCCAAGAACTTCACTCCGGGTTTCTGAACCGGCTCTACACAAGCCGTGACTTTGAAGCTGGTCTGGTAAACCGTATGAAGGACCGCTATGAGGTAAAGGAGTTATGTCTTTCTTGTATTTTTTCTGCATAGTAGCCTCCAAGGGCCAGTTCAATTTAGCATAGTTAAACCGGCACTTAATTTTGCATAGAAACCATACGCCTTAGACTGCAGTACTGTAGCCCCCAAGGGTCGGTTCAACTTAACATAGTTAAACCGGCACTTAATTTCTGTATCCTCATAGCAAACTGAGATCAACTAGCCATTAGCCCCCAAGTGCCAAGTTGAATATTTGTATTGAGCTTGGGACTTTATAATGAAACAACTAACATGCTCCCTTTTTTATCAGAATGAAATATACCAAAGAAACTGCGGTAACTCAAGGACCTTCGGGCCAATCTGGAAACTCAACAAGCAGAAACCACCAAGGCCAAGGATGAATTGAAACTGCCTTGGCCACTATGGAACAGCTGAAGGAGTGGTATAAATCCGAGCGGGCCAATTGGGACACCGAGAAGGCCGGTTTGATAAAATGGGCGGAAGATGCTGAATCAGCTCTTAAACCGGTGATCAAGAGCTTACACAGCATCAAGCGCCAAGTTCATGCCATGACCTCTGCCATCTTTGGTAAGAAAATTTTACCTTGACTACCTCTGTTTTGATTCTCCCGCCGGTTTAACCGGAGCTATCTGAACCGGTGCAGGCAAGCGTATTGCTCATCTGGGCTCTGATGTGCGGAAGAAGCTCAAGGCCGCTTACACACTGATTGAGCAGCTGTATACCGGCGCCCAGCGAGTCATATGTGCCACATCGTACGACAACACAGCTCCGTCCTTGATCAAAGACACACTGGACCGGCTGTCCATGGTTCCGGGGCAGCTTGAAGAGTTGAAACGATCCGCGGCCCGGGCTGGCACTCTACTGGCTCTGACTCGCGCCAAGGCGTGGATAGCAGATCTTGACCCGGCTGATATAGCCAAGGGTTTCCCAGCGCCAAGAGAACGGTGAAGCCTTTGACAATGACGCTCAAACGAATAACAAAGGAGATGCGTCACGGGCGAGTCAACTGGCAGCAGAAGCCAACCTGGCGGTTCACCGCTCTTTTTATGACGCAACCAACAAGCGGGTGGAGTTTGTCATTCCTGAAGTGTAGAGCCTTGTTCCTCCAATCCGTAAGCACACTTATGCCCCTGACGTTGATCCGGCTGAGCTTATAAGTGAAGAGGCTGTCTTTCAGGCCTTAACCGGATTGACCGGTCCACCAATGACTTCCGGGCTTTGGGTGATGAAGAGGAAGAAGTTGAACCGACGCCAGCGCCTCTACCTCACGTCAACCTGGCGAAGAAGCGTAATCCGTCAAGCCGGGTGACGCCTCCGAAACTGCTAGCCATAATGCCATGCGAAACACCGGGCCTTGGAAGGCTTTGTAATAGGATAGTTAGCACTTTGTTTTGAACAATGCCTTGATGACCTCAGTCTGTATCCTTTGCATGGTGGTACTGATACTTTGGATTGATGAACCGTCAACTTAGTTACTTTGCAATCACAAATTCTTTAACTCCGCCAGAGCGGCTTGTGTCGCCACCCGGCTTGTGACGCTTACATATTTATATAAGAAAATATGGAGGTATATGACCAAATTTTATGATACAAAAATACCGCCATTGCGTCGGGCATGCAGTTAGCCTAGCCAATCTTGAGGCGGAGGTTTTATAAACCGTTTACATCAAAGGAGAAAACAACTCCTGTGCTTATAATGCCGGTTTACAGTGTAAACCGTGTCGGTCATGACAAGCCCCCTGTTACTCCATAATGGGATGGTAACAGAAAAAATCAAACCAGAACAAAATCGCCGGATTAAAGCTGGACCGAATTCCGTTAACTGACAACTTGAATCCGGTTTAAAAAAGGTTGTCGGTTTAAGAAGGCAAACAAAAATCAAATAACTGGTATGAAAACCACATGGAAGCAAAGGCAATGATAAAACCGTTTGCAAGAAGAGGCTTTATCGAGCTCGATCGGATGGTGTTACCATGGTCGGACAGGACCAAGCTCCCCATAAGGTGTAGCGATGGTTCAAGTCAGCCAGGCCCCCAACTGAAATCGTGGCACTATGCCGATCAAGTGGCATGGCAATGGTTTGGGTTTGACCAAGCCCCCAAGTGATTCTATGGCCTTAGGCCGACCAAGAGGCGTGACTGGTTCAGACGTGACCATGTCCCCAAGTGATCCGGTGGCTTTAAGCCCATCAAAAGGTGTTGCATTGGTTCGGACACGACCAAGCCCCCAAGTGACAAAAACTTCTGAAAAGCAAGACCAAGGGTTAAACCGGAGGCTGCTTTGCGACAACATCTCCATGTACCCAAACCGGACTTTTTACAGAACGGATACCCCGCTTTAGCCGAGGATCCGGTTTATTGCTTTTATTCATAATATATACATTGTCTTAATATGTACATAAGTGGAGCCGATGGCTCAGGTATAATAAGGCCGAAGATGAGCTATGTTCCACGGCTCGTTGGTCTCCTCTTCGACGCGGCGTGAGTCTTTTCGCTCTCGAACATCAATCAGATAGTATGACCCGTTGTGCAGATTCTTGCTGACCACAAAGGGCCCTTCCCAAGGTGGGGATAGCTTGTGCATATCTGTCTGGTCTTGAATGAGCCGAAGCACCAAGTCTCCTTCCTAAAAGGTTCTTGTTCTAACCCGCCGACTGTGATACCGATGAAGATCCTGCTGGTAAATCGCCGAACGAGCAGCCGCCATATCTCGCTCTTCATCCAGTCGATCCAAAGCGTCCTGCCGTGCTGCCTCGCTATCGGCCTCAACATAAGCTGCCACGCGGGGCGAGTCATGACGGATATCGCGGGGAAGAACCGCCTCCGCTCCATAGACCATAAAGAACGGTGTGTATCCAGTGGATCTGTTAGGGGTAGTATTGATACCCCATATCACAGATGGTAGCTCTTCTACCCAACAACCCGGCGTCCTCTCTAAAGGGACCATAAGCCGGGGTTTAATACCTCGCAAGATCTCCTGATTAGCTCGTTACGCTTGACCATTGGACTGCGGGTGGGCCCTTGAAGAAAGCGTCAAGCGGATGTGCTCTCGTTCACAAAATTCCTTCATGACTCCTTGGACAAATTGGTGCCATTGTCCGTGATGATACCGTGTGGAAACCCAAACCGGAAAATCACCTTTTTGATGAACTGAACCGCCGTGGCGCATCACACTTGCTAACAGGCTCGCCTCTACCCACTTTGTAAATTTGTCGACCGCCACCAACAGGTGGGTCTTCTTGTCCTTGGACCTTTTGAAAGGTCCAACCATATCCAACCCCCAAGTCGCATAACGGCCAAGTAATTGGAATCATCCTCAATTCTTGGGCGGTACATGAGCACGTCTGGAAAACTTTTGGCAACCATCACATCGTCGACGGATCTTCTGCATCAGCATGGGCAGTCAACCAATAGAAACCGTGGCGGAACGCTTTGGCCACCAAGGACTTTGAACCGGCGTGGTGACCACAGTCCCCTTCATGGATCTCACGCAATATCTCACGGCCTTCGTCAGGGGACACACAATTTGAAACGCCTCGACACGCTGAAACGATGCAACTTCGCCCTTATATATGGTCATAGACTTAGACCGCGAACTATCTGTCAGACCCAACGTCTCATCTTACGTAACTTCGCCCGGTTCATGTATGCCGATAAGGGAGCGCCCAATCCGGAATGACATGCAAGGTTGCCACCAACCGAGCCTCCGGATCAGGAATAGCCAAATCAACTTCATCGGGAAGCTTAAGCGACGGATTGTGCAAGACGTCAAGGAAGACATTAGGCGGGACGGTTTACTTGAGAGCCCAGCCCGGCTTAGAGCATCCGCCGCCGTTCTTGACGATCCACATGGTCCAATTCGATATCCTTTAAAGTGTCCCGCAACAATATCCACCTCCCGACGGTACGCAGCCATGAGTGGATCTTTGGAATCCCAAGTACCTGATACTTGCTGGGCCACCAAGTCCGAGTCACCAAAGCACTTAACCCGGCTTAGATTCATCTCCTTAGCCATCCGAGACCATGGAGCAAAGCCTCATACTCAGCTGCATTGTTAGTACAGGGGAACATTAAGCGAAGAACGTAACAGAACATGTCACCTCATGGGGAAGTTAATACGACTCCGGACCCCGAGCCCTCCAATTGCCTGGACCCATAAAAGTGGATGGTCCAATAGGTATGATCCGGCTTTTCTTCAGCGCTTGCAACTCTGTCCAATCGTTAATGAAATCCACAAGTGCTCGAGACTTTCTGCCGTCCGAGGCACATACCTTAAACCGCGGCCCAAGTTCTATAGCCCACTTAGCAATCCGCCGATCGCTTCCGGTTCTGTATGATATCGCCCAAGGGAGCTGAACTGACCACCGTGATGGGGTGCCCTTGAAAATATTGCTTCAGCTTCCGCTTGCCATAAAAACTCCATATACCAGCTTCTGCCAATGCGGATATCTTTGTTTAGACTCAATGAGGACCTCGCTAATGTAATAAACCGGCCGTTGAACCGGATACTCCTTCCCTGCCTCCTTTCGTTCCACCACAATGGCTACGCTGACTGCCCTGGCATTAGCAGCAACATATAACAGGAGCGGCTCCTTGTCAATGGGAGCGGCGAGAACAGGCGGGTTGGCCAACTGCCGCTTTAAGTCCTCCAATGCTTCATCGGTAATTTGAACTCGAGACGAACCGATCCGCTTTTCTTGACATACGGTACAAAGGAATGGCCTTCTCTCCTAGGCGGCTGATAAACCGGCTTAGCGCAGCAATCCGACCTGCCAAACGTTGGACATCATTGATACACTTTGGCTTAGCCAGGGAGGTGATAGCTGTAATTTTCTCCGGATTAGCTTCAATCCCCCTGTTGGACACAAGGAAGCCCAATAACTTGCCTACCGGAACACCAAAAACACACTTGGCCGGGTTAAGCATCATCTTGTACACCCGCAAGTTGTCAAAGGTTTCTCTCAAATCCTCAATCAGTGTTTCCTTCTTCCTTGACTTAACCACAATATCATCCACATAAGCATGCACATTACGGCCGATCTGTTCATGCAAGCAATTTCAGACGCATAGCGTTGATAAGTTGCTTGGGCGCTCTTGAGCCCAAAAGGCATAGATACATAGCAGAAGGCTCCAAAAGGGGTGATAAACGCCGTCTTCTCCTGGTCCTTAACCGCCATCTTAATCGATGATATCCGGAATATGCATCCAAAACTCAACGCTCACAACCCGGCCGTAGCATCAATAATCTGATCAATACGGGGGAGGCGAAGGATCTGCTGGACAAGCCTTGTTAAGATCTGTATAATCCACGCACATGCGCCAAGTGCCATTCTTCTTAAGGACCAACACCGGATTAGCAAGCCACTCTGGATGGAAAACTTCAACGATAAACCCTGCCGCTAAGAGCCTGACAACCTCCTCTCCAATGGCCTTGCGCCTTTCCTCGTTAAACCGGCGAAGAAACTGCTTTACCGGTCTATACTTGGGATCAACATTAAGAGTGTGCTCAGCGAGTTCCCTCGGTACACGGCATGTCGAAGGTTTCCATGCGAAAATGTCCCGATTCTCACGGATGAACTCGATGAGCGCGCTTTCCTATTTAGGATCCAAGTTAGCACTGATGGTGAACTGCTTAGACGAATCGCCGGGCACAAAATCAACAAGTTTAGTCTCAGCCGCCGACTTAAACTTCAAATCCGGATCGTGCTCTGTAGTTGGCTTCTTAAACTGGGTCATATCTGCCGGATCAACATTGTATTTTTATTTATTTAACTCTTCGATGGCACAAACCGACTCTGCATAAGCCGCATCACCTTCCTCGCATTCCAACGCAATCCGGCGGCTCCGTGAACCGTTATCGTCCCTTTGTGACCCGGCATTTTCAGCTGCAAATAAACATAACAAGGCCGTGCCATAAACTTAGCATAAGCGGCCGCCCAAACAGGCGTGGTAAGGGCTTTGGATTTTCACCACCTCAAACGCCAACGCGTTTCCGATCCGGAGTCATGTTCATCTCCAAAGGCTACCTCGAGCTATCTTACCGACCGGGTATGCTGACTTGCCGTGCACCACGCCGTGAAACACCTTTATCTTGGGCGACACGAGATGCTTATCCGTCAACCCCATACGTCGGAAGGTCTCATAGTACAGGATGTTGATGCTGCTCCCTCCATCCATGAGTACCTTGGTAAACTTGTATCCTCCCACCTGAGGTGCCACCACTAGGGCTAGCTGACCCGGATTGTAAACCCGGGGAGGATGATCCTCTCTGCTCCATACAATAGGCTGCTCGACCAGCGCGGTAATGCGGTGCGGCCGGTTCAACAACACCGACCGCCCGCTTCAAGTTTGCGGTCTCGTCATCCAAGCTGGTGGTAAAGACATGGTACTGTCCACTGTTCAACTGCTTTGGATTACTTTGGTAACCCGACTGCTGATGTTGTTGATTGTAACCCCCTTGGTTCTGATTGTTCTGATTGTCTTGCCCGCCCGGATTACCACCGAACCCTGGGCCGGAATTTCCTCCACCGTAACCCGGGGCGGAACCTGAACCGCCGCCGGGCCCTTGATCATACCGGAAAGCATTAGAATTTTTGAACTCCTGCATAATATAACAATCCTTCCAGAGGTGGTTCGCCGGCGCCTCCTTCGTCCCATGCTTTGGACAAGGTTGATTCAATAGGTAATTCAAACGATCCGGATTGTGACCTTGTGCACCGCCTCGGTTTGATTGCTTACCTTTGCGCCGCTGACCCTTGTCCTGCGCGTTGGTGTTGGCTACGAAGCCCATGTTACCGTTAGCCTTACGCTTGTTTCCCCCATTGCCTGCCGAATGATCTCAGCTGGACTCGAGTTGCTATTCTGCTTTCCCTTCCCTACTTCGTCATCCTCGGACTTGGGATCCTTGGTACTATCGTAATCAGCATACTTTACCAAAACGCCCATGAGCGTGCCCATGTCATTGCAAAAACGCTTCATGCGACCCAGCTTTAACTTCAACGGTTCGAACCGGCAGTTGGCTTCTAGGGTTAAGATAGCGGAATCAGGGTTGATCCGGTCTGACGAATGTAAAACCTCCGAAACGCGGCGCACCCAATGTGTTGTAGATTCTCCCTCTGCCTGGACACAAGCCGCCAAATCCACCACAGACATGGGCTGTTTACAGGTGTCTTTGAAATTTTGAATGAACCGGGTCCGTAACTGGGTCCACGAGCTAACTGAGTTGGGCAGCAAATTTTTCAACCAAGTACGGGCCGTGCCTTCCAACATCATGGTGAAATACTTCGCACACGCAGCTTCGTCCACATCCAGCATCTCCATGGCCATCTCATAGCTTTCTATCCACGCTTCTGGAGCCAAATCGGCGGTATAATTGGGCACCTTGCGTGGCCCTTTGAAGTCCTTGGGCAGAATCCCCGGTTCGAAGATGGTCGGACGAACCGGCGCGAGCTGATGGTCCTCATGTTGCGCTGCTGACTCGGCCTCCCTACGTGCCCTGGCCCGGTCCACCACCACTTGAGCGTCTTCGAAGCCACCGGCCGGGTTGTTTCCACGAGGCGGACCGCGCTGCGCGTTGCTTGACACGGCCGGTTCATCTACCCGCCGGCTATAACTCCGGTTTGGGCGGGGGGTGGAGTGGATCCGATCCTGACTGTATGAATATGCTTCCTGCTGAGCCAGGGACGTCCTGAGGAGCTCCTTGACCCGACGTGTTTCTACCGCCTGTGGCGAATCGCCCTCGATCGGAATCGCCTCCAATCGTGCCGCAGCCGCAACAAGGTTATCCATCGGGTTGGAGTAGTGACCCGGAGGTGTCTGCACAGTCTGGGGTGCGCCGGTATGATGGCGAGGCAGATCTATCACCCGGGGCTGAAGCGGCGCGGCCGTCCCAGGTGCTTCCGGCCGGTTTACCACCGGCGGCGGATTACTGGTCCCTGCCCCTGGGGTATTGAAGAGCTCTCTTCCCTCGAAAACTGAAGGCAAACGGGATTGCTTCCTTTTCATGACTTCATGTGATGCACTCGATCCAGCATGAGCCTATAAGCTTGCATCCAAAGCGGCCCGTTCGCCGCCATCCTCACGTCCGCGGCTGCCAAATCCGCTTTAGCTTTAGCGATCTGTTCCTTCACCTTTGCAATCTCTGCATTGTGCAGGTCCTGATCCGCCGGATTAGCCTCTGCCATGAGCGCAACCAATGCGTCGAATAGCTCTGATAAAACTTGAGCCGGTGGGCGCACAGGGCCTCCTTCCCCGGCTGCCATCACCGCTGTTGAACCGGCGACCATGGGCGCCGCGGTCGAAGAGTGAAGCGCCGCTTGTGTACCGGCCATGAAGATTCCAACCCGGTTGGGTAGATCAAAGGGGTCCGGAATACTCTCCCGTCGGAGCAGCCCCGATCTGGCCATCCTGCGGTGGTACAGAGACTCGGTTTCTCCGGCTGACGACTCGTCGCCAGAGTAGACAATCGTTTCGCCGCCAGATGCTGATCCGCCCTCGTAGTCTCCGTGGACGACTCCTACGAAATCACGCTCGACAGCCGGTTTAGCCGGGGCAGGACTCTTCTTCGCCCGCTGAGCCGTCTCGACGAGGTCGGTGCAGATGTCCGGCCCAGGCCCTGGCTCGCTGATCTTGCCGATGAACACGTGTATGCCACCAAAGGGGACCCGTTACCCGTACTCAATCGAGCCGGCCTCGGGGCCCCAGTCCGCATCGTCGATGTAGAGTTTGCCGCGACGACTCTTAGTCATCCGGCCACAGCATAGCCTTCGAGTCCTTGAACTTGCCCTCTAAGATCATCAAACCATCGATGCGATAGCCCCACGGTGGCGCCAACCGTCATGGAATTGTCACGGCAGATGTCCTCGTGAAAGGACTTAGTCGCAGGGCCATCGTACGGGTTAACTTAGAGGGGTTAAAGCGGACACAAAGACACGGGAGTTATACTAGTTCGGCCCCTTCGATGAAGGAAAGGCCTACGTCTAGTTGTGATGGGATTGATGTGATTTCGGTGACTAGAGAGCAATAGCTTCGCCTAAGCCTTGAATTGTCTGTCTTTAACCCGCCGCCGGGTCGTCCCCTTATATACACGGGTTGACGCCCGGCCGGTCTACAGAGTCCCGATCCGGCTCATACAAGTGTCCGGCTCGGTCTCTTCTCTCTTATCTTACGGCTCAAGTTACAAGACTAAGGCGGTTTACATGAATGGACCCTAATCCGCCTCTGGGCTTTGGGCCTCCTCCGTGGGCCCTGATCATGGACGAGGGTAACCCGGCCCCTTCAGGGCGGTTTACACTCGGTAGTTATATCCCCAACAGGTGTGGTGCGCCATTACTAGTTAAAACTAGTAATGGCGCACTTTCCCCTGATGCGCCACTACTAAGTCTGGAAAGGGTGTGGGGCCTGAACAAAACTAGTAATGGCGCACCACACACCAGGTGCGCCATTAATAATATGGCCACTAATGGCGCACCTATATCTGGTGCGCCACTACTATATAGCAGTGGCGCACCACATACATGGTGCGCCGTTAATATCTATATTAGCTATAGTCGTTTTTCTAATAGTGAAATATGTCCATACATACATGTATATGCATGATAGCAGTCTTTTCACGTGCAGAACTCAGGAAAAAACCGAAATGCATAGCTATCCCGTGCCCTCCCGCTGCATTCCTACCCGTCTGGGCCTAAGTATTAGCTTGGGCTGCTATCGGATCAATAGAGTTTTAAACTTGCAACAGACCTTTCTTTTGCGAAAAAACTTCCAATCTATTCATTCTCAATCATGGCAGTACAACAAACACCAGAAATAATGAAAATTACATCCAGATTTGTAGACCACCTAGCGACGACTATAAGCACAGAAGCGAGCCGAAGATGCGCAGCCGTCATCGCCCCTTCCTCGCCGGAGTCGGGTAAAACTTATTGTCATAGACAGTCGGAAGTCGTCATGCTAAGGCCTCATAGGACCAGCACAGTAGAACATCAACCGCCGCCGATAAAGAGTAGCGTAGATCAGAAGGATCCAACCTGAAAACACATGAATGTAGACGAACTATGACCAGATCCGAGCAAATCCATCAAGGAAAAATCCACCGGAGACATATCTCCACACGTCCACCGACGATGCTAGACACACCATCGAGATGGGGGCTAAGCGAGAGAACCTTATTCCAGCTTCAGGGAGCCGCCATTGTCTCGTCTTCCTAAGCAGGACACAAACCCTAACAAAACATGAAGGAACAACAGACTTTGAACTGCCTATATACCAGCCCTGCCTCTTGCCCTCCTGCTACATCCCAATATCTCGCCTTGTCCTCAACAAGCATGGCGCATGCAGCACACTCCACGTCAAGAACGCAATAACATAATTATGTGAGCTTTCATACGGAATTCTTATTTTTGCAAACATAAAATGATCTTTAATGTATTGATTGATTTTCTTTCAGAATAATTTTATTAGCTAATTCATTGTAGTCTGTTGCATTCAATCGAATTTAAGCACTGATTTGCATTTGTTCAGTTAACACTTGAGAAAGGAGCTAAATTGAGTTGGCAGTTGGCAGTGATATTGGAATTGTAGACTATAGTGTTAAATTATATTTTTCTCCTTATTTTCAAAATGCCACTACACTATTCGAGATTGTTTCTAGAAAGACAAATTGTAGTTCATCATGGTCATCGTGAACTTTCATGTCATTTATTATTATATGATAAAAAAAGTATAACTTCGCATACCCATGTAAAAAATCTCGGCTCCACCAGTGATGGATGCATTGCAATTAGTACATTGGTAAACACAATTTTTGAGAAAAACGGACACATTAATTGAGTATTTCTGCAAACTACAACAAATATTCTATAACTCACAACCTATTTTGGTTGCTAAGACTTTTGAATTGAGCCCTTCGAACCAGAAGGGGGGGGGGGGGGGGTATAATTTTTTATGACATACTCCCTCTCTTCTGGTTTATAGGCTAAACTTATTTTTTTTATTTTTTTTAAGTCTCAATTTTATTACTCGCCAGCACATGTTCAAATTTTAAGATGCATTAAATTGATGCGTGCAAAGATTAAAAGAAAACACACCAATGCGTGTAGAAGTTTTTGGTTATTTATTGATCATGCATACATGCATTACAATTAATACATTGATAAACACAATGTTTTGAGAAAAGCGAGTGCATTAATTGAGTTGGTGAGATTTTTGAATTAACCTCTATGATAAAATATTTTACTAATCAAATTTGTGGTCGAACTTTAACCCAAAATACGATGACACTACTAAACCCGAAATGAAGTACTCCCTCATTTTCGATTTATAGGGCTTAACTCAAAAATCTCACCAACCAAGGTAGATGGTGAGTGGTGGAATACTTTTTGTAGTTTGCAAAAGCATCCAATTAATACTCTTATTTTTCTCAAAAATTTATGTTTACCAATGCATTAATTATAATGCATGCATGCATAAAGTACGTGCAATGGTCAATTTTCTCTTACTACTTGCATGCAATGATTTAATGCATCTCGAAATCTGAACTTGTGATGAAAACAACCAAATTAAGCCTTATAAAATGAAAGAACTAAAATTTTATGATATGACCTATAAACCGAAAAGAAGGGAGTAGCATGCAATTGCTAGCCAATGCGTTACATTGCACCGAAATAAAAAAGCGAACTGTAGAGAGCAGTAACGAGGGCCACGCACATGCACAAAAGGTTAGAAGGTTGCATGCATGCAGCCGCTCTCTGGTCTCTATCGTGTGACGCCGAGACGGAATCAGTCAGTTGAATAAGATCTTTTCCCTTTTATTTATCTTCCTTTTCGTTTGGCGACGATCCATCATCACCTATGCGCCGTCCTGCGGCATGGCAACTCGTGGGTCTCGACGGTTCCGAGAGCTATCCCGCGCTCATGGTTGTGCAAGGGACGATCCTCGTCGTCGCCGGGGCGTGGCCGTGTTCGTGACCATGTCATCGCTGTACACTATCAAAATGTGCCTCCGGGTTATGGAAACCGATGCGGATTCGGCACGGCGGGCCCTGGGGATCATGATGAGATCCGCTAGGCTCACTTCCGTTGCTGCTGCACCCCGTTGTAGCGAGTAAAAGCATCTTCAACAGGCGCTGAACGCGCTGCGCGTAAAAAATAGCTTTAGTGTGCGTCCATCGTCTGGTTTGGCGCGGCGCGCAGCGCTGGCTCCAGCAGCCGCGCTAAAATGCAGCGCGCGTTCGTTCTACAATCTAGATGTATATACATCAGAAGCATAGATAGAGATGAATTGCATAGGTTTTTTAAAATGATACAAAGATATTTTACATCGGAAGCATAGATTGCATAGATAAAAAAAAGGACAAACGATAAAAACTAGAAAGATTGCATAGATAAACTACTCTAAGTCGCTATTATCATCGCCATTATCATCCTCGGCGGTGTCGTCTGAGGTATCGAGCCATATGTCCAACCACCGATCATCGTCCGTAGGTGCCGAGGCCGAGCCGGAGATCGCCGGAGCGTATCTCCAAGTAGTAGCCGCCGTTGGGGCGCAGGCAGACGCCGCGGTAGCCGGACGCTCCTCAGTGGCGCGGCGGCATGGTGGCGCGTCGGTGGCGGGGCGCTGGAGCGGTGGAGGCGCGCGTGGCAGAGAGGAAGAGGAAGAGGAGAAGAGGAGGCATGGAAAAGGCGCGTGGCGAGCGCCGCATTTTGTAGGCGCGCCGGAAGCGGTGTGCCAAAAATAGTGCGTGAGCTGACGCCTTTTCGCGCGCGCGCAAACGGTTTTCCCGCGCGCGAGTTTTCCTCCACCGCTGGAGCGCGGTAAAACGTCCCGCGCGCGCTAAAACCTGGGTTTACCGCGCGTGCGGCCGTTGGAGTTGCTCTAATAGTAAAGAAAAAAACCATCATAATTAGGACGACCGTTTCTAAAAAACTACCACGATACAAAAAAATAACAAAAAGCAATCACTTTTAGGGTAATTCGTCGCAAATCAGTATCATTTCGCGTTAGTTGCCGGCATGGCGAAATTGATCATAATTATGACAAGGATGGCCCACCCGTCAAGGACCACGTGACGAAAGGTCAGCTATATTATATGTGACTGTGTGGTTTGTGGTATGACATGCGAGACCCACCTCCATCTCAATAAAAATAACTCCACGATTATGACGCACGGCGAAGACGCCGCCCGCCTCCCGAAAAAAAAAAAGAAGAAGACGCCGCCCGCCTGCTGTTGCACGGGCGGCGACCTCCTCTGCCCACTGCTTCCTCTCCTCACCTCCCATGCGCCCGCCGCTCCACGCACCGCCACCCTCATGGTTCTTTACGACTACCTACAAACTCCGGGGCTGGACTACGATGACGCATTCGCCAGCCGCCAGGGACTTCATCGGCTCTGGGCGGCGACAAAGGCAGCCTCGAGGAGGCGAAGAGGGAGATGCTGGCGAGCGACGATGTCGCGGCTGCTGTTGTTGTTCTTAGCGGCGGGACGGCGCACAACGTGTCAGTGTCAAAAAACATGCAGGGCCCACGAGTAACCTCCTGTCGCCGTCGTGCACAAGGCCTGTCGCGTGAAGTCCCCTTCACCCTTGTGCCCCGCATCCTCGTAGCTCCAGTCGTGTGTCTGCCTCCTCACCCCCTAGTTCTGCACGATGGTGATCCTCTAGGGCGATTCCATGATGGCGCCGGAGATGCAACACTGTAGTCCAGCCCCGCTATTGTGACAGGTCCCGATCCTATGTCGGTCGTGCTCCCCGCCTCCACCTCACTCTTGCTACCCCTTGAAGTGGACCGACACCAACAGGGCACGTGATGAGTAACATGAGCGTGCAGTTAAGTGGCATAGGTGGTGTCCAGTTCCAGTCATAGTGCGAGACGCAGTGTTCACCAGCGTTCCCCACGAGGATTGGTGCCTCCGTCAACTCCACGCAAGTTCTCTCATATGTTCCATGCGCCGACGAGGCAACTGTGACGACCATCATACAGGTCCTCAGCGAAGTCAAGGGCATCACGTGCTAGATGGTAGACGTGACCAGGGCTATAGTCTACCTCACGTCCGACGACGACAAATACGTATCTGAGACCTTCTCTCTTTTGTGAGCGACGGCGGGCGGGCACAACGTTTGAGCGGAGCGTCCCTCAACATGCGGGTAGAGCCAGGGGCCAAAAACGTCATGAGGTTGCGGCTCGCGTTAGCGGCTACTCTCTCCGTTCCTAAATATAAGTCTTTGTAAAGATTCCACTATAAACTATATACGAATATATATAAATGCATTTTTAGTGTGGATTCATTCATTTTGTTCTGTATGTAGTCCATCCAGTGAAATCTGTATAAAGACTTACATTTAGGAACGGAGGGAGTATGACTCATGAGGCAGGCGGCCTGCGGAGCGAGGAGCGCACAGTGGGCATGCGCCGACGGACAATATGGTCGTGGCTGGCATGTGGAGTACGCACACCTGGCGCGACCAGCGTGGGCTGCACACATGGCTTCTGTAGCCATATCACGAAAGAGGGCATGCTTTGGGGCACGGCAGGAGGAGGAAGAGCTCAGGGAAGAAGAGGCGTTTGGGCACGGTGGCGCTTTGGCGGTCGTTAGCGATGAGCGACTCCAATTGGTGGAGGGGCTTGCGCGCACACCCACGCGAGCAGCATGGCCACCTGGAGCCGAGGATGTGGATTTCCCTATTTAGACCGAAATGTGGATCCCACATGTCATAACGCGTAAAATGCTGGTCAAACGTAATGGAGTTGACTATTGTGCCATGTTAGCATTGACAGGTGGGGCCACATTGTCATAATCAGGTCCAAGCCGGACACAGGCATGCCAGTGTTTGGTGAAATAGCATAGTGCCTTTTCCGTTGACAATTTGATTGTTCAGTTTCATAGAAACACGATGGATTTAGACGCAATTACATCTACAATGAGTTCATGAATTCATTGTCAGTGAGTGATTATTCGAATGATGAAACGACAATAATGATAAGTGTTCTCACTAGTAGAAAAGGGGGCAATGGCCCAGGCCGGTTCAGCCCATTAGTCCCGGTTCTTTCACGTACCGGGACCAATGGAGGTATTTGTCCCGGTTCGTGAGCTCAGGAGGCCGGCCGGGCCACGTGGGCCATTGCTCGGTTAAATGCAGCCTTTTGGTCCCGGTTGGTGGGACGAACCCGGGACCAATGGGCCTTGCTCCTGGCCCACCATCATTGGTCCCGGTTGGTGGCATGAACCGGGACCAAAGGCCCTTTAGTCCCGGTTCATGCCACCACCCTTTAGTCCCGGTTCATGCCACCAACCGGGACAAATGATGTGCCTATATATACCCCCCGCTTAAGAGCAGAACACACTGCTCTGTTTTTTGTCTTAGCCGAGGGGAGAGGGCTTGGTGGTGCTCTAGCTCACCTCCTGTGCACACAAGGTGTTCGATGGAATGCCCGAGCCACATTACTTAAGCTTTCTCCTCTCCAAGCTCGACCTCCAAGCTCCATTTTCCTCAATATTTGTCTAGGTTTAACGGTCCGTCACGCTCCGTCCCCGTCTTCACCGCCGTCAATCACCCGCGCCGATCTCATCGCTGGCACCACCGTGGTGAGCCTCTTGTTCTTATCTTCTTTCTGAAAGAAAAAATATTCTTACTTGTATGTTTAGATAGATACTTGTATTATTTTCTTACTTTTATTATTGCATCTTATATAGTGCGATGGTTTTGGTATCCGCCCCCGTCGGCCCTCGTTCTGTCTATGATTCGGATGTGGTATATATATTATCTTTTCATAACTATTGGTTCATTTATTGTTTATGAAAATTATGCCGACCAACGTGACATAGATTTTATTTATCTAGGAGGCTGTTGAACCGGAAATTCCAACCGACCCTATTGTCGAGAGGTTAAATTTAGTTGAAGAAGAAAACAATTTCTTGAAGGAAAAATAAAAAACTTGAGGAGGAGAAGATGATATTGGAGTTGCATGTTGCGGATGTAAATCGATGATCACAAGATCAAGATGGATGCAATGCGCTTGAAGATTAGAAAGATTAGAAAATGTGCCATTCATACCGAGGCTTGGTATCATTATGCCGTTGGATCAGTTGTTACCTTGGTTGCGATTATGATCGCATTTGTTTTCGCATTGAAATGTTTTACATAGTTTCAATGTATGGTTTAATTAATTTAGATGCTCTGCAGAGCTTTATGTTGTTAGATGAGAACTATGTATGTACTTTGGTTTTTATGTGATGATGAACTTCTATTAATTTGGTCACTTAATTATCTATTCATGATGTTCTGTAATGATTTTTGACACACTTAATTATATATAATGCACGCAGATGAACCAGCAATGGATGTACGGTGACAGACACACCTCCGAGTACACTAAGGGCGTGCATGATTTTCTCGAAGTGGCTGAGGCAAACAAGCAGAATGGTTTTATGTGTTGTCCATGCCCTATATGTGGGAATACGAAGTCTTACTTTGACCAGAAAATCCTTCACACCCACCTACTTTACAAGGGTTTCATGCCACACTATAATGTTTGGACGAGGCACGGAGAAATAGGGGTTATGATGGAAGACAGCGAAGAAGAAGAAGAAATGCCTGACAACTATGTGCCCCCTGAACACGGTGATGCTACTTAACATCAAGAGGAACCAGACGATGTGCACGATGGTGCTGCAACGGGCGAAGCTGCTGAAGATCAAGAAGAACCAGACGATGTGCCCGATAATGATGATCTCCGCCGGGTCATTGTCGATGCGAAAGTCAAAAGGAGAAGCTGAAGTTCGATCACATGTTAGAGGATCACAAAAAAGGGTTGTACCCCAATTGCGAAGATGGCAACACAAAGCTCGGTACCATACTGGAATTGCTGCAGTGGAAGGCAGAGAATGATGTGCCTGATAAAGGATTTGAGAAGCTACTGAAAATAATGAAGAAGAAGCTTCCAAAGGATAACGAATTGCCCGAAAGTACATACGCAGCAAAGAAGGCCGTATGCCCTCTAGGATTGGAGGTGGAGAAGATACATGCATGTCCTAATGACTGCATCCTCTACCGTGGTGCATACAAGGATCTGAACGCATGCCCGGTATGCGGTGCATTGCGGTATAAGATCAGACGAGATGACCCTGGTGATGTTGACGGCGAGTCTCCCAGGAAGAGGGTTCTTGCGAAGGTGATGTGGTATGCTCTTATAATACCACAGTTGAAACGTCTGTTCAGAAACGGAGAGCATTCAAGTTGATGCGATGGCACAGTGAGGACCGTAAGAAAGACGGGAAGTTGAGAGCACCCGCTGACGGGTCGTAGTGAAGAAAAATCGAGAGAAAGTACTGGGATGAGTTTGCAAAGGACCCAAGGAACGTATGGTTTTCTTTAAGCGCGGATGGCATTAATCCTTTCGGGGAGCAGAGCAGCAATCACAGCACCTGGCCCGTGACTCTATGTATGTATAACCTTCCTCCTTGGATGTGCATGAAGCGGAAGTTTATTATGATGCGGTTATCATCCAAGGCCCTAAGCAACCCAAAGAACGACATTGATGTGTACCTAAGGCCATTAGTTGAAGAACTTTTACAGCTATGGAATGGAAGCGGTGTGCGTCGTGGGATGAGCACAAAAGGAGGAATTTGACCTAAAGGCGTTGCTTTGTTCGTGACCATCAACGATTGGCCCGCTCTCGATAACCTTCGGGACAGACAAACAAAGGATACCACGCATGCACGCACTGTTTACTTGACATCGATAGTATATACCCGGGAAGCTGCAGGAAGAATGTGTACCTGGGCCATCGTCGATTTCTTTCGACCAACCATCAATGTAGAAAGAAAGGCAAACATTTCAAAGGCGAGGCAGATCACCGGAAGAAGCCCGCCATGCGTACAGGTGATCACGTACTTGCTATGGTCAATGATTTACACGTAATCTTTGGAAAGGGTCCCGGCGGACTAGCTGTTTTGAATGACGGTCAGAATCACGCACCCATGTGGAAGAAGAAATCTATATTTTGGGACCTACCCTACTGGAAAGACCTAGAGGTCAGCTCTTCGATCGACGTGATGCACGTGACGAAGAACCTTTGCGTGAACCTGCTAGGCTTCTTGGGCGTGTATGGGAAGACAAAGGATACACACGAGGCACGGAGGACCTGCACCGCTTGCACGAAAAGAGGGCATGCCTCCGAAGCGATATGAAGGTCCTGCCAGCTACACTCTTCTGAAAGAAGAGAAAGAAATCTTCTTTGAATGCCTGCTCGATATGAAGGTCCCGACTGTCTTCTCGTCGAATATAAAGGGAATAATAAATATGCGGAGAAAAAGTTCCAGAACCTAAAGTCTCATGACTTACACATGATTATGACGAATCGCTTCCGGTTGCATTGAGGGCTTCTACCAAAAAGCGTCCGATTAGCCATTGTGAAGCTATGTGCATTCCTCAATGCAATATCTCAAAAGGTGATCGATCCAGAAATCGTACCAACGCTAAGGAGTGATGTGGCGCAATGTCTTGTCGGTTTGAGCTGGTGTTCCCACCATCCTTCTTCAATATCATGGCCTTGCGTCCTAGTTCATCTAGTCGACGAGATTGTCATTACGGGGCCCGTATTTCTACACAATATGTTCCCCTTTGAGAGGTTCATGGGAGTCCTAAAGAAATATGTCCGTAACGCGTTAGGCGGAAGGAAGCATCTCCATGGGCCATCAAGCGAGAGGATGTCATCTGGTTTTGTGTTGACTTCATTCCCGGCCTTAATAAGATAGGTCTCCCTAAATCGCGGTATGAGGGGAGACTGAATGGAAAAGGCACGCTAGGAAGGGACTCAATAATATGCAGGGAAGGATATTCTTGGTCTCAAGCACACTACACAGTTCTCTGAGGACTCTACCTTGGTGACCTCGTATGTCGATGAACACAAGAACGATCTGCGCTCCAAACACCGGAGGAGTGCGACGGCATCGGATTACATGTGAACACATCGGGACTTTCAGCAGTTGGTTGGAAACACGTCCTCGGAGGTGACGGCACTGTTTGTGATGAGCTGTACTTGTTGTCGAGGGACCATCTTATTGTAATGATTTGGAAAGGATACGAGATAAATGGGAATACATTTTACACGATTGACCAAGATGACAAGAGCACCAACCAAAACAGCGGTGTCCGCTTTGATGCAGCAACCGACAGGGGGAAAGGACACATATTATGGTTACATAGTGGACATATGGGAACTTGACTACGGAGTAGATTTTAAGGTCCCTTTGTTTAAGTGCAAATGGGTCAATCTGTCAGGAGGCGGGGTACAGGTAGACCCACAGTACGAATGACAACAGTGGATCTGAAAAATCTTGGGTACACTGACGAACCGTTCATCCTAGCCAATGATGTGGCACAGGTTATCTATGTGAAGGACATGTCTACCAGACCGAGGAAAAGAAAAAATAAGGAAGCGAATACATCATACGACGAGCCAAAGCGCCACATAATTCTTTCAGGAAAAAGGGACATCCTGGGACTGGAGGGCAAGACAGACATGTCTGAAGAGTATGAAAAGTTTCATGAAATTCCTCCCTTCAAAGTCAAGGCTGACCCAAGCATCCTAATAAACGATGAAGATTATCCATGGTTACGGCGCAATAAGAAAATGACACAAGCGAAGAAAAAGTGAAGACTTTCTCCTGCAACTATTATGATGATACCATGCCAACTTTGAAACAGACGAGTATGATACCATTGTCCGTTTTGTAGATGCATATGCTATGCCAACTTTTTCAGAGTTCATTTGAAAACTATGAATTTAGGTCGAATTTTCAAAGAATTCAAATTTTAACTATTCAAATTTTAACTATTCAAATTTGAAAACTAATGGCACAAACAGAAAGTTTATAATTTTTCTAAAACTAATGGCATTAACAGAAAGTTTATAATTTTGCTGACCTAAAAGCAAAAAGAATTAAAAAAATAAAGCAAAAAACCAAAAGAAAATAAATAATGCAGAAAACAAACCAAAAAAACTAGAAAAAAAATAAAAATAGCAACAATAAGTATTTTGTTGTAAGTAGAAACAAAATAAAATAAATAAAGCAACAAAGAAAACAAAAAAAGTGTTTACAAATTTGAAAACTAATGGCACTAACAGAAAGTTTATAATTTTTCTAAAACTAAAAGCAAAAAAGAAGTAAAAAAATAAAGCAAAATAAAAATATATTAAATAATGCAGAAAACAAAACAAATAAATTGGAAAAAAAATAAATATAGCAACAATAAGTATTTTGTTGTAAGTAGAAAAAAAATAAACTAAATAAAGCGACAAAGAAAACAAAAAAACAAAAAAAAAAGTGCCACCTACTGGGCCCCCACGGCCTGAATACGACTAGAAACCCTACCATGGGCCAGGATTCAGGCCCATGAGGCTTGATGGGCTACCGCACATATTGCACGGTTAGGCCCGAAAGCCTGCTTTAGAGAGGAGCTCGAGAGGGAAGGCGCACCACACCTTATAAACATGTGTGGCTCCCTCTAAACTAGCGAGGTGGGACTAAACATTTGGGCACGGGGCAACACAAGGCCTTTGGTCCCGGTTGGTGGCACCAACCGGGAATAAAGGGGGGCATTGGTCTCGGTTGGTGCCACGAACCAGGACCAATGCCCCCTTTAGTCCCGGTTGGTGCCACCAACCAGGACCAAAGGCCGTCGCTTCCCGCCCTTTGGGTTGCTGAAAAGAGGCCTTTGGTCCGGGACTAAAGGGGGGCATTGGTCCCGGTTCGTGGCACCAACCGGGACCAATGGCTTTGCTATATAAGCCAACACTTAGGAAATTTCAGATTTCCCTCGAAAGTTTCCCCCGACGACGCCGAGCACATCGACGCCGCCAGGCTGCCTTGACGCCGCCCCGCCGTCGCCGTCGCGCGCCGTCGTCGCTGTCGCCCAGCGCCCTACTTGCCGTCGTCACGCTTCGTCGCTGTCGCCCTCGCCAGGTGGACGCTGCCCTTCTGCCAGCGCCATCGCCGCCCGGTCGCGCCTCCCACACTACTGATGCAGGCTGGCCGCCTCCTCATATATATATATATATATATATATATATATATATATATATATATATATATATATATATATGCATTTTTCATATATATGTTGATGATGATATGATGATGTTGATGATATGTTCATGTTGATGATATGATGATGTTTTTTCATATATGTATTAATTTTTTAAGTTGTTAGTAGATATCGATTTTAGGTTAGTGCATTTTATCACTGATTTTAGGTTAGTTGATCGATTTAGTGCATTTTATGTTTGTTGCATTTTAGGTTAGTGCATTTTATGTTAGTGGAGAGGAAAAAGTAAAATAAGGAAAAGGAAGAAAAGAGGAAGGAAGAAGAAGGAAGAAGAAAAAGAAGGAGAGGAAAAAGGAAAATAAGTAGAGAAAGAAGGAGAAGAAGAAGGAGAAGACGAGGAGAGGAAGAAGAGGAAGAAGAAGAAAAAAAAGAGGAGAAGAAGAAGGAATCCTTTGACACTAGGCAACCTCCCGACCCCTCGGCGATCCTCGACCCCTTGACCCTCGACCGCTCGGCGATCCACGACCCTCTACCCTACCGCGAGCATCGATGCCCACGTCACTTGTGGGACATAGATGTTTGTTCATATATAATGTAGATGTCTATGTATGTATGGAATGATATCGATGGATGTATGTTATTGTCGAACATGAGAGGAAGAAGAGGATAAAAAAAGAAGAGGAAGAAGAGAAAAAAAGAGGAGAAGAAAGAATAGAGGAGTTCTTCTCCTCTATTCTTTCTTCTCCTCTTTTTCTTCTTCTTCCTCTTTTTATCGAGGAGCGAGGGTCGCCGAGGGTCGCCGAGCGGTAGAGGAAACCCTAATTAAATAGCAAGTATAAATCGATTGTGAGATACATTTGGCCGTCGGTGTCGAACACTACATCCACGTCCATAAGTGGCCAAGGCGTCAATGCCCACGTCACTTGTGGGACATAGATGTAGTGTAAATGCGTTGTTGTTGTCGATATACCCCTCCCGATAGCTTCATGTATTTTTAAGAAGGAAAAAACCAGCATATTATTTTCCCATGTACGTATGTAAATGGTTGTCGATATACCCCTCCCGATAGCTTCAACACGTGGGGGTCGATATTACCCTCCTTGAAGCGTTCTCGAGGCCACCTAACCCTTGAAGCATTGTCGAGGCCACGAAACCCTAGAGAAGCAGCGTCGAGGCCACTAATTAATATGATTCCTTATTGTGATTAGCTAGCTAGTTCTACGTTTGCCACTAATATATCCATATCTGTCATGTTTGAATAATAATTGCCATGTTGTAAATATTTGTAGAAACTATGGACACCCCGCCCCAAGACGAAGCACAAGAAGCGTTGTTGAGGGACATAATCGCAGAAGGAAGTGATGCCGTCTGCTCGTTGATGTTTCTCAACGACATCGATGGTCTGGAAGGAGAGGGTGAAGAAGCAGCTGGCTATGATTATGATGGCTCCGATGACCCAATGCCGGTGCAAGAAGGAGAGGGTGAAGAAGTAGACCATGAGGACGGCTCCGGTGATCACCGAACCGAGTCCGGCCAGGTATATATATTAGTTAAGCCTGTGCTGACTAGCTAATTGATGCATTCATTGTTTTCGTATGTACACATATTAATTAACTCTCGTCTTTGTTCTTTTTCTAGCCCTCCGGATCGAGCACAACCGGTAAAGAGACGAGGCCCGAAGAAAAGTTGAGCTCGGATGAAAAGTTTGAGATCATAGAAATCGTATGACGGCCAACCGCTTTGAACCCATCCGGACAAAGAAGGCATTTGTTGCTTTCGGTCACGGGGTTACGGTTAGGGACAAGATCCCGATTAGCATCCAGCAATGGTATAAGCCTAAGAACGACCCTGAGGTGTCTTATGTCAATGATATGCAGAAAAATGATCTTTGGACTGAGCTGAAGTAAAATTTCACCCTACCGCCAGAGGATGATCCGGAGAAGCCAGTTGAGCAATTAATCAAGTCCTTTGCTCTTAAGAAGATGGCAGACCTATTCAGGAATTGGAAGAAAGACCTGAATAAGTTTGTCGATAAAAAATAGAACCCAGAATTCAAGGTAAAATATGAGAAGATCAGAGATTAATTGACCGCATTTGTGGCCCACAATACATCTAAAAAGAGTAAAAAGATGTCGGTGACAAACAAGAAAAATGCTGCGAAGAAGAAGCTTCACCATCGTGCGGGTCAGGTGGCTACCTCAAAGCCCGGCCTAAGTGGGCCAAGGCTGAGAATGATCTGCTTGATAAAGAGATCGAACCAGAGACAATGAACTGGCCAGATCGTTGCCGAACTTGGTTCTTCAGGGCTGGCAGAACCTTGGACCCTATGTCGAGGAAGTGCATTTGGACGGACGAGCAATTGGACATACCCGGTCAAGAGGCTTCAGCAATATATCGAACCAGCGCAGCAAGGGGCGTTCTTTCGAGACAGAGAGAGCAGCGAGCTCACAATGGCCCTCGGGAATCCACGAGCACCTTGGGCGGACACGAGGCATGCCAGCTCCGTTCTTGGAAGGCTGGGTTTCCTTGACGTGGTTACAAATGCCGGAGAGGAGGAAGAAAGTGCAGCAGAATCGAACTGCGAGCGCTGCATGCAAGGTACAAGCGATAGAGAGCGAGAAGCGGATCGCAGCAAAGCGACCTGCCGAAGCTTCCCCCGAAGCTACCCCGCCATCTCAGCGGAGAAGCGGCGTGGCTTCCACCGAGCTGCTTCAGCCGGAGCATGCCTTGACGGCTCCTGCCCGGCTATCCGTGGATGCTATCACGGAGGTTGAAAATTGCCATCTTATGGCGCAATGGATGAATTTGAAGGTCAAGGCGGCTGTTGGCTCTGTTTATCCTACTAAATCCGGCGCAAATTTTCACTGCCGACCGATTCCAGAAGGATATGCGAGGGTGATGGTAGATGAAATCACAGAGGGATTTGAGGACCTCCAGCTTGACCACCCTACCGGTGAAGGGGAGACTCGGCTGGGTTCTGCTCTGAAGACTCCATGCCTATGGCGGAAGAATCTCATCAACCTTCCGAACTGGACGCCTCCGCCTCCTTCTCCTCCTCCGGCGAGTCAGGGCACTCCGCCTACTCCTCCGGCGAGTGACGATCAGGGCAATCGGCCGTCTCCTTCTCCGGCGCGTGGCGGCACTCCGCCTCCTTCTCCGCCTGCGCCGGCATGCCCGAGCAGCCAGCCTCCTCCTTCCCCGCCTCGCTAGCAAGGGCGGAAGAGGCCCTCCGCCGCTCCGGCTGCTCCGGCGCGTCGTAGTCCTTCTCCTCCGCCTCGTAAGCAAGGAAAGAAGACATCCGCTCCGTCTGCTCTGCCGGCGTCTAGTAGTACAGCCAAAGGCGGGAGGACATACAGATTCGGTCCTTCTCTAAAGACTCCAGAGAAGTTACCATACGAGAGGACCGAGGAGGAAAACGCGAAGATCGCGCGGACCGAAGTGAAGGACTTCTTTGAAGGGTTGAAAGCAAAGAGACATCCACCTCCGGAGGAGAAGGTAGATCCAGTGAAAGCGAAGCGCACTCTCGCTGCCCTAACAAAACCACCCAAGTCTCCGCCGAAAGGCAACTATGAGCGCATTATTGGAAAGGCATTTGCCGAAGCGGAGAGGCCGGGAAGTACTAAAAGTGATCAAAGGATGAAAGAGCGGCGAGCTGGGAAACAAATTGCCCAGCTCGGCGAACAACCAAGCAATCGTGCCCCGCTCAAGGTGCACGCTAGCGACATCGTCGATCCGAGGATGGTGCCCGGTTATGGCAATCCTGGAGATTACACCTTGACGATGTACATTATGATATCTTGGAGGTGCAGATACAAAGATATGAGTACGGGAAGCCTCTCGTCAAAGATGAAAGATCTCTATCAACGATGATGCGAAGATTGCATGATTGGTACATGAAAACATGCAGAGAGTCTGAGGGGAGGAGTACTTTGTATGTGAGAGTTAAAAAGGAGCATGTCGCGACCAGACCCGAATGGATCTAGCGCTCTGTGCTCAGTGTCATCCCTGGATCAGTAATCTTGACACAAAGACAAGATGCCGAAGGATTTATAGCAGAGTAGCAATCACACACTTATTACATCGTTGTCCACAAGGGAACTTAATACAATAAATATGGCTTAAGGCCATCTAATAATAACAATGGAAGGCTTGGAAAGCGAGTGAGTCCATCAACTCCAGTGACATCAACGAGTATAGAACCACAACCTAACATCTTACTGTAAATGCGAAAAGTGCGCAACATGAAAAGTTGCAGCCCAAAACGGGTCGACACATGGAATATGCTGGCAATGTAACACATAGAGAGCAATGAAGCAATAAGCCTATACTACATGCATATTTGGCTGGTGGTAAGGCTCTCTGATTTACATTTTTGCGAAAAGCCAATTTTTCCCTACATCAAAGGAATAATTTTATTTAACTATCATGGTGGTTGTTAAACATTGAGAATGGTTGACAGCATCCTCAATCCCAATTAAAAGTACTCATTAAAACCCAATAACATTTATTTGCAGTAACATGTTGAGATTCACATGATATTCAAGTACTAGATACTCAAAACGTCCATAACCGGGGACACGGCTAATCATGATTAGTTTATACACTCTGCAGAGGTTTGCGCACTTTTCCCCACAAGACTCGATCGCCTCCGCTTGGTTCTCGCACTACATGGTGTTTGAGAAGCGGATGACCGAGACATAGTCTTTCGAGCGCTAGCACCTTACATGTGGGTAGACCGTACCAACCTACATCCCCTACATCAGCTAGCCTACCCGTAAGAGTTCGCACAACTTAGTCAACTCACGCCAGAGCCCATAATTGGCTTGTGGCTTCACACGGAAGTTTCTAGTTTGAATAATCTTATGATCCCTTAGAGCACAGGTGGCGGTCCGAAGAAATCTGAGCAAATCTGATAGAAACCAGGTGCCTCAATCCACCCGGATGTGTGTTTAAGTTGCCACCTTAGATAAACCATTAATTAACAATCTCACATCTGTCATGGATATTCACTCACCCAATCCACGTCTACTAGCATAGCATGGCATAATCAAGCAATCGTAGAAGTAACTCCCAAGGTTTCATAAGTAAACAGGTAATAGGTACTACCTCAATCTACTTCCCATCCCACAATTTGATTAGATCCTAATCATGCAAGTGTTTGAGAGTTTGATCTAATGCATAAAACTGGGTAGTAGAAAAGGTATGATCAAAGTGTTACTTGCCTTGCTGATGATCCGCGGGTCCTAGAGATTCGAAATAACAAGCGGCGCACTCCGGGTGATCTAACGCAGACAAACAACAAGCATACAATAAGTACTCATCTAATGCACAGGGAAATCTCGAATAAAAGATCTAACCAGATGGTTCAACTTAAGAACCCTGGTGGCAAAAGAATCGAGTCAAATAAAGCATCAAAAGTCGGAACTCGAGAGAGAACAACTCGGTTTAGCAATCTGAAATTAGGTCAAAATTTCACAGTAGCAAAACTCTGTGAAAGTAGGGTAGTCGGAACGGCGGTTTCGTTACGAAACTCCAGGTGCTTGAATCACCTGATTCCGATAAACGATCAAGAAATAAAACAGTTTTGAAAATCGGATCAGAAATCGAATCTGAAAAATAACGGATTAAATCCGATTTAAAAGAAAACGACGAACGATCTAAATAACGGACGTTCGTTAACAGAACGAATCCAACGAACGCGTTCATTGAAACGAACGGGTCGGTGAACGTTCGTTAATTAAGAAAACCAAAAAAAATAAAACCAATCTAGTTTTTTTTTTAAAAACCGAACTTTGCAAAAAACCGGAACGGGTCTTTTTGAGAAAACCGGATCTGAAACGGGCGCGGGCGGCTACCTCCGGTGGCTCTCGCCGGCGGGGTTCCGGCGGGGCTCCGGCGGGTCGGGCGGGTCGGCGGGGTCGGCGAGGGGGCTCCGGGGCGGCGCGGGTGCTCCGGCGACGATGGAGACGGCGGCGTCCTGGGCGACGGGCGGGCGTTTCAAGGGGCGGCGGCGGCTGGTCGAGGGCGGCGGCGGGGCGAGTGAGAGGGAGAGGGGTCGGGTTATAAAGGCGTCCGGTTCCTTGGGGAAGGGGCGAGGCGGCCGGGTCGGAGCCGGACTCCGTGGCGTCTTGTGGCGGACTCCGCTCAGGCGGCCGAGCCTTGTGAGGAGGAGGGGGAGGTGGGCCGGGCCTGGGCTGGCTGGGGCAGCTGGCTGGGCCGGGCCTCGAAGTAGCGTTTTTTTATTAAAACTAAACGAATTAAAAAATACCAAATGAATTCCAAATTAAATAAAACAAATTTTCCCGACTCCTAAAATGAGTCGAACAAAATGAACTTTTAAAACTGCAACATGCATAAATTTTAAAATGCTCATTTTTGCCTAAGCAAAATAAATCTTCGAAACCCAAATTTGATTTATTTAAAATATCTTCGTTTTTCCTAAATATTGGGAAAGTCATATTATTCCCTCTCTTGAGATTTTGTAGGAAAAACTTTATGAAGATAATTAAATAAATCCAATGATCCTATTTCCAAAATTTGAGAAATCCCAAATATGAAAATAATGAAACTTCCAACTCTCTCCGAGGGTCCTTGAGTTGCGTGAAATTTTCTAGGATCGGAAAATGCGAGAAAATATGATATGCTTGATGATCTAATGTATAACATTCCAAATTGAAAATTTGGGATGTTACAAACCTACCCCCTTAAGATGAATCTCGCCCTCGAGATTCGGGTTGGCTAGAAAATAGGTGAGGGTGGTCCTTGAGCAAAACTTCCTCTCTTTCCCAGGTGGCTTCATCCTCAGTGTGGTGGCTCCACTGAACTTTGCAGAACTTGATAACCTTGCTGCGGGTAACTCTGCTGGCATAATCGAGAATCTTAATCGGTCTTTCCTCATATGTCAAATCATCCTTCAACTGTATTGCTTCCAATGGTACTGTGTCTCTTAACGGTACCTCTGCTATCTCGGGGTGACATTTCTTCAATCGAGAAACATGGAATACATCATGAACTCTGACAGTCCTTCCAGCAATTCCAACTTATAAGCAACTTCTCCCATGCGTTGCAAAATCTTATACGGTCCAACGAAACATGGTGCTAACTTTCCTTTAACTCCAAAACGCTTAACTCCTCGAAGCGGGGATACTCTGAGATATACTCTGTCTCCAACTTCATACTCAATCGCTTTGCGCTTTGAATCGGCATAGCTCTTTTATGCGGACTGGGCTATCTTGAGCACATCTCGAATCAACTTAACTTTCTTGAGACTCCTTAATCAAATCTGGTCCGAACAACTGACGATCTCCAGTTTCGTCCCATAACAAGGGTGTCCTGCACCTTCTTCCATACAAGGCTTCGAAAGGTGCCATCTTCAAACTGGTTTGGTAACTGTTGTTGTAGGAGAATTCTGCATACGGCAAATTGTCATCCCAACTAGATCCATAATCTAGGGCACAAGCTCTCAGCATGTCTTCCAAAATCTGTTTGACTCTCTCGGTGCATCCATCGATGCGTGGGTGGAAAGTCATGCTGAATTCCAATCGGGTTCCCAATGTTTCGTGCAAATCTGGTTCCAAAATTTCGAGGTAAACCGGGTTCCTCTATACGTCTGATGCTCCTCGGAACTCCGTGTAAGCACACAATTCTGGTCATGTATATCTTTGCCAACTTAGCACTGCTATAGGTAGTCTTGACTGGAATAAAATGAGCTACCTTTGTTAAACGGTCGACTATAACCCAAATCGAGTCATATCCTGAACGAGTCTTTGGTAATCCTGTGATAAAATCCATGCCTAGTTTATCCCACTTCCATTCGGGTATCGGCAATGGTTGTAACAATCCTGCTGGCTTCTGATGTTATGCCTTTACTTTCGACATACGCCATATCGCTACATACTCCGCAATATCCTTCTTCATTCCGGTCCACCGTAAAGTATTATTCAAATCCAAATACATCTTGGTATTTCCTGGGTGAATCAAATAGGGTGAATCATGGGCTTCTTGTAAAATCAACTTCACGATCTACGGGTCATTGGGCACATAAACACGGTCTTCGAACCATAGGGTATCGTGCTCGTCCTCACGAAATCCCTTAGCCTTTCCTTTGCTCATTTTCTCCTTTATAGAGGCAACTTCCCTATCTGCCTTTTGGGCTTCCCTGATTTTGTCCATCAGCGTTGACTGAATCTCCAATGCTGCTACATAGCCTCTCGGTACTATTTCCAAACATAGCTCTCGAAGGTCCTCGGCTAACTCATTGGGTATTCCTCCCATCATTAGGGTATTGACGTGGCTCTTACGGCTCAATAAATGCTACGACATTAGCCTTTCCGGGGTGATAATGCAATCTCATGTCATAATCCTTGATAAGCTCTAACCATCTCCTTTGTCTGAGATTCAATTCCTTCTGTATGAAGATGTACTTCAAACTCTTGTGATCCGTATATACTTCACAATGATTTACAATGAGAAAATGTCTCCACGTCTTCAGGGCATGCACTACGGCTGCTAACTCCAAATCATGAGTGGCATAATTCAACTCATGGGGCTTAAGTTGTCGTGAAGCATACGAAACAACTCTTCCTTCCTGCATAAGCACTGCTCCAAGTCCTCGGCGTGAAGCGTGTAATATACCTCATAATCCTTAGTGCGATGCAGCAATATCAAAACTGGTGAGGTAACCAATCTTTTCTTCAACTCCTGAAAACTTGCCTCACAGTCCTCAGTCCATATGAATTTATTTTCCTTCTTCAACAATTACATCATAGGCTTAGCAATCCTTGAGAAATTCTCAATGAATCTTCGGTAGTATCCTGCGAGTCCAAGGAAACTCGAATCTCTCCAACGGTCGTTGGTGCTTCCCATTTGGTTCTGGTCTCAACTTTAGGTAGGGTCAACTGCTATCCCTTCTCCGGATATAACATGTCCGAGAAATCCAACTTCCTTTAACCAAAACTCACATTTGCTGAACTTGGCATACAACCTGGTGTTACCTCTGTTTCTCCAAAACCAATCGCAAATGTTCCTTGTGTTCCTCTTCATTCTTCGAGAAAATCAAAATGTCATCAATGAACACCACGACGAACTTATCCAAAAACTCCATAAACACTTTGTTCATCAGGTTCATGAAATAGGCTGGTGCGTTAGTCAGTCCAAATGACATAACGGTATACTCGTATAGTCCATATCTCGTGGTAAATGCTTTGTCTTGGGTATGTCCTGCTCCCGAATCTTCAATCGATGGTACCACGATCGCAAAGTCGATCTTGGAAAACACCTTGGCTCCTTGCAAGCGATCAAACAGGTCATTTATCATAGGTAGTGGGTACTTGTTCTTGATTGTTACTTCATTCAATCCACGATAATCAACAACCATTCTTAACGATCCATCCTTCTTCTCCACTAGCAAAACGGGTGATCCCCAAGGTGAAGAGCTTGGGCGTATAAAACCTTTATCCAAAAGTTCCTTAATCTGCTTCTTGATTTCCGCCAAATCCTGTGCTGGCATCCTATACGGTCGCTTCGATATAGGGCCTGTTCCTGGCAACAGCTCGATCAAAAACTCAATGTCTCTATCCGGTGGCATTTACGCAACTCTTAGGAAATACATCAGGAAAATCCTTCACCACTGGTACTTCTTCCTGTACCACTCACGATAAGCAATTAACTTGTGCTCTCCTCGGCTCGTGCCGTGATACATACTTAATCCTTCTTCCTTCGTGTGGTGAGCAAAATTGATCTAGTGGAGCAATCAATGTTTCCTCCATACTTTGATAACCAATCCATACCTAATATCACATCCAATCCTTGGGATTCCAGAACTATTAGGTCCGAGGAAAACATAGTGTCCAATCCTTAATGGCGGTCGATCACACCATTTACTAGCCATGTACTACTGCTCGGGTGAGGTTACTAGCATGGGTGACCTAAGGGCTTGGGTTGGTAACTTGTACTTATCCACAAATCCCTTGATATGTATGAATGCGATGCACCAAAGATCGAAAAGAACAACCGCAGAAATGACTTAACCAAAACTTACCGACATCTTTGCATCAGGCTGATCTTCAACCTCCTCCACTTCAAGGTGGTTCACATCCTCTATTGAAAGGGTTGGGCTTCTTTCCGAGCTTCCATTGCCATTTCCATTCTGGCCTATACGACAGTCATTGGCATAATGCCCGATCTTGCGGCACTTAAAGCAAGTAATATGACTCAGGTCTACTTTGGATGGTGTTGACGGGTTGGTGCGATTCTGTCCGTTGCTTCCTCCATTCCCGTTCCCATTCTTGGTGCTGTTATGGTTATGCGAATTTCCTCCTCCATGGGTATGCTGAAACTGAATTCCTGATTTAGGGGTATAACGAGGTTTCGCTGAGCTCGAGTTATACTTCCCTTGTCCATACCTCCGCTATGCAGTTCTCAATTTGCTGCTGCTTTCCTTCAATCATGAGGGCTCGGTCTACTAACTCCTGGTAGTTATTGAAACTGGCTACCATCAACGGCATCTTTGAACTCATCATTCAGTCCTTCTAGAAACTTCTCCTGCTTAGTCGCATCCGTAGCAACGTCATCCGGGGCATAACGTGCTAGTTTACTAAAGTCATCCACGCATCGCCAACAGTCCTTCCTCCTTGGCGTAAGTTGCGAAACTCACGCTTCTTCATGGCCATAGCTCCTGCTGAAACATGGGCAGTGCGAAAAGCTTGCTGAAATTGATCCCATGTGACAGTGTCTACAGGGTAAGTGGCTGTGAAATTCTCCCACCATGCTGCTGCGGGTCCTTCAAGTTGATGTGCTGCAAACTTCACTCTTTCTCCATCCGTGCATCCTGCAGTGGTCAGCTCCCTTCCTATCTTGCGGAGCCAGTCATCTGCTACAATTGGCTCGGTGCTACTGGAATACACCGGCGGGTTCAGTCTAAGGAAACGAGTCTGATGATCCGCGGTGGTGGTGGCGGTGGGTTGTTGTTGTTGTTGCCACGTTACGCACCAATGTTTGAATCAGGTATTCGCTGCTGAATCAATTGGGTGATCTCTGGCGGAAAACAAATCCGGGTCGCGTCTGGAGGCATCTGATGGGTTTAGAAAAGATGAGAATTTAGAATAGAATGAGGTCTAAGGGGAATCACTACCCAAATGCACATGAGCAAATACACACAAAATCACTTCATTCAATCAAACAAAGGCTTACAACGATCTAACTATCGCATAAAAGTGCGTGTACTATACTGTTTACATGGAGTGAATACTACTAATATGTGGGAGACTTCTACTAATTTGAACCGGTGGAAGACTCCATAATGTCTGCTCCAGCTTCGTCTTCAAAGTCGGGTTCACTTGGATCCGAATCGGTGTCGTCGATGTTGATGTAGTCGCTTGGGCAATCGACATACTGGTCTTCATTCCTGAGCGCCAACTTCTTCTTGAGTTCTTCAATCTCGTACTTAAGATCGTTATTGTGTTTTGCTAGAGCTACGATCTCGTCCATATAGTCCTTGCGAGTTGTCTTTAGTTCTTCTTCAAGCTCGATGATCCTTCCCTTTGCATTCTGCAACTCCAACATATCATTGCACATCTGATTCTCCTGGCGTCGAATGTGCTGGTTTAACTCCTGGATAAATGCTGCAATGGATCTATCCTTCTTGGTGCTGACGACTTCCCATTTGTCGTCTCGGCGTCATAAATCTGGTAGATTGTGTCCTTGAGGTCTTCTTGGTAAACTTCTCCAATGCGTCCCATGGTGATGTGAGCTGCCATGCTCTTTCCCGGACTCCAAGTTGGTGCAATGAAAACACTATCTATTGGCTTGGTGATTGGGGCGAATGTCCTTCTGGAGCGTGAGCGTGAATCTTCCAGCGCTCCTCTTGCAGAGTGGCGTTGAAAGTCCGGTGAAACTTGGTAATCCAATGTTCAGGTACTTGGTAACTTCCTTCAAGTGAAATCCAAATGGTGTGCCTTCATCTGGTTGGGTGTACTTGATCTTCGCGTCCTTCATCCTAAAGAGAGTAGAAAAGAGGAGGAGTTAGAAAATGGGAAGAGAATAGTGATCTATGGCTTTATCTTAGTGGTCGTGTCCCATACGATCGGTGTGTGCTCGATACCATTCTCTGTCAGCGACTGGACCGAATGGATCTAGCGCTCGTGCTCGATGTCATCCTGGATCGAGAATCTTGACACTGACAAGATACTTGAAGGATTTATAGCAGAGTAGCAATCACACACTTATTACATCGTTGTCCACAAGGGAACTTAATACAATAATATGGCTTAAGGCCATCTAATAATAACAACGGAAGGCTTGGAAAACGAGTGAGTCCATCAACTCCAGCGGCATCACTGAGTATAGAACCACAACCTAACATCTTACTCGTAAATGCGAAAAGTCTGCAACATGAAAAGTTGCAGCCCGAAAACGGGTCGACACATGGAATATGCCGGCAATGTAACACATAGAGAGCAATGAAGCAATAAGCCTATACTACATGCATATTTGGCTGGTGGTAAGGCTCTCTGATTTATTTTTGCGAAAAGCCAATTTTTCCCTACATCAAAGGAATAATTTTATTTAACTATCATGGTGGTTGTTAAACATTGAGAATGGTTGACAGCATCCTCAATCCCAATTAAAAGTACTCATTAAAACCCAATAACATTTGTTTGCAGTAACATGTTGAGATTCACATGATATTCAAGTACTAGATACTCAAAACGTCCATAACCGGGGACACGGCTAATCATGATTAGTTCATACACTCTGCAGAGGTTTGGCACTTTTCCCCACAAGACTCGATCGCCTCCGCTTGGTTCTCGCACTACATGGTGTTTGAGAAACGGATGACCGAGACATAGTCTTTCAGAAGCGCTAGCACCTTACATGTGGGTAGACCGTACCAACCTACATCCCTACATCAGCTAGCCTACCCGTAAGAGTTCGCACAACTTAGTCAACTACGCCAGAGCCCATAATTGGCTTGTGGCTGCACACGGAAGTTTCTAGTTTGAATAATCTTATGATCCCTTAGAGCCTGGGTGGCGGTCCGAAGAAATCTGAGGCAAATCCTGATAGAAACCAGGTGCCTCAATCCACCCAGATGTGTGTTTAAGTTGCCACCTTAGATAAACCATTAATTAACAATCTCACATCTGTCATGGATATTCACTCACCCAATCCACGTCTACTAGCATAGCATGGCATAATCAAGCAAACGTAGAAGTAACTCCCAAGGTTTCATAAGTAAAACAGGTAATAGGTACTACCTCAATCTACTTCCCATCCCACAATTTGATTAGATCCTAATCATGCAAGTGTTTGAGGGTTTGATCTAATGCATAAAACTGGGTAGTAGAAAAGGTATGATCAAAGTGTTACTTGCCTTCTTGATGATCCGCGGGTCCTAGAGATTCGAAATAACAAGCGGCGCACTCCGGGTGATCTAACGCAGACAAACAACAAGCATACAATAAGTACTCATCTAATGCACAGGGAAATCTCGAATAAAAGATCTAACCAGATGGTTCAACTTAAGAACCCTGGTGGCAAAAGAATCGAGTCAAATAAAGCATCGAAAGTCGGAACTCGAGAGAGAACAACTCGGTTTAGCAATCTGAAATTAGGTCAAAATTTCACAGTAGCAAAACTCTGTGAAAGTAGGGTAGTCGGAACGGCGGTTTCGTTACGAAACTCAAGGCGCTTGAATCACCTGATTCCGATAAACGATCAAGAAATAAAACAGTTTTGAAAATCGGATCAGAAATCGAATCTGAAAAATAACGGATTAAATCCGATTTAAAAGAAAACGCATTTAACGATCTAAATAACGGACGTTGTTTAACAGAACTTATACAACGAACACTTTCATTGAAACTAACTGTTCGTTGAACGTTCGTTAATTAAGAACACCTAAAAAAATAACACCAATCTAGTTTTTTTTTTTAAAAACCGAACTTTGCAAAAAACCGGAACGGGTCTTTTTGAGAAAACCGGATCGGAAACGGGCGCGGGCGGCTACCTCCGGTGGCTCTCGCCGGCGGGGTTCCGGCGGGGCTCCGGCGGGTCGGGCGGGTCGGCGGGGTCGGCGAGGGGCTCCGGGCGGCGGCGGGTGCTCCGGCGACGACGGAGACGGCGGCGGCGTCCTCGGGCGACGGCGGCGGCTCGGGCGGGCGGGCGGCGGCTTCGGGTCGAGGGCGGCGGCGGGCAAGGGGCAAGTGAGAGGGAGAGGCGTCGGGTTATAAAGGGGGGCGTCGGTTCCTTGGGGAAGGGGCGAGGCGGCCGGGTCGGAGCCGGACTCCGTGGCGGCGGCGGGACTCCTTTCGGGCGGCCGAGCGCGAGGAGGGGAGGTGGGCCGGGGCGCGCTGGGCCTGGGGCCTGGCTGGCTGGGCCGGCTGGGCCTCGGTCCAGGGGGGGGGCGGCGCGTTTTTTTTTTATTAAAACTAAACGAATTAAAAAAAATACCAAATGAATTCCAAATTAAATAAAACAAATTTTCCCCGACTCCTAAAAATGAGTCGAACAAAATGAACTTTTAAAAACTGCAACATGCATAAAATTTTAAATGCTCATTTTTTTGCCTAAGCAAAATAAATCTTCAAAACTCCAAATTTGATTTATTTAAAATATCTTCGCTTTTCCTAAATATTGGGAAAGTCATATTATTCCCTCTCTTGAGATTTTGTAGGAAAAACTTTATGAAGATAATTAAATAAATCCAATGATCCTATTTCCAAAATTTGAGAAATCCCAAATATGAAAATAATGAAACTTCCAACTCTCTCCGAGGGTCCTTGAGTTGCGTGAAATTTTCTAGGATCGGAAAATGCGAGAAAATATGATATGCATGATGATCTAATGTATAACATTCCAAATTGAAAATTTGGGATGTTACAGAGCATGACCTCGTTGGAATTGAACTGTTGCCTATTCCATTTGAGGAGTTTTATCAGTTTTTCAATCAATTGGCTCTCAATAAAGCAACGGTCACCTGCTACTGTCTGTAAGTAGTACTACTTCTGTCATTAAGTCTCGCTATATAACTCAGCTCTTTCGTTGCATGTATTTATAATTATCCTCACTATATTATGCAGATTGAAGATCACCGAATTGAAGAAAAGAAAAGGGGGGGTGATATTGGGTTCATTAACACATATCTCATAGATGCAACTAAGGTTGAATTTCATGCCGAAAATACCGAGGCCAACTTGCTACAATCGTTGGTAATAAATAAACACAAAGATATAATACTCTTTCCTTACAACTTCAAGTGAGTGTTACTGTCTTGTGGCATATTCGGTTTCCCTTTATTAGTCCAGGTTATAGTAATGTAATATTGATGAGTTATGCATGCGTGCACAGCTTCCACTATATTCTCCTAGAGATTAAGCTTGAGCAGGGAGTAGTAACTGTCTTAGACTCGAGACGAAAAGATCCCGGGAGTATGCGGACATGACTGAAATGCTCGAGAAGTAAGTTAAATCGATCATTATCCACCATATCAGCAACTTTGTTCATTTCTGATATCAAGTAATTGTTTTCTTTGTATGACAGGGTTTGGAAAAAATTCACCAAAAAAGCTCCGGGACTGCCGAAGAAGTTGCAATTTAGACACCCGAAAGTAAGTACTATAGTAGCATATTCCATGCATCTCCTAGTGATTCAAGCGTTAGGTTTATCAATACCATTTAGCATGCTTGCTAATTATCAGTTTGATTGACCTCTATTTCTTGTAAAGTGGTTGTGGCAGGAACAAGGGAATGATTTCTGTGGATACTACATTTGCGAGTCCATCCGCCACACGACCTGTGAGCGGGGCTACTCTGACAAACAATATGAAGTGTGTAAATAACTATCATAATTTTATTTTATTACCATCATTTGTGTTTAGTTTCATTCATTCATATATATATATGTATTGACCCCCTTCTTAAAATTAGATGTTTCGGATGCGGGATGAACTCCTAGCACCAGATCGCATGCGAGCAATTCAAGAGGAATTGACGGCATTCTTTCTTGACAACGTGATCGCTGAAGACGGATAATACTATGTGGACCACGCGTCCGTATGTTAGGAGATTATATTTATAAAAGATAATTATTGTATATATGTAGCCGGTAGTGTCGGATAGATATACGAGAACTTGTTGTTCGGCCAATCTCTCGGAGAAGGAGAGGTGGTCGATATCACTTTTCTCTGTATGCATATATGTTCATGACCATCTTTTGTTTTCGTTTGCTTACTAGCTAGGTAGCGTGTCTAGCTAGTCTTCTCTATACGTATGTATAATACGTAGCGTCGACCAAGCACGGACAAAAGAGAGGACACTTCTCTCTATTAATTAGCTAGCTAACACAATATATGAAACACCTAAATTAACCACCCAAAACCCCCAACCCCCCCCCCCCTTTTTTTTAGAAAAAACAAAACCCCAGCCACTGAAATGCTGACGCGTGAATGCCTATTGGTCCCGGTTGGTGCAACCAACCGGGACCAAAGGCCCTCCTGCCTGGGCTCAGCACACAGGCCACGTGGAGGCCCATCTGTCCCAGTTCTGGATTAAACCGGGACTAAAGAGGCCAGGGCATTAGTACCGACCCTTTAGTCCCGGTTCAGGAACCGGGACTAAAGGCCCTTATCAACCGGGACAATAGGCCATTTTTCCACTAGTGTCTTGAAGAAACCAAGAAGACAGAGGAGCATATTCTCGAACGAAAAACAAGCAAACAAATGAAACCAATTACTAAACAAAAAAGAACCATGTGCTAATGGGTCATGGCCCGTGTGGGAAGTCCACACGCGAGTGGTCCCTTATCTTTTGTAAAATTGCAGCTAACGCAAAGGTGCGCGTCATGGGTTGGCTCATTTTCACCGGCATTGCGTGTGTTGCTATTTCGACTAGTTTTCACGTTTCACTTAGTTTTCTTTTCTTTGATTTTCATTTGATGTTACTAAAACAAAATGTAACTTTCTTTAAAATGAAATGTTTTTATTTTTACAGAAAATAAATTCGATTTTTTAAATCATCTCTTTAAAACTTTCAAAAATATTGCAAAAACATGAACATATTTCTAAAAAGGAATATAATTTTGGAAAGTGGACAATTTCTCAAACTGTTAAGAATTCAAAAATTAACTTTTTGAATGTAAAAACCTAAAATGGAAAATAAAAATAAATAAAATAAACCTAAAATATGGCAAAGAAACAAATCAAAATGAAAATTACCTTTTTAGGAGTAAAAACAAAAAATACCTGAAGGTTCCGATTAACGGATTTCAGTAAACCTGCGTATTAGAAAAATATTAAACATTTAGGGAAAATGTTTCTAGATATACATAAATTGCACAAATTGTATTACACACACACACACACACACACACACAATGTTAATCATTTACTTGTTTTCTTTAATGTGTACATAAAAATGTTTCGTGAGGTGCACCAAAAATGTATATTATTTATGGCAAAAGTAGACATAAAAATATATGTATAAGAAAATGTTAACAATCTCTACTACTTAATTTTCATTTCACCTTTCTTCCCACCATCCTTTTGTCCAACCTTCCATGTATATGTTAATCAAGCACCTTAATTTACTTACCTTCTGAATCAATTCCACTTTAATTTACAATTTCTAATCAAAATATAAGGTATCTCTTCTCTACTACTTGAAAAGAACGTAAGGTTTTCATTTCAACTTTCTTCCCACCGCCCCTTCGTCCAACCTTTCATGTATATGATAATCAACCACCTTAATTTACTTACTTCTGAACAAATTTCACTGTAATTTACTTACTAAACTTATAATAAAAATATAAGGTAATTCACAATCAGAATTTGATGAACATTTATTTAAACAATCAATCACATTATTATTGGCAGGTAAATCACAAGCTAACGTACTAGAACATTTATTCTTGTTGCAACACACGGGTATTGTTCTAGTGTATTTGAAAAATATGAAACGTGCATATGGAAAATGTTCGTATTGTATAGAAAATATATGGAATGTCTATGGTAAAACGTAGACATAAACAATAAATGTTTTGAAAAATGTTAATCACACATTTAAAAAATGTTAAATGTGTATATAAAAATGTCCTAATGTACATAAATCTCTACTACTTAAAAAGAACGTAAGGTTCCCATCTCACCTTTTATTCCCACCATCCCTTTATCCAACCTTCTATGTATATGATAATCAATCATCCTAATTTACTTACCTTCTGAACCAATTCCATTTTAATTTACAACTTCTGATCAAAATATAAGATATCTCTTCTCTACTACTTGAAAAGAATGTAAGGTTTCCATTTCAAGTTTCTTCCCACCACCCCTTCGTCCAACCTTCCGTATATATGATAATAAATCACCTTAATTTACTTACCTTCTAAACCAATTCGACTTTAATTTACAACTTCTACTCAAAATATAAGGCTTTCTCTTCTCTACTACTTAAAAAGAACGTAAGGTTCCATTTCACCTTTCTTCCCACCACCCCTTCGTCCAACCTTCCATGTATATGATAATTAATCACCTTACTTACCTTTTGAACCAATTCCACTTTAATCTACTTACCAAACATCTAATCAAAATATAAGGTAATTCATGATCAGAATTTGATGAACATTTATTTACACAATCGCATTATTATTGATAGGTAAATCACAAACTAACATACAAGAATATTTATATCACGTTGCACCGCACGGGCATTGTTCTAGTGCATTTGAAAATTATGAAACATGCATATAGAAAATGTGAAGGAAATATGCCCTAGAGGCAATAATAATGTTGTTATTTATTTCCTTATATCATGATAAATGTTTATTATTCATGCTAGAATTGTATTATCCGGAAACATGATACATGTGTGAATACATAGACAAACAGAGTGTCACTAGTATGCCTCTACTTGACTAGCTCGTTGATCAAAGATGGTTATGTTTCCTAGCCATAGACATGAGTTGTCATTTGATTAACGGGATCACATCATTAGGAGAATGATGTGATTAACTTGACCCATTCCGTTAGCTTAGCACTTGATCGTTTAGTATGTTGCTATTGCTTTCTTCATGACTTATACATGTTCCTATGACTATGAGATTATGCAACTCCCATTTACCGGAGGAACACTTTGTGTGCTACCAAACGTCACAACGTAACTGGGTGATTATAAAGGTGCTCTACAGGTGTCTCCGAAGGTACTTGTTGGGTTGGCGTATTTCGAGATTATGATTTGTCACTCCGATTGTCGGAGAGGTATCTCTGGGCCCACTCAGTAATGCACATCACTATAAGCTTTGCAAGCATTGTAACTAATGAGTTAGTTGCGGGGTGATGTATTACGGAACGAGTAAATAGACTTGCCGGTAACGAGATTGAACTAGGTATTGAGATACCGACGATCAAATTTCGGGCAAGTAACATACCGATGACAAAGGGAACAACGTATGTTGTTATGCGGTTTGACCGATAAAGATCTTCGTAGAATATATGGGAGCCAATATGAGCATCCAGGTTCCACTATTGGTTATTGACCGGAGACGTGTCTCGGTCATGTCTACATAGTTCTCGAACCCGTAGGGTCCGCACGCTTAAAGTTCTGTGATGATTTGTATTATGAGTTTATGTGTTTTGATGTACCGAAGGTAGTTCGGAGTCCCGGATGAGATCGGGGACATGACGAGGAGTCTCAAGATGGTCGATACATAAAGATCGATATATTGGACGACTATATTCGGACATCGGAAAGGTTCCGAGTGATTCGGGTATTTTCGGAGTACCGGGGAGTTACGGAAATTCACCGGGAGAAGTATTGGGCCTTATTGGGCCATACGGGAATAGAGGAGAGAGGCCAAAAGGAAGGAGGCGCCCCCCTCTGGTCCGAATTGGACAAGGGGTGCAGCCCCCTTTTCCTTCTCCCTCCCCCCCTCTTTCCTTCTCTCCAACTCCGGAAAGGAAAGGAGAATCCTACTAGGACTTGGGAGTCCTAGTAGGACTCCCCACACTTGGCACGCCCCCTCTAGGGCCGGCCTCTCCCTCCCTCCTTTATATACGGGGGCAGGGGCACCTCTAGACACAACAATTGATCTCTTGATCTCTTAGTCGTGTGCGGTGCCCCCCTCCACCATAATCCACCTTGATCATATCGTAGCGGTGCTTAGGCGAAGCCCTGCATCGGTAGCATCATCATCACCGTCATCACGCCATCCTGCTGACAGAACTCTCCCTCGAAGCTCTGCTGGATCGGAGATCGTGGGACATCATCGAGCTGAACGTGTGCTGAACTCGGAGGTGCCGTGCGTTCGGTACTTGGATCGGTCAGATCGTGAAGATGTATGACTACATCAACCGCGTTGTCATAACGCTTCCGCTTTCGGTCTATGAGGGTACGTGGACAACACTCTCCCCTCTCGTTGCTATGCATCACCATGATCCTGTGTGTGTGAAGGAATTTTTATGAAATTACTACGTTCCCTAACAATGGCATCCGAGCCTGGTTTTATGCATAGATGTTATATACACGAGTAGAACACAAGTGAGTTGTGGGCGATACAAGTCATACTGCTTACCAGCATGTCATACTTTGGTTCGGCGTATTGTTGGATGAAGCGGCCCGGACCGACATTACGCGTACGCTTATGCGAGACTGGTTCTACCGACGTGCTTTGGACACAGGTGGCTGGCAGGTATCAGTTTCTCCAACTTTAGTTGAACCGAGTGTGGCTACGCCCGGTCCTTGAGAAGGTTAAAACATCACTAACTTGACGAACTATAGTTGTGGTTTTGATGTGTAGGTAAGAACGGTTCTTGCTAAGCCCGTAGCAGCCATGCAAAACTTGCAGCAACAAAGTAGAGGACGTCTAACTTGTTTTTGCAGGGCATGTTGTGATGTGATATGGTCAAGGCATGATGCTATATTTTATTGTATGAGATGATCATGTTTTGTAACCGAGTTATCGGCAACTGGGAGGAGCCATATGGTTGTCGCTTATTGTATGCAATGCAATCGCCTGTAATTGCTTTACTTTATCACTAAGCGGTAGCGATAGTCGAGAAGCAATAGTTGGCGAGGCGACAACGATGCTACGATGGAGATCAAGGTGTCGCTGGTGGCGGTGATCATGTTGGTGCTTCGGAGATGGAGATCACAAGCACAAGATGATGATGGCCATATCATATCACTTATATTGATTGCATGTAATGTTTATCTTTTATGCATCTTATTTTGCTTAGATCGACGGTAGCATTATAAGATGATCCCTCACTAAATTTCAAGGTATAAATGTTCTCCCTGAGTATGCACCGTTGTGAAAGTTTTTCGTGCTGAGACACCAGGTGATGATCGGGTGTGATAGGCTCTACGTTCAAATACAACGGGTGCAAAACAGTTGCACACGCAGAATACTCAGGTTAAACTTGACGAGCCTAGCATATGCAGATATGTCCTCGGAACACTGAGACCGAAAGGTCGAACGTGAATCATATAGTAGATATGATCAACATAGTGATGTTCACCATTGAAAACTACTCCATATCACGTGATGATCGGACATGGTTTAGTTGATTTGGATCACGTGATCACTTAGATGATTAGAGGGACGTCTATCTAAGTGGGATTTCTTTAGTAATATGATTAATTGAACTTTAATTTATCATGAACTTAGTCCTGGTAGTATTAGCATATCTATGTTGTGGATCAATAGCTCGCGATGTTGCTCCCCGTTTATTTTTTATATGTTCCTAGAGAAAACTAAGTTGAAAGATGTTAGTAGCAATGATGCATATTGGATTCGTGATCTGAGGTTTATCCTCATTGCTGCGCAGAAGAATTATGTCCTTGGTGCACCGCTAGGTGACATACCTATTGCAGGAGCAGATGCAGACGTGATGAACGTTTTGACAAAAGCTCGGTATGATGACTACTTGATAGTTAAGTGCACCATGCTTTACGGCTTCGAACCAGGACTTCAAAAATGTTTTGAACACCACGGAGCATATAAGATGTCCCAAGAGTTGAAATTGGTATTTCATACTCATGCCCGTGTCGAGAGGTATGAGACCTCTGACAGTACTTTGCCTACAAGATGGAGGAGAATAGCTCAACCAGTGAGCATGTGCTCAGATTGTCTGGGAACTACAATTGCTTGAATCAAGTGGGAGTTAATCTTCCAGATAAGATAGTAATTGACAGAATTCTCTAGTCACTATTACCAAATTACTAGAACTTCGTGATGAACTATAATATGCAAGGGATGACGAAAGTAATTCCCGAGCTCTTCACGATGCTGAAATCGATGAAGGTAGAAATCAAGAAAGAGCATCAAGTGTTGATGGTTAACAAGACCACTAGTTTCAAGTAAAGGGACAAAGGGAAGAAAGGGGAACTTCAAGAAGAATGGCAAGCAAGTTTCTGCTCAAGTGAAGGAGCCCAAGTCTGGACCTAAGCCTGAAACTGAGTGCTTCTACTACAAAGGGACTGGTCACTGGAAGCAGAACTGCCCCAAGTATTTGGTGGATAAGAAGGATGGCAAAGTGAACAAAGCTATATTTGATATACATGTTATTGATGTGTACTTTACTAGTGTTTAAAGCAACCCCTCGATATTTGATACTTGTTCAGTTGCTAAGAGTAGTAACTCGAAACGGGAGTTGCAGAATGAACAGAGACTAGTTAAGGGTGAAGTGACGATGTGTATTGGAAGTGGTTCCAAGATTGATATGATCATCATCACACACTCCCAATACTTTTGGGATTAGTGTTGAACCTAAAATAAATGTTATTTAGTGTTTGCGTTGAGCATGAATATGATTGGATCATGTTTATTGCAAAACGATTATTCATGTAAGTTAGAGAATAATTGTTGTTCTGTTTACATGAATAAAACCTTCTATGGCCATACACCTGATGACCCACAAGTATAGGGGATCTATCGTAGTCCTTTAGATAAGTAAGAGTGTCGAACCCAACGAGGAGCAGAAGGAAATGATAAGTGGTTTTCAGCAAGGTATTCTCTGCAAGCACTGAAATTATAGGTAACAGATAGTTTTGTGATAGATAATTTGTAACGAGCAACAAGTAACAGAAGTAGATGAAGTGCAGCAAGGTGGCCCAATCCATTTTGTAGCAAAGGACAAGCCTGGAAAAACTCTTATATAGAGAAAAGCGCTCCCAAGGACACATGGGAATTATGGTCCAGCTAGTTTTCATCACGTTCATATGGTTCGCCTTCGGTACTTTGATAAGTTGATATGTGGGTGGACCGGTGCTTGGGTGCTGCCCTTACTTGGACAAGCATCCCACTTATGATTAACCTCTATTGCAAGCATCCGCAACTACAACAAAAGTATTAAGGTAAACCTAACCATAGCATGAAACATATAGATCCAAATCAGCCCTTACGAAACAACGCATAAACTAGGGTTTAAGCACATCACTCTAGCAACCCATCATCTACTTATTACTTCCCAATGCCTTCCTCTAGGCCCAAATAATGGTGAAGTGTTATGTATTCGACGTTCACATAACACCACTAGAGGATAGACAACATACATCTCATCAAAATATCGAACGAATACCAAATTCACATGACTACTAGTAGCGAGACTTCTCCCATGTCCTCAGGAACAAACATAACTACTCACAAAGCATATTCATTTTTATAATCAGAGGGGTATTAATATGCATAAAGGATCTGAACATATGATCTTCCACCAAATAAACCAACTAGCATCAACTACAAGGAGTAATCAACACTACTAGCAACCTACAGGTACCAATCCCAGACTTAGAGACAAGAATTGGATACAAGAGATGAACTAGGGTTTGAGAGGAGATGGTGCTGGTGAAGATGTTGATGGAGATTGCCCTCTCCCGATGAGAGGAGCATTGGTGATGACGTTGACGATGATTTCCCCCTCCTGGAGGGACGTGTCCCCGGCAGAACAGCTCTGCCGGAGCCCTAGATTGGTTTCGCCAAGGTTCCGCCACATGGCGGCGGAGTATCGTCCGGAAAGCTTTCTTATGATTTTTCTTCGGACGAAAGACTTCATATAGCAGAAGATGGGCACCGGAGGGCCAACAGGGGGCCCACGAGGCTTGGGGGCGCGCCCATGGGGGTAGGGCGCGCCCCCACCCTCGTGGACAGGTGGAGGCCCCCCTGACGTAGATTCTTCTTCCAGTATTTTTTATTATTTCCAAAAATAAGTTTCGTGGGGTTTCAGGACTTTTGGAGTTGTGCAGAATAGGTCTCTAATACTTGCTCCTTTTCCAGCCCAGAATCCCAGCTGCCGGCATTCTACCTCCTTATGTAAACCTTGTAAAATAAGAGAGAATAGGCATAAGTATTGTGACATAATGTGTAATAACAGCCCATAATGCAATAAATATCGATATAAAAGCATGATGCAAAATGGACGTATCAACTCCTCCAAGCTTAGACCTCGCTTGTCGTCAAGCGGAAGCCGATAACGATAAATATGTCCACATGTTTAGAGGTAGAAGTGTCGATAAAATAAAATACGGACATGAGGGCATCATGATTATTCTTATAACAACAACATATATGGATATTGTCATATGATTCCTTATGCTCAAGTAATAATCTATTCACAATGCAAAGTATGAATCAGAAACTTTATTGAGAACTAACAAAATATAATCTCAGTCATTGAGGCAATTGCAATTTATCATAACATCTGAAAGAGTCTATGTCAGAGCTTTCTAGCAAGTCCACATACTCAACTATCATTTAGTCTTTCATAATTTCTAACACTCACGCAATACTTGTGGTTACGGAGTTTTAACCGGACACAAAGAAATATAGGGGCTTATAGTTACGCCTCCCAACCTTTTACCGCAAGGGTAATGTCAACAATAATTGTTAATGCTAACTTACATCCAATTAGTTATATCTATCAGGATCTTTCCAACACCCTGTGCTTGCCAAAGGATAAAATGTAAAAAGGAAAGGTGAAGATCACCATGACTCTTGCATTAGATAAAAGATAATAATAAAAGATAGGCCATTCACAGAGGGAAGCAGAGGTTGCCATGCGCTTTCAAGGTTGGATGCACAAAATCTTAATGCGAAAGAAAGTCACTTTATATTGCTACTTGAGATATGGACCTTTATTATGCAGTCTGTCGCTTTTATTTCTTCCACATCACAAGATCGTATAAAGCTTATTTCTTCCACACCAATCAATCATACATATTTAGAGAGCAATTTTTATTGCTTGCACCGATGACAACTTACTTGAAGGATCTTACTCAATCCATAGGTAGATATGGTGGACTCTCATGGCAAAACTGGTTTAAGGGTTTTTGGAAGCACAAGTGGTATCTCTACTTGGTGCAAAGAATTTGGCTAGCATGAGGGGGAAAGGCAAGCTCAACATGGTAGATGATCCATGACAATATACTTTATCTCAGGTATAAGAAAACATAACCCATTACATTGTCTTCCTTGTCCAACATCAACTCTTTAGCATGTCATATTTTAATGAGTGCTCCCAATCATAAAAGATGTCCAAGATAGTACATTTATATGTGAAACCTCTCTTTCTTTATTACTTCCTATTAATTGCAACGATGACCAAAGCTATGTTTGTCAACTCTCAACAATTTTTAATCATCATACTCTTCTTATGTGAAGTCATTACTCTCAATAAGACCAATATGATCTCTTTTTATTCTTTTCTCTTTTCTTTTATTCACTCAAGATCGTAGCAAGATAATCAAGCCCTTGACTCAACACTAATCTTTACTATATATAGCTCACAGACTCGATTACATAGAGGGATCATAAAGCAAAAATCAAAACTAGATCATACCAAAACTTTATTCTACTAGATCAACATACTACTACTAGGATCGAACTAAGAAAAATAGTAAAGATAGGAGATGTGGTGGTGATCCGATACCGGGGCACCTCCCCCAAGCTTGGCAGTTGCCAAGGGGAGTGCCCATACCCATGTAATTATGTCTCCTTTGCTGGTGAAGGGATTGTTGATGATGTAGGCCTGTCGTCCATCTTCCAAGGCATAGGCTCACCATCATAGAAGGATGTTCGAGTCTCCGAGATCCTTAAATCTACAGCCAAACTTATCCTCTTGAATCTATATTCATACTCACAGTTTTGGTTTTGCAGGTCATAGATTTGGGCTTGGAGGTGCTCGATTTTCTCGTGGAGCTTGAAGATGGCCTCCCCAATGTCCTTGGCACCCAGCTTGTGGTTGTTGGTAAACTCCGTGATCATTAGGTGACTGGAGTCAAGTCCACGCTCCACCATCTCCTGGCACTTGAAAACTTGTTGCTCCATTGCTTCAAGCCTTGTCTCCACGCTTCCGGTCCTCTGTGGTCCCTCAACATCGCGGATGTGCAGCAACCCATCACACATCTCAATGGTTTGAGGGTGTTGCAGCACCTCCGCGAGGTAGGGGTTGATGACCTTCTCGAAGAACTTGTCCTTGGGGCGCTTGGAGACGTCATGTTGATCTAGATCTGTCAGAAAAACAGCTCGAAACAAGAACAGAGGATATTTGCGTGATACAAGAGTGAAATCCTTCGGGAGAATATATAATGAATTTTTACCGACCAAAATACGTAACGTGCAAGAAAACGGAGTCCGGAGAGCACACGAGGTGCCCACAAGGCATGGGGCGCGCCCAGTAGGGTAGGGCGCGCCCTCCACCCTCGTGGAGCCCTCGTGTCCTTCCCATACTGCTTCTTATTTTTTTTACTTTTCTAAATATTCCAAAACGGAGAAAAATTGCCATTAGAACTGTTTTGGAGTCGGTTTACTTACCATACCACATACCTATTCCTTTTCGGAGTCTGAAACGTTCCGGAAAGTGTCCCTTATGTATTCCTCCGGGGTTACGGTTTCAATAACATTGGTTTCAACATTTATAGGATTACCTAAGATATAATGTTTGATCTTTGACCGTTCACCACCTTCAGATTTGTGCCTTCGAAGTTGTTGATTTTTATGGCGCCGGAATGATAGACCTCCTCGATAACGTAAGGGCCTTCCCATTTAGAGAGAAGTTTTCCTAGAAAGAATCTTAAACGAGAGTTGTATAGCAACACATAATCACCTACATTAAACTCACGCTTTTGTATTATTTTGTCATGCCATCTTTTAACTTTTTCTTTAAACAATTTGGCATTCTCATAAGCTTGGGTTCTCCATTCATCAAGTGAGCTAATGTCAAATAACCTCTTCTCACCGGCAAGTTTGAAATCATAGTTGAGCTCTTTAATAGCCTAATATGCCTTATGTTCTAGTTCGAGAGATAAGTGACATGCTTTTCCATAAACCATTTTATACGGAGACATACCCATAGGATTTTTATATGCAGTTCTATAGGCCCATAATGCACCATCAAGTTTCTTGGACCAATTCTTTCTAGATCTATTAAAAATATTTTGCAAAATTAATTTGAGCTCCTCTGTTGCTCAATTCTACTTGGCCACTAGACTGTGGGTGATAAGGAGATGCAATTCTATGATTAACATCATACTTAGCAAGCATTTTACTGAAAGCACCATGAATAAAATGTGAACCACCATCAGTCATTAAATATCTAGGGACTCCAAACCTTGGAAAAATAACTTCTTTAAGCATTTTAATAGAAGTGTTATGATCAGCACTACTAGTTGGAATAGCTTCTACCCACTTAGTAACATAATCAACAACAACTAAAAAATGTGTGTATCCATTAGAGGCAGGAAAAGGTCCCATATAATCGAAGCCCCAAACATCAAATGGATCAATAACAAGTGAATAATTCATAGGCATTTCTTGACGTCTACTAATATTACCAATTCTTTGACATTCATCACAAGATAGGACAAACTTACGGGCATCCTTGAAGAGAGTAGGCCAATAAAAACCGGATTGTGATACCTTATGCGCAGTTCTGTCTCCAGCGTGGTGTCCTCCATAAGCTTCGGAGTGACACTTGCATAGGATCTGTTCCTGTTCATGCTCAGGTACACAACGTCTAATAACACAATCTACTCCTTCTTTATAAAGATGTGGGTCATCCCAAAAGTAATGTCTCAAATCATAGAAATTTTTTTCTTTTGCTGGTACGTGAAACTAGGTGGTATGAATTTAGCAACGATATAATTAGCATAATCAGCATACCATGGAGCAGTTCGAGAAGTATTTATGACATTTAGTTGCTCATCAGGAAAGCTATCATTGATAGGTAGTGGGTCATCAAGAACATTTTCTAACCTAGACAAGTTGTCTGCAACGGGGTTCTCAGCTCCCTTTCTATCAATAATATGCAAATCAAATTCTTGTAACAAGAGAACCCATCTAATAAGTCTAGGTTTAGCAACTTTCTTTTCCATAATATATTTAATAGCAGCATGATCCATGTGAATAGTTACTTTAGAATCCACAATATAAGGTCTAAACTTATCACAAGCAAATACAACTGCTAAAAATTCTTTTTCAGTAGTAGCATTATTTCTCTGAGCATTGTCTAGAGTTTTACTAGCATATTGAATAACATTTAATTTCTTATCAACTCTTTGCCCTAGAACAGCACCTACAGCATAATCACTAGCATCACACATAATTTCAAAGGGTAAATTCCAATCAGGTGGTTGAACAATAGGTGCAGAGATCAATGCTTTCTTAAGTATTTCAAATGCTTCTACACAATCATCATCAAAGACAAATGGTATATCTTTTTGCAATAAATTAGTTAGAGGCCGAGAAATTTTTGAGAAGTCTGTAATCAACCTCCTATAAAAACCGGCGTGACCAAGGAAACTTCTTATACCTTTGATGTCCTTGGGACATGGCATCTTTTCAATAGCATCAACCTTGGCTTTATCAACTTCAATACCTCTTTCAGAAACTTTATGCCCCAAGACAATACCTTCATTAACCATAAAGTGGCACTTTTCCCAATCCAAGACAAGATTAGTTTCTTCACATCTCTGCAAAACTCGATCAAGGTTGCTCAAGCAATCATCAAAAGAGGATCCATAGACGGAGAAGTCGTCCATGAAAACCTCACAAATCTTTTCATAAAAGTCAGAGAATATAGCCATCATGCATCTTTGAAAGGTAGCAGGTGCATTACATAAACGAAAAGGCATAAGTCTATAAGCAAAAGTACCGAAAGGGCAAGTAAAAGTGGTCTTTGATTTATCATCAGCCGACACAGGTATTTGAGAGAAACCAGAATAACCATCTAGAAAGCAAAAATGTGTATGTTTGGATAATCTTTCTAGCATTTGATCAATAAATGGTAAGGGGTAATGATCTTTTTTAGTAGCATCATTTGATTTGCGGAAATCAATTACCATCCTATAACCTGTAATAATTCTTTGCGGAATCAATTCATCTTTATCATTAGGAACAACAGTAATACCTCCCTTCTTAGGGACACAATGGACAGGACTTACCCACTGACTATCAGCAACGGGATAAATTATACCTGCCTCACGGAGCTTTAGTATTTCCTTTCTTACCACTTCTTTCATCTTAGGATTCAGCTGTCGTTGATGATCACAAACTGGTTTAGCATCTTTCTCCAAATTTATTTTATGTTGACATAGAGTGGGATTAATGCCCTTAAGATCATCAAGAGTATATCGAATAGCAACACGGTGCTTCTTCAGAGTTTTCAATAATCTCTCTTCTTCATGCTCTGAAAGGTTAGCACTAATAATAACAGGATATATCTTTTTCTCATCAAGATAAGCATATTTAAGAGTATCATGCAACGGTTTAAGCTCAAACACGGGATCACCCTTGGGTGGAGGAGGATCCCCTAGGATTTCAACAGGCAAATTGTGTTTCAGGATGGGTTCATGTTTAAAGAATACTTCATCTATTCCCCTTCTTTCATTCATAAACATATCATTTTCATGGTCTAGCAACTATTGTTCCAAAGGATAATTAGGAGGTACGGCAATAGAAGCAAGACCAATAATTTCATCCTTACTAGGCAATTCTTATTCACGGTGTTGTCTACTAAATTTAGAGAAATTAAACTCATGAGACATATCACCCAAACCAATAGTAACAACATCCATTTCATGATCTATCTTAGCATTAACAGTGTTCAAGAAGGGTCTACCAAATATAATGGGACAAAAGCTATCTTGTGGGGAACCAAGAACAAGAAAATCAGCAGCATATTTAGTTTTCCCACACAAGACTTAAACATCTCTAACAATTCCCATGGCTGAAATAGTATCCCTATTGGCAAGTTTAATCGTGACATCAATATCTTCTAACTCAGTAGGTGCAATATCATGCATAATTTCTTTGTATAAGTCAATAGGTATTGCACTAGCACTAGCACCCATGTCACATAAGCCATGATAACAATGATCTCCTATTTTAACAGAAATAACAGGCATGCCTACCACAGGTCTATTTTTATCTTTAGCACAAGGTTTGGCAATTCTAGCAGTTTCATCACGGAAATGAATAACATGCCCATCAATATTATCAGACAAGAGACCTTTAACGATAGCAATATTAGGTTCAACTTTAACTTGCTCAGGAGGTGTGTAGGTTCTAATATTGCTTTTATGAACCACAGTTGAAGCTTTAGCATGATCTTTTATCCTAATAGGGAAAGGTGGTTTCTCAACATAAGAAGTAGGAATAATAGGATCATTATAAGTGATAATCTTTTCTTCAACTTTAATAGGTGCAGATACTTTTACTTCTATTGGAGGATGATATTTAAACCACTTCTCCTTAGGGAGATCAACGTGAGCAGCAAAAGATTCACATAAATAAGCTACTATCTCAAAGTCAAGTCCATATTTAGTGCTAAATTTACGGAAAACATCGGTATCCATAAAAGATTTAACACAATCAAACATAGGTGTCATACCTGACTCCTTACCTTCGTCGAGATCCCAATCTTCAGAGTTGCGTTTAATTCTTTCCAATAAGTTCCATTTGAATTCAATAGTCTTCATCGTAAAAGATCCAGCACAAGAAGTATCGAGGACGGTGCGATTGTTATCAGAAAGCCGATCATAAAAATTTTGAATAATCATTTTTCTTGAGAGCTCATGATTGGGGCATGAATATAACATTGATTTAAGCCTCCCCCAAGCTTGAGCGATGCTTTCTCCTTCGCGAGGCCAAAAATTATATATATAATTGCGATCACGATGAACAAGATGCATAGGATAAAACTTGATGAAATTCCAATTTCAATCGTTTGTAGTTCCATGACCCCGTATCATCACATAGCCTATACCATGTCAATGCATCTCCCTTCAAAGATAAAGGGAAGACATTCTTCTTAATAACATCATCGGGTATACCTGCAAGCTTAAATAATCCACAAACTTCATCCACATAGATTAGGTGCTCATCTGGATGCATTGTTTCATCTCCTGCAAAAGGATTAGCTAGCAGTTTTTCTAACATACCCGAAGGAATTTCAAAGTAGACATTTTCATTTTCAGTAGGTTCAGTAGGTTGAGGAGCAAATCTTTGCTCTACTGGTCGGGGTGAAGATACCTCGAACAAGCCCCTCGGAGGATTACTTTCCATGGTAATAAGTGATAGTAAGTTTTAGCACATTATATGAATTTTTCCTTACAAAATTCCACCTACCAAAGGCGCTTCACTCCCCGACAACGGCGCCAGAAAAGAGTCTTGATGACCCACAAGTATAGGGGATCTATTGTAGTCCTTTCGATAAGTAAGAGTGTCGAACCCAACGAGGAGCAGAAGGAAATGATAAGCGGTTTTCAGGAAGGTATTCTCTGCAAGCACTGAAATTATAGGTAACAGATAGTTTTGTGATAGGTTAATTTGTAACGAGCAACAAGTAACAGAAGTAAATGAAGTGCAGCAAGGTGGCCCAATCCTTTTTGTAGCAAAGGACAAGCCTGGACAAACTCTTATATAGAGAAAAGCGCTCCCGAGGACACATGGGAATTATCGTCCAGCTAGTTTTCATCACGTTCTTATGGTTCGTGTTCGGTACTTTGATAATTTGATATGTGGGTGGACCGGTGCTTGGGTTCTGCCCTTACATGGACAAGCATCCCACTTATGATTAACCTCTATTGCAAGCATCCGCAACTACAAAAAAAGTATTAAGGTAAACCTAACCATAGCATGAAACATATGGATCCAAATCAGCCCCTTACGAAGCAACGCATAAACTAGGGTTTAAGCTTCTGTCACTCTAGCAACCCATCATCTACTTATTACTTCCCAATGCCTTCCTCTAGGCCCAAATAATGGTGAAGTGTTATGTATTCGACGTTCACATAATACCACTAGAGGATAGACAACATACATCTCATCAAAATATCGAACGAATACCAAATTCACATGACTACTAATAGCGAGACTTCTCCCATGTCCTCAGGAACAAACGTAACTACTCACAAAGCATATTCATGTTCATAATCCTAGGGGTATTAATATGCATAAAGGATCTGAACATATGATATTCCACCAAATAAACCAACTAGCATCAACTAAAAGGAGTAATCAACACTACTAGCAACCTACAGGTACCAATCCCAGACTTAGAGACAAGAATTGGATACAAGGGATGAACTAGGGTTTGAGAGGAGATGGTGCTGGTGAAGATGTTGAAGGAGATTGCCCTCTCCCGATGAGAGGAGCGTTGGTGATGACGTTGACGATGATTTCCCCCTCTTGGAGGGACGTGTCCCCGGCAGAACAGCTCTGTCGGAGCCCTAGATTGGTTCCGCCAAGGTTCCGCCTCATGGCGGCAGAGTCTCGTCCCGAAAGCTTTTTTATGATTTTTCTTCGGACAAAAGACTCCATATAGTAGAAGATGGGCACTGGAGAGCCAACAGGGGGCCCACAAGGCAGGGGGGCGCCCCCCACCCTCGTGGACAGGTGGAGGCCCCCCTGACGTAGATTCTTCTTCCAGTATTTTTTATTATTTCCAAAAATAACTTTCGTGGGGTTTCAGGACTTTTTGAGTTGTGTAGAATAGGTCTGTAATATTTGCTCCTTTTCCTGCCCAGAATTCCAGCTACCGGCATTCTCCCTCCTTATGTAAACCTTGTAAAATAAGAGAGAATATACATAAGTATTGTGACATAATGTGTAATAACAACCCATAATGCAATAAATATCGATATAAAAGCATGGTGCAAAATGGACGTATCAACGCCCAATAAAAATGGTTTGTTGGATCTCGATCGTGGTGATACACATTTTAATAATATTGAAGACAAAAGATGCAAAGTTAATAATGATAATACATCTTATTTGTGGCACTGCCGTTTAGGTCATATTGGTGTAAAGCGCATGAAGAAACTCCATGCTGATGGAATTTTGGAATCACTTGATTATGAATCACTTGATGCTTGCGAACCATGCCTCATGGGCAAGATGACTAAGACTCCGTTTCTGGAACAATGGAGCGAGCAACTGACTTATTGGAAATAATACATACTGATGTATGCGGTCCGATGAGTGTTAAGGCTCGCGGCAAGTATCGTTATTTTCTGACCTTCACAGATGATTTGAGCAGATATGGGTATATCTACTTGATGAAACACAAGTATGAAACATTTGAAAAGTTCAAATAATTTCAGAATGAAGTGGAGAACCATCATAACAAGAAATAAAAGTTTCTACGATATGATCGCAGAGGTAAAATATTTGAGTTACGAGTTTGGCCTTCAGTTAAAACAATGTGAAATAGTTTCACTACTCACGCCACCTGGAACACCACAGTGTAATGGTGTGTCCGAACGTCATAACCGTACTTTATTATATATGGTGCGATCTATGATGTCTCTTACCGATCTACCACTATCATTTTGGGGTTATGCATTAGAGACAACTACATTCACGTTAAATAGGGCACCATCTAAATCCGCTGAGACGACACCGTATGAACTATGGTTTGGCAAGAAACCTAAGCTGTCGTTTCTTAAAAGTTTGAGGTTGCAATGCTTATGTGAAAAAGTTTCAACCTGATAAGCTCAAACCCAAATCGGAGAAGTGCGTCTTCATAGGATACCCAAAACAAAATGTTGGGTACACCTTCTATCACAGATCCGAAGGCAAGATATTTGTTGTTGAGAATGGATCCTTTCTAGAGAAGGAGTTTCTCTTGAAAGCAGTGAGTGGGAGGAAAGTAGAACTTGATTAGGTAATTATACCTTCTCCCGCATTGGAAAATAGTTCATCACAGAAGTCAGTTCCAATGATGCCTACACCAATTAGTGAGGAAGATTAATGATGATGATCATGAAGCTTCAGATCAAGTTACTACCAAACCTCGCAGGTCAACCAGAGTGAGATCCGCACCAGAGTGCTACGGTAATCCTGTTCTGGAGGTCATGTTACTTGACCATGACAAACCTACGAACTATGAGGAAGCGATGATGAGCCCAGATTCCGCAAAATGGCTTGGAGGCCATGAAATCCGAGATGGGATCCATGTATGAGAACAAAGTATGGACTTTGATTGACTTGCCCAATGATCGGCGAGCCATTGAGATTAAATGGATCTTCAAGACGAAGACGGACAATGATAGTAGTGTTACTATCTACAAAGCTAGAATTGTCGCAAAAGGTTTTCGACAAGTTCAAGGTGTTGACTACAATGAGAGTTTCTCACTCGTATCTATGCTTAAGTCTGTCTGAATCATGTTAGCAATTGCCACATTTTATAAAATCTGGCAAATGGATAAACAAAACTATATTCCTTAATGGATCTATTAAAGAAGAGTTGTATATGATGCAACCAGAAGGTTTTCTCAATCCTAAAGGTGCTAACAAAATATGCAAGCTCCAGCAATCCTTCTATGGACTGGTGCAAGCATCTCGGAGTTGGAATATACGCTTTGATAAGTTGATCAAAGCATATAGTTTTATACAGACTTGCAGTGAAGCCTGTATTTACAAGAAAGTGAGTGGGAGCACTACAACATTTCTAATAGGTATAGGTGAATGACATATTGTTGATCGAAAATAATGTAGAATTATTCTGCAAAGGATAAAGGAGTGTTTGAAAGGAGTTTTTCAGAGAAAGACCTCGGTGAAGCTGCTTACATATTGAGCATCAAGATCTATAGAGATAGATCAAGACGCTTGATAAGTTTTTTCAATGAGTACGTACCTTAACAAGATTTTGAAGTAGTTCGAAATGGAACAGTCAAAGAAAGAGTTCTTGCATGTGTTACAAGGTGTGAAATTGAGTAAGACTCAAAACCCGACCACAGCAGAAGATATAAAGAGAATGAAAGTCATTCCCTATGCGTCAGCCATAGGATCTATAAAGTATGCCATGCTGTGTACCAGATCTATTGTATACCCTATACTGATTTTGGCAAGGGGGTACAATAGTGATCTAGGAGTAGATCACTAGACAGCGGTCAAAATTATCCTTAGTGGAATAAGGATATATTTCTCGATTATGGAGGTGACAAAAGGTTAGGTAAGTAAAGGGTTACGTCGATGCAAGTTTTAACACTGATCCAGATGACTCTAAGTCTCAATCTGGATACATATTGAAAGTGGGAGCAATTAGCTAGAGGAGCACCGTGCAGAGCATTGTTGACATAGAAATTTGCAAATACATACGGATCTGAATGTTGCACACCCGTTGACTAAACTTCTCTCACAAGCAAAACATGATCACACCTTAGTACTCTTTGGGTGTTAATCACATGGCGATGTGAACTAGATTACTGGCTCTAGTAAATCCTTTGAGTGTTGGTCACATGACGATGTGAACTATGGGTGTTAATCACATGGTGATGTGAACTATTGGTGTTAAATCACATGGCGATGTGAACTAGATTATTGACTCTAGTGCAAGTGGGAGACTGAAGGAAATATGCCCTAGAGGCAATAATAAAGTTATTATTTATTTCCTTATATCATGATAAATTTTTATTATTCATGCTAGAATTGTATTATCCGGAAACATGATACATGTGTGAATACATAGAGACAAACAAAGCGTCACTAGTATGCCTCTACTTGACTAGCTCGTTGATCAAAGATAGTTATGTTTGCTAGCCATAGACATGAGTTGTCATTTGATTAACGGGATCACATCATTAGGAGAATGATGTGATTGACTTGACCCATTCCGTTAGCTTAGCACTTGATCATTTAGTATGTTGCTATTGCTTTCTTCATGACTTATACATGTTCCTATGACTATGAGATTATGCAACTCCCGTTTACGGAGGAACACTTTGTGTGCTACCAAACGTCACAACGAATCGGGTGATTATAAAGGTGCTCTACAGGTGTCTCCAAAGTTACTTGTTGGGTTGACGTATTTCGAGATTAGGATTTGTCACTCGATTGCTCGGAGAGGTATCGGGCCCACTCAGTAATGCACATCACTATAAGCCTTGCAAGCATTGTAACTAATGAGTTAGTTGCGGGATGATGTATTACAGAACGAGTAAAGAGACTTGCCGGTAACAATATTGAACTAGGTATTGAGATACCGACGATCGAATCTCGGGCAAGTAACATACCGATGACAAAGGGAACAACGTATGTTGTTATGCGGTTTGACCGATAAAGATATTCGTAGAATATGTGGGAGCCAATATGAGCATCCAGGTTCCGCTATTGGTTATTGACCGGAGACGTGTCTCGGTCATGTCTACATAGTTCTCGAACTCGTAGGGTCCGCACGCTTAAAGTTCTGTGACGATTTGTATTATGAGTTTTTGTGTTTTGATGTACCGAAGGTAGTTCGGAGTCCCGGATGAGATCCGGGACATGACGAGGAGTCTCAAAATGGTCGAGATGTAAAGATCGATATATTGGACGACTATATTCGGACATCAGAAAGGTTCCGAGTGATTCGGGTATTTTCGGAGTACCGGGGAGTTACGGGAATTCTCCGGGAGAAGTATTGGGCCTTATAGTACCATACAGGAATAGAGGAGAGAGGCCAAAAGGAAGGAGCCCCCCCCCCTCTCGTCCGAATTGGACAAGGGGTGCAGCCCCCCTTTTCCTTCTCTCTCTCTCCCCCTCTTTCCTTCTCTCCTACTCCGGAAAGGAAAGGGGAATCCTACTAGGACTTGGGAGTCCTAGTAGGACTCCCCACACTTGGCGCGCCTCCTCTAGGGCCGGCCTCTCCCTCCCTGCTTTATATACGGGGGCAGGGTGGCACCTCTAGACACAACAATTGATCTCTTGATCTCTTAGCCGTGTGCGGTGCCCCCTCCACCATAATCCACCTTGATCATATCGTAGCGGTGCTTAGGCGAAGCCCTGCATCGGTAGCATCATCATCACCGCCATCACGCCGTCGTGCTGACGGAACTCTCCCTCGAAGCTCTGCTGGATCGGAGTTCGTGGGACGTCATCGAGCTGAACGTGTGCTGAACTCGGAGGTGCCGTGCGTTCGGTACTTTGATCGGTCGGATCATGAAGACATACGACTACATCAACCGCCTTGTCATAACGCTTCCGCTTTCGGTCTATGAGGGTACGTGGACAACACTCTCCCCTCTCGTTGTTATGCATCACCATGATCCTGTATGTGCGTAGGAATTTTTTTGAAATTACTACGTTCCCCAACAAAATGTTCGTAATTTATAGAAAATATATGGAATGTCTATGGGGAAAACAGGCATAAAAAATAAATGTTTTGAAAAGTGTTAATCACGTATGTAAAAAATGTTAAATGTGTATATAAAAAATGTCGTAATGTACAGAAAAAATTTAGAATGTTTATATAAAAATCAGACATTGAAAATATAAGTTTTATAAATGATAATTCTGTAAATTGAAAATGTTCAATGTGTATACAAAAATGGTCCTGATGTGTATAATAAGTATGTAACATGTATGGAAAAAGTTGAGACATAAAAATATTTTTGAAAAATGTTGATCATGTATTTAGGAAATGTTAACCGTGTATATAAAAATATTCCTGATGTATATAAAAATAATAAATATGTGTGGAAAGAGGTTGATATCAAAATATATGTTGGGGAAAAATGATGATAACATTTTGAAAAATTGTTTAATGTCTGTAGAAAAAATGGTTCATGTATTTGGAAAAACGTTAAACATGTAGAAAAAAAGGCGTTCCATATGAAAAGTGAAAGAAAAAACCAATAACGACGACAAAGTAAGAAACAGTTACAAAAAACTAATGTAAATAAAGAGACAAACAAAGAAACGATGAAAACCAAGAAAGAAAGAAATAAAAACAAAGAAAAATAAAGAAAATTGTAAAGAGAAAAAACATTCAAAGCTAAATAAGAAACAAATAAAAATAGAGAAAAGGAAAGAAAACTAAAACATCAGAAAGAAATGAAATAACTGATGAAAAAATAAAAAAAATACAACAACCCAAAAAAGGCGAAGAAACAGAAATAGAAAGAAAAAAATGAAGAAGTAAAAAAAAAGAGAAAACGGAATGCACGAATATTGGTAGGCCCAACACTGTAGCACACAGGAATTCCTGTAGGCTAGACCAGCTTATATCTCCGATTGAGAGAGATATAGGGTTAGTTTTGTTGGAGTCCTGGCAAAAATTTGCCAAGGCTAGACCTTCCTTGGAATCTGCCTGAAGGTTGTTTGTTTGATGTCATGAATATGCCTGACCCGAAGCATCCTATATTCATTAGCCTGGCTGGAGTACCAGGCATGCTAGTTAGCCTGGTCAGATGCTCAGAATTTGAAGCCTGATGCTTGCCTGGGACGCTATTACTGGCCTGGCTCGGGACACCATCGAAATAGATCAACCAAGGTCTGCCCAGGCACTTTTTTCATGTTTGAGGCACAAGCTAGAATCCACTTTTTCCTAGGTGCGCAGCTGAGAACTCCAACCAAACTAACTCATAGCCCTTGCGCTATACGACGACGCATGTGTGCGTTAAGAAGCTGTGGCTTCGCACAGGCACGATCCAACTGGAATGGCCCGTTTGCAGTACCGCTAGAAAAGGTTAATTTATAGACTTTGTAGCATTTTGGTACTGTAGTGTCCTCCTTTTTTGCTCGGTTTTATTTTGAACATTTTTATGAAAATATGAGTGTATACGTTAATATTTTATTACACATTTAATATTTTTTGTAATATACATTGAACAAATTTTAAATACATTGAACTTTTTATAAAAAAAGAAAATACACAATGAACATTTTATAGTATATGTTAAATATTTCCTAATATACGATGAACATTTCTATAATGTGCGGTGGAATTTTTATATAGTACATACAAAAGAGAAGGAAAAAATAAACACAAACAGAGAAAAATAAACTAAAACAAAACAAGCAAAACAGGAAAATAAAATAAAAACAAAACAAAACCACTGAAACCAGAAAAACTGTGAAAAAAATGAAAGCAAAAGATAAACAGAGAAGAAAAACAAAACAAAAAACAGCAAGAAACATCAAAGGAAACAACACTGAACGAAAACAAAATCACTAATTAAAGGGTACCCCTTGCAAAGATCACCCACACCTTCTCACAATTAACACACTACATGTGCGCCACTTGTCGCAATATAAGAGGTTATCCGTTTTTCGTTGATTTGTTTATTCAAAATGTTTTATCTTAAACGATGCGTCCAAATACTAAACTGTTTTCACTATTGAATTTTCGCGTTGAGATCTTTGAAACTAGATCCCATTTAATAGGTTTCGATGATTTTTTTTATAAAAAAAGGGTAATGAATGAAAGAGAAAAACGATCTGGAACCACAATTTCCCCACCTTTTCCCTTTCATAGAGGTACAGTTGTGCCTCCTGCGTAAGCAAATCCGTGCCTTTCACGAAAGTAAAAAACACAATTGTTTTCTCTTTGAAAGAGGCATAGTCTCGTGGAAAAGAGAAAATGCGTTTTTTTCCTTTCCGAGTGGCACAACAAATCTATGATTCCACGATAAGCAAACCTGTGGCTCTCGCAGAAAAAAAAAACTCATTTTGTTTCCTTTTCGAGTCGCGAAAGCAAAACTGTGTCTTCATGAGATGCAAATATGTGCCTCTCACGACAGCAAAAGAAAGTGCATTTTTCCTTTTCGAGAGGAATCGCAAAAGCAAATCTGTGCCTCGCGCGAAAAAACTTTATTTTGCATAATTTTTTTAATTTTTTTTCGAGAAAACCTCGAGAAAACCGGGCACAAACCGGAAAGCCAGTTTCTTTGGCAAAAAAACCCATATGAAACCCGGGAGCCGAAAAAAATATATCAAAGAAGCTTGCCACGAAGCGATGGATTGGTCAACTTGTTGCACAGAGCGAGTAGCGGACACGCGGAAATGTATTGGGCCGATGCCTCGAAAAGTGCAAATGGAGAACGGGGCATTGGTGGACTTAAAAAACATATTTCCAAATTGCAGAAAAAAAGCTGAAAAAATTGTGCATACACAAATACATATATATATCATGTTCCCGAATTTTTTTGTAACAATATACTTTCACACGTGGTTTCGACAAAAAAAGAACAAACACATACATGGAAATGAGCCATTTTCTTTTTGTTGTTGGGCTGGATTTTTTTTTGCAGCTTGCAAATCATAATATTTTTGAACTGAATTTTACAGATCCACTGCAAATATGTACAAGTTATTCACAGATTTGCTTGCCATGCTTGTGTAATAATAACATGATCCCTTCCCAAGATCACCAACTGTTGCTAAACGATCTCTAGTAAAGCAGGAGACAACTCTCACTATCCAGAAGACTAGGAATGTAGCCACACATATTATTGTGTAGTTAGGCACTGCTAAAACATCATGTCTTCAGATAATGTTAGCTTAACAAACTGGACTACTAAACCGGGGCAGGAGACCTCCCTCCACATCATTAGTAAGAGATTGCTAAACATTACAAGGCACTTAGAAGGGTCCAGTCTAGCTATTCTCTACTTTGTACACCAAGAGTCCTAAACAATAACTCCATTATTGATCAGTTTGGATACGGGTTTTCGCTAATGTTGTCTTGATTCGCTTAATTTGGTCATTGTTGGGACGCTTATAGCATCTTTGTGCATCTCCCTGCAATTTAAGAAAATGTAAGAAATGCAAATCGGTGGTGCTCCACAATTAGTTCAATAATATGTGGAATTGCAATTTCTTTTCAGAGCCAGGTCTTACCATGCATGCTTTCCGCAAATTTCTCCATTTGTCCTGGAAACAAATGATAGATTGGTATTAGTACGGGACCTAGAACAAAGAATTAGAGGGTGTGCCAATGAGACGAACATAAGATGGAGAAACAGAAAGTGTGAGATACAACAAATAGTTACAGATGGTATTCATCATTCATTCAGTGCGTGGCAATATCCTTCTCAGAATGTATCACCAGGCTACTTCACCTTGAGTTCTGCTCGAGTTCGAGTTCAAGCCCGAGCCCCTGGAGTTCGAGTTCGAGCCCCTGGAGTTGGATCTGGGTCTGGAAAATATTCCCTCTTTATCTTAGACCAGTCTGATTATCCATATTTTTCAACACCAGCAATCAGTCTATTAACCTCTTCGTATTCCCAATGCATGGTGGGTCTTCGGCCTTCCCTTTCAGAAGGTGCATCCCGGAGGCAAGACTTATCCTGTTAAAACAACCAACACCAAATAATTCTTTGGCTGTTTCCCCTTAACGAATTAATAACACATGGAAATTCTGAATCTCAAAAGAGTGCACACCATATAGAAAGCACTAAATACATGTGTGAGTAATTTGTTGAATTCCAACCTGAGAATATATAAACTTTGATCCTTACCCCGAAGTGGTCACCCCAAAACCAATCTGGTCTCTTCTCCTACGAGGACGTCTTTTCCGGCGCTTGCATCACCCATCGATCTCCGGTATGTGCCCTGGATCGTCTCTTCCTTGAAGCATGGCGGTTGGCGCTGGGTCACGGGGCAAGTTCTCGTTCATGTAAAGAAGTGGATTGAATCCTAGTGGAGCTGGAGGTTGGCCTCCATCTGCTCCAAAGTCAAAAACCATGCATAGATACAGTTATTTTCTTCTGTAACAAAGTTCAGACAAAAACAAGAAACTAGCATGTACCTCCTTCTTCTTCCAACAATTCTTTCAAGTTCTCCTCGCAGGGCAAGTTCTCATTCAAGTAAGTAAGATGATCCAGTTCGAGTGGATCTGTAGGAAACCATGCATAGATACAGTTGTTTCCTTCTGTAACAAAGTTTAGACAACAACAAGGGTTAGCATGTACCTTCTTCCAACAGTTGTTTCTAGCCTTCCTCGCAGGGTAAGTTCTCGTTCATGTAAAGAAGTGGACCGAGTCTGAGTGGAGGTGTAGGTTGGCCTCCATCTGCTTCCAACAGTTCTTCTTCTTGCAACAGTTGTTTCAAGTCCTCCTCACACTCAATCGGGGCTCCTTTGATCTCCAGCTCCAACTCCATGGAAAGTTTAGTGTCCATCTGACCGACAGCAAGAACAAGGAAATACATGTTAAATTCACATTGGTTTTTTGATGACTCTGGGGCAAAATGGGAGTATTAAACAATTCAGAATTACTAAGATCAAGCGAGCTTGGATCGCATTTGAAAAATATGAATCGGCTCCGCATACAACAGAAAGCAGGCGCTGGAATGCGGCGTGCTGAGCAGGGCCGAGCTCAAATGGGGGGCTGCAAACAACCAAATATAGATCCCGCCCTAGCATTCCCCCATCCACTCTGATATTCTCCCACACTTCCGGGTTCCGGCCGTCTACGGCGGACGCCGGTGCACAGGTAGTGCTGGCCATGCACTGAGCATGGACAAGTTCAAATAGCAGCTTCCTCCGCCCCCTCACTCTCGCCGCCATGGAATAGAACCACGACACCTACTCGTCTACCCCCCCCCCCCCCCACTGTCTACTCCAAAATCAGAAATCATGCATAGATACAGTTGTTTTCTTCTGTAACAAAGTTCAGATAGTAGCAAGGCTTCGCATGTACCTTCTTCAGACAGCTGTTTCCAGCCTTCCTCGCAGGGTAAGTTCTCATTCGTGTAAAGAAGTGGACCGAGTCCGAGTGGAGGTGCAGGTTGGCCTCCATCTGCTTCCAATAGTTCTTCTTCTTTCAACAATCGTTGCAAGTCCTCCTCATGCTCACCCGGGGCTCCTTTGATCTCTAGCTCCAACTCCATGGAAAGTTCAGTGTCCATCTGACCGACAGCAAGAACAAGGAAATACATGTTAAATTCACAGTGGGTTTTTGATGAATCTGAAGTGAAATAGGAGTATTAAACAAGCCAGATTTGCTAAGATCAAGCGAGCTTGGATCGCATTTGAAAAATACGAATCAGCTCTGCATACAACAGAAAGCAGGCGCTGGATTGCCGCATGCTAAGCACGGCCGGGCTCAAATGGGGGGCTCCAAACAACCAAATACAACTCCCGCCCTAGCATTCCCCCATCCACTCTGACATTTTCCCACACTTCCGGGTTCCGGCCGTCTATGGCGGACGCCGGTGCACATGCAGTGCAGGTCGCGCACTGAGCACAGACAAATTCGAATGACAGCTTCCACCGCCCCTCACTCTCGCCGCCAGAGAATAGAACCACAACACGTACTTGTCTGCCCCCTTCCCACCGTCTGCTCCAAAGTCAGAAACCATGCATAGATACATATGTTTTCTTCTCTAACAAAATTCACACATCAACAAGAAACTAGCATGTACCTCCTTCTTTTTCCAATAGTTCTTTCAAGTTCTCCTCACAGGGCAAGTTCTCGTTCAAGTAAGTAAAAGGATCCAGGTCGAGTGAATCAGAGGAAACCATGCATAGATACAGTAGTTTTCTTCCATAACAAAGTTCATACAGCAGCAAGTGTTAGCATGTACATTCTTCCAATAGTTGTTTCCAGCCTTCCTCGCAGGGTAAGTTCTCGTTCATGTAAAGAAGTGGACCGAGTCTGAGTGCAAGTGCAGGTTGGCCTCCATCTGCTTCCAATAGTTCTTCTTCTTTCAACAATCGTTGCAAGTCCTCCTAATGCTCACCCGGGGCTCCTTTGATCTCCAGCTCCAACTCCATGGAAAGTTCAGTGTCCATCTGACCGACAGCAAGAACAAGGAAATACATGTTAAATTCACATTGGGTTTTTGATGAATCAGGCGAAATAGGAGTATTAAACAAGCCAGATTTGCTAAGATCAAGCGAGCTTGGATCGCATTTGAAAAATCTGAATCAGCTCTGCATACAATGTAGCAAAGCGCTGGATTGCCGCATGCTAAGCACGGCCGGGCTCAAATGGGGGCTCCAAACAACCAAATACAACTCCGCCCTAGCATTCCCCATCCACTCGACATTTTCCCACACTTCGGGTTCCGGCCGTCTATGGCGGACGCTGTGCACATGCAGTGCAGGTCGCGACTGAGCCTTGACAAATTCGAATGACAGCTTCCACCGCCTCACTCTCGCCGCCAGAGAATAGAACCACAACACGTGCTTGTTCGCCCCTTCCCACCGTCTGCTCCAAAGTCGAAACCATGCATAGATACATATGTTTTCTTCTCTAACAAAATTCACACATCAACAAGAAACTAGCATGTACCTCCTTCTTTTTCCAATAGTTCTTTCAAGTTCTCCTCACAGGGCAAGTTCTCGTTCAAGTAAGTAAAAGGATCCAGGTCGAGTGAATCTGTAGGAAACCATGCATAGATACAGTAGTTTTCTTCCATAACAAAGTTCATACAGCAGCAAGTGTTAGCATGTACATTCTTCCAATAGTTGTTTCCAGCCTTCCTCGCAGGGTAAGTTCTCGTTCATGTAAAGAAGTGGACCGAGTCTGAGTGCAAGTGCAGGTTGGCCTCCATCTGCTTCCAATAGTTCTTCTTCTTTCAACAATCGTTGCAAGTCCTCCTAATGCTCACCCGGGGCTCCTTTGATCTCCAGCTCCAACTCCATGGAAAGTTCAGTGTCCATCTGACCGACAGCAAGAACAAGGAAATACATGTTAAATTCACATTGGGTTTTTGATGAATCTGGGGCGAAATAGGAGTATTAAACAAGCCAGATTTGCTAAGATCAAGCGAGCTTGGATCGCATTTGAAAAATACGAATCAGCTCTGCATACAACAGAAAGCAGGCGCTGGATTGCCGCATGCTAAGCACGGCCGGGCTCAAATGGGGGCTCCAAACAACCAAATACAACTCCGCCTCTAGCATTCCCCATCCACTCGACATTTTCCCACACTTCCGGGTTCCGGCCGTCTATGGCGGGGCCTTGATTACATCTGATGCAGGTCGGCGACCGAAAGCACAGACAAATTCGAATGACAGCTTCCACCGCCCCTCACTCTCGCCGCCAGAGAATAGAACCACAACACGTACTTGTCTGCCCCCTTCCCACCGTCTGCTCCAAAGTCAGAAACCATGCATAGATACATATGTTTTCTTCTCTAACAAAATTCACACATCAACAAGAAACTAGCATGTACCTCCTTCTTTTTCCAATAGTTCTTTCAAGTTCTCCTCACAGGGCAAGTTCTCGTTCAAGTAAGTAAAAGGATCCAGGTCGAGTGAATCTGTAGGAAACCATGCATAGATACAGTAGTTTTCTTCCATAACAAAGTTCATACAGCAGCAAGTGTTAGCATGTACATTCTTCCAATAGTTGTTTCCAGCCTTCCTCGCAGGGTAAGTTCTCGTTCATGTAAAGAAGTGGACCGAGTCTGAGTGCAAGTGCAGGTTGGCCTCCATCTGCTTCCAATAGTTCTTCTTCTTTCAACACTTGTTTCAAGTCCTCCTCAGGTTCAGCTGGGGCTCGTTTGATCTCCAGCTCCAACTCCATGGAAAGTTTAGTGTCCATCTGACCGATAGCAAGAACAAGGAAATACATGTTAAATTCACATTGCGTTTTTGATGAATCTGGGGCGAAATAGGAGTATTAAACAAGTCACATTTGCTAAGATAAAGCGATCTTGGATCGCATTTGAAAAATACGAATCGGCTCTGCATACAACAGAAAGCAGGCACTGGATTGCCGCGCGCTGAGCACGGTTGGGCTCAAATGTGGGGCTCCAAACAACCAAATACAGCTCCCGCGCTAGCATTCCCCTATCCACTCTGACATTTTCCCACACTTCTGGGTTTCTGCCGTCTACGGCGGATGCCTGTGCACATGCTGTGCAGGCCTTGCACTGTGCACGGACAAGTTCCAATGGCAGCTTCCTCCGCCCCCTCACTCCCCGCATACGGAATAGAACCACGACACGCACTGCCTCATGCCTGCCTGCTTCCAAAGTCAGAAACCATGCATAGATACATATGTTTCCTTCTGTAACAAAGTTTAGACAACAGCAAGAAACTAGCATGTACCTCCTTCTTCTTCCAATAGTTCTTTCAAGTTCTCCTCATAGGGCAAGTTCTCGTTCAAGTAAGTAAGAGGATGTAGGAAACTATGCATTGATACAGTTGTTTTCTTCTGTAACAAAGTTCAGACAACAACAAGGGTTAGCATATACCTTATTCCAATAGTTGTTTCCAGCCTTCCTCGCAGGGTATGTTCTCATTCATGTAAAGAAGTGGACCGAGTCCGAGTGGAGGTGCAGGTTGGCCTGCATCTGCTTCCAATAGTTCTTCTTTCAACAATTGTTTCAAGTCCTCCTCACGCTCAGCTGGGGCTCCTTTGATCTCCATCTCCAACTCCATGGAAATTTCAGTGTCCATCTGACTAACAGTAAGAACAAGGAAATACATGTTAAATTCACAGTGGGTTTTTGATGAATTTGGGGAAAAATAGGAGTATTAAACAATTCAGATTTGGTAAGATCAACTGAGCTTGGATCGCATTTGAAAAATACGAATCGGCTCTGCATACACCAGAAAGAAGGCGCTGGATTGCCGCGCGCTGAGCAAGGCCGGGCTCAAATGGGGGGCTCAAAACAACCAAATACAGCTCCTGCCCTAGCATCCCCCCATCCACTCTGATATTTTCCCACACTTCTAGGTTCCAGCCGTCTACGGCGGATGCCCGTGCACATGCAGTGCAGGCCATGCATTGAGCATGGAGAAGTTCAAATGGCAGCTTCCTCCACCCCCTCACTCTCGCCGCCATGGAATAGAACCACGACACCTACTGCCTGCCCCCCGTCTGCTCCAAAATCAGAAACCATGCATAGATACAGTTGTTTTCTTTTGTAACAAAGTTCAGACAACAACAAGAAACTAGCATGTACCTCCTTCTTCTTCCAACAGTTATTTCAAGTTCTCCTCGCAGGGCAAGTTCTCGTACAAGTAAGTAAGAGGATACAATTCGAGTGGATCTATAGGAAACCATGCATAGATATAGTTGTTTTTTCTATAACAAAGTTCAGACATCGGCAAGGGTTAGCATGTACCTTCTTCCAAGAGGTGTTTCAAGCCTTCCTCGCAGGGTAAGTTCTCGTTCATGTAAAGAAGTGGACTGAGTCCGAGTGGAGGTGCAGGTTGGCTGGGCTCAAATGGGGGGCTCCAAACAACCAAATACAGCTCCCGCCCTAGCATTCCCCTTCCAACTTTGACATTTTCCCACACTTCCGGGTTCCGGCCGTCTACGGCGGACACCGATGCACATGCAGTGGAGGCCGTGCACTGAGCACGGATAAGTTCCAATGGCATCTTCCTCCGCCCCCTCACTCTCGCCGCCATCGAATAGAACCACGACATGTACTCGTCTGCCTCCCCCCCCCCCCCCGTCTACTCCAAGGTCAGAAACCATGCATAGATACAGATGTTTTCTTGTGTAACAAAGTTCTGACAGCAGCAAGAAACTAGGATGTACCTCCTTCCAACTTTTCTTTAAGGTTCTCCTTGCGGGGCAATTTCTCGTTCAAGTAATTAAGAGGATCCAGTTCGAGTGGATTTGTAGGAAACCATGCATAGATACAATTGTTTTCTTCTCTAACAAAGTTCAGACAGCAGCAAGGGTTAGCATGTACCTTCTTCCAACAGTTGTTTTCCGCGTTCCTCACAGGGTAAGTTCTCGTTCATGTAAAGAAGTGGACCGAGTTTGAGTGTAGGTGCAGGTTGGCCTCCATCTTCTTCCATCAGTTCCTCTACTTTCAACAGTTGTTTCAAGTCCTCCTCATGCTCAGCCGGGGCTCTTGGTCTCCAGCTCCAACTCCATGGAAACTTCAGTGTCCATCTAACCGACAGCAAGAACAAGGAAATACCTATTAAATTCACATTGGGTTTTTGTTGAACCCGGGGCAAAATAGGAGTATTAAACAAGTCAGATTCGCTAAGATCAAGCGATCTTGGATCGCCTTTGAAAAGTACGAATCGGCTCTGCATACAACAGAAAGCAGGCGATGGATTGCCGCGCGCTCTGCACGGCCGGGCTCAAATGGGGGGCTCCATACAACCAAATACAGTTGCCGCCCTAGCATTACCCCATCCACTCTGACATTTTCCCACACTTCCAGGTTCCGGCCATCTACGGCGGACGCCGGTGCACATGGAGTGTAGGCCGTGCACTGAGCATGGACAAGTTCTGATGGCAGTTTCCTCCGCCCCCTCACTCTCGCCGCCATGGAAAAGAACCACGACACCTACTCGTCTACTCCCTCCCCCTCCCATCTGCTCCAAATTAAGTCAAAAACCATGCATAGATAAAGTTGTTTTCTTCTATAACAAAGTTCAGACAACAGCAAGAAACTAGCATGTACCTCCTTCTTCTTCCAACAATTCTTTCAAGTTCTCTTCGCCGGGCAAGTTCTAATTCAATTAAGTAAGATGATCCAGTTGGAGTGGAACTGTAGGAAACCATGCATAGATACAATTGTTTTTTTCTGTAACAAAGTTCAGACAACAGCAAGGGTTAGCATGTACCTTCTTCTAAAAGTTGTTTCGAGCCTCCCTCGCATGGAAAGTTCTCGTTCATGTAAAGAAGCGGACCGAGTCTGAGTGGAGGTGCAGGTTGGCCTCCATATGCTTCCAACAATTTTTCTTCTTTCAATAGTTGTTTCAAGTCCTCCTCACGCTCAGCCGGGGCTCCTTTGATCTCCGGTTCCAACTCCACGGAAAGTACAGTGTCCATCTGACCGACAGCAGGAATAAGGAAATAGATGTTAAATTCACATTGGGTTTTTGATGAATCTGGGGCGAAATAGGAGTATTAAACACGGCGGATTTTCTAAGCTCGAGCGAGCTTGGATCGCATTTGAAAAATATGAATCGGCTCTGCATACAACATAAAGCCGGCTCTGGATTGCCGTGCGCTGAGCTCGGCCGGGCCCAAATGGGGGGCTCCAAACAACCAAATACAGCTCCCGCCTTAGCATTCCCCCATCCATCTCTGACATTTTCTCACACTTTCGGGTTCCGGCCGTCTACGGCGGACGCCGATGCACATGCAGTGCAGGCCGTGCATTGAGCACGGACAAGTTCCAATGGTAGCTTCCTCCGCCCCCTCACTCTCGCCGCCATGGAATAGAACCACGACACGTACTCATCTGCCCCCTCCCCACCGCCCGTCTACTCCAAAATCAGAAACCATGCATAGATACAAATGTTTTCTTCTGTAACAAAGTTCACACAACAGCAAGAAACTACCTTGTACCTCCTCCTTCTTCCGACAGTTCTTTCAAGTTCTTCTCGCGGGGCAAGTTCTCGTTCAAGTAAGTAGGAGGATCCCGTTCGAGTGGATCAGTAGGAAACTATGCATAGATACAATTGTTTTTTTTTTGTAACAAAGTTCAGACAGCACCAAGGGTTAGCATGTACCTTCTTCCAACAGTTGTTTCCAGCCTTCCTCGCAGGTTATGTTCTAGTTCATGTAAAGAAGTGGACCGAGTCCGAGTGGACATGCAGGTTGGCCTCCATCAACTTCCAACAGTTGTTCTACTTTCAACAGTTGTTTCCAGTCCTGCTCATGCTCAGCTGGGACTCCTTTGATCTCCAACTCCAACTCCATGGAAAGTTCATTGTCCATCTGACCGATAGCAAGAACAAGAAAATACATGTTAAATTCACAATGGGTTTTTGATGAATCTTGGACGAAAAAGGAGTATTAAACAAGTCAGATTGGTAAGATCAAGCGAGCTTGGATCGCATTTGGAAAATACGAATCGGCTCTGCATACAACAGAAAGTAGGCGCTGGATTGCCGCGCGCTGACCATGGCCGGGCTCAAATGGGGAGGGGGGCTCTAAACAACCAAATACCGCTGCTGCCCTAGCATTCCACCATCCACTCTGACATTTTCCCACACTTCCGGGTTCCGGCCGTCTATGGCGGACGCCGGTGCATATGGAGTGCAGGTCGTGCACTGAGCACAAACAAGTTCCAATGGCAGCTTCCTCCGCCCCCTCACTCTCGCCGCCATGGAAAAGAACTATGACACCTACTCGCCTGCTGCCTCCCCCTCCCGTTTGCTCCAAATTAAGTCAGAAACCATACATAGATACAATTGTTTTCTTCTGTAACAGAGTTCAGACAGCAGCAAGAAACTAGCATGTACCTCCTTCTTCTTCAAACATTTCTTTCAAGTTCTCCTCGCAGGGCAAGTTCTCGTTCAAGTAAGTAAGAGGATCCAGTTCGAGTGGATCTGTAGGAAACCATGCATAGATACAGTTGTTTTCTTCTGTAACAAAGTTCAGACAACAGCAAGGGTTAGCATGTATCTTCTTCTAACAGTTTTTTTGAGCCTTCCTCGCAGGGTAATTTCTCGTTCATGTGAAGGAGTGGACCGAGTCCGAATGGAGCTGCAGGTTGCCCTCCATATGCTTCAAACAGTTTTTCTTCTTCCAACAGTTGTTTCAAATCCTCCTCACGCTCAGCCGGGGCTCCTTTGAACTCCAGCTCCAACTCCATGGAAAGTTCAATGTCCATCTGACCGGCAGCAAGAACAAGGAAATAGATGTTAAATTCACATTGGGTTTTTGATGAATCTGAAGGAAATATGCCCTAGAGGCAATAATAAAGTTGTTATTTATATTTCCTTATATCATGATAAATGTTTATTATTGATGCTAGAATTGTATTAACCGTAAACTTAGTACATGTGTGAATACATAGACAAACAGAATGTCACTAGTATGCCTCTACTTGACTAGCTCGTTGAATCAAAGATGGTTAAGTTTCCTTGCCATGGACATGAGTTGTCATTTGATTAACGAGATCACATCATTAGAAAATGATGTGATTGACTTGACCCATTTTGTTAGCTTAGCACTTGATCGTTTAGTATGTTGCTATTGCTTTCTTCATGACTTATACATATTCCTATGACTATGAGATTATGCAACTCCCGAATACCGGAGGAACACTTTGTGTGCTATGAAACGTCACAACGTAACTGGTTGATTATAAAGGTGCTCTACAGGTGTCTCCGATGGTTCTTGTTGAGTTGGCATAGATCAAGATTAGGATTTGTCACTCCGATTGTTGGAGAGGTATCTCTGGGCCCTCTCGGTAATGCACGTCACTATAAGCCTTGCAAGCAATGTGACTAATGAGTTAGTTGCGGGATGATGCATTACGGAACTAGTAAAGATACTTGCCGGTGAGGACATTGAACTAGGTATTGAGATACCGACGATCGAATCTCGGGCAAGTAACATACCGATGACAAAGGGAACAACGTATGTCGTTATGCGGTTTGACCGATAAAGATCTTCATAGAATATGTAGGAGCCAATATGAGCATCCAGGTTCCGCTATTGGTTATTGACCGGAGATGTGTCTCGGTCATGTCTACATAGTTCTCGAACTCGTAGGGTCCGCACGCTTAAAGTTCGGTGACGATTTGTATTATGAGTTATGTGATTTGATGTACCGAAGGTAGTTCAGAGTCCCGGATGAGATCGGGGACATGAAGAGGAGTCTCGAAATGGTCGAGAAGCAAAGATCGATATATTGGACGACTATATTCGGACATCGGAAAGGTTCCGAGTGATTCGGGTATTTTTCGGAGTATCGGAGAGTAACGGGAATTCGTATTGGGCCTTAATGGGCCATAGGAGAAAGGAGAGAAATGCCTCAAAAGGTGGCCGCACCCCTCCCCATGGTTTGGTCCGAATTGGACTAGGGAGGGGGGGGGGCGCCCCCTTCCTTCCTTCTCCTTTTCCCTTCCCTTTTTTTTCTATTCCATGTGGGAGGAGGAATCCTACTAGGACTAGGGAGTCCTAGTAGGAATCCACACTTCTGGCGCACCCTAGGGGCTGGCCGACCTCCCCTCCTCCATCCTTTATATACAGGGGCAAGGGGGCACCTTTAGACACACAAGTTGATCTGTTGATCTATTCCAGCTGTGTGCGGTGCCCCCCTCCACCATATTCCACCTCGGTCATATCGTAGCGGTGCTTACGCGAAGCCCTGCATCGGTAGCAACATCATCACCGTCATCACGCCCGTCGTCTTGTGAAACTCCCATGAAGCTCTGCTGGATCGGAGTTCGCGGGACGTCATCGAGCTGAACGTGTGCTGAACTCGGAGGTGCCGTACGTTCGGTACTTGGATCGGTCGGATCATGAAGACGTACGACTACATCAACTGCGTTGTGCTAACACTTCCTCTTTCGGTCTACGAGGGTACGTGGACAACACTCTCCCCTCTTGTTGCTATGCATCACCATGATCCTGCGTGTGCGTAGGAATTTTTTTGAAATTACTACGTTTCCCAACAGTGGCATCCGAGCCTGGTTTGATGCGTAGATGTTATATGCACGAGTAGAACACAAGTGAGTTGTGGGCGATACAAGTCATCGCTTACCAAAGCATGTCATACTTTGGTTCGGCGGTATTGTTGGATGAAGCGGCCCGGATCGACATTAAGCGTACGCTTACGCGAGACTGGTTCTACCGACGTGCTTTGCACATAGGTGGCTGGCGGGTGTCAGTTTCTCCAACTTTAGTTGAACTGAGTGTGACTACGCCCGGTCCTTGAGAAGGTTAAAACAGCACTAACTTGACGAACTATCATTGTGGTTTTGATGCGTAGGTGATGTCTACTACGCAACCTTGTTCTTGTAGACGTTGTTGGGCCTCCAAGTGCAGAGGTTTGTAGGACAGTAGCAAATTTCCCTCAAGTGGATGACCTAAGGTTTATCAATCCGTGGGAGGTGTAGGTTGAAGATGGTCTCTCTCAAACAACCCTCCAACCGAATAACAAAGAGTCTCTTGTGTCCCCAACACACCCAATACAATGGTAAGCTGTATAGGTGCACTAGTTCGGCAAAGAGATGGTGATACAAGTGCAATATGGATGGTAGATATAGGTTTTTATAATCTGAAAATATAAAAACAGCAAGGTAGCAAGCGATAAAAGTGAGCGTAAACGGTATTGCAATGCTAGGAAACAAGGCCTAGGGTTCATACTTTCACTAGTGCAAGTTCTCTCAACAATAATAACATAATTGGATCATATAACTATCCCTCAACATGCAACAAAGAGTCACTTCGAAGTCACTAATAGCAGAGAACAAACGAAGAGATTATTGTAGGTGCGAAACCACCTCAAAGTTATCCTTTACGATCGATCTATTCAAGAGTCCGTAGTAAAATAACACGAAGCTATTCTTTTCGTTCGATCTATTATAGAGTTCGTACTAGAATAACACCTTAAGATACAAATCAACCAAAACCCTAATGTCACCTAGATACTCCAATGTCACCTCAAGTATCCATGGTTATGATTATTCGATATGCATCACACAATCTCAGATTCATCTATTCAACCAACACAAAGTACTTCAAAGAGTGCCCCAAAGTTTCCACCGGAGAGTCAAGACGAAAACGTGTGCCAACCCCAATGCATAAGTTCACGAGGTCACGGAACCCACAAGTTGATCACCAAAACATACATCAAGTAGATCACGTGAATATCCCATTGTCACCACAGATAAGCACATGCAAGACATACATCAAGTATTCTCAAATCCTTAAAGACTCAATCCGATAAGATAACTTCAAATGGAAAACTCAATCCATTACAAGAGAGTAGAGGGGGAGAAACATCATAAATCCAACTATAATAGCAAAGCTCGCAATACATCAAGGTCGTGCCAAATCAACAACACGATAGAGAGAGATCAAACACATAGCTACTGGTACATACCCTCAGCCCCGAGGGTGAACTACTCCCTCCTCGTCATGGAGAGCGTCGGGATGATGAAGATGGCCAGAGGTGAGGGATCCCCCCTCGGCAGGTCTTGGAACAGGTCCCGATTGGTTTTTGGTGGCTACAGAGGATTGCGGCGGCGGAACTCCCGATCTATTATGCTTTCTGGAGGTTTCAGTATTTATAGGATTTTTTGGCGTAGGTCTCACTTCAGGGGGGGTCTCTGGGTTGTCCACGAGGCAGGGGCCCACGCCCAGGGGTGGTGGGCGCGCCCCCCACCCTCGTGGGCAACCCAGGACTCTTCTGGCCCAACTCTTTTGCTCCGCGGTCTTCTTTTGGTCCATAAAAAATCATCAAAAATTGGCATGTCAATTGGACTCCGTTTGGTATTCCTTTTCTGTAAAACTCAAAAACAAGGAAAAAACAGAAACTGGCACTGGGCTCTAGGTAAATAGGTTAGTTCCAAAAATCATATCAAAGTGTATAGTAAAGCCCATTAAACTTCCAAGATGGATAATATAATAGCATGAATACTTCATAAATTATAGATACGTTGGAGACGTATCAGCATCCCCAAGCTTAATTCCTGCTCGTCCTCGAGTAGGTAAATGATAAAAGAAATAATTTATGAAGTGTGAATGCTAGCAGGTGCACAAGTTCTAGCAATGATAGTTTCAATCACCTTTTCTAGCAACATCATATGTCATAATAGTAGCTCAACTCATAGAACTTTTCATGATCAAGTAACAAACTATTCACATGTTAAAGTATAGATCATAAACTTTCTTGAACACTAACAAACTATGTTCTCAGTCATCAAAAAATTACAATTAATCTTATTTTTAGGAAGGGTCTATGTAAGAGCTTTGTTTTAGCAAATCCCACATACTCAACTATCATACAGTCTTCCATGATTGCTACCACTCAGAGCATATTTTTAGAACAAATAGCATCCATCGAACACAGAGAAAGATAGGGGCTTAATGTTTCGCCTCCCAACTTATTTATCATATAGATAATTGTCAACAACAATAATTCAGAATTGTCCATAACCGGGGACACGGCTAACCATGATTAGATTGTACACTCTGCAGAGGTTTGCGCACTTTTCCCCACAAGACTCGATCGCCTCTGTTGATTTCTCGCACTTTCTGAGGGTGTTTGAGAGACGGATGACCGAGATCTGATCTTTCAGAAACATTAACTCTCTACTCCGGGTAGATCATACCAAACCTACAAAACCCACTACCTGCTGATCTACCTCTTCAAGAGCTTCACGTAACTTACTCAACTATGCTAGAGCACATAATAGCTTGTGGCTGGACACGGAAGTTTCGAGCATGAATAATCTCAGTTCCCTTTGAGCCTGGGTGGCGGTCCATAGGAAGATCACACGGGTACCCTGGGATTTCCAAAAAAAACAGGCAACACTGGGTTCCCCAGGTGCCTCAATCCACCCAGATGTGTATTAAAGTTGCCACCTTAAGTGGAACCATTAATTAATAATCTCACATCTGTCATGGATACACTCAAAGCCAATCCACGTCTACGAGCATAGCATAGCAGTATAAGCAATACGTAGAAGTAACTCCCAAGGGTTTGATAGTAACAGGGTAATAGGTTCCTACCTCATCATCTACTTCCCAACCCAAAAATTAATGACATCCTAATCATGCAATGTTTGAGGGTTGAAATTAATGCACAAAAACTGGGTATGAAAAGAGTATGATCAAAGTGTTACTTGCCTTGCTGACGATCCGTGAATCCTAGAGACTCGTAGTAACACGCTTCGCACTCCGGGAATTCTATCGCAAGCAAACAATACATACATAAGCAACAAGCAAAGATGCACAAACGGAACTTCAACTCAAAGAGGTTGACCGGAGAGTAAAAATTAAGAACTCCGGTTCGCAAAAAAGAATCAAACCAAACGAAGCAACGAAACTCAAAAGGCGGAAGAAATAAGATCCGTTTACTAATCTGAACTAGGGTCAAATTTTACAGAGACAAAAACTGGTTTAAGTTGGCTATTCGGAAAGAGGGTTTCGAGATGAAACTCCAGGCGCTTGAATCGCCTGATTCCGATAAACGAGCGAAAAGTTAAACTAGAACGAAAATCGGATCAGAAATCGCGATCAGGAAAATCGTGGAATAAATCCGATAAAAAGAAAACGACAAACGGCCTAACGAACGAACGTTCGTTAGCAGAAACTAAACGACGAACACGTTCGTTAAAACGAACGAACGAGCGAACGCTCGCTAAGCAAATAAATCGAGAATAAAACCGATCTAAATAAAAAAACGAACTAGGGTTTTTCTATTAAAAAAATGAAGGGTTTTCTAAAAAAACAGGGCGGCGGGGTGGCTACCTCCGGCGAGGTCGTCCGGCGAGGTGGACGGCTCCGGCGGGGCTCGGCGAGGGGCGGCGGGGTGGCGGCGAGATGGGCGGCGGCGGCTAGAGGCGGCGGCGGCGACTCGGTGCTAGGGCGGCGGCGGGCGGCTCGGGATCGGGCGGCTCCGGCTCCGGGCGGGCGGTGGTGGTGTTGGCTAGAGGGGTGGCGTATATAAAGGGGGCGGCGACTTGGAGGAGGGGGCAAGACGCAGCGAGGCGGAGTCCCACTCGGACTCCAGTCGAAAAGGGCGGCGGCCAGCAGCCTTGTGCCTTGAGGAGGCGGCGGGCGGCAGGCCGACCTGCTCGGTGAGCCCTAGGCCCGATCGAGTAGCTGGTCCTCTTTTTTAAAGCGTTCATAAACTCAGAAAAATCCTAGAAAAATAAATAAAAATCTAAAAATTCCAAAACAAGTTTTCTCCGTCTAAATAAAATATTTAGAACAAGATGAACTTTTCTTGGCCCCTAAAATGCAATTATTAAAACTTGCAAATTTTTCTAGGGCAACTAAAATTACCAAATAATGATTTTAACATTTTTCCTCCGATATTTCAATTATTTTGGAGAAGTCATATTATCTCCCCTCATTTATTATTTTAAAATGAAATATTTTCCGGAGAGAAAAATAATAAAAACCAAAATCCTCGTCTTCATTATTTGATAAAATTCAAATATGAAAATCGAAAAATCCTCAACTCTCTCCGAGGGTCCTTGAGTTGCTTAGGATTTCGAGGATTGCGAACGAAATGCTATAAAATATGATATGCATGGATGACCTATGTATAACATTCCAAATTGAAAATTTGGGATGTTACAAACCTACCCCCCTTAAGATGAATCTCGCCCTCGAGATTCGGGCTGGTTAGAAAATAGGTGCGGGTGGTCCTTGCGAATATCATCTTCTCGTTCCCAGGTGGCTTCCTCCTCTGTATGGTGGCTCCACTGAACTTTACAAAACTTGATAACCTTGCTGCGGGTGACTCGGCTGTCAAAGTCAAGAATCTTTACTGGCTTTTCCTCATAAGTCAAATTACTATCCAGCTGAATCGCCTCCAAGGGCACTGTATCATTTAACGGTATATCGGCCATCTCAGCATGGAACTTCTTCAGCTGTGATACGTGAAACACATCGTGAACTCGTGACAATCCTTCAGGTAACTCCAGCTTGTAGGCAACTTCTCCCATCCGTTCCAAAACACGATACGGTCCTACAAATCTTGGGGCTAACTTTCCCTTAACTCCAAAACGTTTCACTCCCCTCAAGGGTGATACTCGCAGATAGGCTCTGTCTCCAATTTCATAGGTTACTTCCTTGCGCTTTTTGAATCGCATAACTCTTACATGCAGGTGAGCAATCTTTAGTCTGTCTCTGATCAGTTTAACCTTCTCTTCTGATTCCTTGATCAAATCTGGTCCAAACAACTGACGGTCTCCTACCTGATCCCACATCAATGGTGTTCTACATCTGCGTCCATACAGAGCTTCAAACGGTGCCATCTTCAAACTGGCCTGGTAGCTGTTGTTATATGAGAACTCTGCGTACGGCAAATTGTCATCCCAACTAGATCCATAATCTAGAGCACAGGCTCTCAACATGTCTTCCAGAATCTGATTGACTCTCTCGGTCTGTCCATCCGTCTGTGGGTGAAAAGCGGTACTGAACTCCAATCTGGTACCCAAAGTCTGATGTAATTGATGCCAAAACTTTGAAGTAAACTGCGTTCCTCTATCTGAGACGATGCTCCTCGGAACTCCATGCAAACATACGATCCTGGACATATATATCTTGGCCAACTTGGCACTTGTATAAGTTGTTTTCACTGGGATGAAATGAGCTACTTTGGTCAAACGATCCACTACTACCCATATTGAATCATATCCTGCCTTGGTTCTGGGTCATCCGGTAATAAAGTCCATGCCTAGTTTATCCCACTTCCATTCGGGTATCGGCATTGGTTGTAACAGTCCTGCTGGCTTCTGATGCTCTGCCTTCACTCTCTGACATACATCACATACGGCCACATACTCGGCAATATCCTTCTTCATACCAGTCCACCAGAAACGTTCCATCAAATCCAAATACATCTTGGTGTTTCCGGGGTGAATCGAGTATGGTGAGTCATGGGCCTCCTGAAGTATTAACTTCCTGATCTCGGAATTGTTGGGCACGTAAATTCGGTCCTCAAACCACAAGGTATCGTGCTCATCCTCGCGAAAACCCTTGGCTTTACCTTCGCCCATCTTCTCTCTTATCTCAGCAATCTCTTTGTCCTCCTTCTGAGCTTCTCGAATCTTGTCCAACAATCTCGACTGAACCTCCAGGGTTGCAATGAAACCTCTCGGAATAATTTCCAAGCGAATTTCCATGATATCCTCAGCTAACTCCTTTGGCAATCCTTTACTTTCAAGGATATTAGCATAACTCTTCCGGCTCAAAGCGTGCCTTTCTGACGTTGGCCTTTCCTGGATGATAATGTAGCTTCATATCATAATCCTTTATAAGTTCCAGCCATCTCCTCTGTCTGAGGTTCAACTCCTTCTGTGTGAAAATGTACTTCAAACTCTTATGATTCGTGTACACATCACAACGGTTTCCAATGAGATAATGTCTCCAGGTCTTTAATGCATGCACTACGGTTGCTAACTCCAAATCATGCGTGGCATAGTTCAACTCATGAGGCTTCAGTTGTCATGAGGCATATGAAACAACCTTTCTGTCCTGCATAAGCACACATCCAAGTCCCAAGCGTGAGGCGTCACAATACACTTGAAACTCCTTATGTATATCTGGCAATGTCAGCACTGGGGCTGTAGTGAACCGTTTCTTCAACTCCTGAAAACTGGCCTCGCAATCTTCTGTCCATTTAAACTTAGTGTCCTTCTTTAGCAATTCAGTCATTGGCCAATCTTGGAAAAATTCTCAATGAATCTCCGATAATATCCTGCCAGTCCAAGGAAACTGCGGATCTCGCCAACTGAAGTGGGTGCCAACCATTCGATGTTGGCCGAACCTTCTTGCGATCTCTTGCTATACCCTCTCACGATATAACATGCCCAAGAAATCCAACTTTCTTCAACCAAAACTCGCACTTGCTGAATTTGGCGTATAACTGGTGTTCCCTGAGTTTCTCGAGAACCAAACGCAAGTGTTCCGCGTGCTCCTCTTCGTTCTTCGAGTATATCATAATATCATCAATAAACACCACAACAAACTTGTCCAAATACTCCATGGACACCTTGTTCATAATACTCATGAAATAGGCAGGGGCGTTAGTCAGTCCAAATGACATGACCGTATACTCTTATAATCCATACCGTGTGGTAAACGCTGTCTTGGGTATATCCTTCTCTCGGATCTTCAACTGATGGTATCCTGATCGTAGATCAATCTTCGAAAACACCTTAGCTCCTTGCAACTGATCAAACAGATCATTGATCATCGGTAAGGGATACTTGTTCTTTATCGTTACTTCATTCAGAGCTCGGTAATCAACAACCATCCTTAGGGATTTATCCTTTTTCTCCACCAAAAGTATTGGGGCCCCCCAAGGTGATGAGCTTCTACGAATGTAACCTTTCTCCAATAACTCCTTGATCTGCTTTTTGATTTCCTCCATATCATTTGCGGGCATCCGATAGGGTCTCTTGGATATTGGCCCTATACCTGGCAATAGTTCTATCAAGAACTCGATGTCTCTATCCGCATGCCTGGTAACTCTTCTGGGAAAACATCCGGAAAATCTTTCACTACAGGTACTTCCTCCTGTACAACTCCCGTGAGGGTATTCACTTGGCTCCTCCTAGGCACATGCCTAGACACATACTTAATCCTTTTTCCCTCTGGGGTGGTAAGATAAATTAACTTGCTAGCACAGTCAATACTTCCTCCATACTTCGACATCCAGTCCATACCTAATATCACATCCAATCCTTGCGACTCCAAGATAATTAGGTCAGACGGAAAAACATGTGTGCCAATGATTAGGGGTATCTGGGTGCACCATCTGCTAGCCATGTACTCTGCTCCAGGCGAGCTCACAAAAAGAGAGGTCCTAAGGGTTTGGGTTGGTAACTTAAACTTATCCACAAATGTAGCGACCAGACCCGAATGGATCTAGTGCTCTGTGCTTTCGATGTCATCCTGGATCGAATGTCGACACCACACAAGATTTGAAGGATTTATAGCGAGTAGCAATCACACACTTATTACATCGTTTTCCACAAGGGAACTTAATACAATAATATGGCTTAAGGCCATCTAATAATAACAATGGAAGGCTTGGAAGACAAGTGAGTCCATCAACTCCATCGGCATCACTGAGTATAGAACCACGACCTAACACCTTACTAAATGCGTCAGAAAAGTCTGCATAGCGTGAAAAGTTGCAGCCCAAAACGGGTCAGCACATGGAATATGCTTTGGCAATGTAACACATAGAGAACAATGAAGCAACAAGCCTATACTACATGCATATATGGCTGGTGGTAAGGCTCTACGGTTACATTTTTGCATAAAGCTGGTTTTCCCTACATCAAAGGAATAATTTTATTTAACTATCATGGTGGTTGTTAAACATTGAGAATGGTTGACAGCATCCTCAATCCCAATTAAAAGTACTCATTAAAACCCAATAACTTTATTATTAGAGTAACATGTTGAGATTCACATGATATTCAAGTACTAGATACTCAAGATGTCCATAACCGGGACACGGCTAATCATGATTAGTTTTTACACTCTGCAGAGGTTTAGCACTTTTCCCCACAAGACTCGATCGCCTCCGCTTGGTTCTCGCACTACATGGTGTTTGAGAAAGCGGATGACCGAGACATAGTCTTCGAAGCGCTTAGCACCTTACATGTGGGTAGACCGTACCAACCTACATCCCCTACATCAGCTAGCCTACCCGTAAGAGTTCGCACAACTTAGTCAACTACGCCAGAGCCCATAATTGGCTTGTGGCTGCACACGGAAGTTTCAGTTTGAATAATCTTATGATCCCTTAGAGCACAGGTGGCGGTCCGAAAAAATACAGGCAAGTCCTGATAGAAACCAGGTGCCTCAATCCACCCAGATGTGTGTTTAGGTTGCCACCTTAAGTAAACCATTAATTAACGATCTCACATCTGTCATGGATATTCACTCACTCAATCCACGTCTACTAGCATAGCATGGCATAATCAAGCAAACGTAGAAGTAACTCCCAAGGTTTCATAAGTAAAACAGGTAATAGGTACTACCTCAATCTACTTCCCATCCCACAATTTAATTAGATCCTAAACATGCAAGTGTTTGAGGGTTTGATCTAATGCAATAAAACTGGGTAGTAGAAAAGGTATGATCAAAGTGTTACTTGCCTTGCGATGATCCATGAGTCCTAGAGATTCAAGTAACAAGTCACAAGACTCCGGGTGATCTAACGCAGACAAACAACAAGCATACAATAAGTACTCATCTAATGCACAGGAAATCTCGAATAAAAGATCTAACCAGATAGTTCAACTTAAGAACCCTGGTTGCAAAAGAATCGAATCAAATAAAGCATCGAAAGTCGGAACTCGAGAGAGAACGACTCGGTTCCAGCAATCTGAAATTAAGTCAAATTTTTACAGTAGCAAAACTCTGTGTAAGTAGGTTAGTCGGAACGGCGGTTTCATAACGAAACTCCAGGCGCTTGAATCACCTGATTCCGATAAACGAGCAAGAAATAAAACAGATTTGAAAATCGGATCGTAAATCGAATCAAAAATAATGGATTAAATCCGATTTAAAAGAAAGCGACGAACGGATTAAATAACGGACGTTAGTTAACAGAACTAATCCAACGAACGCGTTCATTGAAGCGAACGGGTCGGTGAGCGTTCACTAAATAAGAAAACCGAAAAAAATAAAAACCATCTAGGTTTTTGAAAAACCGAACATCGCTTAAAAAAAACCGGATCGGTCTTTAAAAAAACCGGATCGGATCGGATCGGGCGGCTACCTCGTGGTCCGCCGTGAGGACTCGCTGGTCGGGCGACGGGCGGCGAGGGGCGGCGAGTGGCGGCGAGGCTCCGGGTCCGGCGAGGCGGCGAGTGGCGGCGAGGGGCTCCGGTCCCAAGGTCAGGGCGGCGAGGGCGACGGCGGCGACCTGGGCGGCGGCGGCTCGGGCGGAGGGCGGCGACGGCGGGCGGGTTGAGGGAGAGGAGGGCAGCGGGGTTAAATAGGAGGCCGGGTGGCTTGGGGAGGCAAGCCGGGGGTGGGAGGGCGGCGGCGTCGTCCCAGCGGGACTCGGGCGGCGGCGGACTCCATGGGAGGGAGAGGGAGGTGGGCTGGCGGGCCGGGCTGGGCTGGCAGCTGGGCAGTGGGCCTTGGCCCAGAAGCGCGTTTTTTAAACAAAACTAAACGAAATAAAAAAATACCAAACGAACTCCGAATTTAATAAAATAAATTTTCCCTGACTCCTAAAAATGAGTCGAACAAAATGAACTTTAAAAACGGCAAACATGCATATTTTTTTAAAATGCTCATTTTTGCCTAAACAAAACAAATCTTCCAAAACCAAATTTTGATTTATTTATAATATCTTCATTTTTCCTAAATATTGGGAAAGTCATATTATTCCCTCTCTTGAGATTTTTATAGGAAAAACTTTATGAAGATAATTAAATAAATCCAATGATCCTATTTTCAAAACTTGAGGAATCCCAAATATGAAAATAATGAAACTTCCAACTCTCTCCGAGGATCCTTGAGTTGCGTGAAATTTTCTAGGATCGGAAAATGCGAGAAAAATATGATATGCATGATGACCTAATGTATAACATTCGAAATTGAAAATTTGGGATGTTACAAACCTACCTCTTAAGATGAATCTACGCCCTCGAGATTCGGGTTGGCTAGAAAATAGGTGAGGGTGGTCCTTGAGCAAAACTTCCTCTCTTTCCCAGGTGGCTTCATCCTCGGTGTGGTGGCTCCTTTGAACTTTGCAAAACTTGATAACCTTGCTACGGGTAACTCTCTTGGCATAATCGAGAATCTTAACGGTTTTTCCTCATATGTCAAATCATCCTTCAACTGAATTGCTTCGGTGGCACTTGTGTCTATTAACGGTACCTCTGCTATCTCGGGTGACATTTCTTCAATCGAGAAACATGGAATACATCATGAACTCCTGACAGTCCTACGGTAATTCCAACTTATAAGCAACTTCTCCCATGCGTTGCAAAATCTTATACGGTCCAACGAAGCGTGGTGCTAACTTTCCTTTAACTCCAAAACGCTTAACTCCTCGAAGCGGGGATACTCACGAGATATACTCTGTCTCCAACTTCATACTCAATCGCTGGCGCTTTGAATCGGCATAGCTCTTTTTATGCAGGACTGGGCTACCTTGAGCCTGTCTCGAATCAACTTAACTTTCTATTCAGACTCCTTAATCAAATCTGGTCCAAACAAGCGACGATCTCCGGTTTAGTCCCATAACAACGGTGTCCTGCACCTTCTTCCATACAAAGCCTCGAAAGGTGCCATCTTCAAGCTGGTTTGGTAACTGTTGTTGTAGGAAAATTCTGCATACGGCAAATTGTCATCCCAGCTAGATCCATAATCTAGGGCACAAGCTCTCAGCATGTCCTCCAAAATCTGATTGACTCTCTCGGTCTGTCCCATCGGTACGTGGGTGGAAAGTCATTGAATTCCAATCGGGTTCCCAATGTTTCGTGCAACTGGTTCCAAAATTTCGAGGTAAACCGGGTTCCTCTATCGTCGATACGATGCTCCTCGGAACTCCGTGTAAGCACACAATTCTGGTCATGTATATCTTTGCCAACTTAGCACTGCTATAGGTGGTCTTGACCGAATAAAATGAGCTACCTTTGTTAAGCGGTCGACTATAACCCAAATCGAGTCATATCTGAGCGAGTCTTTGGTAATCCTGTGATAAAATCCATGCCTAGTTTATCCCACTTCCATTCGGTATCGGCAATGGTTGTAACAATCCTCTGGCTTCGATGTTCTGCCTTTACTTTCTGACATACGTCACAAACTGCTACATACTCCGCAATATCCTTCTTCATTCCGGTCCACCAGAAAGTATTCTTCAAATCCAAGTACATCTTGGTATTTCCTGGGTGAATCGAATAGGGTGAATCATGAGCTTCTTGTAAAATCAACTTCCTGATCTACGGGTCATTGGGCACATAAACACGGTCTTCAAACCATAGGGTATCGTGCTCATCCTCACGAAATCCTTTAGCTTTTCCTTTGCTCATTTTCTCCTTTATAGAGGCAACTTCCTTATCTGCCTTTTGGGCTTCTCTGATTTTGTCCATCAGTGTCGATTTGAATCTCCAATGCTGCTACATAGCCTCTGGAACTATTTCCAAACATAGCTCTCGAAGGTCCTCGGCTAACTCATTGGGTATTCCTCCCATCATTAGGGTATTGGCGTGGCTCTTACGGCTCAATAAATGCGCTTTCGACATTAGCCTTCCCGGGTGGTAATGCAATCTCATGTCATAATCCTTGATAAGCTCTAACCATCTCCTTTGTCCGAGATTCAATTCCTTACGTGTGAAGATGTACTTCAAACTCTTGTGATCCGTATATACTTCACAATGATTTCCAATGAGAAAATGTCTCCACGTCTTCGTGGCATGCACAACGGCTGCTAACTCCAAATCATGAGTGGCATAATTCAACTCATGGGGCTTAAGTTGTCGTGAAGCATACGAAACAACTCTTCCTTCCTGCATAAGCACTTTGCTCCAAGTCCTCGGCGTGAAGCGCCGCAATATACCTCATAATCCTTAGTCCGATCCGCAATATCAAAACTGGTGAGGTAACCAATCTTTTCTTCAACTCCTGAAAACTTGCCTCACAGTCCTCGGTCCATATGAATTTGTTTTCCTTCTTCAACAATTCTGTCATAGGCTTAGCAATCCTTGAGAAATTCTCAATGAACCTTCGGTAGTATCCTGCGAGTCCAAGGAAACTCGAATCTCTCCAACTGTTGTTGGTGCTTCCCATTTGGTTACGGTCTCAACTTTTGTGGGGTCAACTGCTATTCCTTCTCCGGATATAACATGTCCGAGAAATCCAACTTCCTTTAGCCAAAACTCACATTTGCTGAACTTGGCATGCAACTGGTGGTCTCTCAGTTTCTCCAAAACCAATCGCAAATGTTCCTTGTGTTCCTCTTCATTCTTCGAGAAAATCAAAATGTCATCAATGAACACCACGACAAACTTATCCAAAAACTCCATAAACACTTTGTTCATCAGGTTCATGAAATAGGCTGGTGCGTTAGTCAGTCCAAACGACATAACGGTATACTCGTATAGTCCATATCTCGTGGTAAATGCTGTCTTGGGTATGTCCTGCTCCCGAATCTTCAACTGATGGTACCCCGATCGCAAGTCGATCTTGGAAAACACCTTGGCTCCTTGCAAGCGATCAAACAGATCATTTATCATAGGTAGTGGGTACTTGTTCTTGATTGTTACTTCATTCAATCCATGATAATCAACAACCATTCTTAACGATCCATCCTTCTTCTCCACTAGCAAAACGGGTGATCCCCAAGGTGAAGAACTTGGGCGTATAAAACCTTTATCCAAAAGCTCCTTAATCTGCTTCTTGATTTCCGCCAAATCTGTCTTTGGCATCCTATACTTGCCGCTTCGATATCGGGCCTGTTCACGGCAACAGCTCGATCAAAACTCAATGTCTCTATCCGTGGCATTCACGCAACTCTTCCGGAAATACATCAGGAAAATCCTTCACCATCGGTACTTCTTCCCGCACCACTCACGATAAGCAATTAACTTGCGCTCTTCTCGGATGATGCCGTGATACATACTTAATCCTTCTTCCTTCTGGTGTGGTGAGAAAAATTGACTTTGTGGTGCAATCTATGTTTCCTCCATACCTTGATAACCAATCCATACCTAATATCACATCCAATCCTTTGGATTCCAGAACTATTAGGTGCGAGGGGAAAACATAGTGTCCAATCCTTAATGGCGGTCGATCACACCATTTACTAGCCATGTACTTTGCTCCGGTGAGGTTACTAGCATGGGTGACCTAAGGGCTTGGGTCGGTAACTTGTACTTATCCACAAATCCCCTTGATATGTATGAATGCGATGCACCAGTATTGAAAAGAACAACTGCAGTAAATGACTTAACCAAAAACTTACCGATTACTGCATCGGGCTGATCTTCAACCTCCTCCACTTCAATGTGGTTCACCTGTCCCCTATTGAAAGGGTTAGGCTTCTTTCGAGCTTCCATTGCCATTTCCATTCTCGCATACGGGCCGGTCATTGGCATAATGCCCAGTCTTGCGGCACTTAAAGCAAGTAATATGACTCAGGTCTACTTTGGATGGTGTTGACGGGTTGGTGCGATTACATCCGTCTGCTTCCTCCATTCCGTTCCCATTCTTGGTGCTGTTATGGTTATGCGAATTACCTCCTCCATGGGTATGCTGAAACTGAATTCCTGATTTAGGGGTATAACGAGGTTTCTGCTGAGCTCGAGTTATACTTCCCTTGCCCATACTTCCGCCACGGTTCTCAATTTGCTGCTGCTTTCCTTCAATCATGAGGGCTCGGTCTACTAACTCTGGTAGTTATTGAAACCGGCTACCATCAACGGCATGCTTGAACTCATCATTCAGTCCTTCTAGAAACTTCTCTGCTTAGCTGCATCAAGAGTAACGCGTCATCCGGGGCATAACGTGCTAGTTTACTAAAGTCATCCACGTCTTGTGCCAACAGTCCTTCCTCCTTGGCGTAAGTTGCGAAACTCACGCTTCTTCATGGCCATAGCTCCTGCTGAAACATGGGCGGTGCGAAAAGCTTGCTGAAATTGATCCCATGTGACAGTGTCTACGGGGTAAGTGGCTGTGAAATTCTCCCACCATGCTGCTGCGGGTCCTTCAAGCTGATGCGCTGCAAACTTCACTCTTTCTCCATCCGTGCATCCTGCAGTGGTCAGCTCCCTTCCTATCTTGCGGAGCCAGTCATCTGCTACAATTGGCTCGGTGCTACTGGAATACACCGGCGGGTTTAGTCTAAGGAAACGAGTCGATGATCCGCAGTGGTGGTGGCGGTGGTGGGTTGTTGTTGTTGTTGTTGTTGTTGTTGCCTGGTTACGCACCAATGTTTGAATCGGGTATACGCTCTTTGGATCAGTTGGGTGATCTCTGGCGGGAAAACAAATCCGGGTCGCGTCTCGGAGGCATCGATGGGTTTAGAAAAGATGAGAATTTAGAATAGAATGAGGTCTAAGGGGAATCACTACCCAATGCACATGAGCAAATACACACAAAATCACTTCATTCAATCAAACAAAGGCTTACAACGATCTAACTATCGCAAAAAGTGCGTGTACTATAATGTTTACATGGAGGGAATACTACTAATATGTGGGGGACTTCTACTAATTTGAACCGGTGGAAGACTCCATAATGTCTGCTCCAGCTTCGTCTTCAAAGTCGGGTTCACTTGGATCCGAATCGGTGTCGTCGATGTTGATGTAGTTGCTTGGGCAATCGACATCTTGGTCTTCATTCTGGCGCCAACTTTCTCTTGGTTCTTCAATCTCGTACTTAAGATCGTTATTGTGTCTTGCTAGAGCTACGATCTCGTCCATATAGTCCTTCTGAGTTGTCTTTAGTTCTTCTTCAAGTTCGATGATCCTTCCCTTTGCATTCTCGCAACTCCAACATATCATTGCACATCTGGTTCTCTGGCGCCGAATGTGCTGGTTTAACTCTGGATGAATGCTGCAATGGATCTATCCTTCTTGCTCTTGTGACGTCCCATTTGTCATCTCGGCGTCCGCAAATCTGGTAGATAGTGTCCTTAAGGTCTTCTTGATAAACTTCTCCAATGCGTCCCATGGTGATGTGAGCTGCCATGCTCTTTCCCGGACTCCAAGTTGGTGCCCGAAAACACTATCTATAGGCTTGGTGATTGGGGCGAATGTCCTTCTGGAACGTGAGCGTGAATCTTCCGCTCCTCTTCGTGCAGAGTGGCGTTGAAAGTCCGGTGAAGCTTGGTAGTCCAATGTTCGTGTACTTGGTAACTTCCTTCAAGTGAAATCCAAAAGGTGTGCCTTCGTCCGGTTGGGTGTACTTGATCTTGGCGTCCTTCATCCTAAAGAGAGTAGAAGAGATGAGGAGTTAGAAAATGGGAAGAGAATAGTGATCTATGGCTTTATCTTAGTGGTCGTGTCCTACGATCAGTGTGCTCGATACCATTCTTCAGAGCGACCAGACCGAATGGATCTAGTGCTCGTGCTCGGTGTCATCCTCGGATCAAGAATGCCGACACCACACAAGATGCCGAAGGATTTATAGCAGAGTAGCAATCACACACTTATTACATCGTTGTCCACAAGGGAACTTAATACAATAATATGGCTTAAGGCCATCTAATAATAACAGTGGAAGGCTTGGAAGACAAGTGAGTCCATCAACTCCATCGGCATCACTGAGTATAGAACCACGACCTAACACCTTACTCGTAAATGCGAAAAGTGCATAGAACGTGAAAAGTTGCAGCCAAAACGGGTCAAGACATGGAATATGCCGGCAATGTAACACATAGAGAACAATGAAGCAACAAGCCTATACTACATGCATATATGGCTGGTGGTAAGGCTCTCTGATTACATTTTTGCATAAAGCTGGTTTTCCCTACATCAAAGGAATAATTTTATTTAACTATCATGGTGGTTGTTAAACATTGAGAATGGTTGACAGCATCCTCAATCCCAATTAAAAGTACTCATTAAAACCCAATAACTTTATTATTAGAGTAACATGTTGAGATTCACATGATATTCAAGTACTAGATACTCAAGATGTCCATAACCGGGGACACGGCTAATCATGATTAGTTTTACACTCTGCAGAGGTTTGCACTTTTCCCCACAAGACTCGATCGCCTCCGCTTGGTTCTCGTGACTACATGGTGTTTGAGAATCGGATGACCGAGACATAGTCTTTCAGTAGCGCTAGCACCTTACATGTGGGCAGACCGTACCAACCTACATCCCCTACATCAGCTAGCCTACCCGTAAGAGTTCGCACAACTTAGTCAACTATGCCAGATCCCATAATTGGCTTGTGGCTGCACACGGAAGTTTCAGTTTGAATAATCTTATGATCCCTTAGAGCACGGGTGGCGGTCCGAAGAAATACAGGCAAGTCCTGATAGAAACCAGGTGCCTCAATCCACCCGGATGTGTGTTTAGGTTGCCACCTTAAATAAACCATTAATTAACAATCTCACATCTGTCATGGATATTCACTCACCCAATCCACGTCTACTAGCATAGCATGGCATAATCAAGCAAACGTAGAAGTAACTCCCAAGGTTTCATAAGTAAAACAGGTAATAGGTACTACCTCAATCTACTTCCCATCCCACAATTTAATTAGATCCTAAACATGCAAGTGTGTGAGGGTTTGATCTAATGCAATAAAACTGGGTAGTAGAAAAGGCATGATCAAAGTGTTACTTCCCTTCCTGATGATCCGCGAGTCCTAGAGATTCGAAGTAACAAGCCGCGCACTCCGGGTGATCTAACGCAGACAAACAACAAGCATACAATAAGTACTCATCTAATGCACAGGGAAATCTCGAATAAAAGATCTAACCAGATAGTTCAACTTAAGAACCCTGGTTGCAAAAGAATCGAATCAAATAAAGCATCGAAAGTCGGAACTCGAGAGAGAACGACTCGGTTCCAGCAATCTGAAATTAAGTCAAAATTTTACAGTAGCAAAACTCTGTGTAAGTAGGTTAGTCGAAACGGCGGTTTCATAACGAAACTCCAGGCGCTTGAATCACTGATTCGATAAACGAGCAAGAAATAAAACAGATTTGAAAATCGGATCGAAATCGAATCGAAAAATAATGGATTAAATCCGATTTAAAAGAAAACGACGAAACGGATTAAATAACGGACGTTAGATTAACAGAACTAATCCAACGAACGCGTTCATTGAAGCGAACGGGTCGGTGAACGCGTTCACTAAATAAGAAAACCGAAAAAATAAAACCCATCTAGGTTTTTGAAAAACCGAACATCGCAAAAAAACGGATCGGTCTTTTTAAAAAAACCGGATCGGATCGGATCGGGCGGCGGCTACCTCCAGCGGGTCTCGGTGGGCTCGGCTGGGCTCCGCTGGTCGGGCGACGGGCGGCGAGGGGCGGCGAGTGGCGGCGAGGCTCGAGGTCAGCTGGCGAGGGCGACGGCGGGCGACTCGGCGGGCGGGGGCTGGGGTGGTGGGCGGCGGCGGCGGGGCTGGTTGTGGGGAGTGGTGGGGGGCGGCGGGGTTAAATAGGAGGGGGGCGCCGGGTGGCTTGGGAGGGCAAGCCGGGGAGGGCGGCGGGCTGCCCCCGAGCTGGGACTCGGCGCGGCGGCGAAGGACTCACATGGGAGGGAGAGAGGAGGTGGTCGGGCGGGCCGGGCTCGGCCTGGCTGGGCCGGGCCTTGGCCCGGGGGGCGCTTAAAAAAAAAAAAAAAACAAAACTAAACGAAATAAAAAAAATACCAAACGAACTCCGAATTTAATAAAATAAATTTTCCCGTCTCTCAAAAAATGAGTCGAACAAAATGAACTTTAAAAAACGGCAAACATGCATATTTTTTTAAAATGCTCATTTTGCCTAAACAAAACAAATCTTCCAAAACCAAATTTTGATTTATTTATAATATCTTCATTTTTCCTAAATATTGGGAAAGTCATATTATTCCCTCTCTTGAGATTTTTATAGGAAAAACTTTATGAAGATAATTAAATAAATCCAATGATCCTATTTTCAAAACTTGAGAAATCCCAAATATGAAAATAATGAAACTTCCAACTCTCTCCGAGGGTCCTTGAGTTGCGTGAAATTTTCTAGGATCGGAAAATGCGAGAAAAATATGATATGCATGATGACCTAATGTATAACATTCCAAATTGAAAATTTGGGATGTTACAACAAATCCCCTTGATATGTATGAATGCGATGCACCAGTATCGAAAAGAACAAGAGCGGTAAATGACTGAACCAAAACCTTACCTATTACCGCGTCCGGCTGCTCTTCAACTTCCTCCATGTTAACGTGGTTCACTTGTCCTTTGTTGAATGGATTGGGCTTCTTCCCAGCGCTCCCATTTCCGGTTCCATTCCTTCCTTCAGGGCAGTCATTGGCATAGTGCCCTATCTTCCCGCACTTAAAGCAAATAACTTGGCTTAAGTCCCTCTTGGCGGGTGTAGATGGATTAGAGCGATTCTGATTATTGTTGACTCCATTCCCATTCCCGTTCTTCGCACCATTTTGATTATGCGTTCCTCCTCCAGTATGGTTATGACCTCCATAGTTATGAACAAGTCCTCCCGAGTTCGGGGTTAAACGAGGCTTCTGGTGAGCTCCTGAGTTGTACTTCCCTTGTCCATACTTCCTCTTACGGCTCTCAATTTGCTGCCGCTTTCCTTCAATCATTAGGGCCTTATCTACCATCTCCTGGTAGTTGTTGAAAGTTGCCACCATCAACTGCATACTCATCTCATCATTCAGCCCTTCCATAAACTTCTCCTGCTTCGCGACATCTGTGGCCACATCATCAGGGTCATAGCGTGGTAACTTGCTAAACTCATCCACGTACTGGGCCACAGTACGGTTCCCCTGGCGTAAGTTGCGAAACTCACGCTTCTTCATCTGCATGGCTCCAGTTGAGACATGGGCTGTGTGAAAAGCTTGCTGAAACTGGTCCCAAGTGACATTGGCTATAGGAAAAGTAGCTGTGTAATTCTCCCACCATGCGGCTGCTGGTCCGTCCAATTGATGTGCGGCAAAGCGCACCTTCTCAGCATCCGTGCATCCTGCGGTGGTTAACTCCCTTCCAATACGGCGTAGCCAATCATCAGCAACTATTGGCTCGGTGCTACTGGAAAACACCGGCAGTTGTAACCTCAGAAAACGGGCTAAATTGTCCACTGGCGGCGGGTTGTTGTTGTTGTTGGCATTGCCCTGGTTCGGAACTAGCAATTGCATCAAGGCATTCTTCTTTGGATCAAGCTGGGTGAGCTCGGTGGGAAAACAAAACCGGGGTCACGTCTCGGAGGCATCTGGTGGGTTTAGATGGAAGAAATTAGAATAGAAAGAGGTCTAGTGAGAAAACACTACCCATATGCACATGAGGCAAACACAAACATTCATTTAATCAATCAAGCAAGGGCATACAGACGGTCTAGAACTATCGCAGAAGTGCTCAACTATTACTAGTTACATGGGGGAATACTACTATTATATGGTGGTCATCTAGAAATTTTGATCGGTGGAAGACTCCATGATGTCTGCTCCAGCTTCGTCTTCATAGTCATCATCACTTGGATCGGAATCGGTGTAAATCGATGATGATGTAGTTGTCCGGACAAGTGGGATCTTCTTCCTCTTCTTCCGGTCGATCCCCCATGAAGACTCCGATCTTCTTAACTAGGTCGTCATTCTTCTCCAGTAGTGTCTTGATTTCCTCCTCATATCCATCGCGTGTAAACTTGAGTTCTTCCTCCAGCTCGATGATCCTAGTTTTCGCCTTCTTCAAATCCATCATGTCTGCGCACATCTGGTTCTCCTGACATCGAATGTGCTGTTTTAGCTCCTGGATGTAAGCTGCAATGGATCTATCCTTCTTGGTGCTGATTACTTCCCATTGCTCGTCTCGGCGCCCACATATTTGGTAGATGGTGTCCTTAAGCTCCCTGCTGTATACTTCTCCAATGCGTCCCATGGTGATGTGAGCTGCCATACTCTTGCCAAGACTCCAGGTGGGTGCTTCAAAAGAAAATTCTATGGGCTTGGAAGTTGGCGAGAATGTCCTTCCTGGAACTTGTATTTGAATCATCCAGCGCTCTTCTTCAGGTAAAGTGGCGTTGTATGTACCGGTGAAGCCTGGTATTCTAATGTTCAAGTACCTAGTGACTTCCTTCAAGTGGCGTCCAAAAGGTGTGTCCTCATCCGGTTGTGCAAACTTGTTCTTCATCTCCGTCATCCTAAAGAGTGGAAAAATGGAGAGGAGTCAGAAATGAGTAGAGAAGAGTGACCTATGGTTTGTCTTAGTGGTCGTGTCCTACACTCAATGTGTGCTCTGATACCATCTTATAGCGACCCGACCTCAGATGGTCAAGTCTCTGTGTTTCAGTGTCATCCCTGGATCGATGTCTTGACACACACGATTACTCGAAGGATTTATAACAGAGTAGCAATCACACACTTATTACATCGAATGTCTCAAAAGAGGACTTATTACAATAATATGGCTTAAGGCCATCTAATATGATAACAGCGGAAGGCTTGGAAGATAAAGTGAGTCCATCAACTCCAACGGCATAGCCGAAATGCACGGCAACAACGACCTATCGAACCTTACTCCTCGTCTGAAAAGTATGCAACATAATACGTTGCAGCCCGAGAACGGGTCAGCACATGGAATATGCTGGCACTGTAACACAATAGAGCAATAACAGAATAATGCAACCACTACATGCAAATTTGGCTGGTGGAAAGCTCTACGGTTAAAGTTTTTGCGAAAAGCCAATTTTTCCCTACAACAAAGGAATAAAATTTTAATTTAACTATCATGGTGGTTGAAACATCATTGAGAAGGTATAACCCCAACTCAATCCCAATTAAGGTAATTAACATCCCAGCAATATTAATTAAGAGTGATGAGATACATGTGAATACTCAAGTACTAGATACTCGAATTGTCCATAACCGGGACACGGCTAACCATGATTAGATTGTACACTCTGCAGAGGTTTAGCACTTTTCCCCACAAGACTCGATAGCCTCCGTTGATTTCTACTTTTCTGAGGTGTTTGAGAAGCGGATGACCGAGACACTGATCTTTCGAAACATTAACTCTCTACTCCGGGTAGATCATACCAAACCTACAAAACCCACTACCTGGCCGATCTGCATCTTCAAGAGCTTCACGTAACTTACTCAACTATGCTAGAGCCCATAATAGCTTGTGGCTGCACACGGAAGTTTCTAGCATGAATAATCTCAGTTCCCTTTGAGCCTGGGTGGCGGTCCATAGGAAGATCACACGGGTACCCCGGGATTTCCAAAAAAAAAACAGACAACACTGGGTTCCCCAGGTGCCTCAATCCGCCCAGATGTGTATTAAAGTTGCCACCTTAAGTTGAACTGTCATGGATACACTCAAACCCAATCCACGTCTACGAGCATAGCATAGCAGTATAAGCAATAAGTAGAAGTAACTCCATAGGGTTTGATAGTAACAGGGTAATAGGTTCCTACCTCATCATCTACTTCCCAACCCACAAATTAATGACATCCTAATCATGCAATGTTTGAGGGTTAAAACTAATGCACAAAAACTGGGTATGAAAAGAGTATGATCAAAGTGTTACTTGCCCTGCTGACGATCCGTGAATCCTAGAGACTCGTAGTAACACGCTTCGCACTCCGGGAATTCTATCGCACGCAAACAATACATACATAAGCAACAAGAAAAGATGCACAAACGAAACTTCAACTCAAAGAGGTTGACCGGAGAGTTCAAATTAAGAACTCCGGTTCGCAAAAAATAATCAAACCAAACGAAGCAACGAAACTCAAAAGGCGGAAGAAATAAGATCCGTTTACTAATCTGAACTAGGGTCAAATTTTACAGAGACAAAAACTGGTTTAAGTTGGCTATTCAGAAAGAGGGTTTCGAGATGAAACTCCAGGCGCTTGAATTGCCTGATTCCGATAAACGAGCGAAAAGTTAAATAAAACGAAAATCGGATCAGAAATCGCGATCATGAAAATCGCGGAATAAATCCGATAAAAAGAAAACGACGAACGGCCTAACGAACGAACGTTCGTTAGCAGAAACTAAACGACGAACACGTTCGTTAAAACGAACGAACGAGCGAACGCTCGCTAAGCAAATAAACCGGAGAATAAAACCGATCTAAATAAAAAAATGAACTAGGGTTATCCTAAAAAAACGAAGGGGTTTTCTACAAAAAACCGGGCGGCGGGGTGGCTACCTCCGACAAGGTCGTCCAGCGAGGCGGGCGGCTCCGGCGGGGCTCGGCGAGGGGGCGGCGGCGACTAGAGGAGGCGGCGGCGAGAGGGGCGGTGGCGGCTAGAGGAGGCGGGCGGCGACTCGGCTAGGGCGGCGGGCGGCGGTGGCTCGGGCTCGGGCGGCTCCCGGCCCGGGCGGGCGGTGGTGGTGGTGGCTAGAGGGGGAGGTGGCGTATATAAAGGCGGGGCGGCGACTTGGACGAGGGGCAAGACGCAGGCGGAGCCGAGTCCCACTCGGACTCGGTCCGAAAAGCGGCGGGCAAGACGCTACATAGGAGGCGGCGGCGTGGCGGCTAGGCCGGCCTGCTCGGCAGGGCCCTAGGCCCAGTCGGGCGAGGGTCCTCTTTTTTTTTAAACGTTCCGCCGAAAATTAGAAAAATCCTAGAAAAAAAAATAAAAATCTAAAAATTCCAAAACAAGTTTTCTCCGTATAAATAAAATATTTAGAACAAGATGAACTTTTCTTGGCCCCTAAAATGCATTTTTTAAAACATGCAAATTTTTCTAGGGCAAATAAAATTACCAAATAATGATTTTAACATTTTTCCTCCGATATATCAATTATTTTGGAAAAGTCATATTGTCTCCCCTCATTTATTATTTTAAAATGAAATATTTTCCGGAGAGAAAAATAATAAAAATCAAAATCCTCGTCTTCATTATTTGATAAAATTCAAATATGAAAATCGGAAAATCCTCAACTCTCTCCGAGGATCCTTGAGTTGCTTAGGATTTCAAGGATTGCAAACGAAATGCTATAAAATATGATATGCATGGATGACCTATGTATAACATTCCAAATTGAAAATTTGGTACGTTACATCCCACGCGGAAAGGTAAAGTTTTTAATCCCCCTCCACCAACATTCACACTCCACGGCTTGTCCGAAACAACGGGTGCCGTCCAACTATCAACATTCCCGGGGGAGTTTTGTTTAAATTATTTGCGATTTCGTTTTTGATCCTTTGGTCATAGGACTGGGCATCCCAGTTACCAGCCATTTTCTCATGAATGATGAGCGGAGTCCACTCATCGTGAGAATAACCCACCTAGCATGGAAGATACCGACAGCCCCTAGTCACTACATGAGCGATTTGGGCATTCAAAACAGATTATTATTTGAAGGTTTATAGTTTGGCACATGCAGATTTACTTGGAACTGCAGGTAAATACCGCATATAGGTAGATATGGTGGACACTCATGGAAGAAACTTGGTTCAAGGAATTTGGATGCACAAGCAGTATTCCCGCTTAGTACAGATATTTTGGCTAGCAAAGGATTCTAAATAGCAAGCACCACATGTTAGAGGATCCATAACAATATAACTTCTATACAAATATACCCAAGCATAACTCATTATGTTGTCTTCCTTGTCCAACTTCAACTAATTTTCTCTGGTGTGAAAATAATTAATGGGGCTCACAATCATAGAAGATGTCCAAGATAGTATATTTATATGTGAAATCTCTCTTCCTTCAATATTCTTTCATGAATTGTTCAAGTGACCAATACAATGTTTGTTAACCTTCAATAAATTTACCACCTCTACTTCTTATATGTGAAGGCATTAGTCCCCATGGGAAAGGCATATGAAACATATATAATTTCATATTTATGACATTCAAATCATTCAACCATTTACTCATAGGATATAAGTGAAGCACATGAGTAAATGACAAACTACTCCAAAAAGATATAAGTGAAGATCAATAAGTAGTTAAATAATTATATAGCTACGTGAAGACTCTCTCTCATTTAAGAATTTAAGATATTGGGATATTATTCAAACAGCAAGCAAAGCTAAAGAAAATAAAATGATGCTCCGAGCAAAACACATATCATGTGGTGAATAAAAATATAGCTCCAAGTAAAGTTACCGATGAATGAAGACGAAAGAGGGGATGCCTTGCGGGGCATCCCCAAGCTTAGACGCTTGGTTATCCTTGAATATTACCTTGGGGTGTCTTGGGCATCCCAAACTTAGGCTCTTGCCACTCCTTATTCCATAGTCCGTCGAATATTTACCCAAAACTTGAAAACTTCACAACACAAAACTTAACAGAAAACTCGTAAGCTCCGTTAGTATAAGAAAATAAATCACCACTTAGGTACTGTTGTGAACTCATTGTAAATTAATATTGTTGTTAAACCTACTGTATTCCAACTTCTCTATGGTTTATAAACTATTTTACTAGCCATAGATTCATCAAAATAAGCAAACAACACATAGAAAACAGAATCTGTCAAAAACAGAACAGTCGGTAGTAATATGTATCAAATGTATACTTCTTAAACTCCAAAAATTCTAAAATAAATTGGTGGACCTTAGAAATTTGTCTAGTAATCATATGCAAAAAGAATAAACTAAATATCACTCCCAGTAAAAAGTTTAAGCTAATCTTGTGAGCACTAAAGTTTCTGTTTTTTACAGCATGATCATAAAGACTTCACCCAAGTCTTCCCAAAGGTTCTACTTGGCACAAACACTAACTAAAACACAAAACCACATCTAAACAGAAGCTATATGGATTATTTATTCCTAAATAGAACCAAAAAGCAATAAACTAAAATAAAATTGGGTTGCCTCCCAACAAGCGCTATCTTTTAACGCCCCTAGCTAGGCATGATGATTTCAATGATGCTCACAAAAATATAAGAATTGAAACATAAAGAGAGCATCATGAATAATATGACTAGCACATTTAAGTCTAACCCACTTCCTATGCATAGGGATTTTGTGAGCAAACAACTTATGGGAACAATAATCAACTAGCATAGGAAGGCAAAACAAGCATAACTTCAAAACTTTAAGCACATAGAGAGGAAACTTGATATTATTGCAATTCCTACAAGCATATGTTCCTCCCTCATAATAATTTTCAGTAGAATAATTAATGAATTCAACAATATAACCAGCACCTAAAGCATTCTTTTCATGATCTACTTACATAGAAAATTTACTACTCTCCACATAAGCAAAATTCTTCTCATTCGGAATAGTGAGGGTATCATAAGAGCCTCGAATACTATAAATTTTTTCCACATTAAATGAGTAATTTTCAGAAAAAGGGTAATCATAATCATGACAAGTTCTATAAATATAAGCATCACTACTCTTTATAGCATAAGTTTCATCACAATAATCATCATAAGTAGCAACTTTGTTCTCATCATAATCAATTGAAACCTCTTCCGAAATAGTGGATTCATCACTAAATAAAGTCATGACCTCTCCAAATCCACTTTCTAATTATCTCAATAAGATTCAACATCCTCCAAAATAGTGGGATCACTACTTCCTAAATTTGACACTCTTCCAAACCCACTTTCATCAACATAATCATCATAAGTAGGAGGCATGCTATCATCATTATAAATTTGCATATCAAAACTTGGGAGACTAAAAATATCATCTTCATTAAACGTAGCATCCCCAAGCTTGGGACAAACATTAATTGCAGCAAATATATTCTCAAAAATATCATCTTCATCAAACATAGCATCCCCAAGCTTGGTCCTTTTCATATCATAAGCATAATCACTCTCATCATTAATAGTATGGATAGCACCAATAGTATAGCAATTATCATCATCACGCTGAGTAATAGGAGCAACATCATTTGGGGGAGATACCTTTCTACCTTTGCTTCTCCGCCTTTTCTTTTTCTTCTTCACATAATGTGTGGGTTCAATCCTCTTTTTGGAGCTCCTTATTAATTAGATTGGTTGAATAGAAAGCTCCTCCTCATTACCTGATTCATCATAAGAAATAATAGGAGGATATTGGGAAGTCTCTTCCCTTTCATTAGTATTCTCTTCATCTTCTATTTGTTTTCTTTTCTTTGTGTAATTGACAATATAAGGATTTTCAATGCAATTCACCGCACAATACATATAAATTTCTTCTAGATCAATATCGAGGAATTTCTCGAGGTTATATTCTGGAATAAACTTAGTTTGACGTTTCAATTCTTCATAACCCAAAAGCAGACTAAGTTCATTATGATGTGCAAGGGAAATCAAGTCATCACAATTTTTGGACATGATTTGATCATGAAACAATTTGCATTTGATATTTAAATGACCATGTTCATTGCAAAGTTCACAAGTGGTTTAGCAAGAAACCTAAGCTGTCGTTTCTTAAAGTTTGGGGTTGCGATGCTTATGTGAAGAAATTTTCATCCTGATAAGCTCAAACCCAAATCGGAGAATTGTGCCTTCATAAGATACCCAAAGGAGACAGTTGGGTACACCTTCTATCACAGATCCGAAGGCAAAACATTCGTTGCTAAGAATGGATCCTTTCTAGAGAAGGAGTTTCTCTCGAAAGAAGTGAGTGGGAGGAAAGTAGAACTTGATGAGGTAACTGTACCTGCTCCCTTATTGGAAAGTAGTTCATCATAGAAATCTGTTCCTGTGACTCCTACACCAATTAGTGAGGAAGCTAATGATGATGATCATGTAACTTCAGATCAAGTTACTACCGAACCTCGTAGGTAAACCAGAGTGAGATCCGAATCAGAGTGGTACAGTAATCCTGTTATGGAGGTCATGTTACTTGACCATGATGAACCTATGAAATATGAGGAAGCGATGATGAGCCCAGATTCCGCGAAATGACTTGAGGCCATGAAATCTGAGATGGGATCCATGTATGAGAACAATGTGTGGACTTTGGTTGGCTTGCCCGATGATCGGCAAGCCATAGAAAATAAATGGATTTTCAAGAGGAATACAGACGTTGATAGTAGTGTTACTATCTACAAAGCTAGGCTTGTCAAAAAAAGGTTTTTGACAAAGTTCAAGGTGTTGACTACGATGAGATTTTCTCACTTGTAGCGATGCTTAAGTCTGTCCGAATCATGTTAGCAAATTGCCACATTTTATGAAATCTGGCAAATGGATGTCAAAACTACATTCCTTAATGAATTTCTTAAAAAAGTGTTGTATATGATGCAACCAGAAAGTTTTGTCAGTCCTAAAGGTGATCACATCGTATGCAAGCATCTCGGAGTTGGAATATACGCTTTGATGAGTGGATCAAAGCATATAGTTTTATACAGACTTGCGGTGAAGCCTGTATTTAGAAGAAAGTGAGTGGGAACACTACAACATTTCTGATAATATATGTGATGAAGTCATGTACCTAGGGTAGGGTCATGAACCTGTCCAAGATACCCTCCCCAAGGACATCTCTTGAAGAAAACACCTTTCAGTCGATCTGGAAGGGTTCCACTCGACCATCAGCCAACCATTCGACCGCCAGAAGATCTACAGTCAGTCTGCACGCTAACGGTTGGTCATTAAGTGGCTTTATGGTCATCATAGCACTTTACGTGGGACGTTAACAGTAACTCCCTCTCTTAATGTACCTTAATCCCTATATAACTGAGGGCTGGAGGGGTCTGGCGAACTCTATATAAGCCACCCCCTCCTCAGTGTAAAGGGTTCGCACCCCTGTAACTCATATGCACATAATACAGTCGAACGCCTCTGGGCTCCGAGACGTAGGGCTGTTACTTCCTCCGAGAAGGGCCTGAACTCGTAAACATCTTGCGTATACAACTACTCCATAGCTAGGATCTTGCCTCTCCATACCTACCCTCCATTCTACTGTCAGGCTTAGAACCACGACAGTCGGCGCCCACCGTGGGGCAGGTGTCTTAGCGACTTGTTGGAGAAGTTGCAGTTTCTCCGATCCCATTCATCATGGTTTCAGGTGGAGTTTTGGTTGAGGGCCGCGAGATCCGTCTCGGCGCGCTCACGTTCATTGCCGATGACTCCGCTTGGTTGCAGGAGGCTCCACTCGACGTCGACGCACTCCCCGTCCGCGGGGCAACGCACTTTCACGCGTGCGTCCGCGGCGTCCTCCTGCGGCAGCCGTCGACCCAGTATCGGTCGGCTCCTGTGCCGTTCACCTTCCCAGTCTCTCGCCGGCGCAAGCGCTCCGGTCGGTCGATGCTTCAGCGGTGGGTGAGGCACGCGGTGGCCCGCCAGTCGGCCACCCCTCAAGTCATGGCAATCGAGCACGATGAATCTCTCTACGGCCTGTTTGATCTGTCGACTGGCTCCGCAGAGACCGCATCCGAGTGCGATAGCAGTGATCCAGCGACGGAGGTTCTGATGGTCGTCGGACCACGCAGTCCTCCAGGTTTCCCCCGCGCCGACGGATTCATTGGCGGAGGCGAGCCGGCGCAAGTTCACGAAGAGTATCAACCCGAGCCCCTCACTTCACTGCAGAGGGAGGAGCTTCACCGCCGGAACATGGATGCGCTTCACACTCCTATCGTTGGAGAAACCCCCGAGGCCCGTGCTTTAGAAGACGCGCGTTTGGCCAACTTGGCTGAGCGCACTCGACTGGAAAATCTCCAGCGAGTACTAGACGAACGAGCGCAACAACGGGTCCCGTGGTCCAGTCGACGTCAACTCTTTCCACAACCGACTCAGGTATACCGAACTCCAATTCAGAATCTAGCAGCTGCAGCCCGTATAGCAGAGTCGATTCAGCCTTCCCAGTCAGAGGCTGGCAGAGGCTTGCTACAGATCAGAGATTTACTCCGGGCAGCAGGAGATCAAAATTCAGCTGTATCGCAGTCGTGGAACAAGATTCACAGCAGATCCGTCGCTGCGAATATGGTCCAGTCGGCTCATAGCCCAAGATCGCCCCCGAGGCGTGAGGGACATGGAGGCCGGCGGGATCAGTATGAGGACCATTCGATCGTGATGATCGACGTCGAGTGCCCACTCCTCCCCCAAGAGGTGGGCCATACGCGCCTCGATAGCAAGATGACAGACGCCATCACAATGTTGGGCGAAGGATTCCAGTCGACCCCAGGGAACTAGGCTTTGATGCGAGATCTGTCATCATTCAAGGCTTGGTCGACAGGAACAGAGCTAACCGAGAAAGCCATGACAGAAATGTGCCCACCAGCAGCAGAGTACACGTCTCAGGACCAGAGTGTTTTAGCAGAGCCATCAGAGCCGCGGTGATTCCTCCCAACTTCAGGTTGGCGACTGGAGTCAGTAAGTTCACTGGTGAGTCCAAGACGGATACCTGGCTTGAGGACTACTGAGTGGCTGTTCAGATTGGCCGCGGCAACGATGAAGTGGCCATGAAACACCTGCCTCTTATGTTGGAGGGCTCGGCCAGAGCATGGCTGAATCAGTTAGCACCCAGCAGCATTTACACTTGGGAAGATCTTGCCCAAGTGTTTGTCAGGACATTTGAAGGAACTTGCAAGCGGCCAGCAGGGTTGACGGAGTTGCAGTCGTGTGTGCAGAAGTCGAATGAAACTCTGAGGGATTACATCCAGAGATGGATCACGTTGCATCACACGGTAGAGAATGTATCTGATCATCAGGCAGTCTGTGCCTTCAAGGAGGGCGTTAAGAACAGAGAGTTAAGTCTGAAATTCGGTCGGACCAGAGATATGACCCTGAGTCGAATCATGGAGATTGCTACCAAGTACGCCAATGGTGAAGAAGAGGATCGGCTCCGGAGTGGCAAGTACAAGTCAGCCGCTAATGAAACCGGGGGAGGGAACTCCAAATGGAAATGTATGTAAAGTCGAGCCACCGCCTCCCGGAGAAGCCTTGGCCGTGACTCCAGGAAAGTTCAAGGGGAAATCCAGGGGGCTTTGGAACCCCAAGAAAGTGAAAGACCAAGATGGAAATGATGTGTTGGACTTGCCATGTCACATTCATACGAAGAAAGATGAAGAGGGTAAACTCATTTACCCAACGCATACCACTCGACAGTGTCGGCTCTTGATTCAGCAGTTCCAGGGGAAACAACCCAAGGATAAGGAGAAGGAGTCGAACAAAGTTGAGGACAAGGAAGATAATGATGGTGCATACCCCCTGGTCAATTCCACCCTGATGATTTTTGCTGACGTTGAAAGCAAAAGTCGATTGAAAGGTATCAACCGAGAAGTGAATATGGTCGCTCCGGCGACACCCAGTTATCTGAAATGGTCGCAGACCACCATCACCTTCGACCAGTATGATCACCCGACACACGTTGCCACCCCTGGGAGGCAAGCTTTGGTGGTCGACCCAGTCGTCGAAGGCACTCGACTAACTAAAGTTTTGATGGATGGTGGCAGTGGCCTGAACATACTGTATGCAGAGACGTTGAAAGGGACGGGCATTCCAATGTCCAGACTCAGCACCAGTAACATGAGCTTCCATGGGGTCATTCCTGGAAAGAAGGCTGAGTCACTCAGCCAAATTGCTCTCGATGTGGTTTTTGGTGATTACAGGAATTTTCGTAAGGAAAAGTTGACCTTTGAGGTCGTAGATTTGCAGAGCGCTTATCACGCTATTCTGGGAAGGTCGGCGTATGCACGTTTCATGGCTCGACCATGTTATGTATACCTCAAACTGAAGATGCCAGGCCCCAAAGGTGTGATCACTGTCACTGGCAATCGGAAGAAAGCAGAAGAGTGTTTTCAGAAAGGCTCTAAGATCGCTGATGCTCAGATGGCAGTGGTAGAGCTGCAAGAGTACCAGAAAACTACAGACCCGAGTGATTTGTTGCGAGCCAAGAAGCCCGCCACGGAGTCAGCATTTCAGTCGTCCGGTGAGACGAAACCGATTCACATTCACCCGACTGATCCCAATGCTGCTCCGACTCACATCTCAACAACACTCGACTCTAAATAGGAAGAAGCGCTCATCCAGTTCCTCCGTGAGAACTGGGACATCTTCGCATGGAAGCCTGCTGACATGCCGGGTGTTCCCAGGGGTCTGGCTGAGCATCGTCTGCGAGCTGACTCAAAAGTTAGAACTGTCAAAGAACATCTTCGACGGTCCGCCATCCAGAAGAGAAAGGCCAGTGGCGAGGAGGTGGCTCGGCTCTTAGCAGCAGAGTTTATCCGAGAGATTTACCACTCTGAGTGGCTCGCCAATGTTGTCATGGTCCCTGTCGGTGTCAAAACCGGCGGATCTAGGGTAGGGGGTCCCGAACTGTGCGTCTAGGCGGATGGTAACAGGAGACAAGGGAAATCGATGTTTACCCAGGTTCGGGCCCTCTTGATGGAGGTAAAACCCTACGTCCTGCTTGATTGATATTGATATTGTGGATGTTTACAAGAGTGGATCTACCACGAGATCAAGGAGGCTAAACCCTAGAAGCTAGCCTATGGTATGATTGTAAGGGTTGTTGATGTTGTCCTACGGACTAAAGCCATCCGGGTTTATATAGACACCGGAGAGGGCTAGGGTTACATAGAGTCGGGTTACAATGGTAGGAGATCTACATATCCGTATCGCCAAGCTTGCCTTCCACGCCAAGGAAAGTCCCATCCGGACACGGGTGAAGTCTTCAATCTTGTATCTTCATAGTCTTGGAGTCCGTTCGATGATGATAGTCCGCCAATGATAGTTCGTGATGATGGTAGTCCGCTATCTGGACACCCCTAATCCAGGACTCCTCAAGAGCCCCTGAACCAGGCTTCAATGACGATAAGTCCGGGCGCCAGATATTGCTTGACATTGCAAGGCGGGTTCCTCCTCCAAATGATAGAAGATTGTGAACACCAGGATAGTGTCCGCTCGCAAAATAAATTCCACATTCCACCGTAGAGAGAATAATAATATATATACACAAGTTTAATCTGGCGGCGTTTTTGTGGCATGACGTCACACCACTACCAAGCCATTACTCGAATTGTTTTTTACTTTACCACCTCAGCGCATTTAGCAAAGCGGTTTCCTTGGCACGTCTTGTCGAAGCAGAGATCGTGTTTCCCCTTAATCCGGGATTCTCATCAATACGGACGTGGGTAACCCAACCGCGCCATTGATGGTGACGCTTGGGAGATAAGCGAGTTTTACCAGGCCGGTGGGGGACGCGTAGACTTCGCCTGCCCATATAAGGGATAAGGATTCACCTTTTCACCTACGCCCTCTTCCTCCTTTGCTTATCCATCTCCTCACAAGACTTTCGAGCTCCAGCGCCCAAGTTCACAAGCATCTTGTCTCAACCTTCTCCGACCATGTCCGGAGCGGGAGGTAAATGGTTGGCCTCCACCGCTAAGGAGGAGCACATCGCCAATCAAGGCGGCGCCGGATACCTTTCCGGCGACATCACGCACCGGCTGCCCGACGAGGGGCAGCTCATCCCCACCCCCAGGCCCCATGAGAGGGTCGTCTTTCTTCCCCACTTCCTCCGCGGGCTGGGCTTTCCACTTCAACCATTTGTCCAGGGGCTCATGTTCTACTACGGCCTGGATTTCCATGATCTGGCGCCGAACTTCATCCTCAACATCTCGGCGTTTATCATCGTGTGCGAGGCCTTCCTCTGCATCCAGCCCCACTTCGGCTTGTGGCTCAAGACCTTTAATGTCAAGCCGAAGGTAGTGAAGGGCACTCAAGCGGAGTGCGGAGGGCGCCATGTTGGGCAAGATGCCCAATGTCCTTTAGTTGAAGGGGCCTTCGTGGAATCCGTCAAGGTGGCAATCGGGGTGGTTCTACATCACCGAGCCGGACCCTACATGGGCGGGCGGCCCCGAGTTCAGATATGGTATTCCCACACAGCTCACCTCCTGGAAAGAGAAGGGCTTGCTGTGGGGCAGTTCGGAGGAGCTGACGGGACTCCAAGCCTGTATCAAGAAGCTGGTGAAGAAGCTCAGGCTGGTTAACGTGGTCCAAGTCATGCTCGTCCGCCGGATTCTCCCATGCCAAGAGCGGGCATTCAATCTATGGGAGTTTGATCCGGAACAGCACCGGGCGCTGAACAGGCTCTTCGACCTGACGCACGAAGGCGCTGGAGGGTGCTGTTCAAGGGCGCCAAGCCCCGCATCCGCCGATGAAGATCGCGGATTTCGCTCGCAGCGCCAGGCCTACGAGGTAAGAGATTCTACCCCTTTACGGGACACTTGGTTTTCATAGTTTGAGTCTAGGCGGGTTTTAATTTCAGCTGTTCATTTGACTGGACTGGATGAGGAAGGCGGAGCAGGTTACCCGCCGGCTCCTATGCCGAAAATTCAAAGGACGCCCGTCTAGCGGGCGGCTGGTTCCGGCACCGCACGTGGTGCCGGTGAAGCAGGCCATGAAGGAGGCCACTGGTGCTCGATAGAGTGCCCGTTTTCAGGTGTCCGACGACTCCGGGGCGGACTCCTCCCCCGAAAACGAGGAGGAGAAAGAGGACTCTCTCCCAGAGGAGGGAGAGAGGAAGAGGAAGGCTTTCCCAACAGGGGAGGCCGAAGGGTCCAAGAGGGGAAGGACTATTCCCCCGGACAGCTCCGCCAACATCAACGTTGGCAAGGAAGAATGGCCTTCAAGGGCCAGGCCTCCGGCGAGATCGTAAGTACCCGGATTCCTGAATGATTTATAATTTCTTTTTCTCAAGGCCACATAGTGTAATTCTGATGCCGCATGATGCCTGTAGTCCGGCCAGCGATGATCTCCCCGCTTCATCGAGCGGGTCGTTGGCTCCATCGGATGTAGACTCCATCCCGACCGCCTCCACCCCCCCGCGACATCGAGGACGCCGAGGTGGGATCCCAAGAAGGGACCCCTCGGGGGGAGGCTCCGGAGGCGCCACGAGGCGTCCTCCCAGACTTTGCGCCGGACTCCACATCAGAACCAGCAGTGGTTCCGGAGTCCGGCCGGCGGCCCCTTCGAACGAAGGGCAAGACCGTGATGCCGGCGGCTTCCGTCCAACCGGAGGCGCCGAGCAATTTGTTGGAGGCGCTGCAGAGCGCTTCCATCGAGGAAGAACACCGCACTATTATGAGTGCGGTGATCCAGAAGGTGCAACTCGCCAAGAGCGGGCTGACGAAGCTGCAGGAGCCTTCTATCGTGCTTTGAAGTAAGAAGTTAAAAATATGCAATGTAATACCGCATAGACAAGAGCCCCGATGCTCGGTTCGGTGTTCGGAAAGAAAAGCCGGACTAAGGATCTGAAAAAAGATATATGCAGGGTTGCTAAAAATTATGTCAATATGGGTTGCAGGCTGCGCTTTGACCTCTGCCCTTGACTGCGGAGGTCGGTGCTTTGAAGCAGAGCTCGAGCGGTCCGAGCAAGAGCTCGGCCGCGCCAGGAAGCAGCTCCAGGACAAAGAAGGTGAGTAACACCACTTTGAACTTGTACCTTACTGAATAGGATTTAGGTTGCAACAAAAATAACAAGGATAACATGGGTGCTGCAGGGGCCACGAACGAGGTGGCGACCCTGAAGGAGGCCGTGTCCGTGGCCGAACGCAATGCGGCCACAGAACGGGCAGAGCGAGAAAAGCAGGAGGCGCGGGTGGCGGTGGTTCAGCAAGAGCTCTGTGCTCTCATGGAGAAGCATGAGAGTTTGGAGCGTGACTCAAAGACTCGAGAGTTCGAGCTTGCCTCGGCTCTCGAAAGTGCCAAAACCGCCAAGGCCGAGGCCCATAAGTCCCTTCAGGAGATTGAGTTGATGAGGAAGATAGCGGCGGATAAGGCATTTTTCATGCAAAGCAAGCATGTGAATGTAAATTACGTGTTACTTACCCGAATTCGGAGCTCTCCAGGGGCGTTTGCAGATCTGCCTCAAAGTGTGTCTGATGCCGCCGCATTCTACCGATCCGAGGAGGGGAGCTCAACGGAGAAGGTCTTCTGGTCTCAAGATATCTTTGAGGCCGGCCATCCGGTGCTTCTAGCGACCAAATGAAGCAGCTGGTCGAGCTTTCACAAGGTGGCCGAGCAGGCCATGAAGGGCCTCATAGTCCGGCTGTGGCTCGGAGAGGCCATGCCCGGGAGCTACTTCCGGCCTCGTGGCGACGGCTGGTGGATGCGTGCCTCGGGTGGAGGTTATCAAGCGCCGCACTGTATTGAAGGTGCTCGTCGGGCCCTTGCCCGCGCAAAAGTGCATTGGGGAAAGCTGGATGCGGAGAAGCTAATCACTGACGCGCCACCAGCGGGCAAGGAACATCGTACGCCCGAAATCTACTATAAGGCTGTCCTGAAGGGTGCCCACAAGATTGCGGATGAGTGCCCCAGGGATGTAATTTTTGAGTAAATTCGCAATGTGTTATCCTGTGCGCTGAAAACTTTGTTCATATGCGCTAAGCAACGCTTGTTAATTTAAAATATTACCTTATGTGCGGCTGTTTATTAAATCTGAGAGATGGCAAGTCGTCGGCTTCAGCCCCCATGCCACGAGTCTTTGGGTGTTCGGGATAAACTTGAGCGCTCTAGTTCCCATTGTTGGGTCCATCAAGGAGGCGCCAACACAACGAACAAGGCAACCGGACTTATAGTGCTTGAACACTCTCACTTAGCCATAGAATTCTATAATTTTAAATTTCGGCGAAGCCCCTAGTATTCGGAGGACCGAATTGGGGCGCTATCCACGCCTTCATCGGACATTATCCGGAACTTCGCTCCAAGCGGCGTAGGTCTTTAAGGACCCGAAAGGACCTCTCGAACATCGACCAGTCTCTCGCCTTATCATGACAGTCAGTTTTAGCTTTCTCGACTGAGGCGTTAACCCGGCTCAACCGGGGCGCAATCGCAGTGGTTCTCCCAGTGCTACCTTAGCCGATAGAACGGAACGTAAGGTGCCAAAAATGGGAGCCGGGCAAACCCAACTATTGACCCAAGACATGATTCGGAGCCGATTCATATAATGCTATAAGTTCGGGGTGCCGCACTTGTGAAAGTGTGTGGACTTTATCACACCATAATGCGGAGAACATAAGCCCTGGTGTATTTGGCCGTACCAAAGTGTACGGATGCAACATGTCGTGAAATGAACATATATGTATATATAAGGTAATGCAATTATAGGCAAAAGGTGCTGCATTTTATTCGAGAAGATATGCTATGAGTGCAGAATGATACAAATAGTGTGGAAAGCAAGGGATTGGACGAATTAAAGGCGTCTCCCTCCAGGGGTAGGCCGCGGAATGTTGTATGTAACAAATTTAATGCTCGTGATGGAGACCACCTGAGTGTTCGTCGCGGCCTTTGTCCTTCCCTGGTTGTTGCATCATGAGTTTGGCAGGGTCGCCGCCGGACATTGTTCTGTATAAAAAAGAGAAAAATAAAAGAAAAAAGAGCGACACACTTGGGAGGCCCTGGTGTGGTCGAACCGCACTCTGGGTCTGTTGTGGTTGTGCCTTTCCCCCTATGCCCATGGTATCTCCAAGGCGTAATTATGTACGCAGAGAGTTTCTCTTACAATTTTGCGAGGGCTGGGGTTGAGGCCGCATTGCTACGCGTGCTCGGAATGTGCCAGGTGGTCTTGGTTGATGTTGCTCCGGGCGCGTTTGGCCGTGTCCGGTCGTTTAACGGCCGGACTCGAGAATTGGCTTAAAAGGCTGCTCTGTACTTCTGCCGCGAGAGCCGCTGTATGTTCCTCCGTTCGGAGGGAGCGTTCCGTGTTTCAATTGACCTTGATGACTCCACGAGGGCCTGGCATCTTGAGCTTAAGGTATGCATAATGCGGCACCGCGTTGAATTTTGTGAACGCGGTTCGTCCGAGCAGGGCGTGATAGCCGCTGCGGAACGGGACTATGTCGAAGATTAACTCCTCGCTTCGGAAATTATCCGGGGATCCGAAGACCACTTCCGATGTAATCGAGCCTGTACAATTGGCCTCGACACCTGGTATGACGTCTTTGAAGGTAGTCTTTGTAGGTTTAATCCTTGAAGGGTCTATGCCCATCTTGCGACCTTGTATCTGATAAAGCAGGTTCAGGCTACTGCTGCCGTCCATCAGGACTCTCGTGAGGTGAAATCCATCGACGATTGGGTCTAAAACCAATGCAGCGAATCCGCCATGGCAGATACTGGTCGGATGGTCTCTTCGATCGAAAGTGATCGGGCAAGAGGACCATGGGTTGAATTTTGGGGCGACAGGCTCCATCGCGTATACGTCCCTTAGTGCATGCTTCCGCTCCCTCTTGGGAATATGCGTTGCGTATATCATGTTTACCGTGCGAACTTGAGGGGGGAATCCCTTTTGTCCTCTGTTGTTCGGCGGGTCTCTTCCTCGTCATCGCTGTGTAGCCCCTTGTCACTGCTTTCGGCGATTAATTTGCCTGCCTGCTTGAATACCCAACAATCTCTGTCGGTGTGGTTAGCTGGCTTTTCGGGGGTTCCATGTATTTGACAGGAGCGGTCGAGTATTCGGTCCAAATTGGGCCGGGCCCGAGTGGTTCTTTTGAATGGCTTCTTCCATTGACCGGGTTTGGAGCCTCGGAATCCGGCGTTGACTGTCGTATCCTCATTGATGTCGCCGTTAATGCGGCGTTTGTTTTTGTTTCGACGCAACCTGCTGTTGCGGTCCTTGGTATCCGGACTGCCCGCGTTTTTGCTGAGGTTGTTGCTGCGAGCTAGCCAGCTATCCTCTCCCGCACAGAAGCGGGTCATGAGTGATGTGAGGGCTGCCATGGATTTCGGCTTCTCCTGTCCTAGGTGCCGGGCCAACCACTCGTCACGGATGTTATGTTTGAAGGCAGCGAGTGCCTCTGCATCCGGACAGTCGACGATTTGATTTTTCTTTGTTAAGAACCGTGTCCAGAATTGCCTGGCCGATTCGTCTGGCTGCTGTATTATGTGGCTTAGGTCATCTGCGTCCGGTGGTCGCACATACGTGCCCTGGAAGTTGTCGAGGAATGCGGCTTCCAGGTCCTCCCAGCATCCAATTGACTCTGCGGGCAGGCTGTTAAGCCAATGCCGAGCTGGTCCTTTAAGCTTGAGCGGGAGATATTTGATGGCGTGAAGATCGTCGCCGCGGGCCATGTGTATATGGAGAAGATAATTCTCAATCCAAACCACGGGGTCTGTTGTGCCATTGTAGGATTCGATATTAATGGGTTTAAACCCTTCAGGGATTTGATGATCCATTACTTCGTCCGTGAAGCATAGTGGGTGTCTTGGCGCCTCAGATTGAGCATTATCTCTACGTATCTCGAGATAGCGTTTTCTGCTGTGTTCGGCCCGGCCGGAGTAGTTATATCCGGCGCGACGGGATTCGTCGTTGGTCTTGGGGCGCCCACTTGATCCATAGATAGATCTGGATTGTCTTGCCTTGTCCTCCAATATATCCATAAGTTCGGCGCGTTCCCCGTGGCTTCATGCTTTTTCAGCGATGCCGGGTACGGTTTTGGTGGAGGGCTTGCACGCCTCTACACACGGCCACGAGGTGGCCGGGTCTGCCAGACAGCGCTGGTGATGCAGGTTTGTATGCCTCCCCTCTAATCGGGGAGCAACTTGCGTTCTGGGTAACTTTTGGAGGGCGTTCGAAGTTCATACTCTTGACGCGAGGACCTCGGTCCATCTGTCGGCCAAGAGTCTTGATCAGGTGGAAGCTGTTGCTGCTTTTTCTTTAGGCTGTTTGCCGTGGCCATTAGCCCTGCGTCAAACGCTTTTGTTCGACGGGATCCTCAGCACGACGAATTAAATCGTCGTCGAGGCTTGCCTCGTCTCCGGAGGGAGGTAAGTAATTGTCATCCTCGACCTCTTCGTCTGCCGCCCTCTCGTGAGGGCTTGCTTTTGCCTCCTCTTTTGCTGGATCGTGCTGGAGGGAGTTGTCTTCGACACTTTCTGGGGTGTTATTATCTCCTGTGCTGGAATCTCCATTCTTGCCGTGGCGGGATTTAGAGCGGCGCCGCTGACGTCGGCGCTTGGGCTGTTTCTTTAAGGAATCGGCCTCCACTGCTTCTTCGCCGTCCCCATCTTTTGGGGTGTCCACCATGTATATGTCGTATGACGAGGTGGTCTTCCAAAGGTCCTCTAGGCACTGGTTCTTGGTAGTCTCCGGCATCGTCGTCCATACCGTCGATGTCTTCGGAGTCGTAGTCGAGTACGTCGGTTAAATCATCGATGGTGGCTACGAAGTGGGTGGTGGGTGAGCTCTGAATTTCTTCTTCGTCCGCGTCCCAACCGTCCTGGCCGTAGCTTCGCCAGGCTCTCCTGGATAGCGAGAGATGCTTGAGTGAATTTATGATATCGCCGAAGGCGAAGTCTTGAGAGATGTCCGCAGCGGTGAATTCCATGATCGGCGCCAATCGGATTCGATTGGCGGGCGCAGGAGGTTCGGAGTCCGGCAGAGAGTCCGCACCTCGAGTCATGAGCTTTATGCGGGACAAGGTAAGTGTTCGCTCTATCGCCAGAGAAGGCGGCTCTGAGGCGGTGTCCAGCTATCCGCCCTCGATCCGAGCGATCGGCTCCGGACTATGAGTCGGAGCGGATTCGTGTCTGACCTTCAAGGTGCTGTCCGCGGCAGAGTTAGGTCATGCCCATCGTGACAGCGGCACGCCGGGCTGTGGCTCAGATCCATCGAAGATCAAGTCCCCGCGGATATCGGCCGTGAAGTTTAGGCTTCCAAACCTGACTCGACGGCCAGGCATAGCTTTCGTTACGCTCCAGATGGCCAAGTGAGTTGGCCGCAGCGCGGCCGCCGAATCTGAAGATCTGTCCGGGAGAAAAGTCTCACCCAGGACTGCGTCGTTGTTGATTGAAGAGGCCATCAAGCCTATCGGTGACAACACAGAGGAACTCTCAATGAAAGCACCAATGTCGGTGTCAAAACCGGCGGATCTCGGGTAGGGGGTCCCGAACTGTGCGTCTAGGCGGATGGTAACAGGAGATAGGGGACACGATGTTTACCCAGGTTCAGGCCCTCTTGATGGAGGTAAAACCCTACGTCCTGCTTGATTGATATTTATATTATGGATGTTTACAAGAGTGGATCTACCACGAGATCAAGGAGGCTAAACCCTAGAAGCTAGCCTATGGTATGATTGTAAGGGTTGTTGATGTTGTCCTAAGGACTAAAGCCATCTGGTTTATATAGACACCGGAGAGGGCTAGGGTTACATAGAGTCGGTTACAATGGTAGGAGATCTACATATCCGTATCGCCAAGCTTGCCTTCCACGCCAAGGAAAGTCCCATCCGGACACGGGGTGAAGTCTTCAATCTTGTATCTTCATAGTCTTGGAGTCCGGTCGATGATGATAGTCCAGCCAATGATAGTTCGGCTGATGATGGTAGTCCGGCTATCCGGACACCCCCTAATCCAAGACTCCCTCAGTCCCTAAGAAGGACAAGTCACTTCGCATGTGCATCGACTTCAAACATATCAATCGGGCCTGCCCAAAAGATCATTTTCCTCTTCCCCGCATCGACCAAATAGTCGAATCGACTGCGGGATGTGAGCGGTTGTTTTTCTTAGACGCCTATTCCGGTTACCATCAGATCCGTCTGTATGGACCCGACGAGATCAAAACAGTTTTCATCACTCCATTCGGGTGCTTCTGTTATGTCACCATGCCATTCGGCCTCAAGAATGCCGGAGCCACATTCATGAGGATGATTCAGAAGTGTTTGCTCACTCAAATCAGTCGGAATGTGGAAGCATACATGGATGATATCGTGGTCAAGTCACGGAAAGGTTCCGACCTGTTGATTGACCTTGGTGAAACATTTGCCAATCTCAGGAGGTATGATATCAAGCTTAATCCATCAAAGCGCACATTCGGAGTTCCTGGCGGAAAGTTACTCGGTTTTCTCGTTTCCGAACGAGGAATCGATGCCAACCCAGAAAAAGTTGGCACTATACTCCGAATGAAATGCCCTGTGCGTGTGCACGATGTCCAGAAGCTTACTGGATGCTTGGCCGCTTTAAGTCGATTCATCTCTCGCCTCGGTGAAAAGGCATTGCCTCTTTACCGACTGATGAAGAAGTCAGACAAGTTCGAGTGGACTCCTGAAGCTGATGCAGCGTTTGCAGAGCTAAAAGCTACGCTCTCCACTCCAGCCGGTGCTTGCTGCCCCAATCAGCAAGGAGCCGTTGCTGCTTTACATTGCAGCCACAGGACAAGTCGTCAAGATCTGATGCTTACGGTCGGCGGGAAGAAGAAGGAAAGGCCTTCAAAGTTCAGCGCCCAGTATATTATCTTTCTGAAGTATTAGCCCCATCAAAGCAAAGATACCCTCATTATCAGAAGCTTGTTTATGGGATTTATATGACCGTGAAGAAGGTTGCTCATTACTCCTCTGATCATTCCATTACAGTCGTCAGCGACGCCCCATTATTAGAGATTTTGCACAACAAAGATGCAACTGGTCGAGTGGCGAAATGGGCGATTGAACTCCTTCCCCTTGATATCAAGTTTGAGGCAAAGAAAGCCATCAAGTCCCAAGCAGTAGCAGATTTCATCGCCGAGTGGATCGAACAGCAATTACCGACTCAAGTTCACTCGGAGCACTGGACCATGTTCTTTGACGGTTCCAAGATGCTGAATGGTTCCGGTGCTGGGGTAGTGTTGGTTTCCCCCCGAGGAGATAAGCTCAGATATGTGCTCCAGATTCACTTTGATTCTTCCAACAATGAAGCAGAATATGAAGCACTGTTGTATGGGTTGCGTATGGCCATTTCACTCGGCGTCTGTCGCCTCCTGGTATATGGCGACTCAGATTTAGTGGTTAATCAAGTGATGAAGGAGTGGGACGTCAGAAGTCCAGCCATGACTGGTTGTTGCAATGCAGTGAGGAAGCTAGAGAAGAAGTTCGAGGGGTTAGAGCTTCATCATGTACCTCGACTGAAAAATCAAGCTGCTGATAATTTGGCGAAAATAGGGTCCAAGAGGGAAGCCATTCCCAGTGATGTGTTTTTGGAGCACATCCACACACCGTCAGTTCAAGAGGATCCTTTCACCGAAGAAGCTCCGCAGCCAAAAAGTGCCACTGATCCGACTGAAGTTGAGGTCCCAGCTATGGTCGACCTGGTCATGGAAGTCGTGGTCATCACTCCCGACTGGACGGTGCCGTACATCGTGTATATCCTAAGGAAAGAGCTCTCGGAGAACGAAGAAGAGGCTCGACAGATCGTCCGCCGATCCAAGGCCTTTACTGTGATCAAGGGACAGTTGTACAGAGAAAGCGCGACTGGAGTCGGCCAGAAATGCATAACGCTAGAAGAAGGTCAGGTAATTCTTGATGATATCCACTCGGGGACCTGTGGTCACCATGCGTCCTCTCGGACCATTGTGGATAAAGCATACCGAGCGGGATTTTACTGGCCAAAGCAAATGAAATGGCAAAGGAAATAGTCGACAAGTGTGAAGGGTGTCAGTTCTATTCCAATATGTCACACAAACCCGCCTTAGCCTTGAAGACCATTCCACTCGTCTGGCCCTTTGCTGTTTGGGGATTGGATATGATTGGACCACTGAGAACTGGCAGAAGCGGCTTCACTCACTTGCTAGTGGCAGTCGACAAGTTTACTAAGTGGATCGAAGATAAGCCTATCAAAAATCTCGATGCAGGCACTGCTATCAGTTTCATTAGAGAGTTAATATTCAGATATGGAGTTCCGCATAGCATCATCACTGACAATGGGTCAAACTTCGATTCCGAAAAATTCAAAGCCTTTTGCGCTTCTCAAGGCACGCGAGTCGACTATGCTTAAGTTGCTCACCCCCAGTCGAATGGACAAGAAGAACGAGCAAACGGTCTAATTCTCAAAGGACTGAAACCCCGGCTGATGCGTGATCTCAAACATGCAGCAGGAGCTTGGGTCGACGAACTCCCATCGGTTCTTTGGGGATTTAGGACCACTCCTAATCGGTCGACTGGGAGAACTCCATTCTTTCTGGTCTATGGAGCTGAAGCAGTTCTGCCGAGTGACCTGCTTCATAATGCGCCTCGAGTCGAACTCTACTCTGAAGATGAAGCGGAGCAAGCCCGGCAAGATGCAGTCGACCTCCTAGAAGAGGAGAGAGATGGCCCTGATCCGCTCGACCATCTATCAGCAGGAGTTGCGTCGATTCCATGCTAGAAATGTGAAGAGCCGAACCTTCCAAGAAGGAGACTTGGTCCTCTGAGTGGATCAACAGAAACAACACAAGCTCGCTCCCACTTGGGAAGGTCCCTTCATCGTCACCAGAGTTCTCCACAATGGAGCGTACCATCTTTACAACGTTGATCGCAAGATTGATGAGCCTCGAGCCTGGAATGCGGAGCTGCTCCGCCCCTTTTATACTTAAGTACTCACTCGGGTGAGATGTAATAAAAGTACCTGTGTAGTTTGTTTATAAAAGACAAGAATGTTATAATTTTTCCAGTGATTGTTATTACTTTTTGTTTACATGAGAAATCCCCCCCCCCCAAGTGGGTGGCTTAGCTGCGAACCCGTTTCGCCTAAGTTTGTAAAAAAATCCCTGCCGAGTGGAGAGCCAGCCTCCCACTCGGGGACTTAGCTGCGAATCCGTTTCGCCTAAGTGTTTGAAATCCTACCGAGTGGTGAGCCAGCCTCCCACTCGGGGGCTTAGCCGCGAATCCGTTTCGCCTAAGTGTTTGAAATCCTACCGAGTGGTGAGCCAGCCTCCCTGAGGGAGTCCTGGATTAGGGGGTGTCCGGATAGCCGGACTACCATCATCAGCCGAACTATCATTGGCCGGACTATCATCATCGACCGGACTCCAAGACTATGAAGATACAAGATTCAAGACTTCACCCCGTGTCCGGATGGGACTTTCCTTGGCGTGGAAGGCAAGCTTGGCGATACGGATATGTAGATCTCCTACCATTGTAACCGACTCTATGTAACCCTAGCCCTCTCCGGTGTCTATATAAACCGGATGGCTTTAGTCCGTAGGACAACATAACCAACCCTTACAATCATACCATAGGCTAGCTTCTAGGGTTTAGCCTCCTTGATCTCGTGGTAGATCCACTCTTGTAAACATCCACAATATCAATATCAATCAAGCAGGACGTAGGGTTTTACCTCCATCAAGAGGGCCCGAACACAGGTAAACATCGTGTCCCTTGTCTCCTGTTACCATCCGCCTAGACGCCTGATTCGGGACCCCTACCCGAGATCCCCGGTTTTGACACCGACATTGGTGCTTTCATTGAGAGTTCCTGCAATGGTCGCCACCGATAGGCTTGATGGCTTCTTCAATCAACAACGACCTTGATCCTGGGTGAGACTTTTCTCCCGGACAGATCTTCAGATTCGGCGGCTTCGCTGCGGGCAACTCACTTGGCCATCTGGAGCAGATCGAAAGCTACGCCCCGGCCGTCAGTCAGGTTTGGAAGCCTAAACTTCACGGCTGATATCCGCGGGGACTTGATCTTGATGGATCGAACCATACCCGGCGTGCCGCGCTGTCACGATGGGCATGACCTAACTCTGCCGTCGGACAGCACCTTGGAGGCCGCACACGAATCCGCTCCGACCCATGGTCCGGAGCCGATCGCTCGGATCGAGGAAGGATGGCTGGACACCGCCTCGGGAGCCACAACTTCTACGGCGATAGAGCCGAGCACTTACCTTGTCCCGCATAAAGCTCATGACTCCGAGGTGCCGGACTCTCTGCCGGACTCCGAACCTCCTGCGCCCCTGCCAGTCGAATCCGATTGGGCGCCGATCATGGAATTCACCGCTGCGGACATCTTTCAGCACTCGCCCTTCGGCGATATCATAAATTCACTAAAGCATCTCTCGCTATCCGGAGAGCCCTGGCCGAGCTACGGCCAGGACGGTTGGGACGCGGACGACGAAGAAATTCAGAGCCCACCCACCACCCACTTCGTAGCCACCGTCGACGATTTAACCGACGTACTTGACTACGACTCCGAAGACATCGACGGTATAGACGACGATGCCGGAGACTACCAAGAATCAGTGCCTACAGGACACTGGAAGACCACCTCGTCATACGACATATACATGGTGGACACCCCAAATGGAAGCGATAAGAAGGAACAACGGGACGTGGCAGAGGATAATCCCGCCGATAAGCAACCAAAACAGCGACGTAAACGCCGCCCTAAGTCCCGCCTCGACCAAAGCAGCCTTCCTAACGACCCAGCGATAGAGCAGGGCAAACCAGCGGACAACAAACAGGACGAGCCGCATAATCAACCCCTTCACGGAGCAATCAACAGTCCGGACACAACACCGGAGCATAAGAGCATACACAAAAGACTCGTCGCCACTGCATGAAGTTTGAAGAAGGAGAAACGGAAGCTCAAAGCAGCAGAAGACACGCTCAGAATGAAGTGGAGCAAAGTATTCAAGACTGCAGACAAATATGGCAATGGCCATCAAACGAAGAGCTACCCGAAGCGCAAGTTGCTGCTAGAATTTGACGAGGAAGCCATAGAGCCTTCACGGTCAAAAAATAAAGAGGCCACCTGGCCGGATAGACGGCCAGATGACAGGCCAAAAGCGACAAGCGGGGCCACGCACAAGCCGGATTATAATCCTGGGAAAACGGACGGCCAAACTAGGTGCATCTACGGGCCAAAAAAGAGGGCCCCAGGAAGTAACACAACACAACAAGTGTTCGAAGACAGCGGCACACCCAAATACAGGGGCGCCGCACACCCGCTATGTTTTACCGATGAGGTGCTGGATCATGAATTTCCAGCAGGGTTCAAACCCATGAACATAGAGGCGTACGACGGCACAACAGACCCCGGAGTCTGGATAGAAGATTACATACTACACATACACATGGCTAGAGGAGATGATCTCCACGCCATAAAATACCTACCCCTCAAGCTCAAAGGGCCAGCTCGGCACTGGCTCAAAGGCCTCCTAGAAAATACTGTTGGAACTTGGGAAGAGCTTGAGGACGCGTTTAGAGCAAATTTTCATGGGACTTATGTCCGCCCTCCGGATGCAGACGATCTGAGTCATATAACCCAACAGCCCGAGAGTCAGCAAGAATTCTGGAACAGGTTCCTTACCAAAAAGAACCAAATAGTCGATTGTCCGGACGGAAGCCTTAGCAGCTTTTAAACACAACGTCCCGAGACGAATGGCTCACGGACACCTCGGCCAAGAGAAGCCAAGAACAATGGCCGCGCTAACTAGCCTCATGACGCGCTTTTGCGCAGGAGAAGACAGCTGGCTAGCAAGATGCAGCACCAGCGACCCGAGTACATCCGAGATCAGAGATGGAAACGGAAAGTCACGACGCAGGAAGGATCAGCGCCGAAATAAAGAAAAAATCCCAAAGGGCACGGCGGTCAACGCCGGATTCAAAAGCTCGCGGCCAAACAATAAAACACGGCCTCTTAAGGACAACAGGCGAGCTATCAAATTTAAACAAAATTTTAGATCGGATATGTCAAATCCACAGTACCTCCGGAAGGCCTGCAAACCACACCAACCGAAATTGTTGGGTTTTTAAACAGTCCGGCAGACTCAACGCCGGACACAAGGGGCTCGATGCGCCAAGCGAGGACGATGACGAACCCCACCAGCAGAGCACCGGAAGTCAAAAGACTTTCCCACAAGAAGTCAAAACAGTAAACTCGTTTCACGTGATAGTACGGAAAACCAACACGGCACTCGCTAAAGACAAGTGTCACACGGTCCACCTCAGTGGAATACCGAGATTGGATGTCAAAACCAATCACTTTCGACCATCTGGATTAGTCCAGAAGTATCCGGAACGCAGGATAGACTGCCCTGATATTGGATCCCAGAACAGACGGACTGCATTTCATGCAGGTTTTGATGGACGGCGGCAGTGACTTAAACCTGTTATATCCGAACACAATCCACAAGTTGGGATAGACCATACTACAATTCGGCATAGCCGCACTTCCTTCAAAGGAGTGGCGCCAGGCCATTACGCCAGGTGCACAGTTTCATTATTACTAGAAGTTGTGTTCGGGTCACCTGACAACTTCCGACGAGAAAAGCTAACCTTTCATGTCGCCCCATTTAAAAGTAGCTATCAAGCATCACTGGGACGGGAAGCTTTCATCCGCTTCAATGCAATACCACATTACGCGTCTCTTACGCTTAAAATGCCCGGTCAACGTGGCATCATTTCATTATAAGGTCGCCTGAGACCCCGGACACGGCTGGATGAGTCCGGATAAATAAGCTAGGGGCTACCTAGCCGCACACCCCTTCACAAGGGTTTGCACATATAAGCCACAATGAGCTAGCATAGGCTCAGCTTTATTAATCTATATTTCAATTTTTTATGCATTTTCTCGCACGATTTCTTTTCCAACCAAGTTCCTCTGTTTTTTACATATGAACAGCGTGCACACCCGTCCAGGATATGGCACAACGGAGACACAGGCGCAGACGTGCAGTAGGACCCGTTGTAAGGCCCCTACGTAAACCTTTCTTACTGTCTCTTGTTGCTATAATCCCCTGGTTTATCATTATAACCAGAGTGGAGACTAGCGTTTTGGCATCGGCCGCGCCAGAAGAACCTGCCCGTGCACTGGACACAAGGGGCTTAGGGCTTTGTTTTGCCCGCTATTATAAAGACCGAACACCTTCGGGAGTGTTCGGCATCTCGAGTTAGGCCTTATATGCATCAGCTCGAATCATGTCTTTGGTCAAATGTTGGGTTTGCCCGGCTCCTGTGTTTTGCTGCCTTACGTTCCGTATCATCGGCTAACGGCTCCGTGGAGAACTACTGTGATTGTGCCCCGATTAATTTGGGCGAGCACCTCAGTAGAGAAAGCCGAAAACTGACTGTCATGATACAGCGAGACTGGTCAACCACTCGATCGACTATGGGAATGTTTAGGATTCCTCCGCTTTGATGAAGGGCCGTTTCCCGGCCAGGCACATCCGCGCCCCAAATTCGGAGAGCTGGGTGCCCCTGTGGGGCTATGTTGTAGCCCCACCCTCGAACTCCATGGCTAAGTGAAAGTGATAAAGCATTATAGTCCGGTTGCCTCGTTTGCTACGCTACCACCTCCTTTACAGGACCGAGACGCCGGATTAAGTGTGAACGCGCTATTTTTTATGAACACCCCCGCACCTTGTGCGTGGGGGCTGAAGCCGACGACTGCCATCTTTCAGGTTATACAAACGTATACATGAACGGTCGCATAGGAGATATTCTATTACTTGAACGCACAAGTATAAAAGGCGCTTACATCATATAATATCGTTTTACATCATATAAACGTTCATTCTAACGTAACATTTTTTTAGCACTGCGACTCTATTACACGAGCAACACGCAGCACTTCGCCAAAATAGTGCTCGGCGGGTAACCGGTCATCATCCAAACCCGGGGTCACAATAGCGGTGGCATCCATCTCTATCCAATGTGTCTTCACACGGGCGAGCGCCATCCGCGCACCCTCTATGCAGGCCGACCGCTTCATCGCCTTGATATGCGGCACCGCCCCAAGAAATTGCTGCAATAAGCAAAAATAACTCTTCGGCCGGGGCCTATCCGGCCGGATATGGGTCACTATATCCGTCATAGCAAGCCCGGACAACCTATTTAGCTCAGCCCACTCAGCCAAACGGTCGGCCAACGGAAGTGAACACCGGACTATGGAATTGAGACCAAAACAGCTCTTCCGTCTTGTGATCCTTCCGGCCTCGAAAATGCTTGGCATCCGCCGCACTCGCTGCTAAGTCCATATAAGGGTCCTCTGAACCCCACAGTTGGCCCAGCTGAGCATATTTTGGATCCGTAAACCTTCGGCGCAGCAGAAAAGGCTTGCCAGCTACAATATCTCCGGCCTGGCGCAGCTCTTCCTTTATAGCCCGCATTGCAGAGCGGGCATCCTTGGCTTCGGTGGTGGCCTTCCGCAGGTCTTCTTGCCCCGCTAGGCGCTCCTTCTCAAGAGCCTCATTACGGTCGGTAGCATCTTTTAACTTCAGGGCCATTGCGGCCATCTCTTCCCTGCTCCGGCAGTGTGCGACCCTTTCGGCTGCTAACTCATCGGCCGCCCTCGAGGCCGCCGCATTACTCCTTCTGGCCCGCTCCTTGGCTTGAGCAAGTTTGGCTCGAAGGCTCTCCACAGCAGCGGCACTATCTCGCATTTCACACACATATTGTAAGGAGTGGGCTTCGCTCCTTACCAAGTGACCGCGCGATAACACTTACCTTGCGACTCATCAAGTCGCTTTGTTGATCAGCGTGATGTCCGCATCCGCAACATCGAGTTGCCGCTTTAGTTCAGCAACTCCATCAGTCCGCTGGCCTCGGACGACCCGCCACCTGCATCGGCATGACGGGAATTTAAACCTGCGATTTTGATCCTCGACGCGGCTGTCGATTTCGACAACCTACCGAGTCTCGAGGGCTACTATCTATACAGGCGCATTCTATATGCAAAACTGTTAAAAGGTGTGTCATTTTACGTACCTCAAACCCCGCCAGCAAACTCCTCGACGGATCAGGTGCAACGCATTACCGGGATTTAAATCCTTTCAATCACCATGCTCATCAATGCGTGGTGATCTTCTGAGATAGACGCCTTCTCAAGCAGATCCTTCAGCCGTACACCAGCTGGCGCCGAACTATCCGGCTTTGCCAAACCCGGGGGCACCCTCCGCGACGACAATTCAGGCTCGTCCGCCCTATCTGACGGTGCCCCGGATGGAGGCGTCTCGCTCTCTATCATCTCCGGACGAAGGTCCCCCGAAGACGAGCTCATCTGCGAAGGACGGAGATCCGAACAACAAGGTAAAAACTTTAGTTATCCTCAGAAGCACAAATAGGGATGTCCCTTATTATAAAACTCCTTTCTTTCTACTTACGGCTCGTTGGAGGGCTGACTCTTTAAGGGAGATTATGCGGCCGGGGCTTACCCGGACGCAGGACCCTCTGGCGAAGATTTCTTCCCCCGTTTAGAGGCTTTTGCCCTCGGGTCCTCGGTGGCAGTCCTCTTCTCCCCTTGGAGGGAGGGATTCTCGATCCCCCCTCTTTCAAGAGCCTCCTTAGGTGAGGCAGTAGCTTTCCCGCTTTCCCCTTCGTCTTCCTCTGAAGGCGCAACCTCAAGCATCCGGACCAGCACGGGATCCGGCGCGGTCTCGGGGAGGGCGGACAAGTATCAATTTTGCTTCCGCTATCCACTCCTGTGTAGAAGGAAGTTGGTCATTAGGCGAACCATTGAAAGGCAAACAAACGGTATGTCCGGACTCGGAACTACTTACTTGAGTATCCGGGTGATTGCAGCTTAGGCCAGCATCCTCGGTCAATTCCGGACGCACCTCTTGCGATCCGAAGAATAATTTGTACATCTCCAGGGGTGTCATACCCATGAAGTGTTGAAGAATCCGTGGGCCCTCCGGATTAAACTCCCGAGCCGGAGAGGGCGGCGTTTGCAGGCGGGAGACGCCTAATCAGCATAACCTGCATCACCACCACCATATCGACCTCCCTCGTTTGGAGATCTCGAATCCGGCCCTGCAGTAGGGGCACGCCCTTTGTGACGGCCCCAGTTGAGCTCCTTGGTTGACCCACGACATCAACCGTCGTGGAGGTCCCAGGCGGAATAAGGGCGGCGGCTTTTGCTGTGGCCCCTCGGAACGGTAATATAGAACCACTCTTGCTGCCACGGGCCGAGCTCCTCTTGGAAGGAGCCCGGGCCGCAGGCGTCGGCTCTCCTACTTATGGCCGCTTCAACAAGACTCCGCTCGACGCCCCCCGATCATCTTCGGCGCCACATTGAAGGTCTTTAGCCACAGGCCGAAGTGAGGGGTGACGCGGAGGAAGGCCTCGCAGACGATAATAAATGCGGAAATATGGAGGATAGACTCCGGAGCCAAATCGTGGAATTCCAACCCATAGTAAAACATGAGCCCTCTCACAAAAGGATCCATCGGGAAGCCTAAACCCCGACGGAGGTGGGATATAAAAACGACATACTCGCCGGGCTCGGGGTGGGGATGGCCTGCCCTTCGGCAGGCAACCTGTGCGAAATCTCATAAGCCAGGTACTTGGCCTCCCGCAGCTTTAGCACGTCCTCCTCCGTGACGGAGGAGGGCATCCACCGGCCCTGGAGGTCGGAACCGGACATCGTTGAAAGTCCGAAGCACTCGAATCTGGAGCTCTAGGTGCTGGAACTTGGAGCAAGGAGAGGATTCGATGGAGGATTGAAGAAAAGGAACGAGCCTTGGTCCCGTTATAAAGAGGAAGAATACCAAGAGCCGTCTCCGTGACCGTGTGGGACTCGCCTTCGATAGAGGGGGCGTGGCAAACGGGCGCGGTTGGGTTACCCACGCCCGTATTGATGAGAATCCCGGATTAAGGGGAAACACGATCTCTTCTTCGACAAGACGTGCCAAGGAAACCGCTTCGCTAAATGCGCTGAGGTGGTAAAGTAAGAAACAATTCGAGTAATGGCTTGGTAGTGGTGTGACGTCATGTCACAAAAGCGTCAGCCAGATTGAACTTGTGTATATATTATTATTCTCTCTACGGTGGAATGTGGAATTTATTTTGCGAGCGGACACTATCCTGGTGTTCACAATATTCTATCATTTGGAGGAGGAACCCGCCTTGCAATGCCAAGCAATATCTGCGTCGGACTTATCGTCATTGAAGCCTGGTTCGAGGGCTACCGAGGAGTCTGGATTAGGGGTGTCCGGATTGCCGGACTACCATCATCAGCCGAACTATCATTGGCCGGACTATCATCATCGACCGGACTCCAAGACTATGAAGATACAAGATTGAAGACTTCACCCCGTGTCTGGATGGGACTTTCCTTGGCGTGGAAGGCAAGCTTGGCGATACGGATATGTAGATCTCCTACCATTGTAACCGACTCTATGTAACCCTAGCCCTCTCCGGTGTCTATATAAACCGGATGGCTTTAGTACGTAGGACAACATCAACAACCCTTACTATCATACCATAGGCTAGCTTCTAGGGTTTAGCCTCCTTGATCTCGTGGTAGATCCACTCTTGTAAACATCCACAATATCAATATCAATCAAGCAGGACGTAGGGTTTTACCTCCATCAAGAGGGCCTGAACCTGGGTAAACATCGTGTCCCTTGTCTTCTGTTACCATCTGCCTAGACACACAGTTCGGGACCCCCTACCCGAGATCCGCCGGTTTTGACACCGACACTCCCACTCGGGGGCTTAGCTGCGAATCCGTTTTCGCCTAAGTGTTTGAAATCCTACCGAGTGGTGAGCCAGCCTCCCACTCGGGGGCTTAGCCGCGAATCCATTTCGCCTAAGTGTTTGAAATCCTACCGAGTGGTGAGCCAGCCTCCCACGCGGGGGCTTAGCTGCAGTCCAAGTACTCGCCTAAGTGTTTAAAATCCTACCGAGTGGTGAGCCAGCCTCCCACTCGGGGGCTTAGATGCAGTCCAAGTACTCGCCTAAGTATTCAATACAATGTGTACTTTTTAAGGATGACGAGGTACAGATCAACTGCTGCCTTCTCCTTCAGAGCTACGACACAAAAAAATCCTCCCACTCGGAGGCTTAGCTGCAGTCCAGTACTTTCCTAAGTTTGAAAAATCCTACCGAGTGGAGAGCAAACCTCCCACTCGGAGGCTTAGCTGCAGTCCAAGTACTCGCCTAAGTGTTTAAAATCCCACCGAGTGGAGAGCAAACCTCCCACTCGGGGGCTTAGCTGCAGTCCAAGTACTCGCCTAAGTGTTTAAAATCCTACCGAGTGGAGAGCGAACCTCCCACTCGGGGGCTTAGCCGCAGTCCGGTACTCGCCTAAGTATCTGAAAATCCTACCGAGTGAAGAGCAACCCTCCCACTCGGGGGCTTAGCTGCAGTCCAGTACTCGCCTAAGTAAAGGTGCAGGTCGAATGTTACCTTCTCCTTCGGAGCTGCGCCACAAGTACAACATGCATTCCATCCCGATCCGCAAGGACGACGAGGTGCAGGTCGACTGTTACCTTTCTCCTTTGGAGCTACGCCACATGTACAATCTGTGCTCCATCCCTACCTGCAAGAACAATGAAGAGCAGGTTGACTGGATCCACCTCAGGGCTGCATCTCAAGCACTGAAGTGTATTCCGAGTGAAGAACAAAGTTCGCTCAAAGGCAAATGAAAGCATATTCGATGATAAGCCAAGTTCAGAAGTACTCAGGCGTCGAGCCTGTTAAAGTTTATCGGTTACAAGACCACTCGGCATTCCGAGGCAAATTTAAGACGAAGCATAGAAGTTTTTTACTCCTCAGGTGGAGGACTGGAAGGCGCGACAAACTGGTCCAGGTCGATCCCATCAGCGATCCGAGTGGCAGCAGCAATGAAAGTCTCCATGAAAGATTGGAAGTCGTACTTCTTGGTATTAGCAACTTTGATGGACGCCAGCTTTTCCACTCGCGCCTCCTTGCTGTGAACGCGGACCAGGGACGGAGCAACATCAGCGCCACACCTGGCAGAAGATTTTTTCCATTCCTGCACTTGACTTGGAACGTCATTTAGTCGAGTCATTAAAGACTGGAGGTCATTTTGAAGCGTCTCGTCTGGCCAGAGTGTCGACACCGCAGCCTTCAGTCGAGCGAGGTAGTCCACCACAACAACGACACGAGACTCCAGCCGGAGCACATTCATGGCGGCTTCATCCTTCACGGGAGAGTTAATGGGGTCCAGGCTTGTCTCCACTCGACTAGTCTCTTCCTCAAAGTTCTGACAGAATTCTGCAAACACAACTCGAGTTCAAGCTAATAGTTCTATGATGAGTCAGTGATAACAAGTCAATCGGATAACAGGAATTACCTTCAAGCATGAGGAATAACTTCTTGGCGAGCCCTCCTAGATAAGCCTCCAAATCGTTTCTCTTCCCCGCCAGTTGGCCAGCCTTGTCGCTCAGAGCTATCTTGTCGTTTTTCAGTCGGCTAACCTCCTTGTTAGCCGCATCGAGAGCAGCTTTCAGATTGGCGTTCTCTTCTTCAAGTTTTCCGACTGAAGACAGCTTTTCTTCCGCGAGCTTGGTTTTGTTCAAAGCCGTTTTCTGTGCCTCGGCAAGGTCATGATCCTTCTTATTCAGAGCCTCCTCCATTTTGTCTGCAAAATGACAGTGAGATCAGAATTAGGAAGGGACAGAAAGACAAAGACAGTCGTCAAGTTCTCACCAGCCATACCTTTTGCTTCGTCTCGCCTTCTCGCAAGTTCTCCTGAGCAAGCTTCAAGTCAAGGTTGAGTTGGATCTGTTTGTTTTCCAATTCAGTATAGCGAGCCACAAGCTCGCAGGATTTCTGCGAAGAATCAATCGACGGACATCAAAGATAGGACTAAGAAAAATCATTGTGTTTCTAAGACTACAGCCGAATCAAAATATTCGACAGTAGTCTTGGGGACTACACCCAGTGTGTGCACTTAGCGTGCCCCCACTGGTCATGCCGACTCGGTTCGATCAGTCGACCGTAAGAGACAAAAAGGGTTATGATCCCAAACCATAGCTAACTATCAGCAGTCAGCCTCGGTAAAAAAAAGAGAGAGAGTTCTTCAAACTACGGTCGACTGCCAGGAGTCCACCATACTCTCGGGGACTACACCCAGTGGGTGCACTCAGCGTTCCCCCACCGGTTTCAAGATTCCATTCGACATGGTCCGACCAGACCGAGTGAAGAAGTTAACAAAGAAATTCAAAGTATAAAGACTACTACGATGCCCAGTGATCCACCATAGTCTCGAGGACTACACCCAGTGGGTGCACTCAGCGTGCCCCCACCAATCCAAAAATTCAATCGACACACCCTGTGGGTGTATAGATACGAAGATCTTCAGAAAGAAGAGTTTCCAGGTAGCATATCCTAACAGAACAAGTGGTGATCAACTAACCTGGACATTGCTCTGAAGAGCTGAGCTGGCATCATAGGCCGCCTGGCTGGCCTCCCGGACCACCTTCACTTGCTCCATCATGATCCCCGCCTGGCGTATAGCTTCCTGAGCATCACCCACTTGGTCCTCCGGGACGTGGTGTGTGGCGAAAAGGGAGGGTGGATCAGCAGTCGACGATGAAGGCCAGATACTCGTCAGCGGCACAGCGAAAGACACAGAAGTCCGAGTGATGTTGCCACCCTCATGAACCAGCGTCTCAGGCACTGATACAACCTGAGCGGTCTTGCCAGCAGGCACCTTTTTATTCCTCCTCCGCCTCAACAGCGCTTCATCGTCATCATCAGGGAGATCAATGACATGAGGAGGGACTGCAAGAAAGATTCAAAGTTAAAAACGGAAGTCCAGTCGACCAAAAGCGAAACTACAGATATCATACCAAGGTTAGAGGTGGCAGCATCTTCCATCTCCTGGTCTTCATTCCTGGCTGAGGTCTCGGAGGTAGCAGCGCTGCAGGTTTCAGAAATTAGTTGATCAGTCAACAAGTCGACCAAAAGTGTGTCCGTGCCAAGCAGGAAAACAAAAATTCTGCTGTACCCGGAAATGGTGGGAATGGCCATCCTCATCTTGGGCAAAGCCTTCGTCGGCTTTGATGGCGTCGCTCGGGGTTGCTTCGGCGCTTTTTCAATCGGCGCCGGAGACGTCATCCGAGGGCGTTTAAATCCGATCGCCGACAAGCGCGAGAAGCCTTGCCACGCCGACAGCGGGGTCATGGGTGAGCTTGGATCGCCTTTCCATGCGAGGAGGGTCGACTTCTTCCTCCTCTTCCTCCTCCTCCTCTTCGCCGGAGCTGTCGTCATCTTCGTCCTCCGCACCATCAGATTGCCATTCCTCCTGGCTTTCACCTCCGCTCCCTTCCTCCTCGTCTGGTTCTTGCGCCCTGTTGGGCATCGAGTACATCTCAGTGGTGGCCTGGAAGACAACAAACAAGACAAAAGTCAATCAACCGATTTTAAGCAAACAAGATGGAGAAAGCAGGATCACAGTCAAAGATGCAGGATGGGACTTTGTCTACGTCGTATGACTGGTCGAGTGGGGGGATCCTCCTGGCTCCTCGAGGGTTATCCTTGTTTCCTGTGATGCCCGCAAGACACCTTTCTAGCATGGCATCCTCGATCTCCTCCGGGTGGATCCGAGTGGTGTCCTCAGTGCCAGAGTACAACCACATCGGATGGTCTCGGGCTTGAAGCGGCTGGATGCGTCGTCGAAGGAAGACCTCCAAGAGATCCATATACATTACCCGTCTCGAATGAGCTGGACAACTCGTTCGACCAACACCTTCACCTGCGCCTTCTCTTCCGGGATCACCTTCAAAGAAGATGGTTTGCTCACTCGGTCCATGGAAAAGCGAGGGAGTCGATTCGCTCACTGGCGTTGGCTGGTCCTTGCGATAGAACCAAGTCGACCGCCATCCACGGATGACTCGGGTAAGATCATGGACTGAAAAGAACTTTTCCCTCTCATTTGAACCCCAAGACCCCCACACATCTGAATCACTTGAGTTCTCTCGTCACTCGGATTGGCCTTTTTCACCGTCTGGGAGCGACAAGTGAAAATGTGCTTGAAAACGCCCCAATGAGGCCGACAACCCAAGAAATTCTCGCGCAGAGACACGAAAGCAGCGAGATACACGATGGAGTTGGGAGTGAAGTGGTGAAGTTGTGCCCCAAAGAAGTTCAGAAATCCCTGAAAGAAAGGGTGAGGCGGCAGAGAAAACCCACGGTCGACATGGGTGGCCAAGAGAACACACTCACCCTCCAGAGGTTGTGGCGTCCACTCCTTCCCCAGGATCCGCGCTGTTCCATGGAGGATCCGTCCTTCATTGGCCATGTCGTCGAGATCCTTCTGGCTGATCGTCGAGCGGATCCAGTCGCCCTAGATCCAGCCCTGCGGCAAGCCGGCCCTCGACGAAGATCCGCCCAGACTGGTCGCTCTTCGCCTTCGCCGTCGCCTTCTTCGCCCGCTCCAAAACCGCCGTCTTCTCCTTCACCATTGTCGCCGGTGGAACGCACACGGAACAGCAGCGCTGAGGTGGAATCGCACGCGGCGGATGAATCTGGAGAAGGGAGAAGGAAAGGGGAATGCACTGTTCAAAAAAACCCCGTGCAGGGCCTTATATGAGGTTGCTTCCGAGTGACTGACTGGTAGGCCCGGATGATCCTGTCAAATCCCGCAACAGTCGCCCTGTGCGATACATGGCGAAAAAGGTGGCGTGGAGTCCCTGCCTTATCCCGTCTGATTACCACGGCTTCCTCCGCCCCGCTCGTTTCCCGAAAATTCGAATCCCGCTAAATCCGCACGCCACAGAGCAAATCGTCAGACAGAAGATTTCCTCCATCCTGTCACTCAGAGTTCTCCAAGTACGAAAAACACACTCGACAGATACAAAGAATGGATCAAGGCGACTGAAAAAGAAGTTGAAGCCGTCACCTAAGCTTATTGATCCAGGACAAGACGTGTTCATCGCACGAAAAGTGGGTCGGAAGAGTTCTCAACTCCTTCCCCACTCAAACCTCGATCCATTCGGGGGCTACTAATGAAGTCAAGTACCTTGGGTAGGGTCATGAACCTGTCCAAGATACCCTCCCCAAGGACATCTCTTGAAGAAAACACCTTTCAGTCGACCTGGAAGGATTCCACTCGACCATCAGCCAACCATTCGACCGCCCGGAAGATCTACAATCGATGCACGCATAAGCGGTCGGTCATTAAGTGGCTTTATGGTCATCATAGCACTTTATATGGGACGTTACCAAGAACTCCCTCTCTTAATGTACCTTAATCCCTACATAGCGAAATTTGGAGGGTCTGCAAACTCTATATAAGCCACCCCTCCTCGGTGTAAAGGGTTCGCAGCCCTATAACTCATACGCACATAATACGATCGACCGCCTCCGGGCTCGAGACGTAGGGCTGTTACTTCCTCCGAGAAGGGCCCGAACTTCGTAAACATCTTGCGTATACAACTACTCCATAGCTAGGATCTTGCCTCTCCATACCTACCCTCCATTCTACTGTCAGACTTAGAACCACGACAATATGTGAATGACATATTGTTGATAGGAAATAATGTAGAATTTTCTGGAAAGCATAAAGGAGTATTTGAAAGGAGTTTTTTAAAGAAAGACCTCGCTAAAGCTGCTTACATATTGAGCATCAAGATCTATAGAGATAGATCAAGACCCTTGATAAGTTTTTTCAATGAGTACATACCTTGACAAGATTTTGAAGTAGTTCAAAATGGAACAGTCAGAGAAAGAGTTCTTGCCTGTGTTACAAGGTGTGAAATTGAGTAAGACTCAAAGCCCGACCACGGCAGAAGATAGAAAGAGAATGAAAGTCATTCCCTATGCCTCAGCCATAGGTTCTATAAAGTATGCCATGCTGTGTACCAGATCTATTGTATACGCTACACTGAGTTTGGCAAGGGAGTACAATAGTGATCTAAGAGTAGATCACTGAACAGCGGTCAAAATTATCAGTAGAATAAGAATATGTTTCTCGATTATGGAGGTGACAAAAGGTTCGCCGTAAAGGGTTACGTCGATGCAAGTTTTGACACTGATCCAGATGAAGTCTCAATCTGGATACATATTGAAAGTGGGAGGAATTAGCTAAAGTAGTTCCATGCAGAGCATTGTAGACATAGAAATTTGCAAAATACATATGGATCTGAATTTTGGCAGACCCTTTGAGTAAACTTCTCTCACAAGCAAAACATGATCTCATTTTAGTACTCTTTGGGTGTTAATCACATAGCGATGTGAACTAGATTACTGACTCTAGTAAACCCTTTGAGTGTTGGTCACATGGCGATGTGAACTATGGGTGTTAATCATATAGTGATGTGAACTATTGGTGTTAAATCACATGGCGATGTGAACTAGATTATTGACTCTAGTGCAAGTGGGAGACTGAAGGAAATATGCCCTAGAGGCAATAATAAAGTTGTTATTTATATTTCCTTATATCATGATAAATGTTTATTATTCATGCTAGAATTGTATTAACCGGAAACTTAGTACATGTGTGAATACATAGACAAACAAAGTGTCACTAGTATGCCTCTTATTGACTAGCTCGTTGAATCAAAGATGGTTAAGTTTCCTAGCCATGGACATGAGTTGTCATTTGATTAACGGGATCACATCATTAGAGAATGATGTGATTGACTTGACCCATTCCGTTAGCTTAGCACTTGATTGTTTAGTATGTTGCTATTGCTTTCTTCATGACTTATACATGTTCCTATGACTATGAGATTATGCAACTCCGAATACCGGAGGAACACTTTGTGTGCTACCAAAGCGTCCTGGCAACGTAACTGGGTGATTATGAAGGTGCTCTACAGGTGTCTCCGATGGTACTTGTTGAGTTGGCATAGATCAAGATTAGGATTTGTCACTCCGATTGTCGGAGAGGTATCTCTGGGCCCTCTCGGTAATGCACGTCACTATAAGCCTTGCAAGCAATGTGACTAATGAGTTAGTTGCGGGATGATGCATTACGGAACGAGTAAAGAGACTTGCCGGTAAAGAGATTGAACTAGGTATTGAGATACCGACAATCAAATCTCGGGCAAGTAACATACCGATGACAAAGGGAACAATGTAGGTTGTTATGCGGTTTGACCGATAAAGATCTTCGTAGAATACGTAGGAGCCAATATGAGCATCCAGGTTCCGCTATTGGTTATTGACCGGAGATGTGTCTCGGTCATGTCTACAGAGTTCTCGAACCCGTAGGGTCCGCACGCTTAACGTTTGGTGACGATTTGTATTATGAGTTATTTGATTTGATGTACTGAAGGTAGTTCGAAGTCCCAGAGGAGATCGGTGACGTAATGAGGAGTCTCGAAATGGCCGAGACGTAAAGATCGATATATTGGACGACTCTATTCGGACATCGGAAAGGTTTCGAGTGATTCGGGTATTTTCTGGAGTACCAGAGAGTTACGGGAATTCGTATTGGGCCTTAATGGGCCATACGGGAAAGGAGAGAAAGCCCTCAAAAGGTGGCTGCACCCCTCCCCATGGTCTGGTCCGAATTGGACTAGGGAGGGGGGGGGGCGCCCACTTCCTTCCTTCTCCTTTTCCCTTCCCTTTTTTCTATTCCATGTGGGAAGAGGAATCCTACTAGGACTAGGGAGTCCTAGTAGGACTCCACACTTCTGGGGCGCCCTAGGGGCTGGTCGGCCTCCCCTCCTCCATCCTTTATATACGGGGGTAAGGGGGCACCTCTAGACACACAAGTTGATCTGTTGATCTATTCCAGCTGTGTGTGGTGCCCCCCTCCACCATATTCCACTTCGTTCATATCATAGCGGTGCTTAGGCGAAGCCCTGCGTCGGTAGCAACATCATCACCATCATCACGCCGTCGTGCTGAAGAAACTCTCCCGTGAAGCTCTGCTGGATCGGAGTTCGCAGGACGTCATCGAGCTGAACGTGTGCTGAACTCGGAGGTGCCGTACGTTCGATACTTGGATCGGTCGGATCGTGAAGACGTACGACTACATCAACCGTGTTCTGCTAACGCTTCCGCTTTCGGTCTACGAGGGTACGTCAACAACACTGTCCCCTCTCGTTGCTATGCATCACCATGATCCTACGTGTGCGTAGGAATTTTTTGAAATTACTACATTTCTCAAAAGAATTTGGGGCGAAATAGGAGTATTAAACAAGTCAGATTTGCTAAGATCGAGCGAGCTTGGATCGCATTTGAAAAATATGAATCGCCTCTGCATACAACAGAAAGCCGGCACTGGATTGCCGCATGCTGAGCATGGTCGGGCTCAAATGGGGGGCTCCAAACAACCAAATACAGCTCCTGCCCTAGCATTCCCCCATCCAACGCTGACATTTTCCCACACTTCCGGGTTCCACGTCTACGACGAACGCCGGTGCACATGCAGTGCAGGTCGTGCACTAAGCACAGACAAGTTCCAATGGCCGCTTCCTCTACCCCCTCACTCTCACCGCCATGGAATAGAACGACGACACGTTCAGACAGCGGCAAGAAACTAGCATATACCTCCTTCTTCTTCCAACTGTCCCATCAAGTTCTCCTCATGGGGCAAGTCCTCGTTCAAGTAAGTAGGAGGATCCAGTTCGAGTGGATCTGTAGGAAACCATGCATAGATACAATTATTTTCTTCTATAACAAAGTTCAAACAGCAGCAAGGGTTAGCATGTACCTTCTTCCAACAGTTGTTTCCAGCCTTCCTCGCAGGGTAAGTTCTCGTTCATGTAAAGAAGTGGACCGAGTCCGAGTGGAGGTGCAGGTTGGCCTCCATCTGCTTCCAACAGTTGTTCTGCTTTCAACGGTTGTTTCAAGTCCTCCTCACGCTCAGCCGGGGCTCCTTTGATCTCCAGCTCCAACTCCATGTTAAGTTCATTGTCCATCTGACCGACAACAAGAACAAGGAAATACATGTTAAATTCACATTGGGTTTTTGATGAATCTTGGATGAAAAAGGAGTATTAAACAAGTCAGATTGGTAAGATCAAGCGAGCTTGGATCGCATTTGAAAAATACGAATCGCCTCTGCATACAATAGAATGCCGGCACTGGATTGCCGCGTGCTGAGCACGGCCAGGCTCAAATGGGGGGCTCCAAACAACCAAATATAGCTCCTGCCCTAGCATTCCCCCATTCAACTCTGACATTTTCCCACATTTCCGGGTTCCACCGTCTACGGCGAACGCCGGTGCACATGCAGTGCAGGTCGTGCATTGAGCATGGACAAGTTCCAATGGCAGCTTCCTCTGCCCCCTCACTCTCGCCGCCATGGAATAGAACCACGACACGTACTCGTCTGCTCCCTCTCCCCCCCTACCGTATACTCCATAGTCAGGAAACATGCATAGATACAGTTGTTTTCTTCTGTAACAAAGTTCAGACAACAGTAAGAAACTAGCATGTACCTCCTTCTTCTTCGAACATTTATTTCAAGTTCTCCTCGCAGGGCAAGTTCTCGTTCAAGTAAGTAAGAGGATCCAGTTCGAGTGGATCTGTAGGAAACCATGCATAGATACAGTTGTTTTGTTCTGTAACCAAGTTCAAACAACAACAAGGGTTAGTATGTATGTTCTTCTAACATTTCTTCGAGCCTTCCTCGCAGGGTAAGTTCTCGTTGATATGAAGAAGTGGACCAAGTCCGAGTGGAGGTGTAGGTTGTCCTCCATATGCTTCCAACACTTTTTCTTCTTCCTACAGTTGTTTCAAATCCTCCTCACGCTCAGTCGGGTCTCCTTTGATCTCCAACTCCAATTCCATGGAAAGTTCATTGTCCACTTGTCCGATAGCAAGAAAAAGGAAATACATGTTAAATTCACATTGGGTTTTTGATGAATCTGGGGTGAAATAGGAGTATTAAACAAGTCAGATTTGCTAAGATCAAGCGAGCTTGGATCGCATTTGAAAAATACGAATTGCCTCTTCATACAACAGAAAGCCGGCACTGGATTGCTGCGTGCTGAGCACGACCGGGCTCAAATTAGGGGCTCCAAACAACCAAATACAGCTCCTGCCCTAGCATTCCCCCATCTAACTCTAAAATTTTCCCACACTTCCGGGTTCCACCATCTACGGCGGACGTCGGTGCACATGCAGTGCAGGTCGTGCACAGAGCACGGACAAGTTCCAATGGCAGCTTGCTCCGCCCCCTCACTCGCGCCGCCATGGAATAGAACCACGGCACGTACTCGTCTGCCCCCTACCCCTCCCGTGTACTCCATAGTCTGAAACCATGCATAGATACAGTTGTTTTCTTTTGTAATAAAGTTCAGACAGCAGCAAGAAACTAGCATGTACCTCCTTCTTTTTCCAACATTTCTTTCAAGTTCTCCTCGCAGGGCAAGTTCTCGTTCAAGTAAGTAAGAGGCTCCAGTTTGAGTTGATCTGTAGGAAACCATGCATAGATACAGTTGTTTTCTTCTGTAACAAAGTTCAAAAAACAGCAAGGGTTAGCATGTATCTTCTTCTAACAGTTTTTTCGATCCTTCCTCGCAGGATATGTTCTCGTTCATGTGAAGAAGTGGACCGAGTCCGAGTGGAGGTGCAGAGGTTGGCCTCCATATGCTAACAATAGTTTTTCTTCTTCCAACAGTTGTTTCAAATCCTCCTCACGCTCAGCCGGGGCTCCTTTGATCTCCAGCTCCAACGCCACGGAAAGTTCATTGTCCATCTAACCGACAGCAAGAACAAGGAAATACATATTAAATTCACATCGGGCTTTTGATGAATCTGGGGCGAAATAGGAGTATTAAACAAGTCAGATTTGCTAAGATCAAGCGAGCTTGGATCGCATTTGAAAAATACGAATCGCCTCTGCATACAACAGAAAGCCGACCTTTGGATTGCAGCGTCTTTGAGCACGGCCGGGCTCAAATGGGGGGCTCCAAACAACCAAATACAGCTCCTGCCCTAGCATTCCTCCATCCAACTCTGACATTTTCCCAAACTTACGGGTTCCACCGCCTACGGCGGACGCCGGTGCACATGTAGTGCAGGCCGTGCACTGAGCATGGACAAGTTCCAATGGCATCTTCCTCCGCCACCTCACTCTCGCCGCCATGGAATAGAACCACGACACGTACTCGTCTGCCCCCTCCCCCCTCCCGTCTACTCCAAAGTCAGAAACAATGCATATCTACGGTTGTTTTCTTCTGTAACAAAGTTCAGACAGCAGCAAGAAACTAGCATGTACTTCCTTCTTCTTCCAACATTTATTTCAAGTTCTCCTCGTAGGGCAAGTTCTCGTTCAAGTAAGTAAGAGGATCCAGTTCCAGTGGATCTGTAGGAAACCATGCATAGATACAGTTGTTCTCTTCTGTAACAAAGTTCAGACAACAGCAAGGGTTAGCATGTATCTTCTTCTAACAGTTTTTCGAGCCTTCCTCGCAGGGTAAGTTCTCGTTCATGTGAAGAAGTGGACCGAGTCCGAGTGGAGGTGCAGGTTGGTCTCCATATGCTTCCAACAGTTTTTCTTCTTCCAATACTTGTTTCAAATCCTCCTCACGCTCATCCGGGGCTCCTTTGATCTCCAGCTCCATGGAAAGTTTAGTGTCCATCTGACCGACAACAAGAACAAGGAAATACATGTTAAATTCACATTGGGTTTTTGAAACAAGTCATATTTGCTAAGATAAAGCGAGCTTGGATCACATTTGAAAAATACGAATCGCCTCTACATACAACAGAAAGCCGGCACTGGATTGCCGCGTGCTGAGCACGGCCGGGCTCAAATGGGGGGCTCCAAACAACCAATTATAGCTCCTGCCCTAGCATTCCCCCATCCAACTCTGACATTTTCCCACACTTTCAGGTTCCACCGTCTACGGCGGACGCCGGTGCACATGCGGTGCAGGACGTGCACTGAGCACAGACAAGTTCCAATGGCAGCTTCCTCTGCCCCCTCACTCTCGCCGCCCTGGAATAGAACCATGACACGTACTCATCTGCCCCCTCCCCCCTCCCGTCTACTCCAAAGTAACAAACCATGCATAGATACAAATGTTTTCTTCTGTAACAAAGTTCAAACAGCGGCAAGAAACTAGCATGTACCTCCTATTTCTTCCAACAGTTCTTTCAAGTTCTCCTCGCGGGGCAAGTTCTCATTCAAGTAAGTAGGAGGATCCAGTTCGAGTGGATCTGTAGGAAATCATGCATAGATACAATTGTTTTTTTTCTATAACAAAGTTCGAACAACAGCATGGGTTAGCATGTACCTTCTTCCAATAGTTGTTTCCAGCCTTCCTCGCAGGGTAAGTTCTCGTTCATGTAAAGAAGTGGACCGAGTCCGAGTGGAGGTGCAAGTTGGCCTCCATCCGCTTCCAATAGTTGTTTCAAGTCCTCCTCATGCTCAGCCGGGGCTCCTTTGATCTCCAGCTCCAACTCCATGGTAAGTTCATTGTCCATCTGACCGACAACAAGAACAAGGAAATACATGTTAAATTCACATTGGGTTTTTGATGAATCTTGGATGAAAAAGGAGTATTAAACAAGTCAGATTGGTAAGATCAAGCGAGCTTGGATAGCATTTGAAAAATACGAATCGGCTCTGCATACAATAGAAAGCAGGCGCTGGATTGCCGCGCGCTGAGCAAAGCTGTGCTCAAATGGGGGGCTCCAAACAACCAAATACAGCTCCCGCCCTAGCATTCCCCTATCCAACTCTAACATTTTCCCACACTTCCGGGTTCCAGCCGTCTACGGCGGACGTCGGTGCACATGCAGTGCAGGCCGTGCACTGAGCACGGACAAGTTCCAATGGAAGCTTCCTTTGCCCCCTCACTCCCGCAGCCATGGAATAGAACCACATCGCGTACTTGTGTGCCCCCCCCCACCCCACGTCTGCTCCAAAGTCAGGAACCATGCATAGATACAAATGTTTTCTTCTGTAACAAAGTTCAGGCAGCAGCAAGAAACTAGCATGTACCTCCTTCTTCTTCCAACTGTTTTTTCAAGTTCTCCTCGCGGGGCAAGTTCTCGTTCAAGTATGTAGGAGGATCCAGTTCGAGTGGATCTGTAGGAAACCATGCATAGATACAGTTGTTTTCTTCTCTCACAAAGTTCAAACAGCAGCAAGGGTTAGCATGTACCTTCTTCCAACAGTTGTTTCCAGCCTTCCTCATAGGGTAAGTTCTCGTTCATGTTAAGAAGTGGACTGAGCCCGAGTGGAGGTGCAGGTTGGCCTCCATCTGCTTCCAACAGTTCTCCTTCTTCCAAGAGCTGTTTAAAGTCCTCCTCACGCTCAACCGGGGATCCTCTGGTCTCCAGCTCCAACTCCCTGAACATGAAGTGCAGGCCATGCACTGAGTACGGACAAGTTCCAATGGCAGCTTCCTCCGCCCCCTCACTCTCGCCGCCATGGAATAGAACCACGACACCTACTCGTCTGCCCCCTTGATACGTCTCCGTCGTATCTATAATTTTTTATTGTTCCATGCCAATATTATTCAACTTTCATATACTTTTTGGCAACTTTTTATACTATTTCTGGGACTAACATATTGATCCAGTGCCCAGTGCCAGTTCCTGTCTGTTGCATGTTCTTGGTTTCGCAGAATATCCATATCAAACAGAGCTCAAATGGGATAAAAACGGACAGAGCTTATTTTTGGAATATTTGGAAATCTAGGAGAAAGATCAACGCGAAACGGTGTCTGAGGTGGGCACGAGGTAGGGGGGCGCGCCCCTGACCCTCGTGGGCCACCCGTAAGGCAGTTGATGCCCTTCTTCGGCCGCAAGAAAGCTAATTTTTGGTAAAAAAATCCGGGCGAAGGTTTCAATCCAATCGGAGTTATGGATCTCCATATATACACGAAACGGTGAAAGGGCAGCAGAACAGAACGCAGAAACAAAGAGAGACAGAGACACAGATCCAATCTCGGAGGGGCTCTCGCCCCTCCCATGCCATGGAGGCCAAGGACCAGAGGGGAAACCCTTCTCCCCTCTAGGGAGGAGGTCAAGGAAGAGGAAGACGAAGCGGCCCCCTCTCCCCTTCTCTTCCGGTGGCGCCGGAACGCTGTCATGGCCATCATCATCATCACCGCGATCTTCACCAACACCTCCGCCATCTTCACCCACACCTCCATCACCTTCCCCCCTCTATCTATAGCGGTCCACTCTCCGGCAACCCGCAGTACCCTCTACTTGAACATGGTGCTTTATGCTTCATATTGTTATCCAATGATGTGTTGCCATCCTATGATGTCCGAGTAGATTTTCGTTGTCCTATCGGTGGTTGATGAATTGCTATGATTGATTTAATTTGCTTGCGGTTATGTTGCTGTCCTTTGGTGCCCATCATATGAGCGTGCGCGTGGATCACACCTTAGGGTTAGTTGTATGTTGATAGGATTATGTATTGGAGGGCAAGAGTGACAAAAGCTTCAACCTAGCATAGAAATTGATGCATACGGGATTGAAGGGGGACCAATATATCTTAATGCTATGGTTGGGTTTTACCTTAATGAGCGTTAGTAGTTGCGGATGCTTGCTAATAGTTCCAATCATAAGTGCATAGAATTCCAAGTCAGGGATGACATGCTAGCAGTGGCCTCTCCCATATAATACTTGCTATCGGTCTAGTAAAGTAGTCAATTGCTTAGGGATAATTTCGCAACTCCTACCACCACTTTTCCACACTCGCTATATTTACTTTTTTGCTCTTAACTTATAGCAGCCCCTAGTTTTATTTTCGTGCTTTTTATATTCGTGCAAATCTATCCGAAAACACCTACAAAGTACTTATAGTTTCATACTTGTTCTAGGTAAAGCGAACGTCAAGCGTGCGTAGATTTGTATCGGTGGTCGATAGAACTTTAGGGAATATTTGTTCTACCTTTAGCTCCTCGTTGGGTTCGACACTCTTACTTACCGAAAACTGTTGCGATCCCCTATACTTGTGGGTTATCACCCCTCCTCCTCATCTGCTCCAAAGTCAGAAACCATGCATAGATATAGTTGTTTTCTTCTGTAACAAAGTTCAGACAGCAGCAAGAAACTAGCATGTACCTCCTTCTTACAATGGTTCTTTCAAGTTCTCCTCGCAGGGCAAGTTCTCGTTCAAGTAATCAAGAGGATCCAGTTCGAGTGGATCTATAGGAAACCATGCATAGATAAAGTTGTTTTCTTCTATAACAAAGTTCAGACTGCAGCAAGGGTTAGCATGTACCTTCTTCCAACAGTTGTTTCCAGCCTTCCATGCAGGGTAAGTTCTCGTTCATGTAAAGAAGTGGATCGAGTCTGAGTGGAGGTGCAGGTTGGCCTCCATCTGCTTCCAACAGTTGTTTCAAGTCCTCCTCATGCTCAGCCAGGGCTCCTTTGGTCTCCAGCTCCAACTCCATGGAAAGATCAGTGTCCATCTGACAGACGGCAAGAACAAGGAAATACATACTAAATTCACATTGGATTTTTGATGAATCTGGGGAGAAATGGGAGTATTAAACAAGTCAAATTTGCTAAGATCAAGTGAGCTTGGATCGCATTTGAAAAATACGAATTGGCTCTGCATACAACAGAAAGCAGGCGCTTTATTGTCGCACGTTGAGCACGGCCGGATTCAAATGGGGGGCTCCAAACAACCAAATACAGCTCCCGCCCTAGCATGCCCCCATCCACTCTGATATTTTCTCACACTTTCGGGTTCCGGCCGTCTACGGCAGACGCCCGTGCACATGCAGTGCAGGCCGTGCACTGAGCACGGACAGGTTCCAATGGCAGCTTCCTCCACCCCCTCACTCTTGCTGCCATGTAATGGAACCACGACACCTACTTGTCTGCCCCCTCCCCCTGCCTCTTGTTTGGCATGTCTCATCACTTCCGGCCATGCACGGAGGATGTCGGTGCTGGCGCGCTAGACCTCTGTTTCATCTTCATCCGCCTCTGCACCGCGCCCACCTGCTCCTTCACCATGGTCACCGCCTTGAGCGGAGCTCTCTCTCCTTTCCATCCTCCTCCTCCTCCACCTCGCTCTCGCCACGATCGCACTCGTCGTCCGCCTCCCTGCACTGGACGCACCTCGCCGCCACTCCCCGACGGCGTCCTCCGCCTTGTCCGCGAGCTCGAGGTCGAGCTCGGCCGCTGTCAGGACCCCGATTCCAAGTCACATCGATCTAGCCGGTAACACCTCATATCACTTTTGCGGCTCGACGCAAGACGGTATTCTACGGTGTCGCCTTTACCATGGCCGGGACCGTTTATGCGCCTTTTGGCTCACGTATATGAAGCGTCGCTAGCATCCATATGACAGAGAACCCGGGCCGACATGGCTAGTCGTGAACCCAAAGCGGCACTAACCCATGGGGACAGGCATACATGAATCACATCAAGCATACCAAGCATTTCAAACATACACACAATATGCTCGATATGTGTAAATACAACATGGCATCACAACATAACTCTACGACTCAAATATTTATTCATTAGGCTCCGAGGAGCGAGATATTACAAACATGGGTCTCTCGACCCAGCATTTAGAGCATACAAGGCAAACACATGCGGAAGCTTAACATGTCTGAGTACAGACATCTACAAATGAAAAAGGCTTAGAAGCCTGACTATCCACAAGATCCTGCCGAGGCACAAGATCATAGCTGAGGTAACAAGCTAAACGTCGAAGTCCACGTGGAACTACTAGTGAGACTGAAGTCTCTCTACAAAAACATAAAATAGGCAAACGTGAGTACAAATGTACTCAGCAAGACTTACATCAGAACTAACTACATATGCATCATTATCAACAAAGGGGGTGGTGGAGTTTGACTGCAGCAAGCCAGCTTTGACTCAGTGGCTATCCTAACTACGACTGCAAGTAACTCTTTTGAGGTGGCGCACACGAGTCCACATATTCACCATATCAATACACCACTATGGATCCGCTCCCGTCTCCCTACGAGAACTCCATCCATAGCACCCACGCTTATCTTGCGCATTTTAGAGTATCCACTTTCACTTGTCTATGAACTGTACAGGCAACCCAGAAGTCCTTTACCGCGGACACGGCTATTCGAATAGATAATGTTAACCCTGCAGGGGTGTACTTCTTCACGCACGCTCTCGCCACTTACCGCCATGTACACCTCGTGTATCTCGGCAACCTTCAAGCGGAAGCCTGGCGAGGGAGTCGGCCACGACCTAACTAACCACACAAGTCTCTAGTCCAGGTTTATCGCCTATTCGGGTTCCATCCGCAAGGAGATCCGGCCGGGGTGTCGCTCACGGCCCCAAACGATGTGTGCAGGGTTCCCAAGCCCACCTCGGCGGGTGGTTCTACGCTTGGTACACCGTGCCACGGTGCCTAGTCTGTCCCAAGCCCACCTGTACCGGGTGCCACTTGGTAGACTACTAACACTACCTACAAACACCAGAAACTAGTTGCAACTCCTGGACAGAGATCAGGTTGATTAATAAGTCGAGAGGGGCACTTAAGCATTCCAATGTGTGGTAGTAACTGTTCATGGATCACAAACACAGAACTCAGTTCCTGAGGACGGTTTCAATGAGACAACCCACCATGTACTCCTACATGGCCTCTCACCGCTACCTTTACCAGATCGTGTTCACACACTTAGCTCACACACAGTAGGACATGTTTACACGCCTCCAATTCATCCCCGATGAATCAGACCTGACTCAACTCTAAGCAGTAGCAGGCATGACAAACAAGCATGAATGAGTAGGCACATCGGGGCTCAAACAACTCCTACTCATGCTAGTGGGTTTCATCTATTCTTGTGGCAATGACAGGTCATGTAGAGGATAAAGGGGTTCAACTACCGCAGCAAGTAGCAGATGAATCATTGTTGTCCTAATGCAGTAAAAAGAGAGCAGGAGTGAGAGAGTGGGATTGTATCGAAATGAACAAGGGGGTTTTGCTTGCCTGGCACTTCTGAAGATAGTATAGTTCTTCATCGGTGTCATCGAACTCATCGTCGGAGGCACGTCTATCGAGAGGGACAAATACAAGCAGAGAAGGAGAACACAATCAATGCAGTGCACAACATGATGCATGATCATAACATGTCAATATGTTGTGTTTTGAGCTAATGCAACTAGCAACATGTTAAATGGAGTTGGTTTGAACCCTAGGTTCAAATTCAAACTCCATATGTGAGGATTAAAATGCCATTTATATGATTTGGCCTAAACAGCAGCCACAAGTTGTTCTAACATGCATGAAAACAGTATAGATGGATAGATTGGATTTTTCTGATCATTTTTCATATATAACTTATTTCATTTGGAGTTATGGTTGGATTTATATGATTTTTAGAAGTTTGGGATATTTTCTGAAATTAATAAATCATTTATGATTTATTTAGAACTCCAGAAAACATTTACTGCGTCAGCATGACGTATTAGTGACATCAGCAGGTCAACGGCCCGGTCAAACCTGACCGGTGGGGCCTATCGTCGATGACACAAAGTCACTCTGAGGTCGACATGTGGGACCTGGTCAAAGCTGACGTGGCCAAGTCAACGTTGACAGGCGGGGCCCACTATGGTTAGTGTTAATCTAAGAGAGAAATAATACTAATTAGTTTAGGCATTGGGACCCACATGGCAGTGGCTCTAGGGGTGGCTTAGCTGGGTCATTAGTGGCTAATGACGGCCACGTCATCAGTCACCGGAGTTGGACGCCGGCGACCAAACCCGACGGCGGAGGATCGCCGGGGTTGCTCGGGACAGCGCTATAGGCGTCGGCTCGACACGCTGGAAGTACCAGAGGGATGCCCATCCTCGCGCGCATCCAGGGGATCATGTGGGAAGCTGCGGGGTGGCCGGAGACGATGGCCACGGCAACCATGGCGGTGGCCGGAGCTCGGCTAGATGCGGGCGAGGCTGCGAGAATGCAGCGAGGCGGCTAAGGGGATCTGCGGCCTCCTAGTACATCTAGGAGCTCGCTAGGCTCGTCGGCTTGAGCGGAGCGGCACGGCAGCGCCATGCCCGGCGTCCATGGCGGACGGCGGTGCTCGGTACGGTGGCTAGCACGGCTACGGCGGGGGGAAAGACTACGGGGGAAGAGGGGAAAGCTAGTAGAGCTCACAGCGGTCTCGTAGGCGGTCTCAGTCGGCTTGGGGAGGCACGGACGGCGACGGATTTGACGGCGGTGATCTGCGGCACCGACAAGGAAGACGGCGTCGAGGGCAGCTCTGCAGGGCGTCCCGGCTTGCGTGGGTCGTCAGAGAGGTCGATGGCGATTCGGCGGAGCTTCTGGACACAGGCAGAGGATGAGGAGGGCTCGGTGGCTGCACGAATGGTGGACGGTGGCGACGGACTCCTCTCGGTGAGCACAGAAATGAGAGGGAGAGGGGCTAGAGCGAGGGAGAAGTGAGAGGGGGCTCGGGCGTCTGCATGCACGGGGTCAGGGAGGAGGACGAGCCTCCAGCGCGAAGCAGGAGGTGGCCCTCGCCTCCTGTGCGTGCGCCATGCACAATGCACACTGGCGAGAGGAAGGGGATGACTGGCATGTTGCCTGGTGGGCTGGGCCGCCAGCAACAGTGCCAGGCCACAAGTGAGACTTCTCTCTCTTCTCTGTTTTAAATGGTTTCTGTTTTCTATTGTTTGCCTCTGCTTTGAATTAGTAAAAATACTAATTCATTTTGTAAAATCCTGAAATAATTGTGGGCACTTTTGAAAATATTTCCAACAGCCCTCAAATGCCTTCAAGATTATTTGGACATTTAAAATATTTTATAGAATTTAAATGTCCAAATTCAAATACTTATGATTAATTCAAAAATCCAGAGTGTCCTAGAGAAGTGTGCACCATTTTTGTTAGAGGTTCTAGACCAAAACAAAAGTGATGAAAATTTATGAAGGGCATTTTGGGTTCATTGAAAAGATTTAATTTTGACCCTAGTTGAATTCATTTGGTGCTAGGGTTTAAGCATCCCCACTTCAAGTTTCATGAAAATTTAAACATGATGCACACATGAAGGGCTAGCCTAGGGCATACCAGAACTAGGGATGTGACGGCCATGGACACATCGCGCGCGCTGGTCTTCCTCTACCGCTGGCCTCCACATGTTCGGCTTTGTGCAGCAGCATCAAGCCGGAGACCCAAGCATCCATGTATGCAGCCATCCGCCGCTACCCGCTCAGAACACCGAAGGGAAGAAAAGAAAACCTCGAGGAGGTGAGCCAGCCAGGGGAGAGAGGGGAAGGGCACCGGTGGAGTGCGAGATGCCGGCATGGTGGCTTCCTTCAGCTTGGAGGTGGAGATGGAGCGAGCCTATTCGTTCGCAGGCGCAGCTAGACTTTGCAGCAGTGGGTACTACTTTCTCGTCCGGGTCTGGAGGTATAATAATTGTAGGATGGGAAGCCTCTGCAGTGATCCATTCATCAGTGGGCCCCACTAATGGATGGGTCACTATAAACACTAGTAGAAAAGGGGGCTTTCGTTCGGGCCTGGCCAGCCCATTAGTCCCGGTTCTGCCATGAACCGGGACCAATGGAGGCATTTGTCCCGGTTCGAGAGCCCAGGGGGCCGGCCGGGGCCTCGTGGGCATTGGTCCCGGTTCGTCTGGGCCCATTTGTCCCGGTTCTTGGCATGAACCGGGACCAATGGGCCTCGCTCCTGGCCCACAACAATTGGTCCCGGTTCGTGGCAAGAACCGGGACAGAAGGAAGGCCTTTAGTCTCGGTTCCATCCACGAACCGGGACAAATGAGTTGCCTATATATACCCCATCGTCGGGGAGCAGAGCACTCCACAGTGCTCTGTTTTTTGCTGGCCGGCGAGGGGGAGGGAATTGGGTGCTCTAGCTCACCTCCTATGCACATGAGGTGTTCGATGAAATGCCCGAGCCACAGTAGTTAAGCTTTCTCCTCTCGAAGCTGGACCTCCGAGCTCCATTTTTTTCGAGATTTGTCTAGGTTTATATTAGCGGTCCGTCACGCCCCGTCCCCGTCTTCACCGCCGTCAATCGCCCGCGCCGATCTTGTCTCCGGGACCACCATGGTGAGCCTCTTGTTCTTATCTTCTTTCTGAAAAAATTCTTACTTTACATAGATACTTGTCTAGTTTTCTTACTTTTGACACACATAATCTTATATTTAATAATTGGAGGCACCATACGAGGCTCTATGTTAATCGTCAAAAGTAAATATATTGTCCGTAAGATCTCCAAATTAATCATCTATAACCGTCGGATGAGGTATCATAGGAGTCCTTGGCTTCTGTCCCACGTGTACCTCATTTTTTATAAGAAAAAACAAAGTCTGCTGTCCCACGTCTACCTCTTTTTTAGAGAAAAGAAAAAGAAGGCAGATGTCCCACGAAAACCTCTTCTAGCGAAAAAAAACAACTACCTTGCAGATTTCTTCCTCCGCCAATCCTTCCGCCCGAGTAACAGATCGCTAGCGCAGCTCCTCCTCATCCGGTCCTCTTCCTCCTGTCCAGTCTGATCTCTTCCTCCGTCTAATCTGTAGTCTTCGGACAACAAATCATCTAAAGTGTTCCAACCAGCCTCTTTCTAATCTCCTTCCATGTTGAATCTCCAATACCCCAACTCCCAGCGACGATGAAATCCATGTTGGCTGAGGAGGAGGTCGTTCAATCCCCTCAACTTATATGTTTCGAGCAAACTGCAATTCACCTTTGAGGATGCAGTGCAGTAGGAGGCACATCAAATATAGTTTGAATCAGATCGGACAGTCACCTTTGTTGGCGATGCTTCAGATCCAGTGGAGAAACTATGAGCAGACAGACGTTACACTATTAGGGTTCATCGTCGGTCACTCCTATCGTCACAATGCAGGCAAGTAATCCGTTTTCCTTAAATCTGTGATATTCTACTGCCCGTTCGATTAATCACGTAACTCTTAATAAATCTTATTAATCCAAAACACCAAACTTGGTACTGTAGGTTCCCACCTATCAGCGTTGTCACATCTTCATCATGCACTTTACGAAACAAAGAGAACCACCAGTGGTGGTCTGCATGTCCTCCAGCAGCAGCACACAATCCCTGCAACACTAGTAGAAAAACACCTATTAGTCCCGGTTCGTAAGGGCCTTTAGTCTCGGTTCATGAACCGGGACTAATGGGTTGTTACTAATACCTCCCCCCTTTAGTCCCAGTTCTAACACGAACCAGGACAGATGGCCATTGAGGGAGTCCTGGACTAGGGGGTGTCCGGATAGCCGAACTATCATCACGGCCGGACTCCAAGACTATGAAGATACAAGATTGAAGACTTTGTCCCGGGTCCGGATGGGACTTTCCTTGGCATGGAAGGCAATCTTGGCGATACGGATATGTAGATCTCCTACCAATGTAATCGACTCTGTGTAACCCCAACCTATCCGGTGTCTATATAAACCGGAGGGTTTTAGTCCGTAGGACGAACAACAATCATACCATAGGCTAGCTTCTAGGGTTTAGCCTCCTTGATCTCGTGGTAGATCTACTCTTGTACTACCCATATCATCAATATTAATCAAGCAAGAGTAGGGTATTACCTCCATCGAGAGGGACCGAACCTGGGTAAAAACATCGTGTCCCTTGTCTCCTGTTACCATCCGCCTAGACGCGCAGTTCGGGACCCCTACCGAGAACCGCGGTTTTGACACCGACATTGGTGCTTTCATTGAGAGTTCCTACGTGTCGTCACCGATAGGGCCCGATGGCTCCTTCGATCATCAACAACGACGCGGTCTAGGGTGAGACTTTCCTCCCGGACAGATCTTACGTGATTCGGGCGGCTTTGCTGCGGGCCAATTCACTTGGCCATCTGGAGCAGATCGAAAGCCACGCCCCTGGCCATCAGGTCAGATTTGGAAGCTTGAATTATACGGCTGACATCTGGGGAGACTTGATCTTCGACGGATTCGAGCCATAGCCAAGCGCGCCCAGACTTTGTCTCGATGGGCATGATCTAACTCTGCTGCCGAAACGATTGTCCTCGAGGCCGCATTAGTGTCCGCTCCGAACATTGATTGAGCCGATCTCGCCGATTGAGGATGGTTGGATGGACGCCACCTCGGAGGCTGAAATCTTCTGGCGATTAAGCCGAACATAATCCCTGTCGCTGCGAAGACCGCGACTCCCGGTGCGGACTCCTCTCCGGACTCGAACCCTCCGCGCCTGCCAATCGAATCCGATCGGGCGCCGGTCATGGAGTTCACTGCCGCGGACATCTTTCAGCACTCGCCCTTTGGCGACATCCTGAATTCACTAAAGTCTCTCTCTTTATCCGGAGAGCCATGGCCGAACTACGGTCAGGAAGGTTGGGATGCGGACGATGAAGAAATTCAACGCCCACCCACCACCCACTTCATAGCCACTGTCGAAAGCTTACACGACGTGCTCGATTTCGACTCCGAAGACATCGACGGTATGGACGACGATGTAGGAGACAACAATGAACCAGCGCCTATAGGATGCTGGACAACCACCTCATCCCATGATGTATACATGGTGGATACACCTAAAGGAAATGAAGACGAGGAACAACGGGGCGCTACGAAGGATAAATCCCTCGAAAAGCAGTCAAAACGGCAATGTAAACGCCGAACCAAGTCCCGCCTCAATAGAGACCCAGCCATAGAGCAGGGCGAACCGGTGGCCGACGAATATGCTATCGAGCAACTGTCCGAACAAGACAACTTGGATAAACAACCCGTCCCCGGCGAAGACAACAGTCCGGACGATCTCACGCCGGACAAATTGTTGGAGCAAAATAACCTCCAGAAAAGGCTTGTCGCCACTGCGCGTAGCCTGAAAAAAAGGTAAGCGGAAGCTCAAAACAGCGGAAGATGCACTCGAGAATCAGATGGAGCAAAGTATTCAACATCAAGAGACAAATCTGGCGACGATCGCCGAACAAAGAGCTACCCAAAAGAAAGCTACTGCCCGAATTTGACGAGGAGGCCTTAGAGCCCCACAATCAAAAAGTAAGAAGGCCACCGGTCGGATGGAAGACCCCACGGCAAAAAGAGAGCGGCAAATGGAGCCAAGACACAAGCCGGTATGCGATCCGCATAAGGATTCACATCAAAAGGATGGCCCAGTTAGGTCCATCTATGGGCCAAAAAAGCAAGCTCTTCAAAGCAATGCAACACGCCAAAAATCCGAACATCACGGCACACCCAAATATAGGGGCGCCACACACCCCCTGTGTTTCACCGATGAGGTGCTGGATCATGAATTCCCAGCGGGATTCAAACCCGTAAACATAGAGGCATTTGACAGAACAACAGACCCTGGAGTCTGGATTGAGGATTATATCCTCCACATACACATGGCTAGAGGAGATGATCTCCATGCCATAAAATACTTACCCCTCAAGCTCAAAGGGCCAGCCCGGCATTGGCTCAAAGGCCTCCCTGAAAATACCATTGGAAGTTGGGAAGAGCTCGAGGATACTTTTCGGGCAAACTTTCAAGGGACTTATGTCCGTCCTCCGGATGCAGACGATTTAAGTCATATAACTCAACAACCCGGAGAGTCAGCCCGCAAATTCTGGAACAGGTTCCTCACCAAAAAGAACCAAATAGTCGATTGTCCGGACGCTGAAGCCTTAGCAGCTTTCAAACACAACGTCCGAGACAAATGGCTCGCTTGAACACCTCGGCCAGGAGAAGCCGAGAACAATGGCCGCATTAACAAGCCTCATGACCCGCTTTTGCGCAGGAGAGGATAGCTGGCTAGCAAGATGCAGCACCAGCGACCCAAGTACATCCGAAGTCAGGGATGGAAATGGGAAACCACGGCGCAACAAGGACCAGCGCCGGATTAAAGGGAACGGTCCAAAGAGCGCGGCAGTCAACGCCGGATTCAAAAGCTCATGGCAGAACAATAAAAAACTGCCCCTTAAGGACAATAGCGATGAGCTATCCAACTTAAACAAAATCTTGGACAAGATATGTCAAATCCACAGTACTCCCGAGAGGCCTGCAAACCATACCCACAGAGATTGTTGGGTCTTCAAACAGTCCGGCAGACTCAACGCCGAACACAAGGGGCTCGACACACCAGGTGAGGATGATGACGAACCCCACAAGCAGAGCACCGGAAAACAAAAGAATTTCCCACAAGAGGTTAAAACAGTAAACTCACTTCACGTGATTAAAGGGAAAAAGAAGCGGCGCCCATTAAGATGCGCGCCGCACATACTACCCTAGCGAAGTACCAACACTGGTTGTCAAAACCAATCACCTTCAACCATCAGGACTACTCTGAATGTATCCGGAACGCAGGATGGACTGCCTTGATATTGGATCCTATAATCGAGGGATTCCAATTTACACAAGTCCTCATCGATGGCGGCAGTGACATAAACCTGATATATCAGGACACAATCCGCAGGATGGGGATAGACCCAACCAAAATTTGCCATAGCAACACCTCCTTTAAAGGGGTAATGCCAGGCCCATATGCCCATTGTACGGGCTCCCTACTGCTAGAAGTTGTGTTCGGTTCATCCGACAACTTCCGTCGCGAAACGTTAGTCTTCCATGTCGCCCCATTTAAAAGTAGCCATCAAGCACTATTGGAACGCGAAGCTTTCGCCCGCTTTAACGCAATACCGCATTATGCATCTCTAACACTTAAAATGCCCGGTCCACGCGGCATCATCTCATTAAAAGGAAGTATTAAGTGTTACTCGAGCACGGAAGAGCGTGAGGCTGCCTTGACAGTCCCACACCTATCCGGCTCCGCTAGTCAAAGAACCTGAATAGGCCATTCAAACCCCGGACACGGCTAGACGAGTCCGGCGCCTACTAGCGGCATACCCCCATACAAAGGGCTGCATGCATGTATAACAAGAGACAATAAAGCTCAATTTTATTCACTTCTTCGAATCGTACTCTGTTTATTTAATATAAAGTACATCTTTCGCACGATCCTTTTTCTTTTAAACTAAGTTCCTCTCTTTACAGATGAACAACGTGCTACACCCGTCGAGGATACGGCTGCGCGGAGACACGAGCCTGGGCGTGCGGTAGGGACCCGTTGCAAGGATTCTTTTCAGATTAAGACCCTGCATAAACCTTTTTACTGTCTCTTGTTGATATACATCCCCGGTCTCTTACTATAACCGAGGAGGAGGTTGGCGTTTTGGCATTGGCCGCACCAGAATTTTTGCACGTGCACTGGACACGGGGCTTAGGGCATTATTCTCAAGACGCTTTTATAAAGACCGAATACCTTAGGGAGTATTCGGCGTCTCGAGTTAGGCCTTATATGCATCAGCTCCGAATCATGTCTTTGGTCAAATGTTGGGTTTGCCCGGCTCCTTTGTTTCGCTGCCTTACGTTCCTTTCTATCGGCTAATGCGGCACCAGGAGAACTACTGCGATTGTGCCCCGGTTCGGCCGGGCGAGCACCTCAGTAGAGAAAGTCGAAAACTGACTGTCATGGTATAGCGAGAGACTGGTCAACCACACGATGACTCATCAGAATGTTTAGAATTCCTCTGCATTAACGAAGGACCAGTTTTTAGTCAGGCACATACGCAGCCCGAATTCGGGAGAGTGCGGTGTCCCCAGGGGCTATATAGTAGCCCCACCCTCGAACTCCTATGGCTAAGTGAAAGTGATAAAGCATTATAGTCCGGTTGCCTAGTAAGCTACGCTACCACCTCCTGAACAGGACCAAGACGTTGGATTAAGTGTGAAAAAGCGCCTTCTTTGCAAACACCCCCGCACTATGTGCGTGGGGGCTGAAGCCAAGGACTGCCATCTTTCAGGTTATATATACATATACATAAACGGCCGCACAGGGAGTAGTTTACTACTTGAACGCACAAGTATAAAAATCTCTTATATTATATTGAAACATTGTTTTCACAAATCATACATGTCATTTAAACATAATATCCTTCGAGCACTGCGTCTCTATTAAACGAGCGCCCTGCAGACTTCCTCAAAGTAGTGCTCGGCGGGTACTCGCTTCTGTCCGAATCTTGGGATGCAACGTCGGTGGCCTTCATCTCTGCCAAAGATGTCTTGACACGGGCGAGCCATCCGCGCTCCCTCAATACACGACGACCGCTTCATTGCGTCGATACGCGGTACCGCACCAAGGAACTGCTGCACTAAACCAAATAACTCTTCGGCTAGGGTCCGCCCGGCCACAAATGAGTCATGACATGCTTCATGGCAAGTCCGGATAATCGATTCAGCTCGGCCCATTCGGCAACCGATCGGTCAACGGAAGAGGACGGTCCGGACTATGGAATTGCGACCAATATAGCTCTTCCCTTCTGTGCCCCTTCTGGCCCCGGCCACTAAGTCCAGATAAGCATCCTCCGAACTCCACAACTTGTCCAACTGAGCATACTTTGGATCCGTATATTTCCTCCGCAGCAGAAACGGTTTTCCAGCCGTAATAGCCCCGGCCTGACTTAGCTCCTCCTTGGCAGCTCTCAAAGCGAAACGGGCATCCTTGGATTCGGCGGTGGCCTTTTTCAGGCCCTCTTGCTCCGCTTGACGTTCTTTTTCAAGAACCTCGCGGCGGTCGGTAATATTCTTCAACTTTCTGGCCATATCGGCCATTTCCTCTTTGCTTCGGCAGTGAGCAGCCCGTTCGGCTTTTAGCTCTTCGGCCGCCCTTAAAGCGGCCGCATTAGTATTTCTGGCTTGCTCTTTCGCTCGGGCGAGTTCTGCCCGAAGCTCCTCCACAGCAGAGGCACCATCTGCATTAAGCATACAAGTAGTAAGACATGGGCGTCAAGCTCCCTTACCAGGTGTGTCCGCCAGAGAAGTTGCATACCTTGTGACTCATCAAACCGTTTATTGACCAGCGCGATGTACGCAGATCCGCCTCGTCAAGTTGCCGCTTTAGTTCGAATATTCATCAGTCCGGCTGGCCACGGACGCCCGCCACCTATTTAGGAGCGGCGATATGTTATAATCGAGATTTTGACCCTCGACGCTGTCAATTTTGACAACATACCGAGTCTCGGGGGCTACTATCTATACAGGCGCATTCTATATGCATAACTGTCGAAGGTACATCATTTTGCGTACCTCGAACCCCGTCAAGAAGCTTCGACGGCTTCATGCAATCCGCTCTCCGCGGATGCAATTCTTTCAATCACCGTACCCATTAGAGCACGGTGATCTTCTGAGATAGCCGCTCGCCCGAGCAGATCCTTCAGCTCCTCCGACCGCACGCCAGTTGGCGTCGGACCTTCCGGCCCCGCCGGACTTGGGGAAACCCTCTGCGAGGACACCTTAGGGTGGTCCGGCTCGCACGAGGGTGCGACAGGTGGAGGCGTTTCGCTCTCCATCATCTCCGGAAGAAGATCCCCCGAAGACGAGCTCTGCTGAGAAGGGCTGAGATCCGAACTACAAGGTACAATTTCGGTTATCTTTAGAAATAAATACAGGGATGTTCCTTATTTACAAGACCCCTTCTTTTTACTTACGGCTCGCTGGAGGGCTGATCCCTTGGGGAAATAGTGCGGCTGGGTTACTTCCCGGCGCGGGACTCTGACGAAGATTCCTTTCCCCTCTTTGAGGCCTTGACCTCCGGATCTTCCGAAGCGGTCCTCTTCTCTCCTCGAAAGATGGGACTTTTAATCCCTCCTTCCTTGATAGCCTCCTTCATAGAGGCAGTTGCTTCCCCGCTCCCCCCTTCGCCTTCTTCAAAAGGCGCGGCCTTCAACATCTTGGTCAGCATGGGATCCGGCGTGGTCTCTGGGAGGGGAGCCGGACACCTTATTAACTTTGCCTTGGCTATCCACTCCTGTTCAAGAAACGGCTCCTTTAAAGGGCATATATATATGATAAATGAATGAACAGATTGTCCGGTTACAGGACTACTTACTTGAGTATCTGGGCGATTGCAGCTTAGTCATGCGTCCTCAGTCAGGTCCGGACACTTCTCTTGTGATCTGAAGAACAGTTTATACATCTCCACGAGCGTCATGCCCATAAAATTTTGGAGAGCTTGTGGTCCCTCCGGATTAAATTCCCACCGGCGGAGGGGGCGACGTTTGCAGGGCGGAAGGCGCAGGATCAACATAACCTACGCCACTGCAACCAGATTGATCTCTCTTTCTTGGAGGTCTCGAATACGGCCCTGCGGCAAAGGAACGTCCTTGGACGGCCCCCGATCGAGCCCCTTGTTGACCCATGACGCCAGCCGCTGTGGTGGACCTGAGTGGAAGGCGGGGAGCGCCACCCATTTGGTGCCCCTGCGAGCGGTGATATAAAACCACTCCCGTTGCCACAAACCAAGCTCCTCTTGAAAAGAGCCGTCGGGCCACGGAGCATCAGCACATTTGCTTATGACTGCCCCTCCGCACTCTGCTTGTTGCCCCCTGATCATCTTTGGCTCCACCTTGAAGGTCTTGAGCCACAATCCAAAGTGAGGGGTAATATGGAGGAAGGCCTCACATACGACAATGAATGACGAGATATGGAGGATGGACTCCGGATTCAAGTCATGGAAATCCAGCCCATAATAAAACATGAGCCCCCACACAAAGGGATCCGTCGGGAAGCCTAAACCCCGAAGGAAGTGAGACACGAACACCACATTCTCGCGGGGCTCGAGAGTCGGAATGACCTGCCCTGGAGCAGGCAGCCTATGCGAGATCTCGCCGGTTAGATACCTGGCGTCTCGCAGCTTTTGCACATCTTCTTCTGTGACGGAGGAAGACATCCATCGGCCGTGCTAGTCGGAGCCGGACATCGTCGAAGGTCCGAAGCGCCTAAATCTGAAGCTTTGGTTGTTAGAACTCGTAGCGTGAGGCGAACTCGATGGAGGGTGTAAAAAGAAGAGGGCCTTGGTCTCATTATAAAGAGGTTGAATACCAAGAGCCCACCCCGTGGTCGATTAGGACTCGCCTTTGATAGAGGAGGCGTGCCGACGGGCACGGTTCGGTTACCCACGTCCGTATTGATGGGAATCCCGAAATAAGGGGGCATGATCTATGCTTTGATAAGACGTACCAAGGAAACCGCCTCGCTAAACGCGCTGAGGTGGAACAGTAAAAAACAATTCATATAAAGACCTGGCCGCGGTGTGATATCACGCCGCGGAATACGTCAGCAGATCTGTGCAAAAGTTATTCTCTCTACGGTGGTATGTGGAACTTGTTTTGCAGAGCCGGACACTATCCTTGTGTTCAAAACCTTCTATGAAGTATTCGGAGGAGGAACCCGCCTTGCAATGCCGAAGACAATATGCGCGTCGGACTCGTCGTCATTGAAGCCTGGTTCAGGGGCTACTGAGGGAGTCCTGGACTAGGGGTGTCCGGATAGCCGAACTATCATCATGGCGGACTCCGAGACTATGAAGATACAAGATTGAAGACTTTGTCCCGTGTCCGGATGGGACTTTCCTTGGCGTGGAAGGCAAGCTTGGCGATACGGATATGTAGATCTCCTACCATTGTAACCGACTCTGTGTAACCCTAACCTACCCGGTGTCTATATAAACCGGAGGGTTTAGTCTGTAGGACGAACAACAACCATACCATAGGCTAGCTTCTAGGGTTTAGCCTCCTTGATCTCGTGGTAGATCTATTCTTGTACTACCCATATCATCAATATTAATCAAGCAGGAGTAGGGTATTACCTCCATCGAGAGGGCCCGAACCTGGGTAAAAACATCGTGTCCCTTGTCTCCTGTTACCATCCGCCTAGACGCACAGTTCGGGACCCCTACCCGAGATCTGCCGGTTTTGACACCGACAGTCCTCCACGTGGCCGGTGTGCCGAGCCCAGGCAGGGGGGCCTTTGGTCCCGGTTGGTGGCACCAACCGGGACCAACAGGCATCCACGCGTCAACATTCCAGTGGTTGGGGTTTTTGTTTTTTTTTTGAAAGGGGGGGGGGGGGGGGGGGTTTTGGGGGTTAATTTAGGTGTTTCATATATTGTGTTAGCTAGCTAATTAATAGAGAGAAGTGTACTCACTTATGTCCGTGCTTGGTAGACGCCACGTACTATATACATATAGCCCTCGACACGCTTAGCTAGTAAGAAAATGAAGGGAACCATCGAGTACAGAAGTTCGTCATGCATACCGAGAGAAATGATCGATCGACCTCTCCTTCTCCGAGAGATTGGTCGAACAACAAGTTTTCATATCATGTACGCCCCGACGCCATCGGCTACATACATGTACAATATATAAGATCTCTCAATTAGAGTCCCCTAGCATTTGAAATCAACTTCCACATGGTATTCTCCGGCTTTATTGATGACGTGGTCAAGAATGAATCCCGCCAATTCATCTTGAATTGCTTTAATGCGATCTGGTTCTAGGAGTTCATTCCGCATCTGCCACGTCTAATTTGAAGAAGGGGGTTAATTAATACATATATGTGAATGAAACTCAACAGAAATGATGGTGTAATAAAATGAAATTGTGAATATTATTAATTGCTTACGCACTTCATATTGTCTTTGAGAGTAGCCCCGCTTATTTTTCAAAGTCGCGTTGTAGATGCACTCGCACACGTAGTATCCACAGAAATCATTCCCTTGTTCCTGCCACAAGCACTTTGTGAGAAATAGAGGTCAATCAAACCGATAATGAAGCATTATAAATGGCATTGATGAAAGTATAGCTATAGAATCAACGGGAGATGCGCACAACTAGCTAGCCAGTAGTACTTACTTTCGAGTATGTATATCGCAGCTCCTTCGGCAGTCCCGGAGCTTTTGTGGTGAACTGTTTCCAAACCCTGCAAGACAAAGAAAATAATTATTATTACTTGAGATATCAGGAAATGAACAAAAAGTTGCCGCTATGGTGCGATAATGATCGATTGAACTAACTTGTTGAGCATATCAGTCATGTCCGCATAGGTGTTGGGATCTTTCCGTCTCGAGTCTAAGACGGTTACTAGTCCACGCTCAAGCTTAATCTCCGTAAGAATATAGTGGTACTGCGCCGCATGCATAACTCATCAATTACATTACTATAACCTTGCTCGAGTAATAAGGGAAACCGAATATGCAAACGATCAGTAACACTCACTTGCCATTGTAAGGAAAGAGTATGGTATCTTTGTTTTGATTTTTGATCAACGATTGTAGCAAGTTGTCCTCGGCCTCTTTGATGTGCTTTTCAACCAGAAATACATCTATGATATTTGTGTTAATGAACCCAATATCATAGATTTCATTTTTTTGTGCACTCGACGATCTTCAATCTGCATAATATATTGAGGATAATTAATTATAAATACATGCAATGAAAGAGCCGAGCTATATATAGAGACTTAATGACAGAAATAGTACTTACAGGCAGTAGCAAAAGACCGTTAATTTATCGAGGGCCTTTTGATTGAAGAACGTGAAGAACTCCTCAAATGGAACACACAACAGATCAGTTCCAATGAGGTCTTGCTCCTCTTTAATGTGTAGATACAAACTATTCGTCCCCCCAGACTCTCTACAGGTTTTCATGTACCAAGTATGGAATCTTCGCATCATCGTTGTTAGAGATTTTTCATCTTTGACGAGAGGCTTCCCGTACATCAGATTCTGTGTTCTTCCACCTTCATGTATTCAGGAAGTGCATCGTCAGCAGGTAATCTTGTAGATTGCCATAACCGCCACCATCCTCAAACATTAGCGATGATGTTGCCGCTAGACACATTGAGCGGGGGGCACGATTGGTTTGCTTGTTCGCCGAGCTGGTCAATTTTTTTCGCAGCTGCTCGTTCTTTTTCTCTTTGATGTCTGACAGTACTTCCCGACCACTCCGCTTGGAGATATGTCTGTTCAGTAATACGCTCATAGTTGGTTCTCGGGGGAGACTTTGCCGGTTTCCTCAGGGCAGCCAGAGTGCGCTTCGCTTTCACCGGATCTACCTTCTCCTCCCGACGTGGATGTCTCTTTGCTTTCAACCCTGCAAACCAGTCATCCACTTCGGTCTGCGGATCTTCGTGTTTTCCTCCTCGGTCCTCACGTACGGTAACTTCTCTGGAGTCTTCAGACAAGGACCGAATATGTATTTCCTCCCGCCTTTGGCTGTACTGCTAGACGTCGGCAGAGCAGACGGAGCGGATGTCTTCTTTGCTTGCTTACGAGGCGGAGGAGAAGGACTACGACGCGCCGGAGCAGCCGGAGCGGCGGCGGGTCTCTTCTGCCCTTGCTGACGAGGCGGAGAAGGAGGAGGCTGGCTGCTCGGGCGCGCCGGCGCAAGGGGAGAAGGAGGCGGAGTGCCGCCATGCGCCGGAGAAGGAGGTGGAGTGCCGCCACGCGTGCCCTGATCGTTACTCGCGGCGGGAGGGGGTAGGAGACCAACATCGTTTTCTCTCTAGGGTTTAGGTGTCCTCGAGAGTTTTGGTCGAGCGAGAGGGCCGAGGGGGGTGCTGCCGTTGTATAAGTTATCACGGTCGAGAGGGGGTATATATATCGACCGCCTCATGTCGGGTTATCTCGAGGGGGTTATATCGACAACGACGCGACATACATATACATGGGAAAATAATGTTATCGGGGAGGGTATCGGCACCCCCTCGTGTTGAAGTTTCTTCTTTCTCCTCTATTCCTTTCTTCTTCTTCTACTCTTCTTTTCTTCTTCTCCTCGAGAAAGGAAAATATGAAAAGGAAGAAAAGAGGAAGAAGGAAGAAGAAAGAAAAAGAAAGAAGAAAGGAATAGGGAGAAGAAGAAAAATAGAAAATTTCTATTTTTCTTCTTCTCCTCTATTCATTTCTTCTTCTCCTCTTCTTTTCTTCTTATTTCCTCTTCTTATTTATTTCTCCTCTTCTTCCTCTCCTCTTCTTCTCCTTTCTTCCTCTTCTTATTTTCCTTTTCCTCTCATTCTTTCAGTATTGCTTGTTTTTAAAAAAATGTTCAAATAGAAAATTTGAAAAAAACAAAGGTTTTGCCTAATGCATTGTTCATATGAATATACAAACATTTGCATATTCTACAATAATTAATATCACCAAAAAATCTATGAACAGAAAAAAACCTAACTTTTCTAAAAATCTATCTTTTGCATATATGAAAACATTAATACACATATGAACAAAAAATACATATATGAAGATAAACATGCTCTGAACAATTTTTTTATACATTTTGAACATCTACATACACATAGCCATATACATACAAATATACATTATATATATATATGAAAAAAAAATTAAACTAATAAAAATGAAAAAAAACAGAGCCGGTCATTGTGGCAGCTCACAGTCTTGACTAGATGACGATGGCGACGGTGGGCGGCGAGGGCGCATGGGGCGGGACGATGGGGCAGGGACTCGGGCGGCGCTGGGGACGGGCGCTGGCTCGGGAGGCCGGGCGACGAGGACGGCGCTGGCTCGGGGAGGCCGGCAACGAGGACGGCGCGGGTTGGGGGGAGACGGCCTTGGCGGCGGCGACGACGGTGAGGTGGAGCAGCCTGGCGGCGTCGAGGAGGGTCAGCGTCGTCGGGGGCAACTGGCGATGAGATTCTGAATTTTTGCAAAGTGTTTGCTTATATAGCAAAGCCATTGGTCCCGGTTCGTGAAACCAACCGGGACTAATGCATCCTTTAGTCCCGGTTGGTGCCACCAACCGGGACCAAAGGCCTCTTTTTCGGCAGCCCAAAGGGCGGGAAGCGGCGGCCTTTGGTACCGGTTGGTGCCACGAACCGGTACCAATGCCCCCCCTTTAGTCCCGGTTGGTGCCACCAACCGGGACCAAAGGCCCCTGTGCTGCACGCGTCGGGGCCAAAGTTTAGTCCCACCTCGCTAGTTGAGAGGGGCGCACAGTGGTTTATAAGCCCCACTGCCGCACCCCTCTCGAGCTCCTCTCCACCGTAGGCTTTCGGGCCTACTTGCTTTTGCTGTGCCTGGTGGGCCTTCTGGTCCTACTGCGGGCCTGAATCTGGCCCATAGTAGGGTTTCATGTCGATTCAGCCGTGGGGGCCTAGTAGGAGGCATTTTTTGTTTTTTTCTTTATTTATTGTTGCTATTTTTATTTTTTTCCATTTTTTGTTTTGTTTTCTGCATTATTTATTTTCTTTTGTTTTTTGCTTTATTTTTTAATTCTTTTTGCTTTTAGTTTTAGGAAAATTATAAACTTTTTGTTAGTGCCATTACTTTTCAAATTTGAAAACACTTTTTTGTTTTTTTGTTTTCTTTCTTGCTTTATTTATTTTATTTTATTTCTACTTACAAAAAATACTTATTGTTGTTTTTTGTTTTGATTTCTGCATTATTTATTTTCTTTTGTTTTTTGCTTTATTTTTCAATTCTTTTTGCTTTTACTTTTAGGAAAATTATAAACTTTCTGTTAGTGCCATTAGTTTTCAAATTTGAAAACACTTTTTTTTTTTTGTTTTCTTTCTTGCTTTATTCATTTTATTTTGTTTCTACTTACAACAAAAAACTTATTGTTGCTATTTTTAATTATTACGAGGGCCGAACCATAAGACAGTAAAGCATTTCAAATGAACTCTGAAAAAGTTGAAAGTTGGCATGGTATCATACTCGCTGGCCATACAAAGTTGGCATGGTATCATCATAATAGTTATGGGAGAAAGTCTTCACTTTTTCTTCGCTTGTGTCATTTGCTTATTGCGCCGTAACCATGGATAATCTTCATCGCTTATCAGGATCTTGGGTTAGCCTTGACTTTGAAGGGAGGAATTTCATGAAACTTTTCATAATCTTGAGACATGTCCTGCCTTTGTCCTCCACTCCCACGATGTCCCTTTTTCTTGAAAGAACTATGTGGCGCTCTGGCTCATCGTATGATGTATTCGCTTCCTTATCTTTTCTCTTTCTCGGTCTGGTAGACATGTCCTTCACATAGATAACATGTGGCACATCATTGGCTAGGACGAACGGTTCGTCAGTGTACCCAAGATTTTTCAGATCCACTGTTGTCATTCCGTCTGTGGGTCTCTGCACTTCGCCTCCTCGACAGATATTGACCCATTTGCACTTAAACAAAGGGACCTCAAAATCATGTCCGTAGTCAAGTTCCCATATGTCCACTATGTAACCATAATATGTGTCCTTTCCCTCTCGGTTGTTGCATCAAAGCGGACACCGCTGTTTTGGTTGGTGCTCTTTTGATCTTGGTCAATCATGTAAAATTTATTCCCATTTATCTCGTATCCTTTCCAAATCAATACGATCAAAGATGGTCCTCGGACAACAAGTACAGCTCGTAACAAACAGTGTTGTCACCTCTGATACGTGCTTACAACCAACTGCTGAAAGTCCTGTTGTGGTCACATGTAATCAAGTCATCGCTCTGCTCCGGGTGTTTGGTGCGCAGACTGTTCTTGTGTTCATCGACATACGGGGTCACCAAGGTAGAGTTCTCAGAGAACTGTGTAGTGTGCTTGAGACCAAGAATATCCGTCCCTACATATTATTGAGTCCCTTCCAAGCGTGCCTTTTCCAGTCAGTCTCCCCTCATACCGCGATTTAGGGAGACCTATCTTCTTAAGGCCAGGAATGAAGTCAACACAAAACCCGATGACACCCTCTGTTTGATGGCCCATGGAGATGCTTCCTTCTGGCCTAGCGCGATTACGGACATATTTCTTTAGGACTCCCATGAACCTCTCAAAGGAGTACATATTGTGTAGAAATACGGGGCCCACAATGACAATCTCGTCAACTAGATGAACTAGGACGTGCGTCATGATATTGAAGAAGGATGGTGGGAACACCAGCTCGAAACTGACAAGACATTGCACCACATCACTCCTTAGCCTTGGTATGATTTCTGGATCAATCACCTTCTGAGAGATTGCATTGAGGAATGCACATAGCTTCACAATGGCTAATCGGACGTTTTCCGGTAGAAGCCCCTCAATGCAACCGGAAGCAGTTGCGTCATAATCACGTGGCAGTCATGAGACTTTAGGTTCTGGAACTTTTTCTCTGGCATATTTATTATTCCCTTTATATTCAACGAGAAGCCAGTCGGGACCTTCATACTGAGCAGGCATTCAAAGAAGATTTCTTTCTCTTCTTTCGTAAGAGCGTAGCTGGCAGGACCTTCATACTGCTTCAGAGGCATGCCCTCTTTTCTGTGCAAGCGTTGCAGGTCCTCCCGTGCCTCAGGTGTATCTTTTGTCTTCCCATACACGCCCAAGAAGCCTAGAAGGTTCACGCAAAGGTTCTTCGTCACGTGCATCACGTCGATCGAAGAGCGGACCTCTAGGTCTTTCCAGTAGGGTAGGTCCCAAAATATAGATTTCTTCTTCCACATGGGTGCATGTTTCTCAGCGTCATTCGGAACAGCTAGTCCGTCGGGACCCTTTCCAAAGATTACGTGTAAATCATTGACCATAGCAAGTACGTGATCACCGGTACGCATGGCGGGCTTCTTCCGTGATCTCGCCTTCGCTTTGAAATGCTTGCCTTTCTTTCGACATGATGGTTGGTCGGAAGAAATCGACGATGGCCTGGTACACATTCTTCCTGCAGCTTGCCAGGTATATACTATCGGTGTCAAGTAAACAGTGCATGCATGCGTGGTATCCCTTGTTTGTCTATCCTGAAAGGTTACTGAGAGCGGGCCAATCGTTGATGGTCACGAACAGCAACGCCTTTAGGTTAAATTCCTCCTGTTTGTGCTCATCCCACATACATACACCGTTTCCATTCCACAGCTGTAAAAGTTCTTCAACTAATGGCCTAAGGTACACATCAATGTCGTTGCCGGGTTGCTTAGGGCCTTGGATGAGAACTGGCATCATAATGAACTTCCGCTTCATGCACATCCAAGGAGGAAGGTTATACATACATAGAGTCACGGGCCAGGTGCTGTGATTGCTGCTCTGCTCCCCGAAAGGATTAATGCCATCCGCACTTAAAGCAAACATACGTTCCTTGGCTCACTTGCAAACTCATCCCAATACTTTCTCTCGATTTTTCTCCACTGCGACCCGTCAGCGGGTGCTCTCAACTTCCCGTCTTTCTTACGGTCCTCACTGTGCCATCGCATCAACTTGGCATGCTCTCTGCTTTACGAACAGACGTTTCAACCGTGGTATTATAGGAGCATACCACATCACCTTCGCAGAACCCTCTTCCGGGGGCTCGGCCACAACATCACCAGTGGTCATCTCGTGCGATCTTATACCTAATGCACCGCATATCGGGCATGCATTCAGATCCTTGTACGCACCATGTAGAGGATGCAGATCATTAGGGCATGCATGTATCTTCTGCACCTCCAATCCTAGAGGGCATACGACCTTCTTTGCTGCGTATGTACTTGTCGGGCAATTCGTTATCCTTTGGAAGCTTCTTCTTCAATATTTTCAGTAGCTTCAAAAAACCTTTGTCTGGCAAAGCATTCTCCGCCTACCACAGCAGCAATTCCAGTACGGTACCTAGCTTTGTGTTGCCATCATCGCAATTGGGGTACAACCCTTTTTGTGATCCTCTAACATGCGATCGAACTTCTGCTTCTCCTTTTGACTTTTCCATTGCGTACTTGCATCGACAATGACCCGGCGGAGATCATCATCATCGGGCACATCGTCTGGTTCCTCTTGATCTTCAGCAGCTTCGCCCGTTGCAGCATCATCGTGCACATCGTCTGGTTCCTCTTGATGTTCAATAGCATCACCGTATTCAGGGGGCACATAGTTGTCATCGTACTCTTCTTCTTCGCCGTCTTCCATCATAACCCCTATTTCTCCGTGCCTCGTCCAAACATTATAGTGTGGCATGAAACCCTTGTAAAGCAGGTGGGTGTGGAGGATTTTCCGGTTAGAGTAAGACTTCAGATTCCCACATATAGGGCATGGACAACACATAAAACCATTCTGCTTGTTTGCCTCAGCCACTTCGAGAAAATCATGCACGCCTTAATGTACTCGGAGGTGTGTCTTGAACCGTACATCCATTGCCGGTTCATCTGCGTGCATTATATATAATTAAGTGTGTCAAAAATCATTACGTAACATCATGAATAGATAATTAAGTGACCAAATTAATAGAAGTTCATCATCACATTAAAACCAAAGTGCATACATAGTTCTCATCTAACAACATAAAGCTCTGCAGAGCATCTAAATTAATTAAACCATACACTGAAACTATGTAAAACATTTCAATGCGAAAACAAATGCGATCATAATCGCAACCAATGTAACAACTGATCCAATGGCATAATGATACCAAGCCTCGGTATAAATGGCATATTTTCTAATCTTTCTAATCTTCAAGCGCATTGCATCCATCTTGATCTTGTGATCATCGACGACATCCGCAACATGCAACTCCAATATCATCTTCTCCTCCTCAATTTTTCTAATTTTTTCCTTGAACAAATTGTTTTCTTCTTCAACTAAATTTAACCTCTCGACAATAGGGTCGGTTGGAATTTCCGGTTCAACAACCTCCTAGATAAATAAAATCTATGTCACATTGGTCGGCATAATTGTCATAAACAATAAATGAACCAATAGTTATGAAAAGATAATATATACCACATCCGAATCATAGACAGGACGAGGGCCGACGGGGGCGGATACCAAAACCATCGCACTATATAAGATGCAATAATAAAAGTAAGAAAATTATACAAGTATCTATATAAACATACAAGTAAGAATTTTTTTTCCTTTCAGAAAGAAGATAAGAACAAGAGGCTCACCACGGTGGTGCCGGCGACGAGATCGGCGTGGGCGATCGACGGCGGTGAAGACCGGACGAACGTGACGGACCGCTAAACCTAGACAAATATTAAGGAAAATGGAGCTTGGAGGTCGAGCTTGGAGAGGAGAAAGCTTAAGTAGTGTGGCTCGGGCATTCCATCGAACACCTCGTGTGCATAGGAGGTGAGCTAGAGCACCAAGCTCTCCCTCGCCCATTTAAAAAAACAGAGCACCGGAGTGCTCGCTCATGGGCGAGGGGTATATATAGGCAACTAATTGGTCCCGGTTGGTGACTTGAACCGGGACTAAAGGGAAGCCTTTGGTCCCGGTTCGTCCCACCAACCGGGACCAATGGTGGTGGGCCAGGAGCGAGGCTCATTGGTGTTAAATTATGATCTAAATTCTAGTACCGTATTGGACTAGACGTAGTACATACGGTGTGGGCCTTTGCGTTGGTACCGACACGTACGAGTACAACTCGTTTACTTGTCCTACAAGGATTCCTATGTGTTGCCCCTCATATATACCCCATGTTGTCGCACCTACGACGGTCTGTCGTCTCGTGCCTGTAATACTCCTCCTCATAGTGATTGCGCCTTCGTGCGTCCGTGGTTTTCTCCCGCAAGGGTTTCCACGTAAAAATCCGTGTCTCTTTGTCTCGTTTATTTCTCGTTATTATCTAACAAGTGGTATGCTGAGCCAAGTTGCGTATACGAGATTCAAGACGAGATTAGGGTTACATCGCTTGCGCCGCCAAGACACGCCGATCCATCGGATCGATTTCCATGACCGAGACCGACAGGATTTTCCTCGTATGCCGGTGGTAATCGAGATTGACACGAAGTCGATTTGCCGGTCGTCGCTAGCACCCGAGGTTGCTGATCTTCTTACAGGCTACAAGTACCGACTCATCCGGCGAGTTGACGCTGCTCCAGATTCGATCGACTTCAGACGTCATCAACCGGAAGCAAAAGCTAGTAGTACTACTGCTCGCCGGCCAGAAGCAAAGTAGTAGTTTAATTCACATCTGATCCACTACGTGATTTGACTACTAGTACTATTTGTCACGTCAAGCTACAGATCAAGCTTTTGGTCTTCGATTACCCAAGCTACCAGGTGCTACTGTTCCTAGTTCTTTGCTCCGGGTAATTTAAATTCTGTCAAGAATTTTTCTGTCGACGTGTACTACTTTGTGTACACAGTTTATCGACTCATGGCATCCATGAAGTATGATCTTCCGCTGCTGGACCGTCACACAAGGTTTACCCTATGGCAAGTCAAGATGTGGGCGTTGTTGGCACAAACCGACTATGATGAAGCACTGGATAGTTTTGGAAAAACCCGAATTGAGGATTGGACTGACGAGGAGAAAAGAATTGATCGTAAGGCTTTGTCAAAATTCAACTCCATTTGCATAATAATATTTTGCAGGAAGTTTTGAGCGAGAAAACTGCCGCCGCTCTATGGTTAAAGCTGGAAGGGATTTGCATGACTAAAGATCTCACCAAAGAAGATGCATCTGAAGCAAAAATTATTCCTGCACAGGTTACCCGAGGGAGGTAATGTTTTGAATCATATTTCAGAATTTAAAGAGATCATATCTGATCTAGCTGCAATGGAAGTTAAATATGAAGAGGAAGATACTTCTCTAATGTTACTTTGTTCACTGCCAATTTCTTATACCAATTTTAGAGACACCATATTATACAGTCGTGATACTCTCACGCTTAATGAAGTTTATGAAGCTTTGAACTCCAAGGAGAAGATGAAATTAATGGTGCCTCATGATGGTTCAAGTTCATCCCAAGCCGAGGGATTATCTGTTCGTGGCAGGACAAAGGAGAAGAACTCCAATAATGGAAACAGAGGCAAAAGTAAGAACGGCCACGAGGGGCCGGTCGCAATCCGTAGAGACAAGAAGTGTTGCAGGTATTGCAAGAGAGACGCATGACATCTCCGAGTGTTTCAAGTTGCGTAACAAGGAAAAGAGGAAAGGTAACAAACAAGGTGAAAATTCTGCTAACGTTGCTCGTGATGATAGTTCCGATGATGCTCTTGTCGTTATTGCCGGATGTCTTTGAGACCAATGATGAGTGGGTACTTGACACTGCATGCACTTTTCATATGTGTCCACATAGAGATTGGTTTAATACTTTTGATTCCACTACTTCTGCTGCTTCCGTTTTGGGTTTTGATAATTCACCATGCAAGATTGAAGGCATAGGTTCTATTCGAATCAAGATGTTTGATGGCACAATCAAAATTTTGACAGATGTTCAGTATATTCTGAAGATGAAGAGAAATCTTATCTCTGTGAGTGCCCTTGATGCAAAGGGATACAAGTATTCAGGTGGAGATAGTGTTTTGAAGGTCACCAAAGGCTCCCTTTATTGTGATGAAAGGTGACTTAAGTTCGACCAATGGTCTTTACTACCTTCGAGGTTCTACCGTTTCAGGTAACGCTACTCCAGTTGTTTCAAAGAATTCTGATTGTGATGCTGCTAACCTTTGGCATATGCGTCTTGGACATATGAGTTAAATAAGAGAGGTCTTCTTGATGGATATGAACCTGGTAAATTAAAATTTTGTGAGCATTGTATCTTCGGCAAGCACAAGAGGGTGAAGTTCAACACTTCGACTCATACAACCGAAGGTATTCTTGATTATGTGCATTCTGATTTATGGGGACCATCTCGCAAGAAGTCATTAGGTGGTGCAAGTTATATGCTAACTATTATTGATGATTATTCGAGAAAAGTTTGGCCTTATTTCTTGAAGCATAAATATGAAGCATTCTCAGCATTTAAGGAGTGGAAGATTATGATTGAGAAACAAACTGAAAGGAAGGTAAAGATACTTCACACTGATAATGGTATGGAATTCTGTTCTAAGCAATTTAAAAATTATTGCAAGTCTGAAGGCATTGTCGACACTACACTGCTCCTTATACTCCTCAACAAAACGGTGTTGCCGAGCGTATGAACAGGACCATTATTTCCAGAGCCCGTTGCATGTTGTCCAATGCAGGTTTGCATATGCGTTTTGGGCTGAGGCCGCTTCCATCGCTTGTTATCTCATTAATCGTTCACCATCTATTGCTCTTAATAAGAAAACTCCAATTGAGGTATGGTCTGGTTCACTGCTGATTATTCACAGTTGAGAGTTTTTGGTTGCACCGCTTATGCTCATGTTGATAATGGAAAGTTGGAGCCTAGGGCTGTTAAGTGCATCTTTCTTGGTTATAAGTCCGGTGTTAAAGGTTTTAAATTGTGGAATCCTGAAACCCGGAGAAGGTTGTTATTAGCAGAAATGTTAACTTTAATGAATCTGCTATGTTACATGATGTTTCATCTACTAATGTTCCCGTTGAGAGTGAACAGCAGCCTATTGTTCAGAGTTCACTGCTCGTGTGGAGCATGTTATTGATTCAGGTGATACATCCGGTAATGAAATTGTTGATGCACATGATGAACCCGTCGTTGATGATGAACATGTCACTCCCACTCCAAATCAGGCTATTGTTCCACCAAGTTGGAATCTTGCACGTGATGAGTTAGACGGGTATTAATAAACCCGACAGGTTAATTGAAGAGTGCAATATTGTTTCTTTTGCTTTATCTGTTGCAGAGGAAATTGAAGGTAATGCTGAGCCTTCTTCATATTCTCGAGGCTATTATTTACAGTGATAGTAATAAGTGGATGACTGCTATGCATGATGAGATGGAATCACTTGAAAAGAATGGCACTTGGGATTTAGTAAAATTGCCTAGAGAGATGAAACCTATTCGTTGCAAGTGGGTTTTCAAGAGGAAAGAAGGTATTTCTCCTAATGATGAAACAAGATATAAAGCAAGGTTAGTTGCTAAAGGTTATAGCCAGATTCCAGGTATTGACTATAACGAAGTCTTTTCTCCTGCTAGAAGCATAGCTCTATTCGCACTTTACTCAAGATTGTTGCCATGCATGATCTTGAGCTTGAGCAATTGGATGTTAAAACTGCATTCTTACATGGAGAATTAGAAGAGGATATTTATATGGAACAACCTGAAGGTTTTGTTATTCATGGAAAAGAAAAGCTTGTCTGTAAGTTAAAGAAATCTCTTTATGGATTGAAGCAATCCCCTAGACAGTGGTACAAGAGATTTGACACCTTTATGCTCTCTCAAGGTTTCAAAAGGTCTAATTATGATAGTTGTGTTTATTTGAAAAATGTCAATGGTTCAACTATTTATTTGCTCCATTATGTTGATGATATGCTTATTGCTGCAAAGAGTATGTCAGAGATTAATGAACTAAAGAAGCAATTGAGTAATGAATTTGAGATGAAGGATTTGGGTGCAGCAAAGAAAATTCTTCGCATGGAAATATCCAGAGATAGACCGTGCGGAAAAGTATATCTAAGTCAGAAGGGATATATTGATAAAGTTCTTCGTCGCTTTAATATGCATAATGCCAAGCCGGTGAGTACTCCGTTAGCTGCACACTTCAAATTGTCATCAGCTTTATGTCCTAAGTCAGATGCAGATATTGAGTACATGTCTAGAGTTCCCTATTCAAGTGCAGTTGGTTCACTTATGTATGCCATGGTTTGTTCTTGTTCTGACATATCATATGCATTGAGTGTTGTCAGTAGATACATGGCTAATCCTGGAAAAGAGCATTGGAAAGCAGTTCAGTGGATTTTCAGATACCTGCGTGGTACTTCTAATGCTTACTTAAAGTTTGGGAAAACTGGAGATGGACTTGTTGGTTTTGTTGATTCTGATTTTGCTGGTGATTTGGATAAGAGAAGATCGCTCACAGGTTATGTTTTCACCATTGATGGTTGTGCTGTGAGTTGGAGAGCAACTTTGCAGTCTATTGTGGCTTGTTCCACTACTGATGCCAAGTATATGGCTATTTCTGAGTCATGCAAAGAAGCTATCTGTTTGAAAGGTATGTATACTGAGCATTGTGGAGATTCATCATTCCATACCGAGTTTAGTTACAGTCAAAGTGCTATATATCTTACCAAGAATCCAATGTACCATGAGAGAACAAAGCACATTGATGTCGGATATCACTATATTCGGGATGTTGTTCCGAAGGTGATTTGAAGGTATGCAAGATAAGTACTCATGATAATCCTGCTGATATGATCACAAAGCCAGTTCCGACCAATAAGTTTGAGCTTTGCTCAGGCTTAGTTGGTATTTCTCATTAGTCCTATGGACTTTGACGCACAAGGTGTTTATGCTGATTTTGATGGAGTTATTCACTTTCTTCGACTACTGGAGGGAATTTGGATCAAGGTGGAGATTGTTAAATTATGATCTAAATTCTAGTGCCGTATTGGACTAGACGTAGTACATACGGTGTGGGCCTTTGCGTTGGTACCGACGCGTACGAGTACAACTCGTTTACTTGTCCTACAAGGACTCCTATGTGTTGCCCCTCATATATACCCCATGTAGTCGCACCTAAGACGGTATGTCGTCTCGTGCCTGTAATACTCCTCCTCATAGTGATTGCGCCTTCGTGCGTCCGTGGTTTTCTCCCGCAAGGGTTTCCACGTAAAAATCTGTGTCTCTTTGTCTCGTTTATTTCTCGTTATTATCTAACAATTGGTCCCGGTTCGTCTCAACAACCGGGACCAAAAGGTTCAGACGAACCGGGACCAATGGCCCACGTGGCCCGGCCGGCCCCCGGGGCTCACGAACCGGGTCCAATGCCCCCATTGGTCCCGGTTCTGGATTGAACCGGCACTAATGGGCTGGCCGGGCCTGGACCATTGCCCCCTTTTCTACTAGTGCAACAGCGTTTGCACATGTAAGATTGATCACGTTGCTCTACATACTTTGAATATCTCCACCTTCCAAGTTCTGACCACACATCAATCTAGACTATTCAGTTCATTAAATTAATCCCATGATGGTTGATGCAATGGAGGAGCTGTATCGACTATCGACAACTTCGATGTATTTACATTTTGGACAAGCTGCTAAGTGAAGGAACTGCAGCAGACTAGCAACAAAGCTATTCACATACTGGACCCCATTCAGTTTCGTTACCAAATACGCACACTCCCATCATTGGGGACTTAGCTATGTGTCCTTAAATTCTCTGTCGACAATATATTTACTCATATAATTTTCCTATAACACCCTGTCCAAATCTTCCATGTTACGCCCACAAGTTTAAGATTTGAGTTCTTCAATTAATGTTATCAGTTTAACAGAAAATAGTGATATTGCACGTTGTGGACAATCAGGAATAGATGGTGCATCTAATGTTTACTATGTTACTTCACGTTCTGTTTCACTTTCTCATGTTTTACGTAATTTACTCATATCTTGCTTTTAGAAAAGAGTTGGTAGAGGAAAATACAGCAATATTTTCTGTTCTTCACTACAGGGGCTTAAGTATGTGATCCAGTGTCCAATCTATATAGACAAGTCACTGGACGAGTTATAGTAGGAATATCTTAGGATATTAGTATTTTCAGTTGTGCTGTCATACGGGCTATCCACAGCTTATTGTCAGGTCTAATTATAACAGAAGAAAACCTATTGAATATATGTTCGGCAGTGCTCCATGCCAAATTACTTTGTTCCGGTAAAAATACCAAATTACTAACGTATTTTGTGATGCTTCCCAAGTTCCCATATTTCTTTGCCCTCATGAAAAACCTATGGGTGAGGCAATATATTTTTGCATGTATATATCGGTGTCGCTACTTTTAAAAATTGATATTGAGGATCTCTTTTACATGTTTTTTCTACATCCTGCTGGGAGCTTAATTGCCTTTCCTATATATGAACAAACGGAAAGACATACAAAGCACGGTTCCTCACATCTGAGCGGCAGTTTTTAGGCTATATGCCCTTATCCACCTCACAGATCTACCTTCTATCTACGTGCAAATATATCTTTTCTTCCTACTGCTATGAAAACTACACGTAATCTATGGATCTTTTTGTAGTTCAAATGGAGTAATCTATATATTATTTATTATCTATGTAGAACTGTTTATTCAGTTAAATGTGCCCTTTTCTAGAGAGAGTGAAAACTGGCGTAGAGCACGTTATATGGATAGACCACTACAATAGTTATGTAGTTCTAGTTGGCCAGCAACGGTTTATATCCCTAATTATGTTAGATTTTCAGGTTGTATGCGGTCTCTCTAATAGGCAAAAGTAATTGCTGAGATGACTTAAAGGCTATATGTTCCAGAACAAATTGAACCTACAATGTGTAGATTGATTGATGATATTATCCTACTTTTAGAGAAAGGACTAAGCCTAACTATTAATACAAAGCTCTGAAAGATTCTGATATTGCTGGCTGGGCCAGAAGCGAACAAGAGCCATACTTGGTGAACTGTCGCTAACTTCAAGGCATGCGCATATGATGGCAAGGTTGCATATGGCTGGAGCAAGCTTCTCTTCAAATTATCAGAATTAGTTACCTTTTTTTCTCTGTAGTTTCTAATTCAAATTCTCTTAATTCTTTACCCATTTATTCTGCAGTTTCTATCCTTTTCAAAGCACTTTTTGTTGTGTATGGGCCTAACCTGAAAATATATACGGTTATATATGGTGAGTATTTTTCCTTTTAAATACTTTCTTATGGTTGTTAGCTTCAGTTATTATATACATCATCACAGTTTGTCACTGCTTGGTGTAGACTTATCTAACTAAACACACGGAGTTTGACCTTCTATCACAGATACGGACACCATAACGCGACCTTTATGAATTTTGTTGTTGTTGAAGATGTACTGATTCACATTAGTTAACCGAAGACAAAAATTATCTGTTATCTCTATATGAAAACAATCTCATAACATTATCACTGCATCCAATATGGGGTCACCTACCGTAGAAAATATATAGATGAAGTTGGGACTGCAGTTTGGTATTGGTATCACTCTGCAGTGCTAGGTATCTTATGTCAAAGAATTACGTTGGCAATAGAGTATTTCTGCAAATTTCCCACTAACTTTTATTAGACACACTAAGATGTTGTGGATTCTTATAGTTATATAAATTAGCATTCTTTTATCTTAGTTTGGAGTACATAAGGAGAACAAAATATAGAAGATAGTTGCAAATTTTTTATCCATTATCTTTCAAGTCTCTTTTGGTTTCAAATGCGCCAACCGCTACCATCAATTCATTGGGGTACTAATAGATAATATTCGTTGACATTCTACCTCTGACAATCAATGTAAACCGTCAAATATTTTGGTAGTAAAGTTTTACATCTATAATCACAATGTCCAACAATTTGAATTTATATATTCTGTGTGTTTAATAAACATAAAAGATAACTTTAGTATGTAATCGCTACAACATAGAACTAGCCCGTGCAGGCGCACGGGTCGATGACTAGTTATATATAATGCACGTAGATGAACCGGCAATGGATGTACGGTGACAGACACACCTCCGAGTACATTAAGGGCGTGCATAATTTTCTCGAAGTGGCTGAGGCAAACAAGCAGAATGGTTTTATGTGCTGTCCATGCCCTAGCTGTGGGAATACAAGGTCTTACTCTGACTCGAAAACCCTTCACACCCACCTGCTTTATAAGGGTTTCATGCCACACTATAATGTTTGGACCAAGCACGGAGAAATAGGGTTTGATGCGATGGCACAGTGAGGACCGTAAGAAAGACGGGAAGTTGAGAGCACCCGCTGACGGGTCGCAGTGGAGAAAAATCGAGAGAAAGTATTGGGCCCAGTTTGCAAGTGACCCAAGGAACGTATGGTTTGCTTTAAGCGCGTATGGCATTAATCCTTTCGAGGAGCAGAGCAGCAATCACAGCACCTGGCCGGTGACTCTATGTATGTATAACCTTCCTCCTTGGATGTGCATGAAGCGGAAGTTCATTATGATGCCAATTCTCATCCAAGGCCCTAAGCAACCCGGCAACGACATTGATGTGTACCTAAGGCCATTAGTTGAAGAACTTTTACAGCTGTGGAATGGCAACGGTGTACGTGCATGGGATGAGCACAAACAGGAGGAATTTAACCTGCATGCGTTGCTGTTTGTAACCATCAACGATTGGCCCACTCTCAGTAACCTTTCAGGACGGACAAACAAGGGATACCATGCATGCACTCACTGTTTAGCTGACACCGAAAGTATATACCTGGACAGATGCAGGAAGAATGTGTACCTGGGCCATCGTCTATTTCTCCCGACCAACCATAAATGTCGAAAGAAAGGCAAGCATTTCAAAGGCGAGGCAGATCACCGGAAGAAGCCCGCCATGCGTACCGGTGATCACGTACATGCTATGGTCTCTGATTTACACGTAATCTTTGGAAAGGGTCCCGGCGGACTAGCTGTTCCAAATGAAGCTGATGGACCCGCACCCATGTGGAAGAAGAAATCTATATTTTGGGACCTACCCTCATCGAAAAGAGCTAGAGGTACGCTCTTCAATCGACGTGATGCACATGACGAAGAACCTCTGCATGAACCTGTTAGGCTTCTTGGGCGTGTATGGGAAGACAAAAGATACACCTGAGGCACGGGAGGACCTGCAACATTTGCACGAAAAAGACGGCATGCCTCCAAAGCAGTATGAAGGTCCTGCCACCACGCTCTTACCAAAGAAGAGAAGGATATCTTTTTTGAATGTCTGCTCAAGATGAAGGTCCCGGCGGCTTCTCGTCGAATGTAAAGGGAATAATAAATATTCAAGAAAACGTTCGAACCTAAAGTCTCATGATCGCCACGTGATTATGACGCAAGCGCTTCCGGTTGCATTGAGGGGCTTCTACCGGAAAACGTCCGATTAGCCATTGTGAAGCTATGTGCATTCCTCAATTCAATCTCTCAGAAGGTGATCGATCCAGAAATCATACCAAGGCTAAGGAGTGATGTGGTGCAATGTCTTGTCAGTTTCGAGCTGGTGTTCCCACCATCCTTCTTCAATATCATGATGCACATCCTAGTTCATCTACTCGACGAGATTGTCATTCTGGGTCCCGTATTTCTACATAATATGTTCCCCTTTGAGAGGTTCATGGGAGTCCTAAAGAAATATGTCCATAACCGTGCTAGGCGGAAGGAAGCATCTCCATGGGCCATCAAACAGAGGATGTCATTGGGTTTTGTGTTGACTTCATTCCTGGCCTTAAGAACATAGGTCTCCCTAAATCGCGGTATGACGGGAGACTGACTAGAAATGACACGCTAGGAGCGGACTCAATAATATGCAGGGACGGGCATTCTTGGTCTCAAGCACACTACACAGTTCTACAGAACTCTACCTTGATGACCCCGTATGTTGATGAACACAAGAATAGTCTGCGATCCAAACATCCGGAGGCGATTAATGGCGGCATATTACATGTGAACACATCAGGACTTTCAGCAGTTGGTTGGAAACACGTCTCAGAGGTGACAACACTATTTATGATGAGTTGTACTCGTTGTCTAGGGGACCATCTTCGACTGTATTGACTTACAAAGGATACGAGATAAATGGGAATACATTTTACAAGATCGCCCAAGATCAAAAGAGCACCAACCAAAACAGCGGTGTCCGCTTTGATGCAGCAACCGAGAGGGGAAAGGACACATATTATGGTTACATAGTGGACATATGGGAACTTGACTACGTACATGATTTTAAGGTCCCTTTGTTTAAGTGAAAATGGGTCAATCTGTCAGGAGGTGGGGTATAGGTAGACCCACAGTACGGAATGACAACAGTGGATCTGAACAATCTTGGGTACACTGACGAACCGTTCGTCCTAGCCAATGATGTGGCACAGGTTATCTATGTGAAGGACATGTCTATCAAACCGAGAAAAAGATAAGATAAGGAAGCGAATACATCATATGATGAGCCAAAGCGCCACATAGTTCTTTCAGGAAAAAGGGACATCATGGGAGTGGAGGGCAAGACAGACATGTCTGAAGATTATGAAAAGTTTCATGAAATTCCTCCCTTCAAAGTCAAGGCTGACCCAAGCATCCTGATAAAGGATGAAGATTATCCATGGTTACGACGCAATAAGCAAAGCAAACAAGCGAAAAAAAGTGAAGACTTTCTCTCCACAACTATTATGATGATACCATGCCAACTTTCAAGATTTTCGTAGTTCATTTGAAATGCCTGTTGTAATGCATTTGTGCTCGTATGAAATCCTGATACTTCGAAAGAGATTGTCCGTTTTGTACACGAAGTGCATCCAGTTTTTTCCGTAACCCTCTCAAGTTTTTAGCACATGCTGTGTGGGTGAAATGATGATACCATGCCAACTTTCAACCTTTTCAGAGTTCATTTGTAGTGCTTTTCAATTTCAGGGTCTTATAGCTCAAAATAATCAGTAAATGCATGGAAAATAACAAATGAAGTCAGAAAGGGTTGAAAATTGATGATGTGGCTTTGAATGGTGCATTTTGAACACAGAAAAACTATGGAGTTCAAATAAGTTCTAAAAAATGAAATCCCTTTGTAACAGACGAGTTTCCGTATGAAACTCTGATACTTCGAAAAAGATTGTCCGTTTTGTACACAAAGTGCATCCAGTTTTTACCGTAACCCTCTATACTTTCTTGCACATGCTATGTGGGTGAAATGATGATACCATGCCAACTTTCAACCTTTTCAGAGTTCATTTGTAGTGTTTTTCAATTTCAGGGTCTTATAGCTCAAAATAATCAGTAAATGCATGGAGAATAACAATTATCATAAAATAAAATAAATAAGTAATTAGAAACAGAATAAAATAAATTTTAATAAAATATATAAGTAGAAACAAAATAAAATAAAATTTATGAAACTAAAATTATCAACGTATTTTCTGTTCAAAACGTTATAAGCAACCTCTAGTATTATTGAAACTAAAATTATATAAAATTGATGCAACTAAAATTATCAAAGTATTTTCTGTTCAAAATCATTAAAAGCAAAAAGAATTTTCATAAAGAACTTTTTTGTTAGAAACTTTAGCAGCAAAAAGAATTATCATAAAATAAAATAAATAAGTAATTAGAAACAAAATAAAATAAAATAAAATAAAGCAAAAAGGAAAAAAACTAGGAAAAAATTGCCACCTACTGGGCCACCACGGCCGAATACGACTAGAAACCCATCCATGGGCCAGGATTCAGTTCCCAGCAGGCCAGCAGCCCATCGTGCATAGCAAGAATAAGTAGGCCCGTAAGCCTGCAATGGAGAGGAGGTTGAGAGGGGTGCGGCAGTGGGGCTTATAAACCACTGCGCGCCCCTCTCAACTAGCGAGGTGGGACTAAACTCCCACCACCACGCCGCTGTGCAAGGGCATTTAGTCCCGGTTGGTGCCACCAACCGGGACTAAAGGGGCGTATTAAAACCGGTTCTTGGTAACAACTCCTACTTTGAGGTGTATTAGTGATAATATTCGACGATGTACGGACGCAAGAGACGATGTAGTTTTGCTTATAATTGAATCCATCCTAATTTGAATACTACTTTATTTTGCGATTTGATTTTCCTTATTGAATGCTCAAATTGGAAAACTACTCCTACTTTGAATGCTAAAATTGGAGAGCACTATGCAAGGCGTATGCATATGATTAGTTGATAGCTTATAGGGTTTTTGTTGTCGCAGAAATCTAGGAGCCCCCCTCCATCATCCCCGCCATCATCCCCGTCACCGACCCCCTCCGACCTCGAGGTGAGACCAGCAAAAACCGTTTTTAGAAAGATAAATAAACGATATTTTGGGTTGACTTTAAGTCTGTCGAGTCTCCACCATATATGAGAGGACGAAGAATCTCGACTGTTGTACAAGTTTAATCTTTGAATTATAAACATAGGAAATATCGTCATCGGATGATGAAAGTCTCCCGGGGGAGTGCGGCTGGTGCCACGACGATCGAGATCTGTGCGACAGGCCTCACCTGGACAATGATCGGCGCTTCAGCATTAAGCTCGAGGAGACCTTCGATGTTGAAACGGTACGCAACGACGACAAGTGTTTTTTTCGTAATTAAGCATGACTTCAACTATTTCAACGTGTAATTTTCATCTTTTACAATTCGAGTATAGCTTATCCCATGCCATGCAAGACGCTATGTCTTGGAGAGGATGGATTTTGAAGACCATGAAAATTTTGAAATGAAGAAAATTCACCTAAGGATCCATCATGATGTGGATTTTGAAGTAAATCTGTATAATGCTGAGAGCGTAACCCATTTTGGTTGTAAAAATTGGAAAGCATTTTTCAAGATGTATGGTTTTGATGAGGGTATGCTTGTCACCATGGATCTTGTTGATCCTTACATCGACCAAGACAATATGGACATTTGGGTCCTTGTTGATACGCCTCCAGTTCTACCCCTATGTGAGTTTCCCAAACAAAGTTAATTATTAACTAATTTATATTGTTCATTTCAAAATAGTTGACAACTTATTTCCATTGACAGCTTATTTTGATTGTTCAAAGAATGTGTGGAAGATGGTAGACAGAACCTACTACACCGATGGCTCGGATTTAACTTATAAGGAGAAAAACCATCTGGTCGGATTTTGTACTGATCTTGAGAATTACAATATCTATTGTAAAACTCCTCAACATTATGGTTAATACGTGCCACTAGTGCACATGTTGAACTACAGTAACTACTATGGAGATACCCTGGTAAGATTTTCTACTATAACGACATTCGTGCATCTTTTGCATACTTCTAAAACTAGTACATCATTGCTAACTATGAAGTTATTACTATGTTTTTCAACAGAGAATCCCGATGGATTGTGTGCCTCATTTGATGTATGAGTATGGTAGCCTTCATGTTTTGAACATACAACCAGGTCATCGTACGAATCTCAACTGTCCATACTGGATTTTAAAAAAAAAGTGGAGACATGCTAATCAGAGAATGAAAAAATGTATGGACAGTCGTAAAGAGGTTCTTGGAAGCAAAAGGAAGCGCCGCGCAAGAATTAGAGACAGGATGATCTCCATTCTCCATAATGGAGAGTCAGGGTCTATATTGTTTTATGCTATTTTACCTTAAATAGGGTATTTAGGTCATGCCTAATACTGATGATCATGTGCTAAGAACAATTAAGTACGGTTGGTTCGATGACTATCAGGATGATGTTCGTATGACTTGTTATTAATAATGAGTAGAAGTTGTATGCTGATGATTAGTAGGACTTATTATTATGATGATGCATGATGCGAGCATGAAGAGTTATTATATATCTGTGGGTGAAATGAATATGGATTGGATTGAAGTGAAGCCAACATGCACGTGGTGCATGTCGAAAGTAGTACAATCCAAACTTGATCAAGTTAGGATTAGTATTACTTTCGACATGCACCACATGTTGCCCCACTTCAATCTAAGTCATGTTTAGGCATAGCAATAGCAGTAGCACGGAGATAAGAGAGGACACATATCTCTATTAGCTACCCATAACAATCTAAATTAACCCCCAAAACACCTAAACCACCTCCTTTTAAAAAAAACAGCGCCTGAAATGCTGACGCGTGGAAGCTTATTGGTCCCGGTTGGTGCTACCAACCGGGACCAAAGGCCCTCCTGCCTGGGCTCGCCGGAGCGGCCACGTTGAGGCCCATCTGTCCCGGTTCGTATAAGAACCGGGACTAAAGGCCTAGGGCATTAGTAACGACACTTTAGTCCCGATTCCCTAACCAGGACTGATAGAAGCGCGGACTAGCGAGATGCTAATTCGCGCGTGTAGATGACCCGATCTTTCACAGTACTGTAGTCGTCACGGCGTAGCAGAACGATCTGTGCTAACTAGAAATATACCGTACTCAAAGTAAATGATCAGGTAGAAAGAGATTTCAGCCCTTGCTATTATCTAACAAGAACAATAACCAATCTGCGGCAAGATCACCAGCCTCAACGCAGCAGCAGCCGATCCCTCAAAAGATCGCAGAAACGCAGTACATGTGTTCCCCGACTGGGAACTTTCTGGTTTATTTCAATCTCCGAAGAACAAAAACTAAAAAAACCAGATACACGGCCGAAGCCTGCCTGTTATATAGGCGACACCAATCTGACCAAACCGACTAAAGCACCCAAGATAGACACGGACTCTATCTCCTATTCAAACTAACCAAGAAATTTAACTAATTAATTATCCGGCCATCTTAATCACCTAGACTAAGATAACCACGTAACTAGTACTAGACCAAAGACTTGACTCACGTATACTGCACCTATACCAAACCGAATCAAACTTGACTCGTATATTTTCTACCATAACGTGTGTACAGCACATGGAGTTCTAAATGTTGGCTTAACTTCATCTGGTGCAACAAGCTCAATAGGGATTTTTCCAACACAAATAATCTGCTTCTTGTTTGCATGATCAGATGAGCATGTAGTTGTTTTAGAACTCTCAGCGATGACATGGATGCCCACATCATCCCCTCCTCCTTGGAACGAAGCCATCCTCGGCTGTGTGGTGGTTTTAGAGACCTTCTTCTTTACTGAAAGAATATCATCCTCCTTAATAGCACTAGCAAACATCGGTTGTAGCACATATCGTCTTCCAGCATTCCGAAAACAATAAGTGTTGGACCTTCCATCATGTGTGGCATAATGATCATATTGCCAAGGTCTCCCCAGCAACAAGTGACATGCATCCATCGGTAAAACATCACAAATCACCGTGTCGGTATAGTCACCAACCGAAAAATTGAGACGCACCTTATGAGTAATTTTTAGTCTGCCGGACTGATATAACCACTCGATGCAGTGTGGTTGTGGGTGCTTCCATGTAGGTAAGCCCAAAGCTTCCACCAATCCCTTGCTGACCGGGTTGGTGTAGCTTCCTCCATCTATAATCAACTTACAATTGGTGTTATTGACTTTGCACTGAGTCTGAAAAATATTCCAACGTTGTCCCTTATTCTCAATACGATCCTCTTGCACTCGTTGCATCATTAGTGAAGGATATGACTCAGCAGCTTCAAACTCGCAACCACATTTTCAGCATCCTTAGATTTTTCACTAGAGGTGTCAGAAACTGCCTCTTCATCACTAGCGGATGCATAGCCATCTCTCGTGAGCAACACTCTTTTCTCATTAGGACATTCACGCTTCATATGTCCCCTTCCTCCACACTTAAAACACTCTATGTCACTAGTGCGTCCGGTCGACTGTGCACTAGAATCAACCATCGACAGTCCTGATTTTGAAGCATCCTTCTGCACGGAACCATGAGAGCGATTTGACGATGTCACCCTAGAGCTAGGACTGACATCCTCATTCTTATGATGCAAGCGTCGCCATGTGTTCAAAGTGTTAGTGGGAACTGTGTTGACTTGGCGCCGCTTAAGCTGTTGTTCCGCACGCACAGCTTGGTGCACAAGATCTTGTATGTTGTAGTAAACCACCATCTCAACACGATCCTGCACCTCGATATTTAGCCCGTTAAAGAAACGTGCCACGGTCGCCTCTGGATCCTCCGTTGTCCCTATGCATTATCATAAGCAATTCCATCTCCTTGTAATATTCATCAACACTCATATTATCTTGAGATAGCCACTGCAACTTGTTGTACATATCTCTTTTATAGTGCTCAGGAACAAAACATCGCCTCATGAATTCTTTCATACCTTGCCAAGTCGTCGGCCGATGTCCTGAACGAGAAATTTGATTCCACCAAATTAGCGCGTAACCGGTGAACTCAATTCCAGCAAGTTGAACTTTCTTCTCCTCGCTATAATGATGGGCATCAAAAATTTGATCAACACGCATCTCCCACTCCAAATAGCCTTCTGGTTCGCACTTGCCGGAGAACGAAGGGATTGAAATTTTTATGCGCCCAATTCCATCGTCCAAAGGCACACGCACAGCTTGACCAACTCGGTCATGCACTCCACCACGAACGGATGTTTCAGGACGAGGCTCATAGTGTCGTGGTCGTGGAGCGTACCCCGCTGCCTGGTCAACGCCGTCATCAAGACCATCATCTCCAACATGAGGTTGTGCCGCCAAACGGCGATCATGCACGCCGGCATGTCCGTCGCGAGCCGGTGGTGCATAACGTAGTGGAGCAGCCGGAGCAGTCTGTGGTGATGCAGAATTTGTTACCGGCATATTGATGATGTCTGCCAAACCATCGAACCAAGTGATCAGGACATCTATCCTTTTGCCGTGCGCATCATAACATTGCTTGATGTAGTTGCATGTGTGGTCAAAACCATCCCGAATATTTTGAGGAATATCATCTGCGTACACTGGACGCACAACTTCCTCAGAATCAACAGTAACCTCATCAACCTTGTTGACCGAAGTTGACATCTTAATCAACACAGTACCGTAAACAATCTTAGCTCTGAATACCACTTGATAGAAGCGCGGACTAGCGAGATGCTAATTTACGCGTGTAGATGGCCCGATCTTTCACAGTACTGTAGTCGTCACGACGTAGCAGAATGATATGTGATAACTAGAAAAATACCGTACTCAAATTAAATGATCAGGTAGAAAGAGATTTCAGCCCTTGATCAGGTAGAAAGATCGCAGAAACGCAGTACATGGTGTTCCCCGACTGGGAATTTTCTGGTTTATTTCAATCTCAGAAGAACAAAAACTAAAAAAACCCCGATACACGGCCGAAGCCTGCCTGTTATATAGGCGACACCAATCTGACCAAACCGACTAAAGCACCCAAGATAGACACGGACTCTATCTCCTATTCAAACTAACCAAGAAATTTAACTAATTAATTATCCGGCTATCTTAATCACCTAGACTAAGATAACCACGTAACTAGTACTAGACCAAAGACTTGACTCACGTATACAGCACCTATACCAAACCGAATCAAACTTGACTCGTATATTTTCTACCATAACGTGTGTACAGCACATGGAGTTCTAAATGTTGGCTTAACTTCATCTGGTGCAACAAGCTCAATAGGGATTTTTCCAACACAAATAATCTGCTTCTTGTTTGCATGATCAGATGAGCATGTAGTTGTTTTGGAACTCTCAGCGATGACATGGATGCCCACATCAAGGACAGATGGGCCTTATGAACCGGGACAAATGGCCATTTTTTACTAGTGAAAGGTCCCATCTATTAAATTATATAATTTAATATAGACGAAAAGGCACTGAATACTCTATCTGTATTTTACTGTTATAAAGAGAAGTTGATAGGCTCACCTCTTATACAATCATCTTAACCTCATCGATTTTCTTCATGAGCAATACTCCCCTACTGGTTTTATTTATTTCATATTCTGGTTTTAGTTTTTGAACTGATATTCTGTTTTTATTTAGGTGGACGTAGGTGTATCCTGCGGGCGGAACAGCCGGATCACAAGCGAGTCAATCGTTCTACTTCTACCAGGCGGTCTTTACCCATCATATATATGATCCAGCAGAGTCACTGTTCAATTCGTTTCTTCACGTCTGGGTGCAAGCTACCCGGCACTACTAGCTTTTACACGTCCATCGCATATCAGTGGCCCACGTGACTGGTTGAATCCATGCTGATACTCAGAAGAAAAACAAAAACTATGCTAGGCGAATCAACTCCACGGCTATAGGCCAATATTATTGCAGCAAGCCAGCGTGACCGAGCTACGCTCTTGTACTACTCCCTCCGTTCGGAATTACTTGTTGCGAAAATGAATATATCTAGACATATTTTAATTCTAGATACATCAATTTTCGAGACAAGTAATTTCGAACGGAGGGAGTACAATTTTATAGCCATCCACGTTCTTCTTGTAGTACAGCTAAGCATGCTCACGCCACGGGGCTCCATGGATCTACATGTGCCGGCGCGTTGTAGACTCGCATGAAAAAGGGAAATCAATTTTGCATGACAAGAATCTCTTTTCTGTTACAACAAATAAGTTGAAAAATGATCGCGACGCATGCGACATGAAAAGACAAACGTAAGTGCCCATGACCGCTGTACTAGTTTGGTCTTCCAACCACATTATATATGACGTACTCTGGTACTAGGGTTTAGGGTTACAACTGTCGGCTGAAACACGTCTCCGTTAGGGTTTCTCTTTTCCTTTCACGTCTACGGTGGCTAGGGCACTCATCCTCTCTGAGCTTCGCCAACGAGCATGTGGATCAACCTTCCCCACTAGTAGAAAAAGGACGGTACTAAAGGCCAAACACCAACCGGGACTCAAGGAGATTTTATGAATTTTTTTTGTATTCTTTTTCTGATTTTCAAATTTCTGAAATATTTTATAATTTAATCTCTAATCACTCCTCATCTCTACTCAATTTAACCTCTAATCTCTAATCACCCCTTATCATTCCAAATCATCTAACTTCTCGGCCGGTCACCCATCCTCTCACTACCCCAGCCTGAGCACGCTTAACTTTTAGGTTTTATTCTCCCTCGTTTCCAAGTCTGCACTTGTTGTTTTCCTAACAATAGTAAGATGTCAATCCTATTAACTCTCAGGAGTTTTAGTTTGAGCATGAAGTCACACGTTTCACTGTTTGAGTTTGAAACTAATATTCTAAAAAACACTAATTATTTAGTAACACTAATATTTCTTGAGTAAGTAGTTTGACCATAGTTTGACCAGATTTGACCAAAATTCAAAATTTTTGAAATAATTATTTAGTAACACTAATATTCTTGAATAATTATGTAGTAACAATAATACTTCTTGAATAGGTAGTTTGACCATAGTTTGACCCGATTTAACCAAAATTCAAAAAAACTGAAATTTGAGCATATCTTTTTTTTCTTTTGGAATTTTAGGATTCTAAAAATTCGCAAACCGGCCATAGGCCTTCAAAATCGGATGCGGATTTTCGTGGTGAATATTTTGATATATTATAATGCTTTTTTCCGACGTCATATGCAAAAATTATATCCGCTTTTACTTTTTCATGACACTTTTTTGCAAAACATGTTCAAATTTAAGTTTTTAATTTTCCTAACTAGTAGATGTAGTAATATAACTACATCTCGAAGGATTTTATTTTTGAAGCTTTCATCATTTTCTTTTGTTTTTTCAAGACTGAAATGGCGATACACCGGGGACCGTAGAGTTTGAGAAATGGGTCCTTTAGTCTCGGTTTGAGACACGAACCGGACTAAAGGGTGCGATGGCCTTTAGTCCCGGTTTGTGTCTCAAACCGGGACTAAAGGTCTAATCTTTAGTCCCGGTTTGAGACACGAACCGGGACTAAAAGGTGTGATCTTTAGTCGGCTTGAGATATGAACCGGGACTAAAGGGTGCGATGGCCTTTAATCCCGGTTTGTGTCTCAAACCGGGACTAAAGGGCCCATTTGAATTGGGACTAATGCGTTTAGCCGCTCGAACCGGGACTAATGCTCACATTAGTCCCGGTTCGTAATCCAACCAGGACTAATGTGTATATTACGTTGTGACCAAAGCCCTGTTTTCTACTAGTGCCCTATGCCTGCCACCAGAGCTTGAGCTGATACCATGGGGGGGGCAAGCGTTGCAGGAGGGGCAAAAACAGTTGATTTCACTGATTTTAAGTGGAAAATGACCTAATACAAAGGGATATATATGTATTTTCTTGTGAGCTTGGGGGGGCATGGCCCAGGTTGGCCCCCATGAAGCTCTCCCACTGCCTGCCGCCAGCAGCCGATGCCGGAGAGGGGATGGCCTCGGCTCCGGCTAATAGTTCGTGGTAGGGTGTTTCTCTCGCATGAGCGGTGTTCCGATGGGACGGCGCCTCATCTTCGAGTTGGTCTTCCGGGCCCCGATCCTCCTCAAGTTTATCCATTGGTACAAAAGTGACGCAGAACCAACATAGATACCCACCGTCTCCTTGGGGCGGCGAGGTTAGGGTTTCTCGCCATGCATGCACGCTAGCAGGATTTGGTGTCGGGTGCTTCAGATCTATTCAAGGCTTCAACGACAACGATTGCGGCTCTGAGGTGTTGGTTCTTAGGGTCACGTGCACAAAGATTTCTCGACCGTCATCAATAAGGTCACACCGGCTGCAGTAGGGGAGCTGTGACAGCAGCTTGCCGATGACTCGTTCGCGCAGTGATAGTGGTTGTTTGCTGATGTAGGATCCTTGATGTAATTTTATTGTGTTAAGGGTACTTTTATTTTTAATCAACCTTTATAATAAATCTAGGTCATTTTTCAAAATAAATAAATAATGATGGACGTGGGGCACATGGGAGAAAATGAAGCACCCATTTAAGCAGGATCTCTTGTATAACAACATGAGCACATAAAATTATATGGTACTACCTTCATTCGGGTTATTACTCCTTATATATTGGGTCATATTTTGACCATAAATTTAATAATAAAATATAAATTATATGTAGCAAAAATGATATCACTGGAAACTACATTCAAATACAAATTAAACAATGCTACCCCTTCCGGGTTAGGGGTCTATCTCAATTTTTTTTTAATCTCATTATTATTGCTTCCCAACATATGTTTAGATTTCGAGGTGCAATAAATCGCTGCGTGCAAGGATTAAGAGAAAACCCACTAATGCATGTAAAAGTTTTTAGTTATTTCGTGATCATGCATGCATGTGCTGCAATTAGTGCATCGGTAAACATAGTTTCTTTAGGAAAACAAGCACATTAATTGAGTATTTTTGCAAGCTACAAAAATTATTTCTCCACTCAAGGTCTATCTTGGTTGGTGAGATTTAATTGAGCCCTTTAAACGAGAAGGGGGAGTACAATTTTTTATGACATGCACTAAAATTTTGCTAGTCAAATGTGTAGTCAAACTTTGACCCAAAATACAATAAAGAGTAATAAATATGGAACGAAGTAGCATGCCGTTGCCAGCCAATGCGTTGTATACTAAGTACTCCCTCCGTCTAGATGTGTAAGTCATCTTACGTTGTGCACCGTGACCAAGGCGGAGAGGAAACGAGAAAACTTAATGCTTTTTGGCTAATTAATAGCATTGCATGCAATCAACTAACCACTACATGTCATGTTTGATAGTCTCAAGACATTGAAAGTATACACGGTTCATATCTTTTATTGGTTGACATGTCACAAAACAATAAACGGAGAGGAAGTTAATGTACCGTGCCTAAGTGTTTAGAATTATTTGATTTTCATTAGGTGACTTACACACCTAGGATGGAAGGTGTACCAAATTGAAAAGCAAACTGTACAGGGCAGTAGCAGGGCCATGCACATGCACAAAAGGCTGCTCCCTCCATTCCTAAATAATTGTCTTTCTAGAGATTTTAACAAGTGACCACATACGGAGCAAAATGAGTGAATCTACACTCTAAAACATGTCTACATACATCCGTATGTTGTAGTCCATTTGAGATGGCCAGAAAGACAATTATTTGAGAACGGAGGGAGTAGAATGTTGCATGCATGCAGCTCGCTAATCTCTATCATTATCATGTTGCGATGCAACGGTCCGACGAGACGGAATCAGTCTATTTTTTCCCTTTTATTTATCTTCTTTTTGTTTTGGCGACCGCCGTCATCACCTATGCGCCGTCCAGGCGCGTCGTGCTGGGTGTCCTGCGGCATGGGTCTCGACTGTTCCGTCAGCTATCCCGCGCTCATGGTTGTGCAAGGCACGATCCTCGCCGTCGCCGGTGCCGGTGCGCGGGCATGTTCGTGACCATGTTGCTGGACACTGTCAAAGACGTGCCTCCGGGAGTCCGCCGGGGTACGGGAACCGATGCGGAAGCGGCACGGTGGGCCCTGGGGATCACGATGAGCGCCGCCCGGCTCCCTTGCTGCCGCAACAGGTTATAGCGAGTAAATACGAAAAAAAAATGCATCATAATTAAGACGTCCGTTTCAAAGAAACTAGTACTCCCTTGATTCAAAGTAGGTGTCGTGATTTTGATCTAAGGTAGGTCAACCTTAGTTGAAAACTGCAACATTTATCATGGATCGGAGGAAATATCACTTTTAGGGTAATTCGTCGCAAATCGGTATCATTTCGCGTTAGTTGCCGGTATAGCAAAATTGATCATGATTATGATAGGGTGGCCCACCCGTCAAGGACGGTGTGGCGAAAAGGTCAACTATTCAACTATGTTATATGTTATATTTGAATGTGAGGTTGGTGTTATGACATGTGGGACCCACCTTCATCTTAATAAAAATAGCTCCACAAATATGACGCACGGCGGAGACACCGCCCGCCTCCGGTCGCACGGCCAACGACCTCCTTCGCACACCACTCCCTCTTCTCACCTCCCATGCGCTCGCTGCTCCAGCCACTGCCTCCCTCCCTGCCGCACACTTCATGGTTCTTTACCAACTGCCTTCAAACTCCGATGCTGGACTATGACGATGCATTCGCAATAGACTTCATCGGCTCCAGCCATGGCGGAGTCGTCCTCGAGGAGGTGAAGAGGGAGATGCTGACGAGAGACGGTGTCGTGGCCGTTGTTGGTGCATTTGGCGGTGGTCCGGGCGGGAAGGCGCACAACGTGTCGGTGTCAAAAAAACATGCACATCCCACGAGCAACCTCCTGTCGCCGTCGTGCACAAGGCTTGTAGCGTGAAGTCCCCTTCACCCGTGCGCGTTCCCCTTCCCCGTAGCTCCATTCAAGTGTCTGCCTCCTCGCCTCCTAGTTCTGCACGATGGTGATCATGTAGGACGCTTCCATGATGGCGCCATAGATGCAACATTGTACTCCACCTCTATCTGTGTGACAGGTCTCGATCCTATGCTGCCGTGCTCCCTGCCTCCACCTCACTCTTGCTACCCCATAAAGTGGTCCGACACCGGCATGGCACGTGGTGAGTAACATGAGCGCATAGTTAAGTGGCACAAGCGGTGTCCAATTCCAGTCAGAGCACGAGTCGCGGAGTTCACCAGCGCGTGCCATGAGGATCGTTGGCTCCGTCAACTCCACGCAAGTTCTCACTGATGTTCCAGGGCCTCAACGACTGCAAGCGCGTCACATGCGAGGTGGTAGACGTGGCCAGGGTTGTTGTCTACTCCTACCTCGCATATGACGACGACAAGTACGTGTCCGAGACCTGCTCTCTTTGGTGTGCGGCGGCAGGCACGACGCTTGGGCAGAGCATGCCTCAACATGCGGGTAGAGCCGGATGATAGAGGCCGTGAGGTCACAGTTCACGTCGGGCTACGGTGGGTGAGGCAAAGGCCATCAAAGCCGAGGAGCGTGTAGTGAGTTAATTGCAAGGAACTACCACACTTCAAAGACGTTGTAACGAGTCGGTACCACTAGTCACTTTTTTTGTCATGCGATTGCCAACTCTAAGCCTAAGTGTTGCATACCGGTTCGACGGCCGTATAAGCGTGTATTGACCACGATTCGACCAAGGGCCCACCGGTCAGTGCCACCGTGGCTTACCCGCTCGCACCCGCTCGGTAAGTTTAGCATTCGTCTCGGTCAGTCCATGTACCTGGTCCGGTCGAACCCGTACGCAGCCAGCCGCACTCGACGCTCCACTCTGTCCCTCTCCTCGCCGCATCGCCCTCGTCTCTCCAGCCGCCGCCGCCGCCGCCGCTCGCGCAGACCGCCGCGTCCGCCCCCGCCGCGCCATGGTCTTCGAGGATGAGAGCAGCGACGACTTGTCCAGCCTGCAGATCTCCTCCGACGACGACGGGATGCATTATCAGGTCAGTGGTAGAGCTAGGGTTAGGGTTACGTGATTTGGGGATTTGGGGATTTCATGATCTGGTTTTCTGATTTGAGTATGTGCTCCCTGTAGATTCCTGATAGCATTGAAGACCAAGACTACAATGGCTTGGAGAAGGCACCATAGGGGCTCTGCGTGGAGCATCGGCTGCCAATTGAGCGCCGTGTAGCTTTTGAATCATTTGAGACGGGCAGGAGGTTTCTAGTTTGTGCTCGACTGTAAGTTTGATGCTCTCTCATGTTCACTGTAATATAGGTACTACTACCGATGATGAAGCATATGGTTTTTACCATTTAGTAGTTATGATGCTTATAGTAATGATGGTCCTGCAATATTATAGTTGGCTATGTTCATCGTAATATTGGCAGCAGCTTAGTTGGCAGTCTGAAGCTCATATTTTAGTTAGTTATTAGTATTGAAGCTCACAGCAACATGTTGTGTAGGCATGTGCTGTTAGTTGATTGAGGCATGTAGATGCTAATAGTTTAATTGAGGCAGTTTAGGTTGCGATAGTTGCTAATTGTTTGGTTGGCCACATGTATAGGTTGTACTTCTTATGTTTGTTAAAAGTGGTAATTCTTCAGAGAGTAACAATATAATTGTTTGCTATATTGCAGGAAGCTGTCAATTGTGGTTTCCTTGCTTGGGTTGACCCAGAGTGGCCTCCCACAATGCAAAATGCATTGTTGAAGCTTTGGGAAATGTTTGAAGACAGCAGGACTGCTAGGAGGAAGGATAACCTAGAAAGTTCACTTACTATCCACCACCTTAAAGAAGAGAAAAGGAATCTGGATGCCAACTATGACAAACTAGTTGAAGATGTCCATCAACTTCTCAATGCCCAGGAGGACAGGGTGTTGGATTGAAGTTATGCGCAGGCTAAGGAGAAGAAAGCTGAGGCTGCCACTGCATCAGTTGTGGCTGCCATGAAGAATGAGATGGAGAAGAAAGAGGCAGAGAACTTCAAGATGAAAGAGAAGTACAAAGTGTTGATGAACCTGGTAGAAGCTCAAGGCGGTGTCATTAGGAACACGAAGATGAATCATTTGAAAGAGAAGGAAAAGCTAGCTGAAGGCAACAACAATTTAAAGATTCAGGTTGATGAGCTCACCCGGTCTGTGAAAAAACTCACGTAAGAGAATGTGCAGTTCAAGAAGGGACATGAGAATCGATAAAACGCAGGGATGAGTTAAAGCTCCAGCTTGTTGTGCAGTTCAAGTCACTTGAGAAGAGCAAAGAGAAGTTGAAGTTGATCCATGACATCTTGAAGGAATGAGGTAGATGAAGATGATCTGGGTAGATGAGGCGAGCATACCTATCATGATATAAGTTGGTTTGATAGAAGGCTTTGCTAATCTTTTGTGAAGGGTGGTTTAGTTAAGTGTAATGTATGGATGTAGTAGTTGTGAACAATGTTGGAGACTCCACTATGTTATGATCTTTAGCTAAGTGTAATGTATTTCTAGCTTTAGTTAAGAATCCATGGTCATGTTGAACTCCTGTATGCTCAAGTTAGATGGCTCAAGTTATCTCCTCTTCAACCTGTGATGAAATATTTAGCTAATGCTCTCTCAGTTAGATGGCTCAAGTTATTTAGCAAATTTAACTCTGGCCAAAATCAAACCAAATCAAACTCTGTCCCTGGTTAGATGGCTTGAGAAGAGCAAAAAAAGCTGTTGTTGCCCTCACAACAAACCAAATCAAACTCTGTCCCTGGTTATTAAACAGAGCAAAAAAAACAGAGCTCAACAGTGGTGGCCCTGGTTATTAAAGCAATGCGCGGGGCCGAACAGTTAACGGTTTGTGCATTTGGGGAAAAAACTAGGGTTAGGCGACGGCGGAGGCGATTCCTGAGCGGGCCGGCGGCGGAGGCGATCTCGCAGTCGGCGGCGGCGGCGGCTGCGTCCAAGTCAATGTCCATGTCGTGGTCTTCGGGTCGTTCTCAGGCCCCCAGCTTCCGTCGAGCCTCTGGAAGGAGAGGGGACGAATCCAGGTCTCCGGTGCCCTACCGTGAGAGCCCGATGGCGTATGAGCCGGAGAAGCTCACTGGTGCAGCCGCGAGGAAGGCGCCAAGATGGATCTCATGGAGCCGCCGTAACCTGTGCCGGAGGTACTACGCCTGCATGGATGCCATGGTAAGTTTCATTCTTGTTAGTTCATTAGATCTTCTCCCTCTCAAACTCTGATTTCTGTTGGTACAACAAGGTGGTTGTGGCTACGTTGAATGGCATGATGATCCTCTGCCGAAGTTTTTGAGTAATTTGATTGGAGATTTGCGAGATGAAGTGCGTAGGCTGAGAGGTGAATCAAGTGTTGCTGCTGTGTTTGAAGATTACAGTGAAGTTGTTGCTCTGCCTGAAGCTCAAAAAGGAAGAGAGGTCTTGGCTTTGGAAGATCAGCTCAAGGAGAAAAATGCAGAGCTAGATGCAATCAAGGGGAAATATCGTAATGGTGTCTTCATTTTTCTTGTCTTTGTGGTAGGTTTAGTCACAGCAAAGATCTGCTGCAGTAAGTTAGTGTCGGTGTAAGGTGTTGTTTCAAGTTAGTGTCGGTGTTGATCCTCTTGTTGTTTCAAGTTAGTGTCGGTGTTGCAAGTTAGTGCCGTGTTTCATCCTCTTGTTGTTGATCCTAGTAATGTGTCGTGTGTCTTTGTAATAAAAATGTCCAAATATTGCCAAATGAGCAAATATGCGTTGAGTTGAGTTGTTCACAAGTGCCAAATGACCAAATGAACATGACAAAAAGCATTGAGTTCCTCACAAGTGCCAAATGACCAAATATTGCATATATTGCAGGCATAATATGTTCACAGGAGCATTATAAGTTCACAGGAGCATTATAAGTTCACAAATGACCTAAGCACACATACTTAGTACTCCATTACAACATACATCAGTTTTGTAGCACAAATAACTTAGTTTTCCAGCACAAATAACTTAGTTTCCCAGCACAAATAACTTAGTTTTCTAACACTCAACTCTGGTACTCCATTAGAACTCAATTACGGTACTCCATCATACCAAAGTAGCAACAATTCTCTCACTCGTGTGTTACCACTGGCGGTGAAGAATGACATCAAACGAGTATATTTCCACAGGGCACTAGAAGAAGGAGCACCGAAGATGAAGCTCCTGCAGAAAATCTTGGGGCAGTGAAAGGCCTTGCAAATGTTGCACTTGCATTTGCAGTTCTTGCGTAAGTAGCTTTTGCACTTGTTGTCCCTCTTGCTCTTGCGATGGTAAGTAGCTCTTGCACTTGCAGGTGTAGCAGTAGTTCTTGCAGAAGAAGACCTTGCGAAGCAGACCTTCTTTGGTGGCTGCTGTGATCCCGATGGAGTACCTTCAGTCCTTGATCTTGCAGCTTGACTACCTTCATTCCTTGATCTTGCAGGTGCCTTGCAAACATAAAAGAAACATGCTAGTTAGTCACAAAGGTTTATAACAAAAACTAAGAAGGAAACAAGACTAATTAACAATGAAAATTCACAAGGGTTTACCACATGCTTGTTTTTCCTCATAGCCAACTCTGGTCTCAACTCTTGCTTGCAGTTGGTGTACCTATGGCCTTGGAGGCCACAATTGCTGCATGTTATAGTGGCCATTCTTGAACTGTCCTTTGGTTTAGGCACCTCAAATCTGCCCTTTATTCTCTTCTCTTTCCTTCTCCCCTTCTTCACATGAAATTGGGGTGGCTCTATGTCTGGTCCACTTGTCCTTCTCCAATCATGTTCACCAAGAACTGGATATATCATTGGTTCATATGCAGCAAGGTAAAAAGGTTTTTTGAAGAAATTGCAAACATAGTCCTCTGGAAATCTTTTTGCCTTGTTAATTGCTGATATGGCATGGTTGCATGGTACTCCAGACAGGTCCCACTTTCTGCACCCACATGTGTAAGCTTCCAAGTTTACAGCATGTGTTTGCTGGCCACTAGTCACTTGCCAAAGATTTACACCAGCTTGGATAGGTTTGCAGAATCTGGCCATTTCCTTTTCCTCCTCAAGCTTCTCAGCATAATGTGGTGTGATTTCCCATAGAGATTCCCTTCCTTTCTCTCTGTTCCTACGCCACCTCACCATCTGCTTGTCCTTAATACCATCAATCATGGTCCTAATAGGTTTTTTCCTAAAATCTAGGATGTACTTGTTGAACACCTCAGAGAGGTTGTTAACAACCAAGTCTGTCTTGCGCTTAGTGTCAAAAGCATGCCTAGCCCATGTGTGCTTAGGTATTCCACTAAGCCACTTCCAAGCTTCCACACTCTCATTTTTCAAGTCATTCATGGCAATGTTAAACTTGTGCTTTGGTTATAGGCATAGCTGGCATTATCCATGCATTTCTTAAGATCTTCCCCTAAACCCAAAGATTCGGAAATTTGCATAGAGGTGTCTAAGGCAAAATCTTTGATGACAATTTGGAAAAACTTGGTTTCTTGCATTTAGCAGCCCCTGCTCACATAACATGCTAGACTTAGCTGATGTACTAGTAAAAGAAAGAACATAACATGCTAATGCGGAAGAACTATAAAGCAAGATAGTAATGTAAAGATGCATACATACCTTCCGCTCATCGACATGATAGTATAAGGCCCAAATTTGCCTACTTCTCCTCCTAGGCATATCTTCAGTTGGTGTAGAAACCAACACCAGTTAGATGTGTCCTCTTGTCCAACAACAGCAAATGCAAGTGGGAAAATATTATTATTCCCATCTCTTCCAGTGGCAGCTAGGATTTGAGCACCAGTGGTGAGCTTAATAAAGCATCCATCAACACCTGTTGTTGCAACCAAATAACAATTTAAACTTCTACAAAGCATTACTAAACTTTATATTGAAGTATGAAGAACTATAAAGCAACACTACATCCATTGACAAAGAACTATAAAGCATTACTAACCAATGAATGGTCTGCATCCACTGAGAAATCCCTCCCTTGCTCCATTTATGCAGAAGAACATAGCATGAAACCTTGGTCCTGGATGTGGTATTTTTGTAGTTGGTCTTGGAGTAACTGTTGCAACTAGAACTCTACTACCAGGGTTTGTATCCATGATGGTCTGAGTATAATCACTATGCATGGGATACTGCTTCTTGTGCTCTCCTAGCACAGCTTCCACAGCAAGATTTTTGGCCCTATAGGCCATGTGCCTTGGCACATCAACACCATACTTCTCATTGCAGTTGTCAATCAGAGTGTGTATGTTGGTGGTTGGATCAGACCTGAACAAGGACTCATAGGTCTTTGCAAGCCACTTGGCACTTATCCTAGATGACTCAAAGTCTGCTAGGGCAAGTGTGCTCTAGCCTAATTTTTTGATAGCAAAAGTTTTCTCCCTTTGATAACTGCAGAAATTATGCAAAATGGCGGTGCTCTTGCTTACAACAAGCAATTATCCTTTGGTCTGAATTTCGTGATACCAAGTCTCGGCCTGTGTGATGTGCAAGCTCAGCAATGCATCTACGAATTGCTGTTGATTCTTGAAGCACATGTACAGACATAACTGCTGATGTGGTTGCTCAAGTTTGTCATTGTACCAGATCCTTGGCTTCCTTTTCTTGGCCCTACTCTTCCTCCCTTTGGGCAGAACAAATGACAGTGGCTCATGTCCATCATCTTCATCCTCAAACAACAACCCATCATCTTCTTCATCTGATGAAGGAATGAAATCAGGTTGCACCTCCTCCAACACACTTGAGTGTGTCCTAGTAGTAGGGCCTCTCCTAACTGCCATCTTCTTCCTCTTTTTTGCAGGTTTTTGCATTGGTGCTTCTTCTGTTGCAACTACTTTGACCTCATCCTCCTTCTCCTGTTCCTCCTCCTCCTCCATCTCAAACAAGTCCTCAACCTCAGTGTCACCCTCATAATGTAATTGTTCCTCTTCTGAATCCTCATCTGAATCTTCATCTTCAACTTCTTGCTCTGCTAGTTTATTCCCCTCAATTATCTTTGTGTCTTCAATTATCCTGTACTTCTCCATGCGGAAAGGATTGGTGTCACTGTCATATGCAACAGCCTCAGATTCATCACTGTTATTATGTCCCTCTTCTACCACTGCATCTTCCTCCATTACAACTTTCAGCTTGCCCTTCATCGACATTTCTGCTCTCTTGTGTGCACCGACTATGAAAAACAACACCTTGGTGATCAACAAAGAAGAACTGCAGGCTCACCGAGATCATACACAACAGGTGGTCTATATAATATAGTTGCTAAATTTTCTTTTCTCCTCCGACAGAAATTGCTATAGTTTGATCTCGGTAAATCTTCTTGTTCTATCGACATAGAAAAGGTGCTGTTGCCCTCACTAGCAAATTCAGAACTAAACTATCTTGATATTCCTTCTTAAGTTGCTGCAGCTTGATGTTTGTGTCAATTAAGTCTAACCCAAGCTCTCTTTCCTCTCCAATGCCTAAATTCTTCATGTGATACAGTTCATCAGAGAAGGAACAACCTTGTGTGTGCATCAGTGCATATAAGTTCAGAAATGTGACATCCGAGCTGCATATCTTCCTATTCAGATTGTGTTGTGCATCAAAATGAATCCGAACATCCCAAACAGCATCATCCAAACTACAATTGACAAAGACAAATTACAGCATCATCTAAGCTGTCATCGAAACACTAACCCTAGCCCCTGTTTTGGATACAGAAAGAAGCAGAGATGGAGAAGGACTTACAGCACGCCGCCAGCAGCTCCACTGGTCCACTGATGGCTACTGGTAGGGTGGGCCACCCATATCTCTGCCAGCTTCAACCTGTCCTCCATGGACAGCGCGGCCTCCTCCTCCAAATCCTCGTCTGCTACCGGAGTAGTATTTAATCGGAGCCGTCGTCGACGTCCAGACCTAAGTGGTCATCGGGGCCGAGGCCAGGAAGGTCCCCGTACCCGCCCGCGCCGTCCGCGCCGCCGGGAGTCGCCGCCGCCATCGCCAGAGAGGGAGTGGAGAGGGAGACGAGCGAGGGGGGAGAGAAACTAGGGTTCGTCGCGTACGGGTTCGACCCGAGCCAGCTACTTGGTGCGACCGAGCCAACTGAGAGGACTGACCGAAGCGGTGCGGCGGTAAGCCACGGTGGCACCTGACCGATGGGCCCTTCAGTCGAATCGTGGCCAATACACGCTTATACGGCTGTCAGACCGGTATGCAACACTTAGGCTTAGAGTTGGCACTGCATGGCAAAAAAAGTGACTAGTGGTACTGACTCGTTACAACGTGCTGAAGTGTGGTAGTTCCTTGCAATTAACTCGTGCGTAGTTGACATGCGCCCATGGACAATGTGGCGGCGGCTCACACGTGGAGCACGCACATCCGGTGCGGCCATTGTGGGGTGCACACACGGCTTCTGAAGCCATATCACTGAAGAGATCATGCTTTGGGACGCGGTGGGAGGAAGAGGAGCTTGGGGAAGAAGAGGGCTAGGCACGGCGGTGCTTTGGTGGTCGATGGCCGATGTCGGGGCTTGCGTGCAGGCGCTAGTGAGCAACGTGGCCATGCAAAGCCAGGGATGTGGATTTTCTTATTTAGACTGACATGCGGGTCCTACATGTCATAATGCCTAAAGTGCTGGTCAAACGTAATGGAGTTGACTATTGTGTCATGTTAGCATTGACAGGTGGGGCAGTGTTGTCATAATCGCTTCCAAGCCGGGCGCGAGGCTTGTCAAGTGTTTGGTGAAATGCCATAGTGCCTTTTGTTGACAATTTGATTATTTAGTTTCAGGTAACGCGATGGATTTAGACACAATTACTTGTACGATGAGTTCATGAATTGATTGTCATTGAATGATTATTCAGATGATGAAACAACGACGATGATGATGAGACCTTTTGAAGAAACAAATTAAAAAAGACAGAGGAGCGTGTTCTTGAACGAAAAAACAAAAAAAAACAAATAGGAACAAAAACCAAAAAAGACCCTAAGGCCCTAAGCATGAAGCGGAAGTTCATTATGATGCCAATTCTCATCCAAGGCCCTAAGCAACCCGGCAACGACATTGATGTGTACCTAAGGCCATTAGTTGAAGAACTTTTACAGCTGTGGAATGGCAACGGTGTACGTGCATGGGATGAGCACAAACAGGAGGAATTTAACCTGCATGCGTTGCTGTTTGTAACCATCAACGATTGGCCCACTCTCAGTAACCTTTCAGGACAGACAAACAAGGGATACCATGCATGCACTCACTGTTTAGCTGACACCGAAAGTATATACCTGGACAGATGCAGGGAAGAATGTGTACACAGGCCATCGTCTATTTCTCCCGACCAACCATAAATGTCGAAAGAAAGGCAAGCATTTCAAAGGCGAGGCAGATCACGGAAGAAGCCCGCCATGCGCATCGGTGATCACGTACATGCTATGGTCTCTGATTTACACGTAATCTTTGGAAAGGGTCCCGGCGGACTAGCTGTTCCAAATGAAGCTGATGGACCCGCACCCATGTGGAAGAAGAAATCTATATTTTGGGACCTACCCTACTGAAAAGAGCTAGAGGTACGCTCTTCAATCGACGTGATGCACGTGACGAAGAACCTCTGCATGAACCTGTTAGGCTTCTTGGGCGTGTATGGGAAGACAAAAGATACACCTGAGGCACGGGAGGACCTGCAACATTTGCACGAAAAAGACGGCATGCCTCCAAAGCAGTATGAAGGTCCTGCCAGCTATGCTCTTACCAAAGAAGAGAAGGATATCTTTTTTGAATGCCTGCTCAGTATGAAGGTCCCGACTGGCTTCTCGTCGAATGTAAAGGGAATAATAAATATTCCAGAGAAAACGTTCCAGAACCTAAAGTCTCATGACTGCCACGCGATTATGACGCAACTGCTTCCGGTTGCATTGAGGGGGCTTCTACCGGAAAACGTCCGATTAGCCATTGTGAAGCTATGTGCATTCCTCAATTCAATCTCTCAGAAGGTGATCGATCCAGAAATCATACCAAGGCTAAGGAGTGATGTGGTGCAATGTCTTGTCAGTTTCGAGCTGGTGTTCCCACCATCCTTCTTCAATATCATGACGCACATCCTAGTTCATCTACTCGACGAGATTGTCATTCTGGGTCCCGTATTTCTACATAATATGTTCCCCTTTGAGAGGTTCATGGGAGTCCTAAAGAAATATGTCCATAACCGTGCTAGGCCAGAAGGAAGCATCTCCATGGGCCATCAAACAGAGGATGTCATTGGGTTTTGTGTTGACTTCATTCCTGGCCTTAAGAACATAGGTCTCCCTAAATCGCGGTATGACGGGAGACTGACTAGAAATGACACGCTAGGAGCGGACTCAATAATATGCAGGGACGGGCATTCTTGGTCTCAAGCACACTACACAGTTCTACAGAACTCTACCTTGATGACCCCGTATGTTGATGAACACAAGAACAGTCTGCGATCCAAACATCCGGAGCAGTGTGGCGACTGGATTACATGTGAACACATCAGGACTTTCAGCAGTTGGTTGGAAACACGTCTCAGAGGTGACAACACTATTTATGATGAGTTGTACTCGTTGTCTAGGGGACCATCTTCGACTGTATTGACTTACAAAGGATACGAGATAAATGGGAATACATTTTACAAGATCGCCCAAGATCAAAAGAGCACCAACCAAAACAGCGATGTCCGCTTTGATGCAGCAACCGAGAGGGGAAAGGACACATATTATGGTTACATAGTGGACATATGGGAACTTGACTACGTACATGATTTTAAGTTCCCTTTGTTTAAGTGAAAATGGGTCAATCTGTCAGGAGGTGGGGTACAGGTAGACCCACAGTACGGAATGACAACAGTGGATCTGAACAATCTTGGGTACATTGACGAACCGTTCGTCCTAGCCAATGATGTGGCACAGGTTATCTATGTGAAGGACATGTCTATCAAACCGAGAAAAAGATAAGATAAGGAAGCGAATACATCATACGATGAGCCAAAGCGCCACATAGTTCTTTCAGGAAAAAGGGACATCATGGGAGTGGAGGGCAAGATGACATGTCTGAAGATTATGAAAAGTTTCATGAAATTCCTCCCTTCAAAGTCAAGGCTGACCCAAGCATCCTGATAAACGATGAAGATTATCCATGGTTACGATGCAATAAGCAAAGCAAACAAGCGAAAAAAAGTGAAGACTTTCTCTCCACAACTATTATGATGATACCATGCCAACTTTCAAGATTTTCGTAGTTCATTTGAAATGCCTGTTGTAACAGACGAGTTTCCGTATGAAATCTTGATACTTTGAAACAGATTGTCCGTTTTGTACACGAAGTGCATCCAGTTTTTTCCGTAACCCTCTCAAGTTTCTTGCACATGCTATGTGGGTGAAATGATGATACCATGCCAACTTTCAACCTTTTCAGAGTTCATTTGTAGTGCTTTTCAATTTCAGGGTCTTATAGCTCAAAATAATCAGTAAATGCATGGAAAATAACAAATGAAGTCAGAAAGGGTTGAAAATTGATGATGTGGCTTTGAATGGTGCATTTTGAACACAGAAAAACTATGGAGTTCTAATAAGTTCTAAAAATGAAATCCCTTTGTAACAGACGAGTTTCCGTATGAAACTCTGATACTTCGAAAAAGATTGTCCGTTTTGTACACAAAGTGCATCCAGTTTTTACCGTAACCCTCTATACTTTCTTGCACATGCTATGTGGGTGAAATGATGATACCATGCCAACTTTTAACCTTTTCAGAGTTCATTTGTAGTGTTTTTCAATTTCAGGGTCTTATAGCTCAAAATAATCAGTAAATGCATGGAGAATAACAATTATCATAAAATAAAATAAATAAGTAATTAGAAACAGAATAAAATAAATTTTAATAAAATATATAAGTAGAAACAAAATAAAATAAAATAAAATAAAATTTATGAAACTAAAATTATCAACGTATTTTCTGTTCAAAACGTTATAAGCAACCTCTAGTATTATTGAAACTAAAATTATATAAAATTGATGCAACTAAAATTATCAAAGTATTTTCTGTTCAAAATCATTAAAAGCAAAAAGAATTTTCATAAAGAACTTTTTTGTTAGAAACTTTAGCAGCAAAAAGAATTATCATAAAATAAAATAAATAAGTAATTAGAAACAAAATAAAATAAAATAAAATAAAGCAAAAAGGAAAAAAACTAGGAAAAAATTGCCACCTACTGGGCCACCACGGCCCGAATACGACTAGAAACCCATCCATGGGCCAGGATTCAGAGCCCTTCGCAGGCCAAGGCCCATCAGGCATAGCAGTAACAAGTAGGCCCGTAAGCCTGCAATGGAGAGGAGGTTGAGAGGGGTGCAGCAGTGGGGCTTATAAACCACTGTGTGCCCCTCTCAACTAGCGAGGTGGGACTAAACTCCCAGCACCACGCCGCTGTGCAAGGGCATTTAGTCCCGGTTGGTGCCACCAACCGGGACTAAAGGGGCGTATTAAAACCGGTTCTTGGTAACAACTCCTACTTTGAGGTGTATTAGTGATAATATTCGACGATGTACGGACGCAAGAGACGATGTAGTTTTGCTTATAATTGAATCCATCCTAATTTGAATACTACTTTATTTTGCGATTTGATTTTCCTTATTGAATGCTCAAATTGGAAAACTACTCCTACTTTGAATGCTAAAATTGGAGAGCACTATGCAAGGCGTATGCATATGATTAGTTGATAGCTTATAGGGTTTTTGTTGTCGCAGAAATCTAGGAGCCCCCCTCCATCATCCCCGCCATCATCCCCGTCACCGACCCCCTCCGACCTCGAGGTGAGACCAGCAAAATCCTTTTTTAGAAAGATAAATAAACGATATTTTGGGTTGACTTTAAGTCTGTCGAGTCTCCACCATATATGAGAGGACGAAGAATCTCGACTGTTGTACAAGTTTAATCTTTGAATTATAAACATAGGAAATATCGTCATCGGATGATGAAAGTCTCCCGGGGGAGTGCGGCTGGTGCCACGACGATCGAGATCTGTGCGACAGGCCTCACCTGGACAATGATCGGCGCTTCAAAGATTAAGCTCGAGGAGACCTTCGATGTTGAAACGGCACGCAACGCATTTACAAGTGTTTTTTTCGTAATTAAGCATGACTTCAACTATTTCAACGTGTAATTTTCATCTTTTACAATTCGAGTATAGCTTATCCCATGCCATGCAAGACGCTATGTCTTGGAGAGGATGGATTTTGAAGACCATGAAAATTTTGAAATGAAGAAAATTCACCTAAGGATCCATCATGATGTGGATTTTGAAGTAAATCTGTATAATGCTGAGAGCGTAACCCATTTTGGTTGTAAAAATTGGAAAGCATTTTTCAAGATGTATGGTTTTGATGAGGGTATGCTTGTCACCATGGATCTTGTTGATCCTTACATCGACCAAGACAATATGGACATTTGGGTCCTTGTTGATACGCCTCCAGTTCTACCCCTATGTGAGTTTCCCAAACAAAGTTAATTATTAACTAATTTATATTGTTCATTTCAAAATAGTTGACAACTTATTTCCATTGACAGCTTATTTTGATTGTTCAAAGAATGTGTGGAAGATGGTAGACAGAACCTACTACACCGATGGCTCGGATTTAACTTATAAGGAGAAAAACCATCTGGTCGGATTTTGTACTGATCTTGAGAATTACAATATCTATTGTAAAACTCCTCAACATTATGGTTAATACGTGCCACTAGTGCACATGTTGAACTACAGTAACTACTATGGAGATACCCTGGTAAGATTTTCTACTATTACGACATTCGTGCATCTTTTGCATACTTCTAAAACTAGTACATCATTGCTAACTATGAAGTTATTACTATGTTTTTCAACAGAGAATCCCGACGGATTGTGTGCCTCATTTGATGTATGAGTATGGTAGCCTTCATGTTTTGAACATACAACCAGGTCATCGTACGAATCTCAACTGTCCATACTGGATTTTTAAAAAAAAGTGGAGACATGCTAATCAGAGAATGAAAAAATGTATGGACAGTCGTAAAGAGGTTCTTGGAAGCAAAAGGAAGCGCCGCGCAAGAATTAGAGACAGGATGATCTCCATTCTCCATAATGGAGAGTCAGGGTCTATATTGTTTTATGCTATTTTACCTTAAATAGGGTATTTAGGTCATGCCTAATACTGATGATCATGTGCTAAGAACAATTAAATACGGTTGGTTCGATGACTATCAGGATGATGTTCGTATGACTTGTTATTAATAATGAGTAGAAGTTGTATGCTGATGATTAGTAGGACTTATTATTATGATGATGCATGATGCGAGCATGAAGAGTTATTATATATCTGTGGGTGAAATGAACATGGATTGGATTGAAGTGAAGCCAACATGCACGTGGTGCATGTCGAAGTAGTACAATCCAAACTTGATCAAGTTAGGATTAGTATTACTTTCGACATGCACCACATGTTGCCCCACTTCAATCTAAGTCATGTTTAGGCATAGCAATAGCAGTAGCACGGAGATAACAGAGGACACATATCTCTATTAGCTACCCATAACAATCTAAATTAACCCCCAAAACACCTAAATCACCTCCTTTTAAAAAAAACAGCGCCTGAAATGCTGACGCGTGGAAGCTTATTGGTCCCGGTTGGTGCTACCAACCGGGACCAAAGGCCCTCCTGCCTGGGTTCGCCGGAGCGGCCACGTTGAGGCCCATCTGTCCCGGTTCGTATAAGAACCGGGACTAAAGGCCTAGGGCATTAGTAAGGACACTTTAGTCCCGATTCCCTAACCAGGACTGATAGAAGCGCGGACTAGCGAGATGCTAATTCGCGCGTGTAGATAACCCGATCTTTCACAGTACTGTAGTCGTCACGGCATAGCAGAACGATCTGTGATAACTAAAAAAATACCGTACTCAAAGTAAATGATCAGGTAGAAAGAGATTTCAGCCCTTGCTATTATCTAACAAGAACAATAACCAATCTGCGGCAAGATCACCAGCCTCAACGCAGCAGCAGCCGATCCCTCAAAAGATCACAGAAACGCAGTACATGGTGTTCCCCGACTGGGAACTTTCTGGTTTATTTCAATCTCAGAAGAACAAAAACTAAAAAAACCAGATACACGGCCGAAGCCTGCCTGTTATATAGGCGACACCAATCTGACCAAACCGACTAAAGCACCCAAGATAGACACGGACTCTATCTCCTATTCAAACTAACCAAGAAATTTAACTAATTAATTATCCGGCCATCTTAATCACCTAGACTAAGATAACCACGTAACTAGTACTAGACCAAAGACTTGACTCACGTATACTGCACCTATACCAAACCGAATCAAACTTGACTCGTATATTTTCTACCATAACGTGTGTACAGCACATGGAGTTCTAAATGTTGGCTTAACTTCATCTGGTGCAACAAGCTCAATAGGGATTTTTCCAACACAAATAATCTGCTTCTTGTTTGCATGATCAGATGAGCATGTAGTTGTTTTGGAACTCTCAGCGATGACATGGATGCCCACATCATCCCTCCTCCTTGGAACGAAGCCATCCTCGGCTGTGTGGTGGTTTTAGAGACCTTCTTCTTTACTGAAAGAATATCATCCTCCTTAATAGCACTAGCAAACATCGGTTGTAGCACATATCGTCTTCCAGCATTCCGAAAACAATAAGTGTTGGACCTTCCATCATGTGTGGCATAATGATCATATTGCCAAGGTCTCCCCAGCAACAAGTGACATGCATCCATCGGTAAAACATCACAAATCACCGTGTCGGTATAGTCACCAACCGAAAAATTGAGACGCACCTTATGAGTAATTTTTAGTCTGCCGGACTGATATAACCACTCGATGCAGTGTGGTTGTGGGTGCTTCCATGTAGGTAAGCCCAAAGCTTCCACCAATCCCTTGCTGGCCGCGTTGGTGTAGCTTCCTCCATCTATAATCAACTTACAATTGGTGTTATTGACTTTGCACTGAGTCTGAAAAATATTCCAACGTTGTCCCTTATTCTCAATACGATCCTCTTGCACTCGTTGCATCATTAGTGAAGGATATGACTCAGCAGCTTCAAAACTCGCAACCACATTTTCAGCATCCTTAGATTTTTCACTAGAAGTGTCAGAAACTGCCTCTTCATCACTAGCGGATGCATAGCCATCTCTCGTGAGCAACACTCTTTTCTCATTAGGACATTCACGCTTCATATGTCCCCTTCCTCCACACTTGAAACACTCTATGTCACTAGTGCGTCCGGTCGACTGTGCACTAGAATCAACCATCGACAGTCCTGATTTTGAAGCATCCTTCTGCACGGAACCATGAGAGCGATTTGACGATGTCACCCTGGAGCTAGGACTGACATCCTCATTCTTATGATGCAAGCGTCGCCATGTGTTCAAAGTGTTACTGGGAACTGTGTTGACTTGGCGCCGCTTAAGCTGTTGTTCCGCACGCACAGCTTGGTGCACAAGATCTTGTATGTTGTAGTAAACCACCATCTCAACACGATCCTGCACCTCGATATTTAGCCCGTTAAAGAAACGTGCCATGGTCGCCTCTGGATACTCCGTTGTCCCTGTACGTATCATAAGCAATTCCATCTCCTTGTAATATTCATCAACACTCATATTATCTTGAGATAGCCGCTGCAACTTGTTGTACATATCTCTTTTATAGTGCTCAGGAACAAAACGTCGCCTCATGAATTCTTTCATACCTTGCCAAGTCGTCGGCCGATGTCCTGAACGAGAAATTTGATTCCACCAAATTAGTGCGTAACCAGTGAACTCAATTCCAGAAAGTTGAACTTTCTTCTCCTCGCTATAATGATGGGCATCAAAAATTTGATCAACACGCATCTCCCACTCCAAATAGCCTTCTGGTTCGCACTTGCCGGAGAACGAAGGGATTGAAATTTTTATGGCCCAATTCCATCGTCCAAAGGCACACGCACAGCTTGACCAACTCGGTCATGCACTCCACCACGAATGGATGTTTCAGGACGAGGCTCATAGTGTCGGGGTCGTGGAGTGTACCCCGCTGCCTGGTCAACGCCGTCATCAAGACCATCATCTCCAACATGAGGTGCCGCCAAACGGCGATCATGCACGCCGGCATGTCCGTCGCGAGCCCGTGGTGCATAACGCAGTGGAGCAGCCGGAGCAGTCTGTGGTGGTGCAGAATTCGTTGTCGGCATATTGATGATGTCTGCCAAACCATCGAATCGAGTGATCAGGACATCTATCCTTTTGCCGAGCGCATCATGACATTGCTTGATGTAGTTGCATGTGTGGTCAAAACCATCCCGAATATTTTGAGGAATATCATCTGCGTACACTGGACGCACAACTTCCTCAGAATCAACAGTAACCTCATCAACCTTGTTGACCGAAGTTGACATCTTAATCAACACAGTACCGTAAACAATCTTAGCTCTGAATACCACTTGATAGAAGCGCGGACTAGCGAGATGCTAATTTACGCGTGTAGATGGCCTGATCTTTCACAGTACTGTAGTCGTCACGGCGTAGCAGAATGATATGTGATAACTAGAAAAATACCGTACTCAAATTAAATGATCAGGTAGAAAGAGATTTCAGCCCTTGCTATTATCTAACAAGAACAATAACCAATCTGCGGCAAGATCACCAGCCTCAACACAGCAGCAGCCGATCCCTCAAAAGATCGCAGAAACGCAGTACATGGTGTTCCCCGACTGGGAATTTTCTGGTTTATTTCAATCTCAGAAGAACAAAAACTAAAAAAACCCCGATACACGGCCGAAGCCTGCCTGTTATATAGGCGACACCAATCTGACCAAACCGACTAAAGCACCCAAGATAGACACGGACTCTATCTCCTATTCAAACTAGCCAAGAAGTTTAACTAATTAATTATCCGGCCATCTTAATCACCTAGACTAAGATAACCACGTAACTAGTACTAGACCAAAGACTTGACTCACGTATACAGCACCTATACCAAACCGAATCAAACTTGACTCGTATATTTTCTACCATAACGTGTGTACAGCACATGGAGTTCTAAATGTTGGCTTAACTTCATCTGGTGCAACAAGCTCAATAGGGATTTTTCCGACACAAATAATCTGCTTCTTGTTTGCATGATCAGATGAGCATGTAGTTGTTTTGGAACTCTCAGCGATGACATGGATGCCCACATCAAGGACAGATGGGCCTTATGAACCGGGACAAATGGCCCTTTTTTACTAGTGAAAGGTCCCATCTATTAAATTATATAATTTAATATAGAGCGAAAAGGCACTGAATACTCTATCTGTATTTTACTGTTATAAAGAGAAGTTGATAGGCTCACCTCTTATACAATCATCTTAACCTCATCGATTTTCTTCATGAGCAATACTCCCCTACTGGTTTTATTTATTTCATATTCTGGTTTTAGTTTTTGAACTGATATTCTGTTTTTATTTAGGTGGACGTAGGTGTATCCTGCGGGCGGAACAGCCGGATCACAAGCGAGTCAATCGTTCTACTTCTACCAGGCGGTCTTTACCCATCATATATATGATCCAGCAGAGTCACTGTTCAATTCGTTTCTTCACGTCTGGGTGCAAGCTACCCGGCACTACTAGCTTTTACACGTCCATCGCATATCAGTGGCCCACGTGACTGGTTGAATCCATGCTGATACTCAGAAGAAAAACAAAAACTATGCTAGGCGAATCAACTCCACGGCTATAGGCCAATATTATTGCAGCAAGCCAGCGTGACCGAGCTACGCTCTTGTACTACTCCCTCCGTTCGGAATTACTTGTTGCGAAAATGAATATATCTAGACATATTTTAATTCTAGATACATCAATTTCCGAGACAAGTAATTCCGAACGGAGGAAGTACAATTTTATAGCCATCCACGTTCTTCTTGTAGTACAGCTAAGCATGCTCACGCCACGGGGCTCCATGGATCTACATGTGCCGGCGCGTTGTAGACTCGCATGAAAAAGGGAAATCAATTTTGCATGACAAGAATCTCTTTTCTGTTACAACAAATAAGTTGAAAAATGATCGCGACGCATGCGACATGAAAAGACAAACGTAAGTGCCCATGACCGCTGTACTAGTTTGGTCTTCCAACCACATTATATATGACGTACTCTGGTACTAGGGTTTAGGGTTACAACTGTCGCGGCTGAAACACGTCTCCGTTAGGGTTTCTCTTTTCCTTTCACGTCTACGGTGGCTAGGGCACTCATCCTCTCTGAGCTTCGCCAACGAGCATGTGGATCAACCTCCCCCACTAGTAGAAAAAGGACGGTACTAAAGGCCAAACACCAACCGGGACTAAAGGAGATTTTACGAATTTTTTTTGTATTCTTTTTCTGATTTTCAAATTTCTAAAATATTTTATAATTTAATCTCTAATCACCCCTCATCTCTACTCAATTTAACCTCTAATCTCTAATCACCCCTTATCATTCCAAATCATCTAACTTCTCGGCCGGTCACCCATCCTCTCACTACCCCAAAGAGCACGCTTAACTTTTAGGTTCTATTCTCCCTCGTTTCCAAGTCTGCACTTGTTGTTTTCCTAACAATAGTAAGATGTCAATCCTATTAACTCTCAGGAGTTTTAGTTTGAGCATGAAGTCACACGTTTCACTGTTTGAGTTTGAAACTAATATTCTAAAAACACTAATTATTTAGTAACACTAATATTTCTTGAGTAAGTAGTTTGACCATAGTTTGACCAGATTTGACCAAAATTCAAAATTTTTGAAATAATTATTTAGTAACACTAATATTCTTGAATAATTATGTAGTAACAATAATACTTCTTGAATAGGTAGTTTGACCATAGTTTGACCCGATTTAACCAAAATTCAAAAAAACTGAAATTTGAGCATATCTTTTTTTTCTTTTGGAATTTTAGGAATCTAAAAATTCGCAAACCGGCCATAGGCCTTCAAAATCGGATGCGGATTTTCGTGGTGAATATTTTGATATATTATACGTTTTTTTCCGACGTCATATGCAAAAATTATAGCCGTTTTACTTTTTCATGACACTTTTTTGCAAAACATGTTCAAATTTAAGTTTTTTAATTTTCCTAACTAGTAGATGTAGTAATATAACTACATCTCGAAGGATTTTATTTTTTGAAGCTTTCATCATTTTCTTTTGTTTTTTTCAAGACTGAAATGGCGATACACCGGGGGGGGGGGGGACCGTAGAGTTTGAGAAATGGGTCCTTTAGTCTCGGTTTGAGACACGAACCGGACTAAAGGGCGTCGCACCCTTTAGTCCCGGTTCATATCTCAAATCGGGACTAAAGGTCTAATCTTTAGTCCCGGTTTGAGACACGAACCGGGACTAAAGGGTGTGATCTTTAGTCCCGGCTTGAGATATGAACCGGGACTAAAGGGTGCGATGGCCTTTAGTCCCGGTTTGTGTCTCAAACCGGGACTAAAGGGCCCATTTGAATTGGGACTAATGCGTTTAGCCGCTCGAACCGGGACTAATGCTCACATTAGTCCCGGTTCGTAATCCAACCAGGACTAATGTGTATATTACGTTGTGACCAAAGCCCTGTTTTCTACTAGTGCCCTATGCCTGCCACCAGAGCTTGAGCTGATACCATGGGGGGCAAGCGTTGCAGGAGGGCAAAACAGTTGATTTCACTGATTTTAAGTGGAAAATGACCTAATACAAAGGGATATATATGTATTTTCTTGTGAGCTTGGGGGGGCATGGCCCAGGTTGGCCCCCATGAAGCTCTCCCACTGCCTGCCGCTCAGGCAGCCGATGCCGGAGAGGGGGATGGCCTCGGCTCCAGCTAATAGTTCGTGGTAGGGTGTTTCTCTCGCATGAGCAGTGTTCCAGTGGACGGCGGCGCCTCATCTTCGAGTTGGTCTTCCGGGCCCCGATCCTCCTCAAGTTTATCCATTGGTACAAAAGTGACGCAGAACCAACATAGATACCCACCGTCTCCTTGGGGCGGCGAGGTTAGGGTTTCTCGCCATGCATGCACGCTAGTAGGATTTGGTGTCGGGTGCTTCAGATCTATTCAAGGCTTCAACGACAACGATTGCGGCTCTGAGGTGTTGGTTCTTAGGGTCACGTGCACAAAGATTTCTCGACCGTCATCAATAAGGTCACACTGGCTGCAGTAGGGGAGCTGTGACAGCAGCTTGCCGATGACTCGTTCGCGCGGTGATAGTGGTTGTTTGCTGATGTAGGATCCTTGATGTAATTTTATTGTGTTAAGGGTACTTTTATTTTTAATGAACCTTTATAATAAATCTAGGTCATTTTTCAAAATAAATAAATAATGATGGGTGTGGGGCACATGGGAGAAAATGAAGCACCCATTTAAGCAGGATCTCTTGTATAACAACATGAGCACATAAAATTATATGGTACTACCTTCATCCGGGTTATTACTCCTTATATATTGGGTCATATTTTGACCATAAATTTAATAATAAAATATAAATTATATGTAGCAAAAATGATATCACTGGAAACTACATTCAAATACAAATTAAACAATGCTACCCCCTTCCGGGTTAGGGGGTCTATCTCAATTTTTTTTTAATCTCATTATTATTGCTTCCCAACATATGTTTAGATTTCGAGGTGCAATAAATCGCTGCGTGCAAGGATTAAGAGAAAACCCACTAATGCATGTAAAAGTTTTTAGTTATTTCGTGATCATGCATGCATGTGCTGCAATTAGTGCATCGGTAAATATAGTTTCTTTAGGAAAACAAGCACATTAATTGAGTATTTTTGCAAGCTACAAAAATTATTTCTCCACTCAAGGTCTATCTTGGTTGGTGAGATTTAATTGAGCCCTTTAAACGAGAAGGGGGAGTACAATTTTTATGACATGCACTAAAATTTTGCTAGTCAAATGTGTAGTCAAACTTTGACCCAAAATACAATAAAGAGTAATAAATATGGAACGAAGTAGCATGCCGTTGCCAGCCAATGCGTTGTATACTAAGTACTCCCTCCGTCTAGATGTGTAAGTCATCTTACGTTGTGCACCGTGACCAAGGCGGAGAGGAAACGAGAAAACTTAATGCTTTTTGGCTAATTAATAGCATTGCATGCAATCAACTAACCACTACATGTCATGTTTGATAGTCTCAAGACATTGAAAGTATACACGGTTCATATCTTTTATTGGTTGACATGTCACAAAACAATAAACGGAGAGGAAGTTAATGTACCGTGCCTAAGTGTTTAGAATTATTTGATTTTCATTAGGTGACTTACACACCTAGGATGGAGGGTGTACCAAATTGAAAAGCAAACTGTACAGGGCAGTAGCAGGGCCATGCACATGCACAAAAGGCTGCTCCTCCATTCCTAAATAATTGTCTTTCTAGAGATTTTAACAAGTGACCACATACGGAGCAAAATGGTGAATCTACACTCTAAAACATGTCTACATACATCCGTATGTTGTAGTCCATTGAGATGGTAGGAAGACAATTATTTGAGAACGGAGGGAGTAGAATGTTGCATGCATGCAGCTCGCTAATCTCTATCATTATCATGTTGCGATGCAACGGTCCGACGAGACGGAATCAGTCTATTTTTTCCCTTTTATTTATCTTCTTTTTGTTTTGGCGACCGCCGTCATCACCTATGCGCCGTCCAGGCGCGTCGTGCTGGGTGTCCTGCGGCATGGGTCTCGACTGTTCCGTCAGCTATCCCGCGCTCATGGTTGTGCAAGGCACGATCCTCGCCGTCGCCGGTGCCGGTGCGCGGGCATGTTCGTGACCATGTTGCTGGACACTGTCAAAGACGTGCCTCCGGGAGTCCGCCGGGGTACGGGAACCGATGCGGAAGCGGCACGGTGGGCCCTGGGGATCACGATGAGCGCCGCCCGGCTCCCTTGCTGCCGCAACAGGTTATAGCGAGTAAATACGAAAAAAAAATGCATCATAATTAAGACGTCCGTTTCAAAGAAACTAGTACTCCCTTGATTCAAAGTAGGTGTCGTGATTTTGATCTAAGGTAGGTCAACCTTAGTTGAAAACTGCAACATTTATCATGGATCGGAGGAAATATCACTTTTAGGGTAATTCGTCGCAAATCGGTATCATTTCGCGTTAGTTGCGGTATAGCGAAATTGATCATGATTATGATAGGGTGGCCCACCCGTCAAGGACGGTGTGGCGAAAAGGTCAACTATTCAACTATGTTATATGTTATATTTGAATGTGAGGTTGGTGTTATGACATGTGGGACCCACCTTCATCTTAATAAAAATAGCTCCACAAATATGACGCACGGCGGAGATACCGCCCGCCTCCGGTCGCACGGCCAACGACCTCCTTCGCACACCACTCCCTCTTCTCACCTCCCATGCGCCGCTGCTCCAGCCATCGCCTCCTCCCTGCCGCACACTTCATGGTTCTTTACCAACCGCCTTCAAACTCCGATGCGGGACTATGACGATGCATTCGCAATAGACTTCATCGGCTCCGCCATGGCGGAGTCGTCCTCGAGGAGGTGAAGAGGGAGATCTTGACGAGAGACGGTGTCGTGGCCGTTGTTGGTGCATTTGGCGGTGGTCCGGGCGGGAAGGCGCACCACGTGTCGGTGTCCAACAAACATGCACAGCCCACGAGCAACCTCCTGTCGCCGTCGTGCCCAAGGCTTGTAGCGTGAAGTCCCCTTCACCCGTGCGCGGTCCCTCTTCCCCGTAGCTCCATTCAAGTGTCCGCCTCCTCGCCTCCTAGTTACGCACGATGGTGATCATGTAGGACGCTTCCATGATGGCGCCATAGATGCAACATTGTACTCCACCTCTATCTCAGGTGACAGGTCTCGATCCTATGCCTGTCGTGCTCCCTGCCTCCACCTCACTCTTGCTACCCCATAAAGTGGTCCGACACCGGCATGGCACGTGGTGAGTAACATGAGCGCATAGTTAAGTGGCACAAGCGGTGTCCAATTCCGCCGAGCACGCAGTCGCGGAGTTCACCGGTAGCGTGCCATGAGGATCGTTGGCTCCGTCAACTCCACGCAAGTTCTCACCGATGTTCCAGGGCCTCAACGACTGCAAGCGCGTCACATGCGAGGTGGTAGACGTGGCCAGGGTTGTTGTCTACTCCTACCTCGCATATGACGACGACAAGTACGTGTCCGAGACCTGCTCTCTTTGGTGTGCGGCGGCGGGCAGGCACGACGCTTGGGCAGAGCATGCCTCAACATGCGGGTAGAGCCAGATGATAGAGGCCGTGAGGTCACAGTTCACGTCAGCGGCTACGGTGGGTGAGGCAGGCGGCCATCAAAGCTGAGGAGCGCGTGTAGTGAGTTAATTGCAAGGAACTACCACACTTCAGCACGTTGTAACGAGTCAGTACCACTAGTCACTTTTTTTGTCATGCAGTGCCAACTCTAAGCCTAAGTGTTGCATACCGTCCGACACCAGATAAGCGTGTATTGACCACGATTCGACTGAAGGGCCTTTGGTCGTGCCACCGTGGCTTACCGCCGCACCCGCTCGGTAAGTTTAGCATTCGTCTCGGTCAGTCCATGTACCTGGTCGGTCGAACCCAGACGCAGCCAAGACTTTCGACGCTCCACTGTCCCTCTCCTCGCCGCATCGCCCTCGTCTCTCCGGCCGCGCCGCCGCCGCCGCTCGCCTTGAGACCAGCGTCCGCCCCGCCGCCCCATGGTCTTCGAGGATGAGAGCATGACGACTTGTCCAGCCTGCAGATCTCCTCCGACGACGACGGGATGCATTATCGGTCGATGGTAGAGCTAGGGTTAGGGTTACGTGATTTGGGGATTTGGGGATTTCATGATCTGGTTTCGATTTGAGTATGTGCTCCTGTAGATTCCTGCTAGCATTGAAGACCAAGACTACAATGGCTTGGAGAAGGCACCAGAGGGGCTCTGCGTGGAGCATCGGCTGCCAAATCGAGCGCCGTGTAGCTTTTGAATCATTTGAGACTGGCAGGAGGTTTCTAGTTTGTGCTCAGCCTGTAAGTTTGATGCTCTCTCATGTTCACTGTAATATAGGTACTACTACCGATGATGAAGCATATGGTTTTTACCATTTAGTAGTTATGATGCTTATAGTAATGATGGTCACCGCAATATTATAGTTGGCTATGTTCACTGTAATATTGGCAGCAGCTTAGTTGGCGGTGTAAGCTCATATTTTAGTTAGTTATTAGTATCGAAGCTCACAAAGAACATGTTGTGTAGGCATGTGCTGTTAGTTGATTGAGGCAGTGTAGATGCTAATAGTTTAATTGAGGCAGTTTAGGTTGCAGTAGTTGCTAATTGTTTGGTTGGCCACATGTATAGGTTGTACTTCTTATGTTTGTTAAAAGTGGTAATTCTTCAGAGAGTAACAATATAATTGTTTGCTATATTGTAGGAAGCTGTCAATTGTGGTTTCCTTGCTTGGGTTGACCCAGAGTGGCCTCCCACAATGCAAAATGCATTGTTGAAGCTTTGGGAAATGTTTGAAGACAGCAGGACTGCTAGGAGGAAGGATAACTGAAAGTTCACTTACTATCCACCACCTTAAAGAAGAGAAAAGGAATCTGGATGCCAACTATGACAAACTAGTTGAAGATGTCCATCAACTTCTCAATGCCCAGGAGGACAGGGTGTTGGATTTAAGTTATCTTGTGAGCTAAGGAGAAGAAAGTCGAGGCTGCCACTGCATCGCATCGCTTGTGGCTGCCATGAAGAATGAGATGGAGAAGAAAGAGGCAGAGAACTTCAAGATGAAAGAGAAGTACAAAGTGTTGATGAACCCGGTAGAAGCTCAAGGCGGTGTCATTAGGAACCTGAAGATGAATCATTTGAAAGAGAAGGAAAAGCTAGCTGAAGGCAACAACAATTTAAAGATTCAGGTTGATGAGCTCACCCGGTCTGTGAAAAACTCACGTAAGAGAATGTGCAGTTCAAGAAGGGACATGAGAATCGATAAAACGCAGGATGAGTTAAAGCTCCAGCTTGCTGTGCAGTTCAAGTCACTTGAGAAGAGCAAAGAGAAGTTGAAGTTGATCGATGACATCTTGAAGGAATGAGGTAGATGAAGATGATCCGGGTAGATGAGGCGAGCATACCTATCATGATATAAGTTGGTTTGATAGAAGGCTTTGCTAATCTTTTGTGAAGGGTGGTTTAGTTAAGTGTAATGTATGGATGTAGTAGTTGTGAACAATGTTGGAGACTCCACTATGTTATGATCTTTAGCTAAGTGTAATGTATTTCTAGCTTTAGTTAAGAATCCATGGTCATGTTGAACTCTGTATGCTCAAGTTAGATGGCTCAAGTTATCTCCTCTTCAACCTGTGATGAAATATTTAGCTAATGCTCTCTCGGTTAGATGGCTCAAGTTATTTAGCAAACTTAACTCTGGCCAAAATCAAACCAAATCAAACTCATCCCTGGTTAGATGGCTTGAGAAGAGCAAAAAAGCTGTTGTTGCCCTCACAACAAACCAAATCAAACTCGTCCTGGTTATTAAACAGAGCAAAAAACAGAGCTCAACAGTTGGTGGCCCTGGTTATTAAAGCAATGCTGGGCCGAACAGTTAACGGTTTGTGCATTTGGGGAAAAAACTAGGGTTAGGCGACGGCGGAGGCGATTCTCGAGCGGGCGTGGCGGAGGCGATCTCGCGATCGGCGGCGGCGGTTGCGTCAAGTCAATGTCCATGTCGTGGTCTTGGTCGTTCTCAGGCCCCGGCTTCCGTCGAGCCTCTGGAAGGAGAGGGGCGAATCCAGGTCTCCGGTGCCCTACCGTGAGAGCCCGATGGCGTATGAGCCGGAGAAGCTCTGCTGGTGCAGGCCGCGTAGGAAGGCGCCAAGATGGATCTCATGGAGCCGTCAGAACCCAGGCCGGAGGTACTACGCCTGCATGGATGCCATGGTAAGTTTCATTCTTGTTAGTTCATTAGATCTTCTCCCCTCTCAAACTCTGATTTCTGTTGGTACAACAAGGTGGTTGTGGCTACGTTGAATGGCATGATGATCCTCTGCCGAAGTTTTTGAGTAATTTGATTGGAGATTTGCGAGATGAAGTGCGTAGGCTGAGAGGTGAATCAAGTGTTGCTGCTGTGTTTGAAGATTACAAAGAAGTTGTTGCTCTGCTCAAGCTCAAAAAGGAAGAGAGGTGCTGGCTTTGGAAGATCAGCTCAAGGAGAAAAATGCAGAGCTAGATGCACTGAAGGGGAAATATCAGAATGGTGTCTTCATTTTTCTTGTCTTTGTGGTAGGTTTAGTCACAACAAAGATGCTGCTGCAGTAAGTTAGTGTCAGGTGTAAGGTGTTGTTTCAAGTTAGTGTCGTGTTGATCCTCTTGTTGTTTCAAGTTAGTGTCGGTGTGTTGCAAGTTAGTGCCAGGTTTCATCCTACCGTTGTTGATCCTAGTAATGTGTCGTGTGTCTTTGTAATAAAATGTCCAAATATTGCCAAATGAGCAAATATGCGTTGAGTTGAGTTGTTCACAAGTGCCAAATGACCAAATGAACATGACAAAAAGCATTGAGTTCCTCACAAGTGCCAAATGACCAAATATTGCATATATTGCGGGCATAATATGTTCACAGGAGCATTATAAGTTCACAGGAGCATTATAAGTTCACAAATGACCTAAGCACACATACTTAGTACTCCATTACAACATACATCAGTTTTGTAGCACAAATAACTTAGTTTTCCAGCACAAATAACTTAGTTTCCCAGCACAAATAACTTAGTTTTCTAACACTCAACTCTGGTACTCCATTAGAACTCAATTACGGTACTCCATCATACCAAAGTAGCAACAATTCTCTCACTCAGGTGTTACCACCGGCGGTGAAGAATGACATCAAACAGTATATTTCCACAGGGCACTAGAAGAAGGAGCACCGTAAGATGAAGCTCCTGCAGAAAATCTTGGGGCGGTGAAAGGCCTTGCAAATGTTGCACTTGCATTTGCAGTTCTTGCAAGTAGCTTTTGCACTTGTTGTCCCTCTTGCTCTTGCGATGGCAGAAGTAGCTCTTGCACTTGCAGTGTGTAGCGTAAGTAGTTCTTGCAGAAGAAGACCTTGCGAAGCAGAGACCTTTGCCGGTGGTCATTGTGATCCTGATGGAGTACCTTCAGTCCTTGATCTTGCAGCTTGACTACCTTCATTCCTTGATCTTGCAGGTGCCTTGCAAACATAAAAGAAACATGCTAGTTAGTCACAAAGGTTTATAACAAAAACTAAGAAGGAAACAAGACTAATTAACAATGAAAATTCACAAGGGTTTACCACATGCTTGTTTTTCCTCATAGCCAACTCTGGTCTCAACTCTTGCTTGCAGTTGGTGTACCTATGGCCTTGGAGGCCACAATTGCTGCATGTTATAGTGGCCATTCTTGAACTGTCCTTTGGTTTAGGCACCTCAAATCTGCCCTTTATTCTCTTCTCTTTCCTTCTCCCCTTCTTCACATGAAATTGGGGTGGCTCTATGTCTGGTCCACTTGTCCTTCTCCAATCATGTTCACCAAGAACTGGATATATCATTGGTTCATATGCAGCAAGGTAAAAAGGTTTTTTGAAGAAATTGCAAACATAGTCCTCTGGAAATCTTTTTGCCTTGTTAATTGCTGATATGGCATGGTTGCATGGTACTCCAGACAGGTCCCACTTTCTCGCACCCACATGTGTAAGCTTCCAAGTTTACAAAGATGTGTTTGCTGGCCACTAGTCACTTGCCAAAGATTTACACCAGCTTGGATAGGTTTGCAGAATCTGGCCATTTCCTTTTCCTCCTCAAGCTTCTCAAAGATAATGTGGTGTGATTTCCCATAGAGATTCCCTTCCTTTCTCTCTGTTCTCACGCCCACCTCACCATCTCGCTTGTCCTTAATACCATCAATCATGGTCCTAATAGGTTTTTTCCTAAAATCTAGGATGTACTTGTTGAACACCTCGGAGAGGTTGTTAACAACCAAGTCTGTCTTGCGCTTAGTGTCAAAAGCATGCCTAGCCCATGTGTGCTTAGGTATTCCACTAAGCCACTTCCAAGCTTCCACACTCTCATTTTTCAAGTCATTCATGGCAATGTTAAACTTGTGCTGGTTATAGGCATAGCTGGCATTATCCATGCATTTCTTAAGATCTTCCCCTAAACCCAAAGATTACGAAATTTGCATAGAGGTGTCTAAGGCAAAATCTTTGATGACAATTTGGAAAAACTTGGTTTATCGCATTTAGCAGCCCCTGTTCACATAACATGCTAGACTTAGCCGATGTACTAGTAAAAGAAAGAACATAACATGCTAATGCGTAAGAACTATAAAGCAAGATAGTAATGTAAAGATGCATACATACCTTACATCTCATCGACATGATAGTATAAGGCCCAAATTTGCCTACTTCTCCTCCTAGGCATATCTTCAGTTGGTGTAGAAACCAACACCAGTTAGATGTGTCCTCTTGTCCAACAACGGCAAATGCAAGTGGGAAAATATTATTATTCCCATCTCTTCCAAAGTGGCAGCTAGGATTTGAGCACCAGTGGTGAGCTTAATAAAGCATCCATCAACACCTGTTGTTGCAACCAAATAACAATTTAAACTTCTACAAAGCATTACTAAACTTTATATTTAAGTATGAAGAACTATAAAGCAACACTACATCCATTGACAAAGAACTATAAAGCATTACTAACCAATGAATGGTCTGCATCCACTGAGAAATCCCTCCCTTGCTCCATTTATGCAGAAGAACATAGCATGAAACCTTGGTCCCGGATGTGGTATTTTTGTAGTTGGTCTTGGAGTAATCAAGGTAACTACAACTCTACTACTGTGGTTTGTATCCACGATGGTCTCGAGCATAATCACTATGCCTGGATATCGCTTCTTGTGCTCTCCTAGCACAGCTTCCACAAAGAAGATTTTTGGCCCTATAGGCCATGTGCCTTGGCACATCAACACCATACTTCTCATTGCGATTTGTCAATCAGAGTGTGTATCTTTGGTGGTTGGATCGGACTGAACAAGGACTCATAGGTCTTTGCAAGCCACTTGGCACTTATCCTAGATATCTCAAAGGTCTGCTAGGGCAAGTGTGCTCTAGCCTTATTTTTTGATAGCAAAAGTTTTCTCCTTTGATAACTGCAGCAATTATGCAAAATGGCAGTGCTCTTGCTTACAACAAGCAATTATCCTTTGGTCTGAATTTCTGTGATACCTGAAGTCTCTGGCCAGCAGTGTGATGTGCAAGCTCAATGCATCTCTGAATTCTTGTTGATTCTTGAAGCACATGTCTGCACATAATCGCTGATGTGGTTGCTCAAGTTTGTCATTGTACTGCATCATTGGCTTCCTTTTCTTGGCCCTACTCTTCCTCCCTTTGGGCGTAACAAATGACAGTGGCTCATGTCCATCATCTTCATCCTCAAACAACAACCCATCATCTTCTTCATCTGATGAAGGAATGAAATCAGGTTGCACCTCCTCCAACACACTTGAGTGTGTCCTAGTAGTAGGGCCTCTCCTAACTGCCATCTTCTTCCTCTTTTTTTGCAGGTTTTTTGCATTGGTGCTTCTTCTGTTGCAACTACTTTGACCTCATCCTCCTTCTCCTGTTCCTCCTCCTCCTCCTCCATCTCAAACAAGTCCTCAACCTCAGTGTCACCCTCATAATGTAATTGTTCCTCTTCTGAATCCTCATCTGAATCTTCATCTTCAACTTCTTGCTCGCTAGTTTATTCCCCTCAATTATCTCTGTGTCTTCAATTATCCTGTACTTCTCCATGCGTAAAGGATTGGTGTCACTGTCATATGCAACAGCCTCAGAGTCATCACCGTTATTATGTCCCTCTTCTACCACCGCATCTTCCTCCATTACAACTTTCAGCTTGCCCTCATCGACATTTACGCTCTCTTGTGTGCACCGACTATGAAAAACAACACCTTGGTGATCAACAAAGAAGAACTGCAGGCTCACCGAGATCATACACAACAGTGGTCTATATAATATAGTTGCTAAATTTTCTTTTCTCCTCCGATGTAAATTGCTATAGTTTGATCTCAGTAAATCTTCTTGTTCTATCTGACATAGAAAAGGTGTTGTTGCCCTCACTAGCAAATTCAGAACTAAACTATGCTGATATTCCTTCTTAAGTTGATGCAGCTTGATGTTTGTGTCAATTAAGTCTAACCCAAGCTCTCTTTCCTCTCCAATGCCTAAATTCTTCATGTGATACAGTTCATCAGAGAAGGAATAACCTTGTGTGTGCATCAGTGCATATAAGTTCAGAAATGTGACATCTGAGCTGCATATCTTCCTATTCAGATTGTGTTGTGCATCAAAATGAATCCGAACATCCCAAACAGCATCATCCAAACTACAATTGACAAAGACAAATTACAGCATCATCTAAGCTGTCATCGAAACACTAACCCTAGCCCCTGCTTTTGGATCTGAAAGAAGCAGAGATGGAGAAGGACTTACAAAGACGCCGCCAAAGAGCTCCACCGGTCCACCGATGGCTACCGGTAGGGTGGGCCACCCATATCTCTGCCAGCTTCAACCTGTCCTCCATGGACAGCGGCCTCCTCCTCCAAATCCTCGTCGTCTGCTACCGGAGTAGTATTTAACCGGAGCCGTCGTCGACGCCCGGACCTAAGTGGTCATCGGGCCAAGGCCGTGAAGGTCCCGTACCGCCAGCGCCGTCTGCTGCCGCCGGAGTCGCCGCCGCCATCGCCAGAGAGGGAGTGGAGAGGGAGACGAGCGAGGGAGAGAAACTAGGGTTCGTCGCGTCTGAGTTCGACCCGAGCCAGCCTACTTGGTGCGACCGAGCCAATCGGGAGGACTGACCGAAGCGGGTGCGAGCGGGTAAGCCACGGTGGCACCTGGGCCCTTCAGGTCGACACGTGGTCAATACACGCTTATACGGCTGTCGGACCGGTATGCAACACTTAGGCTTAGAGTTGGCACCGCATGGCAAAAAAGTGACTAGTGGTACCGACTCGTTACAACGTCTTTGAAGTGTGGTAGTTCCTTGCAATTAACTCGCCAGAAGTTGACATTCGCCCATGGACAATGTGGCGGCGGCTCACGTGGAGCACGCACATCCGGTGCGGCCATTGTGGGGTGCACACACGGCTTCTGAAGCCATATCACTGAAGAGATCATGCTTTGGGACGCGGTGGGAGGAAGAGGAGCTTGGGGAAGAAGAGGGGCTAGGCACGGCGGCGCTTTGGTGGTCGATGGCCGATGTCGGGGCTTGCGTGCAGGCGCTAGTGAGCAACATGGCCATGCAAAGCCAGGGATGTGGATTTTCTTATTTAGACTGACATGCGGGTCCTACATGTCATAATGCCTAAAGTGCTGGTCAAACGTAATGGAGTTGACTATTGTGTCATGTTAGCATTGACAGGTGGGGCAGTGTTGTCATAATCGCTTCCAAGCCGGGCACGAGGCTTGTCAAGTGTTTGGTGAAATGCCATAGTGCCTTTTGTTGACAATTTGATTATTTAGTTTCAGGTAACGCGATGGATTTAGACACAATTACTTGTACGATGAGTTCATGAATTGATTGTCATTGAATGATTATTCAGATGATGAAACAACGACGATGATGATGAGACCTTTTGAAGAAACAAATTAAAGAAGACAGAGGAGCATGTTCTTGAACGAAAAAACAAAAAAAAACAAATAGGAACAAAAACCAAAAAAGAAAGCCCCAAAATGAACCATGTGCTAATGGGTCGTGGCCCGTGCGGGAAACTAGAGTGCTCGCTCTATCTTGTAATCCCTCCGGTATTATTTAGTCTGCATATGTTTTGTCCGAAGTTAAAATATCTCTACGTTGACAAGACTTATAAAAAAAACACATTGTTACATGCATCATGAAATGTAGTTTCATAGTATATATATTTAATATTATATATTTTGATATTTTTTAACATAAATTTGGTCAAACTCTGCAAAGTTTGACTTGGCAGAAATCAAAATGGTGGCTAACACACAAAGTGCGCGTCATGGGTCAGCTCAATTTGACTAGCATTGCATGTGTGCTATGCCGACTGGTTTACGCGTTTCATGTAGTTTTGTCTTTTTTTGCCTAAATAACTTTGCCAGGGCTTTGCCTCCTCCTCCTCCTCCAAGAAAGAAAGTTAGGGTTCGTGCCTCTCGCCGGCGCAGGCGTAGGTCCGCCTCGTCTTCGATGGCCTTAGGGTCATATGGAGGCGCGGTGGATCCTAGCAAGGGCCGGCGGGAGGGCTCCGTTTTTATTCGTTTTTTTCAATCTTGTTAGGGTTTGTGTCCTACTCAGGAAGGCGAGACGGCGGCGGCTCCCTGAAAATGGAATAAAGGTCTCCCCGCCTAGTCCCTGTCCGGCGGTGCGTCTAGCATCGTTTGTGGGCGTGTGGAGGTGTGTCTTCGGCAGATCTATCTTTGATGGATTTGCTCGGATCTCATCGTTGTTTGTCCACGTTCATTTGTCTTCGGTTTGGATCCTTCCGATCTACGTTATCTTTCATCGGCGGTGGTTGCTGTTCTGGGGTGCTGGTCCTATGGAGCCTTAGCACGACGACTTCCCGACTGTCTACTACAACAAGTTGTGCCCGGCTCCGGTGATGGAGGGGCGATGACGGCGGCGCGCCTTCGGCTCGCTTCGGTGCTTGTAATCGTCGCTAGGTGGTCTACGGATCTGGATGTAATTTTTATTTCTGACGTTCGTTGTACTGCCATGATTGAAGATGAATAGATTGGAAGTTAATAGATTTAAAATTTTCTCGCAAAAAAAACTATGTTTTTTTATTTTCTTTGGTTTTCGTTTGATTTTCATTAAACAACATGTCACATTTTTTAAAAGTATTTCTTTTTTATGAAAATAAGAAGCAATTTTAGTTTTTAAAAATTAACTTCTTAAACATTTCAAAATATTTGAAAACACATGAACACATTTTTAGAAAGGAATATATTTCTGGAAAGCTGGATATCTTCTGAAACTGTAAACATTTTAAAAAATGAACATTTTAGAAAAATACTAAAAATCTGAAAAAATAAAAAAAATAAAATAGAAAATAAAACGAAGAGTCCGAAAAAGAAAAAAACCACCAGAAGGATCCGGAAAAATAGATTTCAGTAGACACTATTGGCCAGCTCATTCCCAAGTCGCTCTGTGTGATAGGCTTACACCTTATCTAATTGGCCAGCCCACTCGCGGGTCACTCTTTGCGATTGGCCGACACCGAGTGTCCCTATACGAAGTGCCAATACCTTGAGAGAAACTAACTGAAGGGTACGCCTTGCGGGAGCATCTCAAGGGTCATTTGGTAGGCTAAGATCCCAACACTTGGCATGTCTCAGTCACTGCCACGTGTTGCATGCTGAGCGCTCCCTTAAGATTTCTTTTCTGTACGCATTTTTGGGCTTTAGATTTTTCTTCCTTTTTTTTGTTTTTGCCCCTTTTTCCAAGATTTTGGAGAAAATAATTCATGGGAAAAAATTGGCACGAAAAATACGTCTTTTTTGCTTGCACGAGAAGTGCAAATTTGCTTCTTTGCGGAGGCACGAATTTGCTTCTGTCCGAGGCACAGGTGCGCGGTTGTGCCTCTCGGAAAGGGAAAAACATGTTTTTTTTCTTCTACAATTGTGCCTCCCGAAAAAGAAAAAATGTTTTTTGCTTTAATGAGAGACAAAGATTTGCTTTTTGGGGCACAAATTTACTTCTAGTGCCTCTTAGAAAAGAAAAAAAAACTCATCTTTTTGCTTCCAGGAGAGGCACATGTTTGCTTCCGACCAAGGCACGGATTTCTTTCGCGAGAGGCGCGCCTCTAGACAAAGGAAAAAAAAAGGCACCAATTTGCTTCTCATGGAGCCACAGAAGGAAAAAAAATTAAAGGGATAAGTATATTTTTCGTCCTCGAACTCTTCCGAGAGTTTATAAATCATCCCTTAACTCCAAACTGGACAGTTTTCGTCCCTCAACTATCAAAACCGGTATTTTTCGTCCCTCGTGCCGCTTCGGGCGGTTTTAGTACGCGGTAAACAGTAAAATCGAAAAAATAGCAAAAAATATCAAAAATTTCTGAAATTTTACAGCATCGAAGATACTCTGGTGGGGAAGACCCGTGCAAAATTTCATGGTGTTTCAACATTCGAGCAGCTCGCGGCAAACAAAACCTTCAAATATATAAGTCGGTGAACAGTAAATTAAAAAAAAAGCAAACAAAATCCAAACAGTATGAGTTTTTTGGCATCAAAGAGTCTTGGGTGTGCAACGTGTGTGCAGATTTTCGTGGTGTTTGGGCATTGTACGAACTCGTGGCAGAAAAAAACAAATTTTGGCTCAAATTTATTTTTTGAAAAAGTGCGCTATTTTGTTTTTTTTTTTGCTAGAGCTCCTCGTATGTCATTTGATCACGAAATTTTGCACGCATCTTCCGTACCCGAGCATCTTTGATGCCAAAAAGTTTCATAAATTTTTTATTTTGTTTGCTATTTTATGAATTTACTGTTCACTGACGTACATATTTACAGTTTTTTGTTTATCACGAGGTGCTCGAAAGTCAAAACACCATGAATTTTTGCACGGATCTTGCGCACCATAGTATCTTCGATGCTGTAAAATTTCAGTTTCTTTTTGCTATTTTCTTATTTTACTGTTCACCGAGTTGCTGTTCACCGTGTACTAAAACCGCCCGAAGCGGCACGAGGGACGAAAACTATCCGGTATTAATAGTTGAGGGACGAATACTATCCGGTTTGGAGTTGAGGGACGATTTCTAAACTCTCGGAAGAGTTCGAGGACGAAAAATATATTTATCCCAAAATTAAAAGAAATGTTTTTCTGGTTACAATTTTTTCTATCAGAAAGGGAAAAACGTAAAAACAAATGTGTTTTTGGTTACAATTTTTCTAACGGTTTTTTCTGAAATTTTTCAAAAAAAGGTTTTTGAAACCTATTAAGATGAGATCTAATTTTGAAGATCTCAACGCAAGGAATCCCATAGGGAAAACGGTTCAGGATTTAGACGCACGGTTCAAAAGATAAAACATTTTGAGAAAAAAAAAACTTCTAGCTTGCTTCTCGTGAGAAGGTGGGAGTGACCTTTACAAGGGGGTACTCCTCAAGTAGGGATTTCTCTATACCTCACTTAACACTAGCATTTTTTCGAGGCAACGCTTAACACCAACTTGTATGAGTGCTCCCCTGAAGTGCGCCAAAATGGGCTGGCCCAGCACTGACAACAAGCCTTTGCCGCTTTTTTATTCTCTTCCATTTTCCATTGCATTCGTTATTTGCTTTACTTTTTTACTTTATTTTGTATTTTGAAATATAATATCAATTGAAAGATTATCTTTATATAAAATAAAATTTAAAATGGTAATAACACATTGGAAAAATATTAAATGTGCATAGAAATATGTTACTATTGTATAATAAATTTTTAAAATACATATGAAAAAATTAGACATAAAAACTATATATGAAAAAAGTTAATCATTTATTTGAAAAATATTAAGTGTGTTTGTACAAAAACAAGATTTGTGAGGTGTATATTTTTTACAATGTTTATGGAAAAAGTAGACATAAAAATATATGTTTAAAAAATATTAATTATGTATTTGAAAAATAATAACCTGTATATAAAAAATGTTCCTAATGTATACAACAAATATGTAATGTGTATGGAAAAATTGGACATAAAAAAATTTAACTTTTGAAAAATGTTAATCATGGATTTATGATGTTAAAGTTGTGGGTAAAAAATACGCATAATGTGTACAAAAAATGTGAAATGTTTATATAAAAAGTACACATATAAATGTAAGTTTAAATAAATTTTAGTTATATAAATGAAAAAAATTAAATGTATATATTAAAAAAGGTGCTGATGTATAAAAAAATTAGAAGATTTATGAAAAAGTAGATACAAAAATATAAGTTTTCAAAAATGGTGATCATGTTTTTGGAAAATGTTGATCGTGTGAATAAAAAATATTCCTGATGTATATAAATAATATGAATGTGTATGTAAAACATTTGACATGAAAACTGAGATAGAAACAAAGAAAACAGAAGAAACAAAATAAAAGAGAAAAGAAAAAAACAACAACCAAAGAAACCCGAAGTAAAACAGAGAAAAAGAAAGAAAATAAAGGAAAGCCAAAAACCGGGAAAGAAATTAAAAAACCGGTGAAAAAATAACAAACCAAAAAAATCAGTGAAGAAACAAAAAATAGATATGAAAAAAATACAAAGAAAAAGCAAGAGAAAACTAAGGCGAACAACCAACCAGTGAAGCGACGGCAAGCTACGGACGAATTTATGAATATGGGCTGGCCTTGTACTGTAGCGTGCAGGAAATTCTTCAAAGGAGACCTGCTTCTATCTCGCATTGAGCGATATAGCTGCGCTATAAGATGCCTTTTTTGTTGGCACTTCCTATTTGGCGCTTCAGGCGCCCGTTATAGGTCTTTCTGCAAACAGGCGCCTGAAGCACACCACAACTGCTGCGAGCTGGGCTGGCCCATGTATTGTCTGTTTTTCTGTTGTGTGCAGCCGGAGTTAGAACCTACAACCGCTTCCTTCAGCGCCAACGACACTCACCACTACGCCATCGAACACTAGTGGTTTCAAACATGTTTTTTTATTTGTCTCTTCGGTTGCGGGAATCATCCGCTTTTGCTGATCATTTTTGGGTCGTTTTTTTATGTTATGTTTCCTTTTTTGTTTTTTAATGCATGGTTTGTTCAAATTTGTGTTTTTTATTCAAAATCGATGATTTGCTTTAAAACATTAGATGAACTTTTTCCTAAAGCAATGATCTTTTTTCAAGTTCGATGAACTTTTTTCAAATCTGGATGAACTTCCTTTTCAAATTCAATGAACTTCATCAAAATTGATGATTTTGTTTTCAAATTATGAACTTCTTTCAAATTGGTAAACTTTTATTAAATTTCATCAGATATCTATATTCACGAATTTTTCGGATTCCTGAATTTTTTTCGACAGTTGTTACATAAATCAACAGTTGACCAGTCAGCAGCAGGACATTTTGGACCGGGCCCAACAACGCGGCTGCGTGGGCGCCAGATCCCTTTTGAGGGTCCGCTATAGAATGCCTGTGTGCGTCAATAAGTGTGGCTTTGCACAGGGTCGACGAACTAGGCTGGCCTATTTCCAGTACAACAAGAAAAGGTTAATCTAGAGGTATTGTAGCATTTCGGCCCTGTAGCAAACTGTACTGTACCATGCTGCGGACTGTAGCGCCCCCTTTTTTTTTGCTCTGTTATATTTCGAACATATTTATGAAAATATGAATATATACGCTAAAAAAATTTAATACACATTGAATTTTTTATAATATACATTGAACAATTTTTAAATACAGTGATATTTTTTGTAAAATAAACACTGAAGGTATTTCAAATACACATAGAACATTTTTAGTGTATGCTGAATAATTTCTTAATATACTAAGAACATTTTTGTAATACATGATAAGTATTTTCATAATATATGGTGAGCATTTTTTTAATATACAATGAACATTTCTGTAATACATGGTGACATTTTTATATAATACGCACAAAGGGGAAGAAAAAATAAAAAGAAACAGAAACAGAAAAATGGAACCAAAACCGAAACGGGACCACTGAAAACCAAAAAAAAAACAGTGGGAAAAACGGAAGCAAAAAAACTGAGAATAAAAAAGAAAAAAAAAGACGCAGGATACATCGAAGGGAACAACAGCGAACGAAGACATCACGCTAATCGTAGGTGTGCGGGCCCAGCTGGAGTTTTTTTTTTGAAATACCCAACTGGAGGTTCGCTTCAGCGAAGGGATGACTATTTGCCGCCCACGGGCGGAAATAGGATTGGGCCGATGGGTCCTTCCTCTAGTTCTTTCCGACCTCATGCTTTGATGCTCCTATCCCAAACTCCAAGTCTTCCGCTCTTCTCCCTCAATTCATGTTGTCGATCCTTGCTTCTGTTACATTTGACCCAACCATAGGTCCGTTCGTAACACTGAAGCCGTCGACGCCATGGCGGATAAAAGAGTCGGCGAAGAGGGACGAGTCTCAGCCGTGACCCTTGAGTGAGCATAAACAGCAGGCTGAACCTACTCCTCTTCGTCAGTAGGACGTGATCGAACTTCATGTGCCTGCTCTGTCCCGCCCACAACACAGTATGTAGTCCAATCCTTCCCCACTTCCATAGCATCCTATGTTTTTTCGCAGTTGGGCAATGCACTCTAGATGTTTGATGAATTGCTAACCAAGGGCTCAAGATGACATAGGGAATATAGTTAACAACTTTTTGGACACCCCCCCTCCTTGAGAAACGGCTTGTCCCCAAGCCGGAGCCCGAGGAAACTTCTGCTTCAAAGAGTCAATGTCTTCCCAGGTGGCTTCATCAGAAGAACCATCACTCCATTGGATCAAGCCTTGCGCCACCAATTTGTTGTTGATCTGCCGAACGCGTTGCTGAAGAATTCGACTTGGGACTTGCAGAGACGCCAACGGAGATGCAACCGTGGTTAAAATTGCTCTGAAGATGGAACAAAATGCTTGAGTTGAGAGACATGAAAAACAGGGTGGATCTTGCTTCCTTCCGGCAACTGCAGACGATAGGCTACTTCTCCAAATTTTTCTATGATGCGAAAAGACCCAAAAAACTTGAATGCCAATTTGCGATTTGCTCTGACGACCACTGACGATTGGACATAGGGTTGAAGCTTCAGAAAGACCAAATCACCTTCAGCAAAAATGCGTTCAGTCATGTGCTTGTCAGCCTGCTGCTTCATACGGTGTTGTACTCGCACTAGGTGTTGCCGAAAAGATTCCAAAATGAGCTGTCTAGAGTCTAACCACTGTTGCAAATCAGCAGGAGCAAATGTATCAGATGCAGAGATCCCAAAGTAACGAGGCAGGTGCCCATAGATCACTTCAAAGGGGGATTTGTTTAGGGCAGAGTGCCAATTACTGTTGTACCAAAACTCACAAAGAGATATCCATTTTCTCCACTGAGTTGGGTGAGCACTGATAAAGAATCTCAAGTAACACTCCACTTGTTGATTCACTCTTTCTGTTTGGCCATCAGTTGCAGGATGATAGGTTGAGCTCATATTCAATTCTGCCCCTGTTTTTGTCATCAATATTTTCCAAAATTTACTAGTGAACACATGATCTCTATCAGATACAATCAGTTTGGGCATGCCATGGAGTCTGAAAACATTGTCCAAGAACACGTCAACGACTTTTTGAGCTGTAAATGGATGCTTAAGTCCCATGAAATGGCCATATTTGAAAATTTTCTCAATAACCACCAGTATACAATTATACTGAAATAAGGGAGGAAGACCAGTAATGAAATCCATTATAATAGTATCCCAAGCTTTCTTAGGGACTGGTAAGGGAGAAAGTAGGCCAGGATAATTAACTCTCTCTGGTTTAGCTTGTTGGTAGGGCACACAGGATTGAACTTGAGTTTTGATGAAGGATTTCATCCCTTGCCATCTAAAAAGAGAATGAATTCTCTTGTAGGTGGCAGGAAGGCCTGAATGCCCCCCCATTGGACTGGAATGAAATGCAGCAAAGATTTTCAAGTGGAGTTGAGTGTTCTGACGTATCCAAATACAAGATTTATATTTCAACAATCCATTGACAAGAGCATACGGTGATTTAGAGCTAGGAACAACTGCCAGTTGTTGTAGAATGGATTGAACTTTACTGTCACCCTCATAACTATCAACAATTTCAGATATCCAGGAGGGGTGTGCACAAGAAATATGATATAACTGAGATTGATCAGGAGGTCTTCTAGATAAGGCATTAGCTGCAGAATTAGCAAAGCCCTGTTTGTACTGAATCTGATAATGCAGACTAAGTAACTTAGTTAAACACTTCTGCTGCCAAGGAGTGTGCAACCTCTGATCTTGAAGATGAGCTAAACTTTTCTGGTCAGTTTTGATAATAAACTGTTGAACCTGCAAATAGGATCTCCATTGATCAACTGCTAGCAGAATGGCCAATTATTCTTTCTCATAAACTGATAACCCTCTGTTCTTAGGTCCCAATGCTTTACTGACAAAAGCTATTGGATGCCCTTGTTGCATGAGAACATAACCCACTCCATAATCACAAGCATCAGTTTCAATAGTGAAAGGTTTGGAAAAATCTGGTAATGCCAACACAGGAGCAGATATTAAAGCTTGCTTTAAAACAGAGAAAACCTCTTCAGTAATGCTGGTCCAGACAAAAGGGACTCCTTTCTTCAAAAGTTCAGTAAGTGGTCTAGCAATAATTCCGTAATGTTTAATGAATTTCCTGTAGTACCCACTAAGACCCAGAAACCCTCTGACTTCCTTCACATTTGTTGGAGTAGGCCACTCTTGTAATGCTAGAATTTTACTGGGATCAGTAGAAACACCTTGAGCACTGATCATATGGCCCAAATAAGAAATTTCCTGCTGGGCAAATGCACATTTAGAGAGTTTGACTTTTCATTGTTGCCTATGCAAAATAGCCAAAACTTCCTCCACATGAGTTAGATGTTCCAGATAAGACTTGCTGAAAATAAGAATATCATCAAAGAAAACTAGGGCACATTTCCTCAACACAGGGGATAAATCATAGTTCATAGCTCCTTGGAATGTGGCAGGTGCTTCACTTAGCCCAAAAGCTAGAATAGTAAACTCAAAGTGTCCATGATGAGTTTGTAAGGCAGTTTTGTATTCCTCCCGAGGAGCCAGCCCGATCTGATGATAACCAGCTTTTAAATCCAGCTTAGAAAACCAACAAGCACCTGCTAACTCATCAAGAAGTTCATCAATTACAGGGATTGGATATTTACCCTTCAAAGTAATAGCATTGAGATATCTAAAGTCCACAACCAGCCTCCAAGTGCCCTCTTCTTTTTTCGAGTATTTAAACTACCACATTTCATGGAAGCGTGCCTATAAACTACCACTTTATAAATTCGTGCCAAAAACTACCATTTTTTGAATAATTTTTTCTCAAAAACACTAATTTCTGCCTCATGGTAGTTTGCTGAAATTAAACAAGATTATCACAGGGCTGACCCACACGTAAGCGGCTAGGCGCTGACATGGCACAGTGGTCTAACTCCCAGGCCGTGCCGCGCGGGAGATGCACGCGAGCCACGCACCGCGTTCGCCCCACCGCCGGCCGACGAGCAACGCCACCTGCGCCATCAGTCGAAGCCAGCGTCGCGTGCTAGCTAGCCGGCCAATGGAGCATCGCGGGCGTGCAAGTATGCAGCCGTAGCCTGCTGGCTTTGCATGGTAGCTTGTGTGCGTGCGCAGCGGTGCGCATAGCCGCCGCCGCCGTGAGCGTGTGCACCGTCCGCCGCCCGTGCCACCCGCCGCTCCGCCCAGCCCACCTCACCCGCCGCTCTGCCCCGCCGGCCGGCGAGCCCCACCAGCTGCTCCGCCCTCCCTCCTAGCCGAGCCGCTTTCGCCTCGGCCATGGCGGCCGCCATCGTGCCAAGGCCTCGCCACCCCGCTCGGCCCCTGCCGACCGACGCCTTGCACCTCGTGGTACGCCATCGACGGGAGACCAGCGCGGAGAGGTGCTCCGCCAAGCGGCGCAATGGAGAAGAGGGCGGAGTGCATATGAAGTGTTCGAGGAAATGCCAGAGAGAGAGGAGGAGGAGAAAGAAGAAGATTGATCTTGACAGTGGGCCTGTCCTGTCGAAAAAGCGTTTAGAAGAGGCGAATCAGGCAGTTTCCCGACATGGTAGTTTTTTGTCAAAGATTAGTCAAAAAGTGGTAGTTTTCGGCACAAATTTGTAAAGTGGTAGTTTATAGGCATGGTTCCACGAAATGTGGTAGTTTTTTGTTAAATACTCTCTTTTTTCTTTACCAACAGAACAGGAGAAGAGAAAGGACTGTTACTGAATCTCATCAAACCTTGAGCTAGCATTTCCTGGATCTGTTTCTCTAATACATATTTGAGTTGTGGTGCAATTCTGTAAGGTCTGACTGCAACTGGCCTGACTCCAGGAATAAGAGGGATATGGTGGTAAAAAAAACTTCTGGGGAAGGGGGAGGCCAGTAGGGGTGTCAAACACTGGTGCGAATTTGTCCAGGATTGCTTGCATATCAGGAGGAACAGTTGAGCAAGTGACAGCTGAAATGGAAACCATGGTGAAAGCAAACTCTGAAGATAATAATCCTTGCAGAGTAACAATTGTCCCTTTAGAATGGAACGATAACCACTTCTGAACCCAGTCCACCTGCATTGGGTTTGTGTTTGGCCAACCAATCCAAGCCCAAAATGCCATCATAGCTGGCCAGAGAGAGAAATCTGAAATCAGATATGAACTCAGCTTCACAACATAACTAGGTAGCGTGAGGGAGATACTGAGAGCAAGAGAGTGTAGCACCACCAGCAACAGTAGCAGACAAAACAACAGTTGACTGGACCCCTTGTAGCTGACAAGCAAATTTACTATCTATGAATGAATGAGTGCTTCCCGAATGAACCAGAAAAACCAAAGGCAGCCCTTGTAACTGAACTTCTAGTTGCAAAACAGGAGCATTAGGGTCCTTGCCCACAGCAGCAGATAGATGCATCTGATGTACTCACATAGTATCAAATTCAGATTGATTGGAAGAAAAACCATCGAGACTGCACATGATCGATAAGTTCCTGAACAAAATGAAGCTGAACAATGGATTTGCAAACGTGATCCTTAGCCCACTTTTCACCACAAACAAAGCATAAACCTCTAGCTCGATGATAAGAATGCGAGAAGACCATTTGTCTTCAGACTGAACAGGTTTAACATTATTAGGAGTTTTTCTCTCAGCAACAGGATGTACCTTAGGTGGAAGTGGCAGTGGAAATGCACTAGACTTGCGGGAAGGAGTACTGTTGAAGGAAGTTAAATCCTCACCCAGCTCTTCATGTAATAGGGCTAACTCATAAGCAGCATCAAGATCTTTAGGCTTCTGCAGGGCCACAGCCACACGAACACCTGGTTTCAGACCATCCAAAAAACGAGTGGTGTAGTGCAAGGAATTAGGAGCATCTTCGTAAGCTGTTAACTGTTCATACAGATCGGCAAAATGATCCACATAATCAACCACTGTGCTGGTTTGAGAAATTCTGAATAACTGCCTGAGAAGTGTCTGATGCTGATTGCGACCAAAACGGCCATGTAAATTGCAGCAGAATTCAGACCAAGTGGCTTTCGGATGTCTGCGTTGCATCGATTCCAGCCAACGAGCCGCTGCTCCCTCAAACTGTGCTGTTGCTAGATAAATCCAGCGATGGGGAGGAGTCCTCCATAACTTGAACTGGTCCTCGCACCGCGATTGCCACAGACGAGGATTGGTACCATCAAACCGAAGAATATCATAACGAACCCCCAATGAGAACGCTTCATTTGCTTCGACCACAATAGAATCACACATACCAGCAGGACGAACAGGCAATTGCAAATCACGAGAACCACGAAACGGAGGGGGCACATAAGTCGAACCTCTTCCTTTGATATCTGGCTCGTGACCACCATCAAGAGCGCTCTCTCCACGTCCTGAGCCACTCGAGCGAAGTGCGGGCGAACCCTCAGAGCGAGACACCGGGTCCTTCCCCTGCTCCGTCCGGATCTGCTCAAACTCCAAATTCATCTCTGCACGCACTCCATCAACCCGAGCAGAAATTAACCCATCCAAAGTAGTGGTGTTGGTGTCAATCAACTTGCTCATCGCCTCCAGAAGGGACTCACCTTGATCCTTGAGTCGCTGACTCAAATCAGATGCGAAATCGGTGTGGAGAAGCTCGTACACCCCACGCCCTTCCTCCGACAGCTTGTCCATGGCGGCTGCGCGCCGCCGATCCCGCCACTGCATGCCGTGGTTGTGACAGGGAAGCTCCAGGACCGCTGAATCTAATACCAACTGTGAGGAGCTCTCTCGATATGGGGAAAATCGATCTAGTGTTTCATTTCAAATCGAGGGAAGAAGGAGTTTGCATAGCTATCCGCCCAACCATCCACACAGCTACAAAGATTACAATCATCGGCCGAAGCCGCCGTCAAGTTCCTTCCTATCCTCTCCTGTATCTCACTACCAGCTATTTAAAGTAGGCTATCCATTGCAGCCAACTCTTGCAGGGCCTAGTTGTGCTTGTGCCTCCCATTCATCGTCATTGCGCACGCCTAGTTCCTGCACCACCCATGATTTGCCTCCTTTTCTTAGTTGCTTGGCTCTTTCTTTAGAATCTGCTCATTAGGTGATCATATTCTTTTGCTTGTGGTGCTCATCGTGTAGGAATGGCGGGGAGCTTGCTGGTGCCTGCCCAGGAGGAGGTTTCTGTTGTTGCCTCTGATGGTGTGCAGTTCCTACCATTTTCACCATCTACACAGCCACTAGATTTGGAGACGCTGTCACACCTCGTTGATTTGGAGATGTGCTGAAGATAACGTCTGGTGATATATCGTTTCTCTAACCTTAATATTTATTTGGAGACGTGTTCACACCTCCTGAGCTTATGTGCTCTGGATAGTGCATATACCCTTAATATTTATTTCCGTTTCTAGAAGATTGCCGCCAGTTAAAAAATCTTGCTGCCCTGCTAAATTTTTCAGTTGATAGCTACATACTACCAGAACCCGGAAAATTACTTGAGACGAAGAGTTATTTATTTTCTAGAACAATCTTCTGATGGATTGAAAGTAAATTAAATTCATGAATTTCTTCTGTTTTAGTCTCTCGTTTCCTCTGATTTTGCCACCAAACTGGAATTCACCTATGAATGTTGTAAATTTGCCTTTCCAAGATATTATCGAACACTAAATAAGTTGTAAATAGTATGGAAAAAAATGTTGTTGTTGTATCTGTTCGATATGATTAGAATAACCAATAAGACAATTTACAGAATATTTGGGGGCACCATATATAGGTTTAGTTGGGTTCAGTGTATTATTACCTTCCATTGACTACAGAATTCACCATGTGCACTACTGGAATCGCTGATTTCACTGGGTTGTTGAAAAACATGGCAAAGGGCATAACAAACTCAGGAAAGACTTTGCCGAGTGCAAAACTCGGCAAAAAGGACTCAACTGAATGGGGCTCAGCGATGTTATGTTTGCCGTGTTCTTTTTCACGCGAACTCGGAAAAATGTTTGCGGGGTGCAAAATACATGAAACTCGGCAAACAAATGCAGAACGGAGGGAACGGAACCAATGCCATGTGGCAGTGGCACGGTGGTTTGCCGAGTCCAGAAACTCAGCATAGGAGCACAGTTTATCGAGTGTTAAACTCGGCAATCTTATGTAGCAGAATTAAAATAAAAAAAATGGCCAGTAGTAGCCACGCATTTGCCTCCCAAATATGTATAAACAAGATTTATTCATACAGAGCCACACATGAGATCAATACTCAATCCGAGAAGACACGCAACAGCAAAAGATGTATTCATATATAGGCGTCGTGAGGAGGGAGCTGCGATGCAGATCAGCGGTGGGGGAGGGAAAATGGTGGAGGGGGCTGGCAGACAGGCCGGCGCCGAGGCACGGAGGCGAGGGGGGCGGAGGTGGAGTAGTGACGCCGCCGCGGGAGATTGGATCATTTGCGACACTTTATTTGCGGAGTTGATGATTTGCCCTGCTTTAGTTAGAGTTTGATCATTTGCCCCATTTTTCTTTAATCTTTCGACCATTTACCCCAGTTTCTGTTTTAATGAATTCTTAACTTGTTTAATTCGGAAAATTGATGCGGAATGACCTTTATGCCCCTCTACCTGGTCGAACTATGACCACTGTTCGTCATGTTTTCTCTTCTCCTTGTACGCTGGGAGCAGAGGAGGGGGCTGCACTGCAACCAGGGGCGTTCCCGACACGGCGACTCGCCGTGTACTCTCCGGCAAAGCCGCAAAGGGCAAACACTACGTGCAAAGCTGACTCAACCGATGCTTTTCATAGGCAGGGCAAGTCACGTAGCTCACGTACGTATGCGACCCGCTGGCGGAGGAACGGACATGACACTCACACGAAATCACAGAACACCGATCCAGTTATCTTATTTCTCTGATCTGATACTTGATTACAAGGGGATACATAGGATGTACGTAGTACGTAGTAGCTGCTGGAGTGTACGGGAGCAGCGGCGGAGCTGACGTCGAGCTGGAGTTAGAGACGGGCGCAGCGTAACCTCGAGCTGGAGCACCAGGGAGATCAGTGATGGCCTGAACGACGATTCCGGTAACCAAGGTGACTACAGCGACTCCGGCGAGCACGGCACGGCACGGCAACGTCAACTCCAACTTACACAGGAACACAAGGACGGGACACAAGTTGTGAATGGATCGATTGATCTGCTAGGGTCGTACCAAGTAGGGAAGATTAGGCAGGGAAATTGCAAAACTGTCATAGAGGCATAGAGGCCATTCCACATCCATTTTCTGGCTAAACTATTTAAGAATTCATTAAAACAGAAACTGGGGCAAATGATCAAAAGATTATAGAAAAATGGGGCAAATGATCTAACTCTAGCTAAACCATGGCAAATCATCAACTCCCCAAATAAAGTGTGGCAAATGATCCAATCTCCCCGAGGCCACCATAGTGGACTGGTGGTTCATGAGTTGTGGAAGAAAGAGATAAGAGGGACAGAGAGAGGAAAGAGAACACGGAGAGAGAAAGAGGGGGTGGTTCATGGGCTGTTGGATTTTGACGTGATCGATGGTGGGATGCCTACCATGTCACTGATCCGGGTCGTTTCTCTCCAACCAATAAGGATGAAGTATGCAGGAGGCAAATTGTGTGTTTTCTATGCTCATTTGAAAATAGTAAAAACAGAGAAATAAACGATGAAAAGTTCTGATTTTTTTTGCCTGCAAACATTGGTTAGTTTTCTTCCTACTTGCCAAGTTTCAATGTTTTCCGAGTTTATTAGCATTTTTCAGAATTTAAAAACAAAAAAACTCCATGTTCAAGGCCGAGTCTTGCCCCCCTCGTGTTTGTAAATACTTTCCTTTTCTTGCATAAGGCCTAACATAGACTGAAGAACACAAATATGATTTTCCAATCGAATTTTTATAAAATTTTCAAGTACTTAAAGTTCAATTTTGAATTATATTCGTTAAATGTCTAGAAACACACTTAATGGTTTAAATATAGCAAATGGACTCCAAAAGATGCCAAATTTTTACATAGATCATGTAATGGTTTTTCTGGAGTGTACAAAAAAATCCATTGCCAGCGGATGAAGGGTCGACCACTTCGCCTTCAAACTAGACATCTTCTCTCTTGAAACCACGTTTCTTCCTCTGAGATGGTTCGATATTTGAGTAGCGCTTTGCTGCAATTTTTTCCTACTCATGGTTTACTGTTCACTAGGGGGGTCCATATACTATACCTTGCATAATACGTTAGATATTTCTACACAGGTGTGTCGTCTTTCGTGGATGGACTACCAGAGGACCTACTCCACACATCCCCAACCCCATCGTTCCTCCTGCCAAGGTATGGGACAACCACCATAATCCCTAACAACAGACGGCCTCCAATCCTTAATCCAAGCAACCTCTAAAAACCAACGGAGAAACAAAGAAAAGCATGTAGTGAGGAATGTTGGAATTAATCTTGACATGTGTGCACGTGCATGTGTGAGTATCATGTTAGTGGTCTAGAGACTGGCCGGGTTATTGAGCTAACTAGCTTCGTGGATGAAGGAGTGGCAGCATATAGAGGTTGTTGGCTGCATGCGATGTGCTAGCTAGTTGTGTGGTCGTGTGAGTGCATACAAACAGGAATTAGTTGATGCAGGCAGGGTTTTTTTTTTGAAGGAATTCATGCAGGTTGTTAGTTGGTTAATTAGTGCGTGGAGACGTGATGGCTGGGTACATGAGTCTGTTAGTGGATGCCTACGTGGGATTAGTTGCTGAGAGAGTTGGTGGCTAGTGCGTTCGTGACTTGGCTGGGTGTGGAGTCATTTGTACATGTTATTTAAGTTGAGGATCAGATGAATGAAAAAGAAGGCCGTGAGGGCTGGAGGGCACCAAGGAGAGGAGGCACTCGTGTAAAAGCCCTCAAAATTAGATAACGACATTTTTTATGACGTTAGGTTACACCGGGGTCACAAGGCATAATTAGTCAAATAATTACTATTAACCACAACACTAATCTTAAAATTTTATTGCACCTAAAAATTTAGTATTTAGTTATATACAACATTTCTTCTCCAAAACTCCTTATAGTTTGCAAATTTACAGTTGAACGTTGTCTCATTTCTTACACACAGAAGAAGCGATGTAAAAACCCTCGATCAAATATAACGATCTTTCCAACGACGGTGTGATACATCCATATTAGTACACAAATATTAAATCACCATGAACAACACTCAAGTAATTGATCTTAATTTGGATCACAACAAAACTTTGATGTTTACTTTTTTATACAGCGCTTTCTTTTCTAAGCCTCAATGTAAAATTAAATTTTACAGACAAGGCACGATGAAAATGCCAACTAATAGACAACCAATAATTGTACACTTATCCATAGTACAGCTTGCAAGAATACAAGTGGAGAGTTGCATGCGCATGGAGCCATGCATGCCGGCCACCTCCTCCTCCTCCCAAACCGACCTAGCTATGTACCCAATAGGAGGCCATCCCTTCACTGTGCATTTCACACCACACACACGCACATCATTCCCTGGAGCAGCCCACCTTTCTCCCATCAACTTTTCACATCTCCACTGTTCTTCTTTGGTTGCATGCTGAGTTGCCATCACGTACTATTCAAGTAGCTTATTGTTGATTTTTTTTGAAAGTGTGATGAATTTTATAACAAATTCGAAAATTATACACCCTAATGCATAAAAATCAAAACTATGACCCCGTCGGCCTTCTGTTGACCGAAGATGACCTTTTCGGCCTATCGTTGGCCGAAGTGAGCCTTGACCGAAGAGTGGCCAGCTAGGCCGAAGACAGTAGCTTCAGCTTGCTGTTGGCCGAAGAGTGGTCTTCGGCTTCGTGAAGGCCGAAGAGTGCCGAGCCCATCCAGGCGCTCTGCCTCGGCAGCTGCACGTAGGCTGGCTGGCTAGCTTGCTGACATATGCATGCAGCAGCCTTTACTCGTGGATATGGACTCTATCTCACATGCATGCAGCTGCACGAACCTGGCCGTTGGTGGCTTGGTGCTACTGTATTATCTAATCATCTGCAGCATGTACTAATGCATGTGATGTCCCAGACGCTCGCCTCGCTGCAGTTACAGACTCGATGGAATTGACCAGTCGTTCCATCCACCCATCCATCGATCTCACATGGCATGCAAAGTTTGTACGTCCACGTGCCCGCTCATCTGGTGACGGAGACGGTACCGCATGTGCATGTAGGAGCTACATTTTGTATACTGCTAATAGCAGTCTGCTATGAAATTCATCATACAAAATGTGCTTGTAGTACTATCTAGGTAGACTAGTAATAGTGCTTTGCATGTGGATGTACTATCTACGTATACTAGTACCAGTGCAGGATTATTTTGCCAATCACGTGCAAGTGCATGGTCGGTAGTAGTAGTGTGTGTTAGAGCAACTCCAACCGGCGATCTAAACGAACAAAAAGCGGACGTTTGGGTCGGCCAAATGAACGCATGTGTCCAGTTTTTCGTTTGGGTCGACGCATGCACCCAACGTTGGCCATCCTCCTCCTCCTCCGGCTTCATCTTTGGGGGTGGCACGGGGTACACAGAGTTGGCCTGCACGCCATGACGGCAGTCTTCCTCGTGCTCGAACGCGGACCAGACCTCCCAGTTGGGAGAGTCGGCCGCGTATGCCGCCATCCGCCGCTGCTTCACCGTGAGCAGCTCGCGCCACCTTGATCATCAAGATCAATCTAGAAGATGCACATCTACGAGAGGAGAGTGATGTCTACATACCTTTGTAGACCGAAAGCGTTAACGATCTAGAGATCGTGGTTAGTGTAGTCGTACTTGCATTGAGATCGCGGTTTGGGTTTGGATCCGCGCGTTTGACCGACGCTTTGGTCCATTTCGACCCAAACAGATACGCGCGGACGATTTAAGTCGGCCGGTTGGAGTTCCTCTTATAGCCGTGTACTAGCGCACATGCATTAGTACATGCTGCAGGTGATTAGATAATACAGTAGCACCAACGGCCAGCCGCGCGTGATTAGATAAATGCCATGTGAGATCGATGGATGGAACGACAGGTACGTGCACCTGCATGCATGTAAGATCGAGTCCATACTACTGCATGCATATGAGTCAGCGTACGTACGTGCAGCTGCAGCGAGGCAAAGCGCCTGGATGGGTCCGGCACTCTTCGGCCTTCAGGAAGCCAAAGACCACTCTTCGGCCAAGAGTAAGCCGAAGCTACTGTCTTCGGCCCAGCTGGCCACTCTTCGGTCAATGGGAGGCCGAAGAGCTCACTTCGGCCAACGGTAGGCCGAAAAGACCCTCTTCGGCCAAAAGAAGGCCGACGGGATCATAGTTTTGATTTTTATGTATTAAGACATATAGTTTTTGTATTTGTTATAAAATTCATCATAGTTTCAAAAAAAAATCATCTCTTATTGTTGCAGCTCTGCTTACTTGATGCTTGATGTACCTTCACCTTTGCTTATATTAGAATATGCATCTAATCACCTGGACTCTAGTACCCTGCTGTAAAAGAAAAAACAGGAAAGGATAGTACATGTATAGATTTAAACTTATATGAATGTACCTTCAAAAAAAAAAACTTCTATGAATGTCCATCTCTGTCTTGTACTAGATCTGTGTATATAATAGACAAGTCATGCTGAGAATTAAATCCCAAATATTAACTTGCTAAGATTTGCATGTACAACTAATTAATAGCTCGAGCTTCCTATGTATGCTACTCATCCTAATGATCCCTGCCTAGTTGTATTGAACACTGTTTGGCTAATGTTTGCCATGCCTCATTATGAAAACAATAATAATAATCATACTTTGTGCAAATCTTGTACAAATAAATTCCTGTTATTTCCCTTTCCTGATCCCCTTTCTAAGTATGATTTGAGTGATCAATGTCAAATGAGTGCGTGCGCACACACAGTAGAAGCAACATTTAGATTTAATTTGTGGCAGCACCTAACCATCACAAGCAATTAACTTGTCGCTCATAGATTTTTAATCAAGTCTTTAACAGTAGGGATTCACCGGTTAATTCCTAGTTATGAGCATAATTAAAAGAATCATAGTAGTGCGGGGATAGTGTAGTAGAGCTAAAAATTGAATAAACAACATGGAATAAATCTGCAGACCAGTCCACACCATAGAGTCATCCATGGTTAATTCTTTATTTGAGTGCAACACAAGAAACATGGCAGTGTGGAGATATACAGCAAGCAAAGATAGCATGAACAAAATGGATAAATCAGCACACCTTGTCCACATCGCTCTAGCGAGCCTACATGCACCTTCCTTGAGATTTAGAGCACTGTAGAGAGGAGGTAGTTTGTCTAACACTTACCGGTAGTAGCAGTAGGGTGTGGCTGGTCCACACCGGTAGCAGCGGCCACGCCGGAGCCGTGCCGGTGAGGCCGCACGGCCCGACGGCCGTGGCTGCACACCTGGTGCGTGTAGCTGCGCTGGCGTAGGATGTAGGCAGGGAGACGCCATCGCCGATGCGGCCGGTGGCGACTGGCGAGCCCACCGGACCCGAATCACGCGGCCAAGGATTTGATGGTGGCGATGATTTTGGCGGCGGCGGGTCAAATAAATAGGGAAATGGTAGAGGGAGTCGAGGGGAATCTGTAGGTGTCCGCCGTGTCGCCGGAGATGCCCAGCGGCGGCCGTGCTATGTTCTTGGGAGAGAGAGAGAGAGAGAGAGAGAGAGAGAGGGGTGAGGGGGCTGGTTCTGTTCGTGGACTACTAGTAGAGAAGAGGAATAGTCCTTTTGGATTAGTACTTCTGTCGACAACGCATGTGCACGTACGATGGATTGCTTGATGTTTTTCTTTCTTCTTGCAAGCACACTAGAATCGTACTGGTAGCCAATTAATCAAAATGGCTTGTACAACATGTCAGTGTTGCTGGATGTTCAGATTTTTTATTAGAAAAATAAAATAAACATATTTGTGAAATAACCACAAGGAATCGACCTCGGATCCGTAGGAGCCACGTCCGGTGGTTTTGAGTTGGTTGAAGCACTACGCGGCAAGTCGCTATCTCCCTGGATCATGTCTTGATAAATATTTTCCAGGCTACGGGTCGATTTCAAAATTTTGCATGACTACTAAAAATATATTTTTTAAAATATATATAACGAAATTTGGATCAGGCAAATCCACGAATTTGGCAGTTGGCCCAGATCAGCTGAAGTATCTGTATTAATTAGTATGACCCGGACATGGTTACAATATAACAATATTTTGTAGATAGGGAAGCTCATGTTGGTGAAAGCAACCCAAGTAGGGTTGGCTTGGATGGCGGGCTTCTCTACGATCTGTACAGTAAAATAGGGGACAACTCTCACACCTTCAGTTGTTGAAGGTAGCCACGCGTCAAGATCAAACACTTTCACCAGTAGAAAACAGGGCTTTCGTCCAGGCCAGTTTAGCCCATTAGTCCCGGTTCAATCCAGAACCGGGACTAATGTGAGCATTTATCCCGGTTCGTGCGGCTAAGGCATTAGTCCCGGTTCACCTGTGTTTTTAGTCGGTTTGTGCCTCAAACCGGGAATAAAGGGTGCGATGCCCATTAGTCGGTTCATGGCTCAAACCGGGACTAAAGAGTAGACCTTTAGTCCCGGTTTGAGGCACGAACCGGGACTAATGGGGTTGAGACCTTTAGTCCCGGTTCGTGCCACGAACCGGTACTAAAGGTCCTATTTTCAAACTCTACCCCCCCTGGATCGCCTTTTCAATTTAAAAATAAAATAAAAGAAAATGATGGAAATGTCAAAAAAATAAAAGAAAATAAGTTTCCCATGTGATATGTGGTCTAGTTGTTGGGAAAATTTGCAAATGTGAATTTCGACTTTATTTGCAAAATCTCCCTGGAATTTGTAAATATGGGCATAACTTTTGCATACTAACTCGGATGAAAAAGTTTTTTATATGAAAAATCATCTACTTGAAAAGTTACATCCAAATTTAACGGGGAGAACCCCGTTAAACATTTTCAAAATCCTCAAAACCTAACAGAAAAAAAAGTTACGGGGCTTTTAATATCTAGAGTGGAAAAATCGAAAAAATTTCAAACTGTGGTCAAACAATGGTCAAACCATGGTCAAACTAATTATTCTAGAATATTAGTGTTACTAAATAATTTGTTCAGTTATTTTGAATTTTGGTCAAACCATGGTCAAACTGTGGTCAAACTATGGTCAAACAATGGTCAAACTATGGTCAAACCATGGTCAAACTAATTATTCTAGAATATTAGTGTTACTAACTAATTTGTTCAGTTATTTTGAATTTTGGTCAAATCTGGTCAAACTGTGGTCAAACTATGGTCAAACCATGGTCAAACTAATTATTCAAAATAACTATTGTTTTCTAGATAATTATTGTTTTTGAAAATAATAGTTTGAAACTCAAACAGTGAAATGTGTCAATTCATGCTCAAGCAAAATTCCTGAGGGTTAATAGGATTGACATCTTACTATTGTCAGGAAAACAACAAGTGCAGACTTGGAAACGAGGGAGAATAGAACCGGAAGTTAAGCGTGCTCAATTTGGGTGAGTAGGAGGATGGGTGACCGTTCGGGAAGTTAGGTGATTTGGAATGATGAGGGTGATTAGAGAAGAGGATAAATTGAGCAGTGATGAGGGGTGCTGATTAGAGATTAGGGGTTAAAATAATTCAGAAATTTGAAAATAAAAAATTATTCAAATAAAATTTCAAAAAAAAATTTCAAAAAAAAAATCATAAAATTGAGCTCCACGTGGCCGCGGCCTTTAATCCCGGTTCTGGATTGAACCGGGACTAAAGGGGGGGGGGGGGAGGCATTAGTACCGACCCTTTAGTCCCGGTTCACCAACCGGGACAATAGGCCCTTTTTCTACTGGTGTTTGTTCATTTTAGCATATCAGGCACACTGTAGCTCCACTGTTGCGCTACTGTAGCAGGCTTGGGGCCGGGGCTTGGCCCAATCCTGGGTCCGCCCCTGATTAAAGTGGAGCAGGAGACCTCCCTCTACTTCATTAGTAAGTCTCAGCCTAGCTAGCTATTGTCCACTCTGTATAACAAAAGTCCGAAATAATGACTATTGTACTATCATCAGTGCATCCTCATTCCGATTACGGGATGTTGATGGCTAGCCTCTTGATTCGTTTGATCAGTTCCTTAGAAAGAACCAGATAACATCTTCTTTCTGCATTTCCCTGCAATTTATAAGAAATGTAAGAAAAGAATATCAATGGTACTCCACAATTAGTTTAAGAGCTTATGAAAATGCACTTTTTTTCACAGGCAGGTCTTACCGTGTATGATTCCCGCAAATTTTCCCACTTATCCTAAAAAAATAAACAAAATGATAGATTGTATTAGTAGCTGACCTAGGGCAAATAGTTTGATACCAGCGAGACAAGGTAACATCAACATGAGACAAATGCATCAAACATAAACCTTAAGATTCATCGCAGTTCGAATTGACTTTGGAAAATAATACTTCTTTATCTTAGACCATCGTCGACCCCGATATTTCTCAAGACCATCAAGCAGTGCAGTAACCTCTTCCTTTGTCCAATGCTTGTGGTTGGTTCTGTGTCCACCGTTTGGGCCTTTACTTGGAGAAGGTGCATCCCGGAGGCAAGATGCATCCTGTTACACCAAATAATTCTTTGGTTGTTTCGCCTTGACGGATTAATAACAGATGGAAATTCTGAATCTCAAAAGAGTGCACACCATATAGAAAGCACTAAATACAGGTGTGCGTAATTTGTTGAATTTCAACCTGAGAATATGTTCGCCTCTTGCGAGGACCTCCTCTCGCGCGCTTGCACCACCATTCAAGCTCTGGTATGTGCCCTGAATCAATCACACCACACAACATATGCGCTGAACTAGTTGACTCCATTTCTTTGCCGGTGAAACTAGTTGATCAAATGACAAGTGGTGTAATGCAGCATTGCTACTGGATCATTCACAATTCATATCATACCTATCAGGCCTATCGTCGGGGGGCCCTCCCTCCTTGGCAGCATTTTGGCTGGCGCCGGGTCGCGAGTAAAGTTCGACTTGTTCATGTAAGTAAGAGGACCGAGTAGAGCTGCAGATTGGCCTCCATCTGCTCGATAATCGGAAACCATGCATAGATACAGTTATTTTGTTCTGTAACAAAGTTCAGACAGCAGTAAACTAGCATGTACCTTCTTCTTCCAACACTTGTTTAAGATCTTCCTCACGCTCAGCTCGAGGTGCTTCGATTATACGTCGGATCTCCGTGGAAAGTCCAGCGCCCATCTGTGAAGAACGAAATGCATGTTAAATTCGCATCGTGGTTTCAATGAGTCTGCAGCGAAATGCTATAACAAAGCCAGACTTGCTAAGATCAAATGATCGTGTATCACTTTTTTTTTTGCATCAAACGTGTATCACATTTGAACTATACTGATCGGCACAATTTTGTATACAGATTTCGTATACGATGTCTGAAGCTCAGTCTGCAGACGTGCTCCACTGGCTCCAAAGTCTGAAGCTCTGTCTGCAGTGCATACAGCAGAGTGCACGCACGCGGTGAGCACCAGCAAGTTCAACTGGCAGACTACAAGCAATTTCTCTCCGTCCCCTCACTCTTGCCGCCATGGAATGGAATGGACGTCCTTGAGCCCTTCCTTCCGTTCCCCCTCTTCTTTGGCATGTCTCCACACTTCCCGCCGTGCACCGCGGACGCCGGCGCTGGGGCCCTAGACCTCTGTTTCACCTCCACCGCCTCCTCCACCACATTCACCGCAGCTCGCTCCCCCACATTTGCTCTTGCCGCGGCAGCACTCGTCCTCCACCGCGACGGCGTTCTTCCCGTCGTCCGCGACCTTGGCCACGGCAACGCCGCGCGCGCTGGTAGCTTGTCGACCTTCGCCAAGGCAACATCGCGCGCGCCGGTCTTCCTCTGCCGCCGTCCTCGGGAGCGCTTAATCTCTTCTACCTCTCGGAGCTGCGCGTGCAACGCTTCTTCTAAAGAAGACCTGATCAAGCGAAGGGAAGGAAATACTAACTTGGCTAGAGTAGAGAGAGGCTCCGGGTACGGGTTGCACCAGTCAGACACGCACGCTTCACAGCTGGCCGGTGATGCTTCCCGGCCCGATGGGGGAATTGTTACTCCCTCCATCCATATATATAGGGCCTAATATGTTTGTCGAGATTGTCTTTAACAATTGATAAGATTAATGGACAACACTACGTAGCGGGGGCGGAGGCCGCACATGCGTCTTGCCGTGCGGCGGCCCAGCTAATCACTCTTCTAATGCAAAAAATGCTGCACATAAATCGTATACAAAACATCGCATGTTACTTTACCTACAGCAGATACTGTAGCCTGTATTGTCCAGCAGACCTGCACACTAGAAGGGTTCACGGTCTCTCTCTCTTCCTAATCTTTTTCATGCATGGATTGAGAGCATGCCTACTCTGTACCAGTGCATGCTCAACTTTCTCTCCCTATCACCTTTTTCATACTTTGGTCAGGGAGGAGCCGGTCTCCTTTCATACATGGGCGTACAAGTCACTGTTTTATCCAATCCATAACTGTTATTGTAAATGTTCAAATTTGAACTATAACCACGACGAGTAAAACGTAACGGAGGGAGTAATTGTTTTCGTCTCTGCACTACCAAGTGTTGCAGCCACATTTTTGTGTTCAATATCTCAATATATTCTCTACCCCCAAAAACAGGAATCTGGTATACAAGTACATCATTCACAAAAGCAACATGTTTGTGTTCAATATCTCAGGTAGATGGGTCAATCATGATATCTGACGACTTTGATTAAAAAAGACAAGTGACTCAACAAATATATTACAGACAAAAGATGGGTCATAAACAGTTAATTTCAAAGTGAACTAATATATAACCTAAATGACCAAGACCACACGCTCTAACCTCAAAATTTAAACCGCAATAAATTTGTTGACCGGACGAACAGGTGGGTTGCGGCGAGGACTGATCATGGTCCTTTTTTTTTTCAAAATGGCTTCCTACGCACAACTTTTACAAAAAAATTACATACTGTGAGACAAAACTATAACCATTCAGGAAAAAAGGTGGGAATAACCGACAGCTAATTGAACTAGTCCGTAGTTTTTTTTTTGTAATAAACCTACTAACATGTGAATAGCACTGCTCTTTTTTTTGTGGAGGCAACATCACTGCTCTCTCTTTTTCTCAAGAGAAGGTCGTGTTACTTCTGGTTAGGTAGGCTGCTTCCTAGGCCGGTACGCGATCAGGCCTTGTTGTCTCAATAATTACTAAAGGAAAAAAGAAGCCCATTAGGGCAAGGCCAATGCTCCAGGATGGACCGGTGCCATAGCTGCCAGGTCGGCTCGGATAATTGAACTTGAATAAAAGGTGCTGCTTACATAGCTAGATGGGATCCTGTAGAGGAGGCCGGTTCTCCCACGACAAAAGTGCAAGGCAGCCAATGAGAAAGTGTTGTACAACACCATTGCTAAGCTCAACAGTACCATGCTACCTTATTGTACAAAGAAAAAGCTACCAAACCTGAGAACAATACTAGTGCTTCCCTTGGATGAAGGTGGAATTAAACAGTACCTTCAGAAGTTTTTATCTAGGTGGAGTGTGGGGCATTAGTGCCTCCATAGCTCATGCCCTTTAGAAATTAGCCGACCAACACCAGCCCATCTGCCCTGGTAAAGCAGGATACGTTCACGATTTTTTCTGATGTAACGAGGCTATGGTAGCTGGCGTGTGCCTACCCCTGAAAAAAAACTGGCCGAGGCACCTGGAAGTTCATATGTTCTAATATCTTGGAAACATCAAGCAACTCTTTCCACAGAACCAAATCCTGAGTTGGGACTGTCATGGTATGATAACAAGTAGTATAACTGAAAATTATGATAAACAGGCAGTTCAGAAGGAAAGAAAACAATGTTGCAAATTTAATGATCACATGATTCCTTCTAAAGATCACCAGATCAAGCCCATATTTTTCTTACAGAATCTGTACAGTAAAGTAGGAGACATCTATCACATATTGAGAGAGCATGGTATCACTATCCAGAAGACTAGGAAGGCAGCCACATAGAGTGTGTATTTTGGCACCGCTAAAACATCTTGTCTTCAAATAATGTTAGCTTAAGACTGGTCTATTCAAGCGTAGCGGGAGACCTCCCTCCACTTCATTAGTAAGAGCAATTTACGAGGCACTTAGACAGCAGATACTGCAGATGGTTCTTCAGTCTAGCTATTGTCTACCTTGTACACAAAAGTATTGAACAATGGTTCTTGTATCATTCGTAAGTGCATCATTATTTTGGATATGGGTTTTCAATTGCTGCCTTCTGGAACCATTTAATCAACTTCTTATCTAGAGGCAGATATGCTTTTGTTTTTGCATCTCCCTGCAAAAAGTTTATAGAATAACACTTATGGAATGAAAATCAGCAAGAAATGTTATAAAATGGTGCTCCCGCGTGAGTAGAAGAAACTTATGGAATAACACTTTATTTTCAGTGGAAGTTCTTCTCGTGTATGATTTCAGTAGATTTCTCCATTTATCTTGAACAATCAAACAAAAATGATAGATCGGTATCAGTAGCGGACCAAGGACAAAGAATTAGCGGGGGTGCCGGCGAGACAAGGTAACATGGACATGGGACATAGAAAAGCAGAAGATGGACAAGGAACAAGTGTGGGAGACAACAAAGCACTACAGATGATATCCATCATTCGTCCAGTGGTATCACCAAACCACTTTACCTTGAGATGCATTGCAGTTCGAACTGACGCTGAGAACCATCTCTTCTTCAATTTGGTCCATCGCCAGAATCTTCAATACCACCCACTAGTGTATTCACCTCTTCCGCTGTCCCGTGGCTGTTGTTTCGTCTCAGACCACACTTTTGGCCTCCACTTGCAGAAGGCATATTCCGGAGACAAGATGTGTTCTGTTGGCAACAACCAACGACATGACTATGCAGCCTTTCCCTCTTTTTCTTCTTTTTTGCGGATATGCAGCCTTTCCCGTTGATGGATTACAGATGAAAATCTTGAAAGTGCACAAACACATGTGTAAACAATTGGCTGCGTGCATGCATCCTTCCCTTGTCGAATGAAGATGTCCAAATCATTCGATGACTTTTTTTCTACCTGAGAAAAAAACAACTCTTACCCGAAAATGCAGAAGAAAAGTTTGTTGGGTTCAAGATGGTATTCTTCTCTTGCGATGATCTCTCAGACCACACCTGCACCTCCAATCGCTCTTTGGCATGTAATCTGAATCACACAGCGTGCGTGTGCACTGAACTAGTTCAGTCCATGACAAGTGCTGCTGTAATGCTAGCTAGTTACTGGATCTTTCATAATCCAGCGTAGCGGCTGGCACCGGACCACGAGTCGAGTTCGCCTCCTTCATGTAAAATAGAAGGACTGAGTGCACCTGCTGCAAGAAAATAAGAGGCTTCTTCATCCATCGGTTCCAAATTATAGATGCAGTTGCTGTCTTATGTAACAAAAGTTTAGCTCCAGCCAACGACAGTAATAAACTAGCGCCAAATGTATACGCAGCGCTATTGTTGCAGCGACGACGGGCCGGGGACATGTGGCCAACTGCTTCAGCGTATCGGAGCTGCTGGTCAAGGTCTGAGGGAATAGGCATCTACTTTATTTTTGTGACGCGCCGACGCCGTGCGCATTTGCAACTGATGGTGCTTTTACGAGATTCAAAGGGATGCCCTCCTCTCATGTTGCTATCCTAAGCTACTGAGATTTATTCCCTCTGTCCCATAATATAAGCATGTTTTTTGCGCTGCACTAGTGTAAAAAAAACGTTCTTATATTATGAAACGGAGGGAGTAGTAGATGCCGCACTCCGTTTCTTTCTGGTAGAATTGAAAGTCATTATGGTTGGATGCTTGGTCCCACCTAAATGGTATTCATAGGGGGTGTGTTTCTCTTGGGTCGCTCTCCTCGCAAGATCTCATGAGATCTAATAGATGCCCCACTAGTTGTTTATTTTTAAGTGTAGTGGACTTAAAAGTTGATGTCGTCGGAGTCTTGTGCCACTCAACGATTCTCCTAAGAGAGTGTGCTCCTCTCGGGTCGCTCTCCTCGCAAGATCTAGTAGATGCTGCAATAGGTGTTTTTTCTCTAAGTGTAGTGAACTTGAAAGCCATTATCATTGGATGCTTTTCCAAAATCAATGATTCTCGTAAGAGGGTGTGGTCCTCTCGGGTCACTCTCTTCGTGAGATCTAGTAAATACCTCCACTCAATGTTTACTGAATCATTGATGCCGCGTGTTGCCGCACCCGTCTATCATGGCCCTTATAATTGTACCGAAAAAGGCTTTTTCAAGCCCCCCTTTATATATAAAGTAAACCACACATTACAACCGGCAATACAACAAGAAACGAAAAGTAAACATGACAAGATACAAAACACTACAGAACAGCTAACGAGCCCCGAAGGACCCGTAGGACCTCGGAGCCCACGACGGCCTCAGATCATGTCATCAACGCAACTGCGACAAGGGAGCTATTCACCGCCGGAGGAACACCATGCTCCATCCCTCCCAATGTCAAACTTGTTGTCCCATCGCTGCCTCCGAAGAGGGCACCCCTGCCCTCTCCTGGATCAAAGGATGCCGCCCCGTCGGCAGGAAGACAAGCTCACCCCCGAGTAGGCATGGACATTCCAACCAGTTGTTGGGGATAGTACGACAGCCATGGTGACCTCACCTAAGGAAACCCATACATCACCACCGTCTCCGGCCAAGACACAAAAGCCCACTGCAACTGCGAGCAGGGACACTAATGAAGACTGGCAGGCCACCACCGCATCGAACCCCTGACCACGAAGAGCTCCCAAGGGGGCGCCTACAAGAAGTAAGCGACGCCGATGCAGTGGTGGCCAAAAGGCGGAGGGTAGGGTGTATGTCTCGATGTCGCACAGGGAAGGAAAACGGCGCCACGGGCATCGCCAATATCGTGACCGGCCTCGCCGGTCAAGGGTTTCCCCTGACCTAGAGCCTGCACCCAACGCCCCTTCGACCTGCAGAGCAGGAGATCCAAAGGGCACCCATATGCCGACCGGGTGGAGAGCAAGGCGCCAGTGAAGCCACCACCTTCAGATCGAATCCATGCTCACTGTTGCCTCGCCGCCCGGCGCAGCCAAAGACGGGAGACCGCGGCGCCAGTGCTACCACCGTCAAAGAGGAGGAGACGCCCTCTCCAGCAGTGGCCGCTGCCACCCACGCCCCCCTCAAATCGGCCAGATTGGACGTGCCCGACCTAGCCCTTGATGTGTCAGCATGATTATTTTTATGCTTTTTATTTGTATTTATTGTTTGTCCTCGGTGTGCTCTTCTCTGCTGAACTATTCATGAAACAATGGTGTAGATCACCAGCATCTTGCATGATTCCACAGATGAATCTTATGAGAAAACAAATTAAAATCTTAATGTGCATGACAAGATACTGATAATATTTATATTATCGTATATTAAGATATGTTGGTTGTTGAATCTTTCAGACTCATTGGTTCATTCTTTTGAAGGCCGGGGTGGACCATGGGATGTTATCCCTTGGTTTGATACAAGCTAGCGGTATATTGATCCATTTCCCATAGATGAGCGTGAAGCATGAGATCCCGTGATCATTCCAATACGATGGTGCAGCAGATCGATGTGGAGGTACTATCTACAGATGGAGTGGAGAAGAAACCGCACGACTATGCACAAGAAAGTCGAAGGAGCGTGCATGACAAACGGAAATAGGGTGGGACCATGTTGTACTGAGCTGATCATGGTCCTTTGATTTGCTTGTTTAGTCAAAAATAAAAATAAAAATGAACCTTGTGGTTATTTTCTATTCAAGGTTAAGTTTTGTACTCGATGCCATCTTTTAGACCAAAATTCGTTATCTTGGAGACCAAATTCTACTCAGGGTTCAGTTGTGCACTGGATACCATTTTTGAGAGACTTGATGTGTGATGAGTGATGACTGGTTTCTTTGGATGATTTGTGTTGTACAACAGTCCACCATCTTTTGTTTTCTTGTGAGCTGGTTCTAGAGCTCATTAGCGATTATTTCGAGCCATGGGCAGAATATCCTTCTACTACCATTTTGGAACCAGAATGTAGAAACATATTTGAGTCATCCTTAAGATCCTTTTGCTTGCCATCCTTGTGCAATAATAACATGCTCCCTTCTGATGGTCACCAACTCTTGCTAAATGACCTGTACAGTAAAGCAGGACACAACTCTCACTATCCAGAATACTAGGAAGGTAGCTGCGCATAGTGCTTTTTCAGGCACTGCTAAAATATCATGTCGTCTTAAAATATTGGTGGCTTAACACTGGGCTATTAAAATAGATTAGGAGCCAGGGCTCTACTTCAATACAAGTTATTCTCTGCTGATTCAAGCTAGCTACTGACCACTCTAGACTCTACACCAAAAGTCCTAAACAGTGACTCTTGTACCATACATCAGGGAATCTTCCTTTCAGTTATTAGTCGCTGCTAGCCTCTTGATTCGTTCGATCAAATGATCAGGAAGAACTAGATAGCATCTTCTTTCTGCATTTCCCTGCAATTTAAGAAATGCAAGAAATTAAAATCTGTGGTGCTCCCCAATTAGTTCAAAAGCTGATGGAATTACACTTTCTTTTCAGAGGCAGGTCTTACCGTGTATGATTTCCGCAGATTTCTCCACTTATCCTAAAAAATTAAACAAAATGATTAATTGTATCAGTAGCGGACCTAGGGCAAGACAATCAACATGAGACAAATGCACCAAACATAAACCTTAAGATTCGTCGTAGTTCGATCTGACACTAGAAAATATTTCTTCTTTATATCAGACCATCGTCGACCCCCAAATTCTTCAAGACCATCAACTAGTGTAGTCACCTCTTCCGTTGTCCAATGGGGCCCGTTTGTTCTGAGTCCATGGTTTCGGCCTTCACTTGCAGAAGGTGCATCCCGGAGGCAGGATGTGCCCTGTTCAAACAACCAACGACATAGAATTCATTTGGTGTAGTACATTGATGGATTAATTATAAATGAAAATTCTGAACTCAAAATGGTGCACACTATATAGAAAAATGCTACATGCATGTATAAGTAATGTGTGGAATTTCTACATGAGAACATATACACATGACTCTTACCCCAAAGTGGTCACCCAAAAACCAGCCTTGGTCTGTGCATAATGGTATTCTCCTCTTGCGAGGACTTCTTTTGCACCTCCGACCGCTCTCTGGCAGCGTGTCAGCCGGCTCCACGTCGCGAGTCAAGTTCGTCTCCATCATATAAGCAGGAGGACAGAGTGGAGCTGCAAGAAAAGCTTCATCCACTGGTTCCAAAGTCTAAATTAGTAGAATCCATGGCAAGTGTTATAATGCAAAATTACTGTTGGATCTTTCGTAGCACATACAGTACCTATCAGGTCTACCGTCGAGGCGGCGCAGGGCCCTTCCCTCTCCGGCGATGTGATTGGTGCCGCGTCGCGAGTCAAGTTGGTGTCCATCATAAAAGTAGGACCGAATGAAGCTACAAATTGGCCTCCATTGATTCCAAAGTCTGAAACCATAGATTACAGATAGTTAGATACAGTTGTTTCCTTGTGTAACAAAGTTCCGACAGCAGTAAACTAGCATTGTACCTTCGAACAATTGGTTCAGATCATCCTGTGTCTCAGCTCGGGCTCCTTTGATGATGAACACGGTCTCATAAAATTCTGTACCCATCTGACAGCAAGTATGGTTTCAATGAGTCAGACTTGCTAAAATCTGAGAGAGCTTGGATCGCATTTGAACTATATTAATCGGTGTGTTTTGTAGTACAGATTTGATGTATTTTGTATACAGATTTTGTCATGTAATCTGCACATAGAGTGCAGGCCGCGATCGCCGCGCACTGAGCATGGCCGAGCTCATCAAGGCTCCAAACAACTGCTCCCTTCCTCCGTCCCTTCACTCTCGCCGCCATGGAAGGACCACGCCACACCCTACTTGATCTTCTGCCAATGGACGTCCTTGAGCCGGTCCCCATTCTTCTCTGACATTTCCCCACCCTTCCGGTGCGGCAATCGCGGACACTCGCCGCGGCCGCGGCCGCACTCTTGTCCACCTTACCACACTGAACGCACCTCGCCGCCAGCCCTCAACGGCGGCCTCCACCTTGCCCACCTCCACCTCATCCGCGAGCTAGGACACGGACACCTCATGCGCTCGGGGATTCGTCTGTCACCGGCCTCCCTGCTCTACGCGCTCAAGGTTGTCGACCTCCTTGACAACGACAAACGACGACCCCGGTCTCCCACGTCCTCGCAGAGTCCCGCGTTGTCTCTACGCGTGCTTCCTCTGTTCCTCATGGCAGCGGATCTGCACATAGCTGAGCACATCCGAGCGGCGATCGGCGTGCACTGTGGTGAGCACACACCGAGCTCCAATGGCAGAGAATGGGGTGGCCGAGCACCTAGAAACTATAGAATACACGGTGCGCGCGCGCAACACTTGTTCCGGAAGGAACCAAGATGAACAGCAACAGCAAAAAGGAGGTCGAAGAAGAAAAGAACAAGCAAGAAAACAGAAAAGAACCATGAATGAGGCACCCACCGGCACCGGCTGCTGATGAGTTCGACAGTTGAACCTTGACCCGAGCAAACAGAGGAGGCTGAGCTGCTGAGGGTGTATCGGCCAGTACCACGGAACTCTTCCCAGCTAAAGAAAAAGAGTGAACCCGTGTCTCTCTTCCACGACTTAAAAGGCGAGTGCTCTAGCTCGCATTTCTAACTGCCATTGATTCTGAAAGGTGGAATGTTGGAATTAGCATAGTAATTTAGTGCTTGTGATGAGTCAGTGTCGTTGGAACCACCACCTACATCAAAATCCTAAACTCTAAACCCTAAACCTTAGTGTTACCTTGGTCTTGATTTATTAGTCATGATCGTATTTTATGTCAAAGTTTGACCACTTATTTGACCAGCAAAATATTAACGCATGTCACAAAAATTATATTGATAGATTTTCATTTAAATGTAATTTTTAATATTATTATTTTTGCCATGTATAACTTATATTTTATTAGTCAAAGTCATGGACAAAACATGACCCAAAATACTAGGGGATTGGTAAACTAAGACCGAGATAGAAATTCTTACTCCCTCCTTCCCGTTTTATAAGGGTCAATTTGAAAATCTCTCTAACCAAGGTAGATGGTGAGTGGTAGAATTACTTTAGTACCCCTCCTCATGGAAAGTAGTTACTACTTGAGCTACGGAGGATGCTCTTTGACCGATAGCTACATAAACACATATTACACCTTGCCAGTTTATACGGCTCAATTCAAAAATCTCACAGTCAAGGTAGATCATGAGGGGTCAAATAATGTTTGTAATTTGCAAAATGCTAAATTAATGCGCGTGTTTTCCTCAAAAATTTGTGTTACCAATGTGCATTAATTTGCATGCATGTGTGATCAAGAAATGACAAAAGAATATTTACATGTATTGGTGAGCTTTCTCTTAATTTTATGCACCTTGAAGTATGAATATGTGATGAGGAGCAATAGAATTGAGACTTATAAAACTAAAAAAAATTGAGATAAGCCAGTAAACCAGAAGGGAGTGAGTAGTTGGCAAAAATACCTAATTAATACGCTTGTTTTCCCCAATAACTTATTTTACCGGTACATTAACTACAATGCATGCATGCATGACCACTAAATGACAAAGAATTTCTCCATGCATTTGTGACTTTTCTCTTTATCCTTGCATGAAGTGATTTAATTCACCTTGAAATCTGAAAATGTGATGGTAAGTAGTAGAATTGAGACTACGAAAATGGAAAAGCATTTTTTTAGATTAGCTCTGTAAACCGAAAAGGAGGAAGTAGCATAATTTAATGGATGTGGTAAGAAATTGTCATTGGATTCTCTATCTATTATTTTTCAATGATAGATCAATATTAGTAGGATGCGGGTAAATTAAGATTGAGCTCTTATGAGCTCGGCTAAATAGTAAAAATGAAGAAAGAAAGTCTAAGCTATAATTAGCATCTTCTTTTTTTGCCATGTCTTCCACAAATGTCATTTCGGAATGAAACTTTGCAAGAAATCAAAACATTTGTCAATATTTTCTATAAAAAAATATTTTGGATTTCTTTCTAATTTTACTGTTCACTCGAGCTCACACGAGCTCGAGCTCAGAAACGCACTTTTAAATATCGCTAGATGTTTTACCAATGCTTAGCATAATTCAACGAATGCAATGGGTCATTTTAATTGGATTCTGCACCTAGTGTTTTCCAGTGACGGATTAATGTGAGTAGATGTCCGACCTAATGCTTAACACAGTTTAACTCATGTGATGGGGCATTGTCATTGAATTCTCCACCTCGTGTTTTTCAATAGGTCATCGAAAATCCATTTCTACACCCGCGTTGAAGAAAAAAAATCAAAACAAATATTAGAAAATTCCAAAAAAATCTAAAAAAAATTGTGCGGAAGAAAATTTGATGCGTGCGGTCCGCTCTAATTTTCAAATCATTTGGACATCTGAGGAGCGCTCAGCAAAAAGGACAAAATGGGGGTCTGTAAAAAATGTTTATTGTTCATGTAATGTTTTGACCTGATTTGTCTTTTTTGCTGAGAGCTGCTAAGATGTCCAAATAACTTGAAATTTGGAGCGAGCCTCATGCATCATATTTTCTACCGCATAAATCTTTTTTTGGAATTTTGTGATTTTTTTAATTTTTTTACGAATTTTTTCTAACCAGGTGAGAATGAGCCTGGGCGCCGAAACGCCCTACTCAATTTTACTAGATGTCTCACTCCAATCTCTACTATTAAGGGCATCTCCCACGTTGTACCTTAAAACAAACACTGTATTTGTCTATGGACGCGTCTGTGAACGGTGATACGAGAGCCGACCATCTAATCCTGATTGCATACATTTCAAAATGGATTAACAAACCGGATGATTTTCATTTAAACCGGATCAAGTTTTTACATTTTTGACATATTTCCAAAAATAAAATGCCGGAAAGTTAACCTAGTCTAAATCTTTGTCGGCCCCCGTGAGCCCAGAAAGTATATACCCTCCAAGTCCGGGTTATTCCTCACCGTGTCCATGTATGATGGTTGTGAACCCCGAGATGTGAAGCTGTGGTCATCGGCAAGGAAAAGTAGGACATGTGACATAGACTGACCCACTTGGGACATGAGTCGTCGCCGTCTCCCATGCCCTATGACTGTGTCCCGGATTAGGGGGTGCGCATCACTTTGACCCTCATCACTCATGGGCCGGGCCGAGGATCTACCAGTGGTTGAAAGTGTCCTGTCTAGGCTAAGGCCCTCACCATCGTCCAAATGAAGATCTCCCAAAGACTTGGCGTAAACTTCATGGTGTATCTAAAGGATCAGTGTGCTTATCTCTGAATCGCAACCAACCATTTGTAACCGGAAATACCCCCCGGTGCCTATATAATTCATGGGGTTTACTCTATAGAGGCATGCATACGTAGTTTTAGAGCTTAGAACAACTTCATACGATCTCGAGGTAGATCATCTTGTACCAAGTACCCCATCACATTCAATATAGAAGAAACATCACGTAGGTTGTACCTCATCAAGTGGCTCGAACCTGGGTAAAACATAATGTCCCTACTTTTCCTGTTATCATCTAGCTCAGATCATCAAGTTTCGGACCCCCTACCCGAGATCTGCCGGTTTTACCACCGACACCCTACTCTTGCTCGTTATGGCCGTTGTCGGTGAATTTGAGGTCGACGTCGGACATGGGCGAGCCGGCCTCGTCATCATAGCGGCGCCAGGGATCAAAGTTGCCGGTGAAAAGGATGTGCAGTTAGCGGCATTCGCCTCCGCGGCCGTCCACGCCACCTGGCTCGACGACGAAGTTCAGGTTCTCCTCAGTCATGGCTGCCATGTGTCCGCGCTTGCAAAGTCATCATAGATCTGGCCCTCCGCCACAACCGGTGATGTGTGAAAAGGTCGAGGTTGTAGCATTGCTCTTCCTGCATCTGCCGTAAAACCGACACAGGTTCTTGTGCATCGTTTATTCGGAGCCGTCTTGATGGATTGTCTGCGGTGAAATCGGAGTCGCTTACTCGAAGAAGGTGATGGCAATGACATTACATGCAACTTCAATGGTGTCCTCTCCTTGATGGTGTGTGTAGGTCTTATGGGAAGCAGCCGAGGTGTCGTAGCTTGTGGATGTTTTCTAACAAATTTCGCTTGGGTTTTTGCAAATTAACCGAAAAACTCTCGCATATCCTTTCTAATAAATCGAAGCATTAAGAGCGACGACTTCAAAGAAAAAAATCTCATGAATGCCACCCGCAGTCGGGGTAGCATGACGGCCAGGACTACTAGTTCAACGGCGGGCCGTGCTGGCCGGATCCGAGCTGATTCGATCTCGCCCCGATTCCCAGCATAAGAAATACCGTTTCGCACGTATGCATGCGGAAAGTGCTGCAGTTTTTCTTTATGGTAATATATGTCTCATTCATAGTATAAAAAACAAAGTACAAGTCACGTAATGACAGACATGACAAAACCCAAAAGATAGCAGAACATCTCTCAGCTTGACACAAACGCCCGTCACCTGCCTTCGGCACCACCACAGCAGCCACTGAAGAAAAGAATGACGGGTTACCACCTCACCGAGCTTGACGCGGCTCCATCGCTGATATGCAGCTTTGCGAACCTCCAAGGTGTCTCATCAAAAGTGAAGTCATTGTCATTGAACGAATCAGACTGAGGCAACACCCACTACTAGGAAAAGTCTATACACAGAGGTATAGCAGTAGCGAGCGTTAAAATACAGCGCTACTGCTACTTTGTAGTAGCGCGTTCAAGAAAAGCGCGCTATAGCTACAACTATAGCAGTAGCGCGTGTGCAGCAAAAAGCACTACCACTATAATTCCCACCGTGTTGGCGGTAGGCTAGGAATAGTAGTAGCGATTTGCAACGCGTTTCCTGCGTAGAGCGCTACTGCTAAGAAAGTAAAAATAAATGAAAGAAAAATGGAAAAGTAAATGAAAATGAAAGAAGTAAGAAACAGAGAGGTGAAAAACAGAAAATGTAAGGATAAACAAAAGAAATAACTGCTTCCTATAGCAGTAGCGTGTTTTGCTAAAACGCGCTATAGCTAACTTAGCTATAGCGCGTTTCCGAAACAGCGCTACTGCTAGTTCGACTTAACCACCCGCGGGCTCAAAATTTTGCTAAGTCCTCCTCCCCTCTCCCCCTTGTTCCCCCAACTCCTTTGTCGCCGCCGCCCGAGCCCAAGCCTGCCCTCACCGCCCGCCACTTGAGCCGCCTCGACCTCACCGCCGCCCTTGAGCCGCCCGGGACCGCCGCCTCCCGATCCCGAGCCACGCCCTCGCCGCCCCTACCTCCATCGCCCGAGCACCTCCCATGTCTCTCCCTCTCTGTAAGCCCCCCCACCCTCTCTCTTTCTGCTGTTTCTTCCTCTGCCATGTTAATTAGCAGTAGTAGTAGATGTTAATTAGTACTATGTTAATAGATAAAGATTTTTAGTAGTAGTAGTAGTGATGGTACTAGTTAACTAGGGCAGTATGGTTAATAGTAGATGTTTTTAGTTAGGGTAATAATAGATGTTAAGTAGTAGATAATGTAGATGTTAATTAGTTCAGTAGGGTTTAGTTTTTGAATTGAGTTTGTTTAACTAGATGTTAACTAGGGCAGTAGGGTTTAGTTTAGAGTAAAGTTTAGTTCAGTAGTTAACTAAATATAATCTATATTTGGTTTTTGAATTGAGCTTGAGAGAGCATGAGATTTGTGTAGATTTTCTTGAAGTGTCAAACGCTAGGAGATGCAAATTTGAAGTGGTCAGGATATATGCAAATTCCTCAATTGCGTTTGCACATGTTTCGATTGTGCCCAAGTGGCTTTGTTGTTTCCAGGGAATGAAGCCGAGTGGCCTATGTTTTGCCGGAATGTTGATTCATTTCCGTTCCGGCAAATTTCAGGTTCTCAATTTGTCCATTTTTTAGCAAAAGTCATGCCGAAATTTTCCGTAAATTTCGGCATGACTTGTGCTACAAACTAGGACATATCGAGTGCCCGGGATTTGCCGCACCGGGAAGGAGTCAACGTTCCTGCAAGCATAGGCCTTTATTTATGTCATTATTCATTTTATTAGGTTTAGAATTAATTGACTAGATTTAATCGTAGGAAACATGGCTAGCAACGATGAAGGACAGGGTTCTGGTGACTGCAACAACGTGTACTTGGTGGCAGAGGAATTTTTGAGGGAAGCCGACGATCAACAATTGATGTTGCTGGGTCCAACTGTCACATCGGAGATTGGGACCAACATCGAGACCGGCGCTGAGACTGAGACCGGCATCGAGACCGGCGCTAAGACTGAGACCGGCGCCGAGACTAGCGGAGCTGGTATAGAACCGAAAGCAAAGAGGCAACAAGTTGCTAACAAGCTCAGGACTACTAGACTGGTGGTCACGGAGGTGGACAACGGCAATTTTGAGCCAAACGCGCCCGCGGAAGCGCGCGCGTGCTACGGCAATCAAATAGGCTGCATCGTACGGACAACCGCCACCATAAACGATGAGAAACTAAAGAAGATAGATAATATGAGGCCCTCCCTCATAAAGAAGCTGCACCAGATATTTTTGTTCCCGGGCCAGAATGAAAAGGATTATAAAGATCCAGATAAGGACCCGACAATGAAGAAGATAAACAAACACGCCATGACAAAGTTTAGCGACGCGTTGGCCGCCTGAAAAGCAAGGGTCAAACATCGGATCGTAAACAAAAAGGAACCCTACTCCGAGATTGTAAAGGATAATCTGACAATCACGGAAGAGCATTTTGAAATACTCAAGGCGGCTTGCGAGGCCGAAGCTGCCAAAAAAAAGTCGAAGTACATGAAGGGGCTTCAACAGAGGAACATTGAGTGCCACCACCTCAGAAGCCGTGGTTACGGCGGGAAGAGGTCCATATGGGCCAAGGAGGATGCGTAAGCCGAGAGTCCGGGCATCCCAGACCCCTTGGCGGAGTTCACCGTCCCGCAGGAGCGTGACGTCCTCAGGACCCGGCACCGTTGGGACCCAGTAAGAAGGTTTTCGAGACGAACGCGGTCACGACGGAGTTCATGAGACTGCTGATAATTTTAGTTTCTGATCAATTTGACTGCACGTTAGTCATATTTGTAAATGATCCTTGTGCCTTTTGCAGAGAGAGCAGCACAGGATTGCGGCCGAAAGCGACTCGCCATCTAAGGCGTTGGCGAGGCCCAAGTGGGACGCTCCATTCAACCGGGCATTGAACATATTGAAAGGACTCCCGGTGGAGACTCGACCGTCGTATGGACGCGTGCACAGTGTCGGAGACGGCGCCACATGGAAGAAGTACTACCGGGAGACCACAAAGGAGAGAAATAAAAGACAAAGGTTAACTGAAGAAAACATCAAGAAGAAGGTTGAGATTGCGGTTGAGAAGAAATCATCTGAGACAGTCGCAACAGAGGCTGTCGCAAAACAGGTGGTTGCAGATATGTCTATTGTCTTGGTTTCGGCCGTTTTCAACTGGAGCAAGCAAAATCCAGAAAAAATGCAGCGGACTTTCCCCTTGCTGACTTCTTCGGGAGCAGCTCGACTAGCTTTGCACCAGCACCTGCACCTGCACCTGCTCCTGCACCTACTCCCGCACCGGCTCCGGCACCAGCTCCGGCACCGGACGTGCTCGGCGGTGCTTCGTCTTTGGCTGAGGTCGACGCCCTCACGGTATCTGTCACAATGGACCTCTTCAAGAAATGTATAATCTCTCGTTTTCATTGCCTTTCGGATGTCTCACGTCACAGACTTTTCTTTGCAGGCCGACGAAACCCCATGCATCATATTGTACACCATCGACGACCAGAAGGTGGACGTGGGAAAGGCGACGATAATGGAGCCGAAGGAACCATTGTTCCACAACCGGCCGATCCCCCCGGACGTCTTCAAGATTTCTGTGGCCAGTGTCAAACCGGGCCACGAGAATTTGGCTCCTCTGGTACTATGGGGGATGACGACGAGACCCCGTGGCGGCTTGGTGATTACAATGGGTGGGTCATGTTGTGGCCAAAGAGTCTGCTTCGTCTGGAGGCGGCCGGGAGCACACTCACGAGCACGCTGTTAGGTATGAACATCAACACCTCACCAACCCAATTAGCGTCGGTTGTCGTGCTGAGTGATAGCGGACGGGGTGAGGAAGAGGCTCCATTAGTCGCTGGTGACGTCGCCATAGATGAGGATGAGGATGACGATGACACTCAACAGTATGTCAATACTGGCGCCTACTTAGGGTTTGAGCGTCATGAGTCGGTGCCTGAATTGCCGCCTACGGAGTCTGAACGTATTATGGACGACCTTCCGGTAGCAAAGAAGTCTAGGAAGAGACCGAGGAAAGGAAACAAAGCTGCTTCTGTGATCCAGCCGCCTCAGCAGCCTCGGGTTCAAGACCGTATAGATATCCCCGGTGCGGCAAAATGGCATTATTGTCAGTGAACCAATCCTACCTAAAGCAGCGAAAGAGGCCAGATTCAGCGATGTAAGGAGACTTCATGACGATGTGCTGCGGATAGAAAAAGGCCTCATCGCCTCAAAAAATCCAGGATACCCACTCTACGTGGTTAACGTGCCGCGACAATTGTCGTACGTCGACACATTCCCCGCGGAGAAATTCTTCCTTCGGTTCGATTACACCTTCGACATGTTTCACTTGAAGAAGCTGGATTTTACGTTTGTCCGCCTTTATGCCTTGCACATGAACTACCTCATCGGGGTTGAGCAGATACCTTTTATCTATGTCGCTGACCCATACTTCATGCACGAGGACTTCTTGGCAGTCTGCACAAAGCACTGTGAATACGCGAGGGACTACCTCGTCAATTTCATGCTCGCCAATAAGGACAAGGAGGCCATTCTCGTGACGTATCATCCTAAGTCATCCGCGCAGATGTCCTTCTTTCGATTTCAATCATTCATTTGCACGGTGGAGGCTAATTAATTTGAGGTGTACTATCTGAGTGGGAGTTCATTAGATGCACTTAATTATCCTGAACATAGTCAAAAGCCCTTTGCAAATTATGTCATAGCTTGCGCTTTAGTTCTACTGTTTTAGATATGTTCCTAGAGAAAATATAGTTGAAAGTTGACAGAGCAATTATGCGCATGCGAGAAGGCTTATGTCCTTAATGCACCGCCGGTGTCTTTGGACCTCGAACGTGGTATGTGGATGTTGCGAACATCTGACATACACGTTTTGATGACTACATGATAGTTCGGTAATGTTAAATGGTTTAGAATTGAGGCACCAAAGACGTTTTGAAACGTCACAGAACATATGAGATGTTCTGAGGGCTGAAATTGGGATTTCAGGCTCGTGTCTACGTCAAAGAGGTATAAGACTTCCAACGAGTTTTCTAGCCTACAAACTAAGGGAGAAGATCTCAATCGTTGAGCTTGTACTCAGATTGTCTGGGTACAACAATCACTTGAATCGAGTGGGAGTTAATCTTCCAGATGAGATAGTGATGTTTCTCCAAAGACATTGCCACCAAGCTACTAGAGCTTCGTGATGAACTATAACATAACAGGGATAGATATGATGATCCTTGAGCTATTCGCAATGTTCGACACCGCGAATGTAGAAATCAAGAAGGAGCATCAATTGTTGATGGTTAGTGAAACCACTAGTTTCAAGAAGGGCTAGGGCAAGAAGGGGTACTTCATGAAACGGCAAATCAGTTGCTGCTCCAGTGAAGAAACCCAAGGTTGAACCCAAACCCGAGACTAAGTGCTTCTGTAATGAGAGGAACGGACACTGAAGCAGAACCACCCTGGATACTTGGTAGATAAGAAGGCAGGCAAGGTCGATAGAAGTATATTGGATATACATTATGTTAATGTGTACTTTACTAGTACTCCTAGTAGCACCAGGGTATTAGATACCGGTTCGGTTGCTAAGTGTTAGTAACTCGAAATAACAGCTACGGAATAAACGGAGACTAGCTAAAGGTGAGCTGCCGATATGTTTTGGAAGTGTTTCCAAGGTTGATGTGATCAAGCATCGCACGCTCCCTCTACCATCGAGATTGGTGTTAAACCTAAATAATTGTTATTTAGTGTTTTCGTTGACCATAGACATGATTGGATTATGTCTATCGCAATACAGTTATTCATTTAAGGAGAATAATGGTTACTCTATTTTATTGAATAATACCTTCAATGGTTTTGCACCTAAAATGAATGGTTTATTGAAATCTCGATCGTAGTGATACACATTTTCATGCCAAAAGATATAAGGTAGTAATGATAGAACCACTTACTTGTGGCACTGCCATGTAAGTCATATTGGTGTAAACGCATGAAGAAGCTCCATGTTGATGGATCTTTGGACTCACTCGTTTTGAAAAGTTTGAGACATGCGAACCATGTCTATTGGTGTATACGCATGAAGAAACTCCATGCAGATGGATCGTTTGGACTCACTTAATTTTGAATCACTTGAGATATGCAAATCATACCACATGGGAAAGATGACTGAAAAGCCTAGTTTCATTAAGATGGAACAAGATAGCAACTTGTTGGAAGTAACACATTTTGATGTGTGCAGTCCAATGTGTACCGAGGCATGCAGTGAATATCGTTATGTTCTTACTTCACGGATGATTTAAGTAGATACTGAGTATATTTACTTGATGAAACACAAGTCTGAATTATTGAACGGTTCAAGTAATTTCAGAGTGAAGTTGAAGATCATCGTGACAAGAGGATAAAATGTCTATGATATGATCATAGAGATGAGTATCTGAGTTACGAGCTTTGGCACGCAATTAAGACATGATGGTGTGTCTGAACATCATAGTTGCACCCTATTGGATATGGTGCGTACCATGATGTTTCTTATCGAATTACCACTATCGTTCATGGGTTAGGCATTAGAGACAACCGCACTCACTTTAATAGGGCACCACGTAATTCCGTTGAGATGACACCGTGAGAACTATGGTTTAGAGAAACCTAAGCTATCGTTTCTTAAAAGTTTGGGACTGCGACGCTTATGTGAAAAAGTTTCAGTTTGATAAGCTCGAACCAAAAGCGGATAAAATACATCTTCATAGGACACCCAAAATGGTTGGGTATTCCTCTTATCTCAGATCAGAAAGCAATAGGGATTGTTTCTTGAATCAGGTCTTTTCTCAAGGAAAAGTTTATCTCGAAAAATTGAGTGGGAGGATGGTGGAGACTTGATATGGTTATTGAACCGTCACTACAATTAGTATGTAACAGGGCACATGAAGTTGTTCCTGTGGCACCTACACCAATTGAAGTAGAAGCTTATGATAGTGATCATGAAACTTCGGATCAAGTCACTACCGAACCTCGTAGGACGACAAGGACGCGTACTGCTTCGGAGTGGTACGGTAATCCTGTCTTGGAGGTCATGTTGCTAGACAACAATGAACCTACGAGCTATGGAGAAGCGATGGTGGGCCCGGATTCCGACGAATGGCTCCAGGCCATAAAATCCGAGAAAGGATCCATGACTTTGGAAGAAATACTTGATGGTCGTAAGGCCGTTGGGTACATATGGATTTTAAAAGAAAGACAGACAATGATTGTAAGTATCACCATTAAGTAAGCTCGACTTGTCGTTAAGATGTTTTCCGACAAGTTCAAGGAGTTGACTACGATGAGACTTTCTCACTCGTAGCGATGCTAAGAATCTGTTGGGATTATATTAGCAATTACTGCATGATTTATGAAATCTTGCAGATAAGATGTCAAAACATTGTTTCCTCGACGTTATACTTGAGGAAAGGTTGTATGTGATACAACCAGAAGGTTTTGTCAATCCTGAAAGACGCTAATAAGTATGCAAAGCTCCAACAATCCTTCTTAGGACTGGAGTTAGCATCTCGGAGTTGGAATGTACGCTTTGATGAGATGATCAAAGATTTTGGGTTTATACAAAGTTTATGAGAAACTTGTATTTCCAAAGAAGTGAGTGGGAGCACTATAGAATTTCTGATGAGTATATGTTGTTGACATATTGTTGATCCAAAATGATGTAGAATTTCTGGAAAGCATATAGGGTTATTTGAAAAGTGTTTTTCAATGGAAAACCTGGATTAGGCTACTTGAACAATAAGCATCAAGATCTATAAGATAGATGAAAATGCTTAATAGTACTTTCAAATGAGCACATACCTTGACATGATCTTGAAGGTGTTCAAGATGGATCAGTCAAAGAAGGAGTTCTTGCCTGAGTTGTAAGGTATGAAGTTAAGAGTTAAAGCTCGACCACGGCAGAAGAGAGAGAAAGGACGAAGGTCGTCCCCTATGCTTCAGACATAGGCTCCATAGTATGCTATGCTGTGTACCGCACCGGAAGTGTGCCTTGCCATGAGTCAGTCAAGGGGTACAAGAATGATCCAGGAACGGATCATTGGACAGCGGTCAAAATTATCCTTAGAGGAATAAGGAAATGTTTCTCGATTATGGAGGTGATAAAGAGTTCGGCGTAAAGGGTTACGTCGATGCAAGCTTTAGCACCTATCCGAAAGTGACTCGAGTAGCAAACCGGATAATGATAGTGGAGCAACCATTTGGAATAGCTCCAAGTGGAGCGTGGAAGCAGCATTTAGAATATGACCTAGAGATTTGCGAAGTACATACGGATCTGAATGTTGCAGACCCGTTGACTAAAACCTCTCTCACAAGCAAAACATGATCAAACCCCAGAACTTATTGAGTCTTAATCACATGATGACGTGAACCAGTTTAGTGACACTAGTAAACTCTTTGGATGTTGGTCACATGGCGATGTGACCTGTGACTGTTAATCACATGGCGATGTGAACTAGATTATTGACTCTAGTGCAAGTGGGAGACTGTTGGAAATATGCCCTAGAGGCAATAATAAATTAGTTATTATTATATTTCCTTGTTCATGATAATCGTTTATTATCCATGCTATAATTGTATTGACAGGAAAGTCAGATACATGTGTGGATACATAGACAACACCATGTCCCTAGTAAGCCTCTAGTTGACTAGCTCGTTGATCAATAGATGGTTACGGTTTCCTGACCATGGACATTGGATGTCGTTGCTAACGGGATCACATCATTAGGAGAATGATGTGATGGACAAGACCCAATCCTAAGCCTAGCACAAAGATCGTAGTTCATATGCTAAAGCTTTTATAATGTCAAGTATCATTTCCTTAGACCATGAGATTGTGCTACTCCCGGATACCGAAGGAATGCTTTGGGTGTACCAAACGTCACAACGTAACTGGGTGCCTATAAAGGTGCACTACAGGTATCTCCGAAAGTGTCTGTTGGGTTGGCACGAATCGAGACTGGGATTTGTCACTCCGGTTAACAGAGAGGTATCTCTGGGCCCAATCGGTAGGACATCATCATAATGTGCACAATGTGACCAAGGGGTTGATCACGGAATGATGTGTTACGGAACGAGTAAAGAGACTTGCCGGTAACGAAATTGAACAAGGTATCGGCATACCGACGATCGAATCTCGGGCAAGTACAATACCGCTAGACAAAGAGAATTGAATACGGGATTAATCGAATCCTCGACATCGTGGTTCATCCGATGAGATCATCGTGGAACATGTGGGAGCCAACATGGGTATCCAGATCCCGCTGTTGGTTATTGACCAGAGAACGTCTCGGTCATGTCTGCATGGTTCCCGAACCCGTAGGGTCTACACACTTAAGGTTCGATGACGCTAGGGTTATAAAGGAAGTTTGTATGTGGTTACCGAATGTTGTTCGGAATCCCGGATGAGATCCCGGACGTCACGAGGAGTTTCGGAATGGTCTGGAGGTAAATATTTATATATATGGGAAGTCCTATTTTGGTCACCGGAAAAGTTTCGGGTGTTATCGGTAACGTACCGGGACCACCGGGAGGGTCCCGGGGATCCACCAAGTGGGGCCACCGGCCCGGAGGGCTGCATGGGCCAAGTGTGGGAGGGGACCAGCCCCAGGTGGGCTGGTGCGCCCCCCACCAAGGCCCAAGGCGCCTAGGGCTTGGGGGAAACCCTAAAGGGGGCGCCTGCCTTGGGGGGCAAGGCAACCCCACAGTCGCCGCCTCCTCAGATTGGATCCGAGGGGCCGCCCTCTCCCTTGCCCCTATATATATGTGGGGGTGGGAGGGCAGCCGCACCCAAGTTCTGGCGCAGCCCTCCCCCTCTCCCAAGAACTCCTCCTCTCCCGCGGTGCTTGGCGAAGCCCTATAGGATTACCACGCTCCTCCACGACCACCACGCCGTTGTGCTGCTGCTGGATGGAGTCTTCCTCAACCTCTCCCTCCCTCCTTTCTGGATCAAGGCGTGGGAGACGTCACCGGGCTGTACGTGTGTTGAACGCGGAGGTGCCGCCCGTTCGGCACTAGGATCTCCGGTGATTTGGATCACGACGCAATCACGACTCCTTCAACCCCGTTATCTTGAACGCTTCCGCTTAGCGATCTACAAGGGTATGTAGATGCACTCTCCTTCCCTCGTTGCTGGTTTCTCCATAGATAGATCTTGGTGACACGAGGGAAAATTTTGAATTTCTGCCACGTTCCCCAACACTCTCCACTCCAGCCGGTGCTTGCTGCCCCAATCAGCAAGGAGCCGTTCTTGCTTTTACATTGCAGCCATAGGACAAGTCGTCAAGACAAGATTACTTACGGTCGAGCGGAAGAGGAAGGAAAGGCCTTCAAAGTTCAGCGCCCAAAGATATTATCTTTCTGAAGTATTAACCCCGTCAAAGCAAGATACCCTCATTATCAGAAGCTTGTGTATGGGATTTATATGACCGCGACGAAGGTTGCTCATTACTTCTCTGATCATTCCATTACAGTCGTCAGCGACGCCCCATTATCAAAGAATTTGCACAACAGAGATGCAACTGGTCGAGTGGCGAAATGGGCGATTGAACTTCTTCCCCTTGATATCAAGTTTGAGGCAAAGAAAGCCATCAAGTCCCAAGCAATAGCAGATTTCATCACCGGGTGGATTGAACAACAGTTACCGACTCAAGTTCACTCGGAGCACTGGACTATGTTCTTTGATGGTACCAAGATGATGAATGGTTCCGGTGCTGGGGTAGTATTGGTTTCCCCCCGAGGAGATAAGCTCAGATATGTGCTCCAGATTCACTTTGATTCTTCCAACAATGAAGGAGAATACGAAGCACTGTTGTATGGGTTGCGTATGGCCATTTCACTCGGCGTCCGTCGCCTCATGGTTTATGGCGACTCAGATCTAGTGGTTAATCAGGTGATGAAGGAGTGGGACGTCAGAAGTCCAGCCATGACTGGTTACTGTAATGCAGTGAGGAAGCTAGAGACGAAGTTTGAGGGGTTAGAGATCCATCATATACCCCGACTGAAAAATCAAGCTGCTGATGATTTGGCGAAAATAGGGTCCAAGAGGGAAGCCATTCCTAGTGATGTGTTTTTGGAGCACATCCGCACATCATCGATTCAAGAGGATCCTTTCACTGAAGAAGCTCCACAGCCAAAAAGTGCCACTGATCCGACTGAAGTTGAGGTCCCAGCAGTGGTCGACCTGATCATGGAAGTCGTGGTCATCACTCCCGACTGGACAGTAACGTACATCGCGTATATTCTGAGGAAAGAGCTCCTAGAGAACGAAGAAGAGGCTTGACAGATCATTCGCCGATCCAAGGCCTTTACTGTGATCACGGGACAGTTATTCAGAGAAAGCGTGGATCGAGTCACCGTAAATGCATAACGCCGTAAGAAGGTCGATAATTCTTGATGATATCCACTCGAGGACCTGTGGTCACCATGCGCCCTCTCGGACCATCGTGGCTAAAGCATACCGGCGGGATTTTACTGGCCAAAAGCAAATGAAATGGCAAAGGAAATAGTCGACATGTGTGAAGGATGTCAGTTCTACTCCAATATGTCACACAAACCCGCCTCAACATTGAAGACCATTCCACTCGTCTGGCCTTTCGCTGTTTGGGGGTTGGATATGATTGGACCACTGAGAACTGGCAGGAGCGGTTTCACTCATTTGCTTGTGGCAGTCGACAAGTTTACGAAGTGGATCGAAGCTAAACCTATCAAGAACCTTGATGCGTTAACGCCTTGATTTCATCGGAGAGTTGATATTCAGATATGGAGTTCCGCACAGCATCATCATCGACAATGGGTCAAACTTCGATTCCGACAAGTTCAAAGCCTTTTGCGCCTCTCGAGGCACGCTTAGTCGACTATGCTTGATTGCTCACCCCGGTCGAATGGACAAGCAGAACGAGCAAATGGTCTAATTCTCAAAGGACTGAAACCTCGACTGATGCGTGATCTCAAGCATGCAGCAGGAGCGTGGGTCGACGAACTTCCGTCGGTTCTTTGGGGATTGAGGACCACTCCGAATCGGTCAACTGGGAGAAGTCCATTCTTTATGGTCTATGGAGCTGAAGCAGTTCTGCCGAGTGACCTGCTTCACAATGCGCCCCGAGTCGAACTCTACTCTGAAGCTGAAGCGGAGCAAGCCCGGCAAGATGCAGTCGACCTCCTTGAAGAGGAGAGAGAGATGGCCCAGATCCGCTCGACCATCTATTAGCAGGACTTGTGTCGATTCCGTGCTAGAAATGTGAAGAGCCGAGCCTTTCAAGAAGGGGATTTGGTCCACCGAGTGGATCAACAGAAACCACACAAGCTCGCTCCCACTTGGGAAGGTCCCTTCATCGTCACCAGAGTTCTCCACAATGGAGCTTATCATCTCTACAACGTCGAACACCAGATCGATGAGCCTCGAGCCTGGAATGCGGAGCTGCTCCGCCCCTTCTACACTTAAGAACTCACTCGGGTGAGATGTAATAAAAGTACCTCTATAGTTTGTTTATCAAAGACAAGAATGTTATAATTTTCCCAGTGATTGTTATTACTTTTCGTTTACATAAGAAATCTCCCCCAGTGGGTGGCTTAACTTAGCCGCGAACCTGTTTCGCCTAAGTTTGTAAAAAAATCCCTGCCGAGTGGCGAGCCAGCCTCCCAATCGGGGGCTTAGCTGCAGTCCAAGTACTCGCCTAAGTATCTGAAAATCCTACGGAGTGGCGAGCCAGCCTCCCACTCGGGGGCTTAGCTGCAGTCCAAGTACTCGCCTAAGTATCTGAAGACCCTACCGAGTGAGGAGCCAGCCTCCCACTCGGGGGCTTAGCTGCAGTCCAAGTACTCGCCTAAGTTTGAAAATCCTACCGAGTGTGGAGCCAACCTCCCACTCGGGGACTTAGCTGCAGTCCAAGTACTCGCCTAAGTATTTAATACAATGTGCACTTTGCAAGGACGGCAAGGTACGGGTCGACTGTTGCCTACCCCTTCAGAGCTACGACACAAATATCCTCCTTGGAGGCTTAGCTGCAGTCCAGTACTTGCCTAAGTTTGAAAAATCCTACCGAGTGGAGAGCAAACCTCCCACTGGGCTTAGCAGCAGATCGATCGGCCTAAGTTTGTAAAATCCTACCGAGTGGAGAGCAAACCTCCCACTCGGGGGCTTAGCACCAGTCCAGTACTCGCCTAAGTTTGAAAAATCCTACCGAGTGGAGAGCAAACCTCCCACTCGGGGGCTTAGCAGCAGTCCAGTACTCGCCTAAGTTTGAATTCGGATGTAACTTTTCGAGTAGATGATTTTTCATATAAAAAACTTTTTCATCCGAGTTCGTATGCAAAAGTTATGCCCATTTTTACAAATTCTCGAGAGATTTTGCAAAGAAGTCGAAAATTCATGTTTGTAAATTTTGCTAACAACTAGACCACATATCACATGGGAATCTTATTTTCTTTTACTTTTTTGACATTTCTATCATTTTCTTCTATTTTTTTGAAACTGAAAAGGCGGTCCACCGGGGGAGGTACATTCGGGGAATGTTTGGGCCAAATATTACTAATGCTCCGTGAGAGTGGTGCACCATTACTAGTTTCAACTAGTAATGGTGCACCACTCCCACGGTGCGCCATTAGTAGTTTTGAAAAAATTAAAAAAAATTACTAATGGCGCACCGTGGGATGTGGTGCGCCATTAGTATTTTTTACACTAATGGCGCACCAACACATGGTGCGCCATTAGTATTTAGTAATGGCGCACCACATGTACAGTACGCCATTAGTGTCCATCCCATCTATAGCCCTTTTCCTAGTAGTGTGGTGTGAATAGAGTTCTGACAACGTACCCATTCCTGTCTTTGAGATCTGCTCCTTTCGGACGCCATCATGCGAATGTTCTCGCAAACGTAGAATGCACACAGATCATTCCCAGGCTACCGCTTGAGGCCTTTACGAGAATGGAATTGAATCAGATAATGATTAATCAAGCATGATAATTAATTAATGGTATTGAAACAAGAATTAAAGAGATGGCTAGCTAGCTAGTACTACTTAATTACTTACCCTCGGTCGATGCAAAAACAACTTTTTGGCCAATTGCTCGAGTCACCTTGATGAACTTTGCCCAAGCCCTGCCCGCCGGCAAAGAAAATCAATAAAGGGGTTATTATATAGTTCATATCAGGAAATGACGAACTAATAATAGGCCGAGATATAGTTAATAATGATTGAAATTACCTATTGACTATCCCCTTCATGATGGTGTAGTCTTTATCTTCTTTAAGTAATAGTCAAGTACTTCGACTGTTTCTTTGTCAACTTTAATGACTAACAAGATCTAGTGGAAACTGCATGCGCACACGTTTGCATGTCTTAATTAAGCAGGCATGTGCATAAAATTAATCAACTATATATCGTAAACCGTATACACTTAGTTATTAACATCTAGCTAGCTAGTAAGCAAAAACAGAATTTGTATTAACTCACGTGAAGTTGTAAGGAAGTAGTATATCTTCATTGGTATTGAGGCACTTCAAGAACTCTAGCATGCTTTCCTCTACACCTGCTTTAGAAGTTGCAAGATTCCATGTCTACTCATTAATGGTATTTGGGTCAATGAACCCAATGCCATAGCATCCAGATTTTTTCATTTCATACATCTTCATCCTGCATATAATACCACAGAAAAGAATATATAGTGAGGATAATTACATGTAATGATTGATCAAAAATTACAGAAAGAAATCACTTACAAACAATAGCAATCGACGAGAGATTTGTCGAAAAGGCGTCTTGATTGTATAACTGATATAGTTCTGAATACTCAACGCACAGAGCTTTCTCATGGTAGTAATGCTCCTTCTTGACATTCACCATGAGGGACTCTGGATTGGAAATCTTGGTAATGTTCATGTACCATTGATACAATTCATACATTCTCGTTGGGAGGTTCTTGACCTTGTCTGGGTGGACCAAAGGTTTGCCCTGGGCATATTTCCATTTTATTTCCTCCTCTCTAAGCGGAGACATGGGCTCAATTTCGAGGAGTTGTCCAACAGAGATCTTGAGCATTTCAGCCTGCATTATATGCTCCTCCGTTATTACCACATCGCCTAGCTGGGGAACTTTAACGGTTTTCCCACAATAATATTGGGCGCGCGGCCTCCTCTCATGTGTTGTTGTTGGCACAACAAGCGGGGGGATCGATTGCGCCGCCTGTTCTCCCAGCTGGGGAACGGTTTTCCTGCATTTTTTGCCCGCTGCTTGTTGGCTCGAGCGCGAGCTCGCTTCCTTCTTTAGCCGTTCTCGATGTAGTTTCCTGACTTGGCGCTCATAGTCCGAGTCAACAGGCTTGGGAGCTGGTTCTCTAGCCATATGAATGAAGTGGTCAATTACTTTCTCAGGCACTTTCTCCTTTGGCGGCGATGCCGGTTTCGGTCCAAAATGGGCGTCCACTTGGGCCTGCACTATGGCTGCATTTTGCTCCTTAGTCATGTCGTAAGGTCTCTGAGGAAGAGGAGCCAGGCTTGGACCATATTTATATCGCTTGTCTCCTCCTGTACTTCCTGAACTACCTCGACTCGTACCGCTATGCACCATAGCTGCGGCATGTCTCTTCTGCGATTGCTGAGACGGCGGAGACGGCTTACGTGGCTGAGTTGGACCAGGAGAAGTGGCCTAACGATGTGCCGGACTTGAAGCAGGAGGTGTGTCCTGACACGGTGCCGGACTTGAAACCGGAGAAGTGGCATGACGATGTACCTGACTTGAAACCGGAGGTGTCAGCTCACTTGTTCGGGGACTTGGAGGAGGTGGCGGACTTTGAGGAGTAGTCGGCTCACGCGTTCGTGGACTTGGAGGAGCGGGAGTCTGCTGACTCGGTGGCGGAGTCGGCAGATGACGCGGTGTCAGTGGACTTCGAAAGATGATGCAATCCTTTCTCCATAGGATGATACGATGTATGGCCTCTCCCAGTGTGCGCTCGTCTTCACCTCCAGGAATGTCAAGCTGTAGCCCCGAATATGGGTCCACCACTTCATCAACCATGACACGAGCATAGCCCTCTTGAATCGGGATGCAATGGAAGGTTGCTTCGGGGGTAACTGGAAAAGCAACGCTGTCCGCCACCTTCATGGATATGTTCTTCATTTTGGAGTGTAGCTCACAGTTAATGTTCTCTATGATGTCATCCACAGGGTATGTACCAGCAGTGTGTCGCCCAGGGCAGAACCAACGCTGCTTCTCGGCATGGATTGTACGGTGCTATCCAATGCTGGACGATCATCCGCTTGCTGCTGCCGCTGTTGAGACCCTCTTTCCTGGCTAAGTGAGTCGATCTGCTGCTGCTGCTGCTGGAATTTGAGTGCCAGGTCCGCGTGCCTTGCTTCTAGGCCTTGAAGGCGTTCTGCGTCCTGCTTCCTCTGCTCCTCCTCCATCTTCCTTTTCTTCTCCTCCTCCATCTTCCTTCTTGCACGGGTCCTGTAGTCCTCGTTCCATTCTGAAAAGCCCTCATACCAGGGAATAACGCCCTTGCCTCGTGTTCTTCCCGGGTGTTCAGGATTTCCTGTATGCACGTAAGCTTGTCGTTCTCTCTGTTGGCGTGAACACCCCTTTCGAGCTTCTTCTATTGCGTCAATTATTTTTGTTCGGCTCCTTTTAGACTTGCCTTCCGCGAAACTTCGCATGTCTTGGTCCACGCCCCCATGCGCATAGAACCAAGTTACGCACACTGGGGGCCAGTTCCTAGTAACCGTGTGACCCTACATCCTCCATCTCTTGCTCGGACTTATCCCACTTAGGCAATCCCACCAGCGTAGCCACCTGGACCCAGCCTATGGAACTGCGTCTTTTTGCGGCATTTGCCTTTTTTTTCATCGACCGTTCCTTAGCTAATTCTGAATCCTTGAAGGTCACAAAATCGTCCCAGTGCTCTCTTTGCTTCTCCAGTGTTCCCATGAATTCTGGAGTCTTCCTTTCATTAGCGAGGTAGTTGGCCCATACAGTTTTCTTGTGGGTGTTGAATGCAATTGCCATCTTCTTAAGAGCAGCGCCCTTGACTTTCTCCACATCTGCTTCAATGAAATGATCTGGTAGGGTGAAATGTTCCATCAGAGATTTCCAAAGGAATTTTTTGGCTCTCTCGTCGACCCAAGTAACACCTGGACATTTAGTCTTTGGCTCTTTCCATTCTTGAATGGAGATCGGGAGTTTGTCCTTCACAAGAACTCCGCACTGACGAGTCCACTTGTTCGCAATGTTCTTAGGCGTGAGGGGTTCACCACTAGGTTTGATGGATTCGATGTTGTACTTTACACCATCCTTCAACAATCTGCCTGTGCCTCGCGTTGTCCTGCTGTCTATAGAAGCAGGTTTGCTTGATCCAGAGGGCTGAAAGAAGAATGCTCGATTCGTTAATATATCTTCAATAAAAAAACATGTGATGATCACCATGATGCCTGCTTATATAAATATACCTCGCCGGTATTCTTTGTTATTTGAAGATCAGCATGGTCTGTGTCATCACAAACATTGTATGTGTCATCATAATCATAATCATAGTTCATGACTTCATCAGCTCGGTCGTCGAGATCGAATATCTTTTCATCACACTCTCCGGTATTGTTCAGATATTGAGAGCCGTCATCTGCTTCATTCAGATCATCTAGCCTGTGAGGGCTGCGTATGATGTCGAACAATTCCTCTTCTCTCTCTCTGCCGGTATTGTCCGCCATAGCTTTTACTTAACTAATACAGAAGAAGTATAAAACAATTTAATTAGTATTCAAATTACAATGCATGGATGCAATCAATAAGGAAAAACTGAATCTCGAATACATCGTCTTAATATATATAATCTCAATACATCATCGTCTTAATATATATAATCTCGAATACATCGTCTCGAATATTATATATCGAATACATCACTGGCTAGGTACCTAATAAAGATCGAGTACTACAGAAGAATCTAGGGCGCCACTTTCGCGGTTCCAGAGGCGTAGGCGGTGCACACCCAAAGAGAAGGAACCATCACGGGATCATATCTCCGGTCATCTGCCCAAAGAACCCGCCAAGTACTGGAGAACCTGACGTCGTCCATAGCAGCCATGTAGCGATGGACATGCTCATCTTCCTCCCTGACACGGCGACGCACCAACTCTGGTGGGGTCGGCTGCCTCTGCACCGAATGTGGCCCACGCGAACGCCACCAAAGAAGATCAGGGTCGACGACGGGACCCGAGGTCGGGTTCCTCACCAAGCGGCGCGCCCCTCCAGGTAGCACCTCCCAGTGCCAGCCCGGCGGAGCCCAGTCCTGGACATGGGTCCTCTGAAGCAGGACGTTGTCGCGAACGGGTCGACGGCGAGGATGCGGGCCGGGCATATCGTCGAGAACAAATACTATATGCCCGCAAAAAGTAACATTTTTTAAATGATTTGATTGTGATAACTAAAATTCTATATATATGCAAATTCTAACAATTTGACATTAATTTAATTCATCTAACTAAAACTAATTCTAAAATTTCCTAATTATATAACTAACATTTATAACATTTCCATATAACTAACAATTCTAATATTTATATAACTAAAAAACAGAAAAATTGCTAACATTTCTATAAATATTTCTATAACTAAAAAACAGAAAACATTTAGAACATTTCTATATAACTAACAATCCTAATATTTATATTACTAAAAAACAGAAAAATTGCTAACATTTCTATAAATATTTATATAACTAAAAACAGAAAACATTTATAACATTTCTATATAACTAATATTTCTAATATTTATATTCCTAAAAAACAGAAAAATTGCTAACATTTCTATAAATATTTCTATAACTAAAAAACAGAAAACATTTATAACATTTCTATATAGCTAATATTTCTAATATTTATATTCCTAAAAAACTGAAAAATTGCTAACATTTCTATAAATATTTCTATAACTAAAAAACAGAAAACATTTATAACATTTCTATATAACTAACATTTCTAATATTTATATCATGTGTGTGTGTAGTGTGTGTGTGTAGTGTGTGTGTGTGTGGACAACGACATGGCGGCCAGGGCGAGCTCATCGGCGAGGCGACGACGGGGCGGCGACGACGGGGCGACGGGACGGGGCGGCGACGACGGGACGACGGGACGGGTGGCGACGACGGCCGGGCGGCGAAGCGGCGACGGGACGGCGGGACGACAGGAGACGGGACGGGCGGCGGCGACGGGCGGCGAAGCAGGCGCGACGGCCGGGTCGGCGACGAGGCGGGCGGCGACGTCGACGGGGACGGCGTCGATCGGGGCAGGACGACGCGAAGGAGGGAGGAAACTGAGGGAAACTGAAATTTTTTCAAGTGTTCTATATATAGGATGGACCTTTAGTACCGGTTGGAGCCACCAACCGGTACTAAAGGTCTGTTTTGGCCAGTCCAAGCGGCGGGAAGCACCCACCTTTAGTACCGGGTCGTGGCGCCAACCGGTACTAAAGGGTGGGTCTTTAGTACCGGTTGGTGATGAAGTCATGTACCTAGGGTAGGGTCATGGACCTGTCCAAGACATCCTCCCCAAGGACATCTCTAGAAGAAACTACCTTTCAGTCGACCTGGAAGGGTTCCACTCGACCAACTAGAAGACACTCGACCATGAAGCCATCCACTCGACTGCCAGAAGATCAAAGTCAGCCTGCACACGAACGGTCGGTCATTAAGTAGCTTTTATGGTCATCATAGCATTTATGTGGGCGCTACCAGTAACCCCCTATCTTAACGTACCTTTAACCCTGCATAACTGAGGGCCGGAGGGGTCTGGCGAACTCTATATAAGCCACCCCCCTCCTAAGTGTAAAGGGTTCGCACCTCTGTAACTCATACGCACATAATATAGTCGACCGCCTCCGGGCTCCGAGACGTAGGGCTGTTACTTCCTCCGAGAAGGGCCTGAACTCGTAAAAATCTTGCGTATACAACTACTCCATAGCTAGGATCTTGCCTCTCCATACCTTCCCTCCATTCTACTGTCAGGCTTAGAACCACGACAGTTGGCGCCCACCGTGGGGCAGGTGTCTTAGCGACTTGTTGGAGAAGTTGCATTTTTTCCGATCCCATTCATCATAGTTTCAGGCGGAGTTTTGATTGAGGGCCGCGAGATCCGTCTCGGCGCGGTCACATTCATCGCCTACGTCTCCGCTTGGTTGTAGGAGGCTCCACTCGACGTTGACGCACTCCCCGTCCGCGGGGCGACGCACTTTCGCGCGTGCGTCCGCGGCGTCCTCCTGCGGCATCCATCGACCCAGTATCGGTCGGCTCTTGTTCCGTCCTCCCTCCCGGTCTCGCGACGGCGCAAGCGCTCCGGTCGATCGAGGCTTCAGCGGTGGGTGAGGCACGCGGTGGCCCGCCAGTCGGCCACTCCCCAAGTCGCGGCAATCGAGCCCGACGAATCTCTCTACGGCATGTTCGATCTGTCGACTGGCTCCGCAGAGACTGCATCCGAATGCGACAGCAGCGATCCAACGGCGGAGGTTCTGATGGTCGACGGACCACACAGTCCTCCTGGTTTCCCCCGCACCGACGGAGGCGTTGGCGGAGGCGAGCCGGCGCAGGCTCACGAAGAGTACCAACCCGAGCCCCTCACTTCGCTGCAGAGGGAGGAGCTCCGCCGCCGGAACATGGATGCGCTTCACACTCCTATCGTTGGAGAAACCCCCGAGGTCCCTTCCTTAGAAGATGCGCATTTGGCCAACTTGGCTGAGTGCACTCGACTGGAAAATCTCCAGCGAGTGCTCGATGAACGAGCGCAGCAACGGGTCCCGTCGTCCAGTCAACGTCAACTCTTTCCACAACCGACTCGGGTATACCGAACTCCCATTCAGAATCTAGCAGCTGCAGCCCGTATAGCAGAGTCCATTCAGCCTTCCCAGTCGGAGGCTGACAGGGGCTTACTCCGGATCAGAGATTTGCTCCGGGCAGCAGGAGATCAAAATTCAGTTGTATCGCAGTCGCGGAACAGGATCCACAGCAGATCCGTTGCTGCGAATACAGTCCAGTCGGCACATAGCCCAAGATTGCTCCCGAGGCGCGAGGGGCATGGAGGCCGGCGTGATCAGTATGAGGACCGATTCGATCGTGATGATCGACGTCGAGTGCTCACTCCTCCCCCAAGGGGTGGGTCATCTGCGCCTCGGCAGCAAGATGACAGACGCCAGCACAGTGTTGGGCGAAGGATTCTAGTTGACCCCAGGGAACCAGGCTTTGATGCAAGATCCGTCATCGTTCAAGGTCTGGTCGACAGGAACAGAGCTAACCGAGAAGGCCATGACAGGAATGCGCCCATTAGCAGCAGAGTACACGTCTCAGGACCAGAGTGTTTTAGCAGAGCCATCAGAGCCGCGGTGATTCCTCCCAACTTCAGGTTGGCGACTGGAGTCAGTAAGTTCACTGGTGAGTCCAAGCCGGATACCTGGCTTGAGGACTACCGAGTGGCTGTCCAGATTGGCGGCGGCAACGATGAAGTGGCCATGAAACACCTGCCTCTTATGTTAGAGGGATCGGCCAGAGCATGGCTGAATCAGTTAGCACCCAGCAGCATTTACACTTGGGAAGATCTTGCCCGAGTGTTTGTCAGGACCTTTGAAGGAACTTGCAAGCGACCAGCAGGGTTGACAGAGTTGCAGTCGTGTGTGCAGAAGTCGAATGAAACTCTGAGGGACTACATCCAGAGATGGATCACTTTGCACCATACAGTAGAGAATGTATCTGATCATCAGACAGTCTGTGCCTTCAAGGAAGGAGTTAAGAACATAGAATTGAGTCTGAAATTCGGTCGGACAGGAGACATGACCCTGAGTCGAATGATGGAGATTGCCACCAAGTATGCCAATGGTGAAGAAGAGGATCGGCTCCGGAGTGGCAAGTACAAGTCAGCCGCTAATGAAACCGGTGGAGGGAACTCGATGGAAATGTAAGTAAAGCCGAGCCAGCTGCTCCTGGAGGATCCTTGGCTGTGACTCCAGGAAAGTTCAAGGGGAAACCCAAGGGACATTGGAACCCCAAGAAAGTGAAAGACCAAGATGGAAATGATGTGTTGGACTTGCCATGTCACATTCACACAAAGAAAGATGAAGAGGGTAAACTTATTTACCCAAAGCATACCACTCGACAGTGCCGGCTCTTGATTCAGCAGTTCCAGGGGAAGCAGCCCAAGGACAAGGAAAAGGAATCGGACAAAGTTGAAGACAAGGAAGATAGTGACGGTGGATACCCTCAGGTCAATTCCACTCTGATGATTTTTGCTGACGTTGAAAGCAAAAGTCGATTGAAAGTTATCAACTGCGAAGTGAATATGGTCGCTCCGTGACACCCGATTACTGAAATGGTCGCAGACCGCCATCACGTTGACCGGTCTGATCACCCAACACACATAGCCACCACAGGAGGCAAGCGTTGAGTGGTCGACCCGATCTTCGAAGGCACTCGACTAACTAAGGTTTTGATGGATGGTGGCGGTGTCACGAACATATTGTATGCAGAGACGTTGAAAGGGATGGGCATTCCGATGTCCAGACTCAGCACCAGCAACATGAGCTTCCATGGAGTCATTCCTGGGAAGAAGGCTGAGTCACTCGGCCAAATTGCTCTCGATGTGGTTTTCCTACAAGAATCTTCGCAAGGAAAAGTTGACCTTTGAGGTCGTGGATTCCAGAGCGCTTATCACGCTATCCTGGGGAGGCCGGCATATGCGCGTTTCATGGCTCGACCATGTTATGTGTACCTCAAGCTGAAGATGCCAGGTCCCAAAGGTGTGATAAGCATCGCGGCAATCGGAAAAAGGCAGAAGAGTGTTTCCAGAAAGGCTCTAAGATCGCTGATGCTCAGATGGCAGTGGTCGAGCTGCAAGAGTACCAGAAAACTGCAGACCTGAGTGATTTGTTGCGAGCCAAGAAGCCCGCCACGGAGTCGGCATTTCAGTCGTCCGGGGAGACGAAACCGATTCATATTCATCCGACTGATCCCAATTGTGACGCCCTCGATTCAATCGTACACTAATCATGCACGCAAATGTGTACGATCAAGATCAAGGACTCACGGGAAGATATCACAACACAACTCTAGACACAAATTAAAATAATACAAGCTTTATATTACAAGCCAGGGGCCTCTAGGGCTCGAATACATAAGCTCGAAAACACAAGAGTCAGCGGAAGCAACAATATCTGAGTACAGACATAAGTTAGACAAGTTTTCCTTAAGAAGGCTAGCACAAAAGCAACAACGATCGAAAAGGAAAGGCCTCCTGCCTGGGAGCCTCCTAACTACTCCTGGTCATCGGCGGCCTCCACGTAGTAGTAAGCATCGGCGGTGGCATCTGGCTCCTGGGCTCCGTCATCTGGTTGCATCAACCGGAAAGAAGAAGAAAGGGGGGAAAAGGGGGAGCAAAGCAACCGTGAGTACTCATCCAAAGTACTCGCAAGCAAGGATCTACACTACATATGCAACATTATCAAAGGAAGGCTGTATATGTGGACCGGACTACGTAAATGCGAGAATAGAGAGAAGGCCTAGTCCTATCGAAGACTAGCATCTTCTGGAAACCACCATCTTGCAGCAAATAGGAGGAAATAGAGTAGCGCAAAGTGAGGTAGAAGTAGTGTTATCAACCTCGGCCGGAGATCCTTTCTCGACTCCCTGCGAGGAAGAAATCCCAGAGCTATACTATCCAGTTATCATCACAATCCAATTCTCATCGCAATCCATTGCTCATATCCATGTCTCATCTCAAGTATCCAGTTCTAGTTGTATCGATCGGGATACAACTCCAAGTGTCCGTTACCGTAGGACAGGCTATCGATAGATGTTTTCTTCCCTGCAGGGGTGCACCAGGGTCATGCCCGGCCTCGGCCAAACAATACGCCGCATCCCGACCTAGGCTTAATAGAGAGGCCAGCATGCCGGACTAAACCTATGCCCCCAGGGGTCATGGGCCATCTCCCCGGGAACCCCACACGCGTTGCGAGGCGGCGGTGAGCAGACCTAGCTACCTCCTTCAACAAGGCGGCGCTTACGCAGTCCAACCCCGGCAGCAGCGCCCGCTTTCGGTCGGCCAGCGTCTATTAAGCCGGCTGATGTATACGACGCAGAACGCAGCATACTATGCCCACGTGATGGTTAGTGCTATCGGGCGAGGCCCCTCGGATCAAATATCCAAATCGTAGTGGATTAGGAATGCGCGGTAACAAGCGAGACTCACGAAAGATGTGACCCCGTTGCCCGTCTCGAGGACTTGCGGCAAGGGCTAGGAATGCCCGCCACGCCTCGTAATTATCTCGCGGGCACCCTCCGTGTCAACCCGTCTCCACATCACTCGCAATTAAGCTCATGGCGGGTACCCCTCGTGGTCGACCCGTCTTTCCAAGTAACAGGGTAAAGTCCAAGTATCCGTGTGTCCAAACATCAAGGGAAAACCGAGGAATCACCCGATGAATTCCACTAGATGTAATCATCAAGGTGAGCGTAAGAAGAATCACCCCGAGGTTCACACTTGAGGGGTTGCACGACGTAGTCGTGTCGGAAGTGGTTAAGGAGGAAATCACCCTCGATGACCACGACCGAATGACTACACTCTGAGGTTAACATCGGAAGTCTTTGAAGAGGTTCATCCTCGGTACTCGATAGTAACCCAATAGTGTTGAGCAACTAAGGGGAAAGTGATGTGCGGTGTCGGGGCCTGGTCTTCGGTCCCGTTGATCGAATCTTCAATGATGAAGCAGGGGCAACAAGGACAAGGTGGGGGTCACTGATGGATCACTAGCCAACCTATACTAAGCAGTTTAGGATAAGCAGGTAGGTAACAATGAGCAGGTTACAAAAGCAGGCTATGCATCAGAATATGAGCAAACAATAACAGTAGAAAAATCTAATGCAAGCATGAGAGAATGGAATGGGCGATATCGGGATGATCAAAGGGGGGCTTGCCTGGTTGCTCTGGCACGGAGGGGTCGTCGTCGACGTAGTCGATCACAGGGGCATCAGCAGCGGTCTCGAGGTCTACCGGAGAAGAAGAGGGGAGAAACAGTAAATACACACAAACATAAGCATAACAAGACAATAAGCGGTGCTAGAGGTGTCCTAACATGGCGCTAAGCGTCTTGGCGAAGAAGGATAACATCCGGGAAAGTTTTCCGGTTAGGACGCTTGTCGACAGATGAACCGGAGGGGAAAAGTTGCATGTTTGCTATGCTAGGGACGTGTGACAGACGAAAGGAGGGCGTATCCGGATACGTCTCGTCGTTCTAAGCAACTTTCATGTAGAAAACATTTTCATCTGAGCTACGGTTTAATTTCTATGAATTTCTAAAGATTAAACCATTTTCAGAAATTATTATTAAAACTAAAATGGGGGGGTTATTGCATCAGCATGATGTCATCATGACGTGAGCAGTCAACAGAGTTGACCAAAGTCAACCCTGACGTGTGGGGCCGTTCTGTCATAGTCTAACAACTAATTAACCGTTTTAATTAACTAATCAAGTTAATTAGGTACTAAACAGAGTTAATTAAGTTAATTAATTACCTAATTAATTAATTAATTAATTAATTTTTTTATTTTAAAATACATTTTCTTTTTAAATGTTTTGGGGGCGGGCCCCCTTTGTCATAGGCCTATCTGGCGGGCGGGTCCTGTGGCAGCCGAACCCGAGTGGGGCGGCTGTGGCGTGCAAGCCACAGCTATCTGCAGCGCCTGCAGGCTTGTGGTAGTGCAGCGAGGCCGAACAGCGGCGAGGCTCCGGCGGCGAGGACGAGCCGCAAGCTGCGATGGTAGGGGGGCGGGCGATGGCCACGAAGTGCGACCATGGAGCCTCAGCGCGAGCGGAGCAACGGCGGGCGGCGGAAGGACACGGCGTGGCGTGGCGCGGCCTTGAGGAGGCGGCCTGATCCGTGATGGGAGAGAGGCGGTGACGAGGCTCACCCGTTTGTAGATGAACGGGCGGCGTGGCTCGGCCGAGTCCGTGAGGAGGAGGACGGGACGGCAGCGGGGACGGGGAGCGCCGGCGAGGACGAGATGAGGACGACGGGGTGGCGTCACGGCGTCGGGGAGGCGACGAGCAATGGCGTCGGGGCGGTGGCCTGCTTGAGGTGAAGCTGCGGGCGCACGGGGCCTCCATGGCTGGCGATTCAGGCACGTCGGGGAAGGCCGTCGCCGTCGGGCGGCGATGGTAGGCGCTGGTCAGCGCCAGCGCGGGAGAGGCGGGGTCGGCGGAGGCGGGGTCAGGGGCGATGGGGATCTCCCGGATCCAGCACAGAGACGGGAAGGAGTGGAGGAAGGCGAGGCGGCGCTGGGGGTGGGCGTCGAGTGGCGGCTGGGCGACGGGACAATGATAGTCTTGTCGGGGACGGGCGAGGCTGCCCGATCCAGTTCGTGGGGGGAGTGGGGAATTGTGGGTAGGGTTTCGGGGTGAGGGGGAGGTTATCCAGTCGGGTGGGCCGGCTTGGGGTGCGCTGGGCCTAGGCCCATGGGGAGCTGGGAGGTCTTCTTTTCTCTCCTCACCTTTTCCTTTTTCCTTTTTTTTGGAAATCAAAAAGTTACTGCTTTGCAATTAATCCGAGCACCAACTGACTCTTGTAAAATGTGCCACATGCCACAATAAATACTTTGCAATATTGTGAAGTTGCACAAAATTTGTTTTGAGCATTTGGAAATGTTTACACACTTTTAGAAATTGAAAAGCCCAATTTAATTGTTGCTGGACCACTCAAATAATTTCTAGGAGCATTTTGGAATCCAACAGAGGTAGGTTTCATCATGACAAATACTTAGAGAATATTTTTCACATTGTGAACTATTTTTCTGGCTCATTTGAAGATGCAAATAATTGACTTGCAATTTGAATTGAGTTGGACTTGATTATTGGACAAGTGGCATTTTGGCTTAGGAAGGCATGACGACAAGGGGACTGGCATGCCGGGTGTTCCAAGGGGACTGGCTGAGCATCATCTACGAGTCGACTCAAAAGTTAAACCTGTCAAAGAACATCTTCGACGGTCCGCCGTCCAGAAGAGAAAGGCCATTGGCGAGGAGGTGGCTCGGCTCTTAGCAGCAGAGTTTATCCGAGAGATTTACCACTCCGAGTGGCTCGCCAACGTTGTCATGGTCCCTAAGAAGGAAAATTCACTACGCATGTGCATCGACTTCAAACATATCAATCGGGGCTGCCTGAAAGATCATTTTCCTCTCCCCCGCATCGACCAAATAGTCGATTCGACTGCGGGATGTGAGCGGTTGTCTTTTCTAGACGCATATTCCGGGTACCATCAGATCCGTCTGTATGGACCCGACGAGATCAAAACAGCTTTCATCACTCCATTCGGGTGCTTCTGTTATGTCACCATGCCATTCGGCCTCAAGAATGCCGGAGCCACTGTAAGAGCATATTTATTCCCTAGTGGTTTTGGTGATTGATGACAATGCGTTTGCGGACTAATCGTGTGCGTTAAGTTCTTTCAGACGATCATCCATTGGCACGAGACGATTTCCTCCCCTCGGTGTTTTTATTCAAGACGGTGTAGCTCCTGCGTTTCGTTGGTGGTGGACTAGTTTCGTAGGAGTCACCGTACTATTAAGACGGGATCCGCTTTGGTAAGTCTTGGGTGGAATCACACGTACACATCCTTTTCTCACCCATCGTCTTCCTGTCGCTTCTTTGGAGCTGCTCCGATAGTCCGTTTCATCTTCGCCCTGTGCCAGCGGTAGTACCGCGACCTACAGCGGTAGTACCGCCGAAGCCTCCCAGCGGTAGTACCGCTCCACAGAGCGGTAGTACCGCTCTCAGCGGTAGTACCGCTCGGTTGAGCGGTAGTACCGCTCGCAGGCTTCGGCTGTAGTACCTCAGTAGTTCCGCGCCTACTACCGCCTCGATTCGAGACGATGTTTTCTCGTGTCGGGTTTTGCGGCACTAAGCTTGGCGATAGCAATGATAGTACCGCTTCGAGCGGTAGTACCGCTCAGAAGCGGTAAATACCGCTCGAGCGGTAATGCCGCTCTGCTCAGCATGATAATGCAGCTCTGGGGCCTTTGGCCTGCCCTTCTCTTCGGTAGCAGTAGTACCGCTGGGTAGGGAGCGGTAGTACCGCCCTCGGTGGTAATGCCGCCCTTCCCTAGCGGTAGTACCGCTCTGTCTTGAGAGCTGCATAGTGGGGCAACGGTTGGATGTGTTCCCCACTATATAAAGGGTCTTCTTCCTTCTTGTTGACCCACCTCTTTCCCCCAAGCTCCATTATTGCTCAAAGCTCCATTTTCGCCGATCTCTCTCCCTAGCCAATCAAACTTGTTGATTTGCTCGGGATTAGTTGAGAAGGCCCAGATCTACACTTCCACCAAGAGAAATTTGATTCCCCCACTTATCCCTTGCGGATCTTGTTACTCTTGGGTGTTGAGCACCCTAGGCGGTTGAGGTCACCTCGAAGCCATACTCCATTGTGGTGAAGCTTATTGGTGTTGTTGTTGTTGTTGGGAGCCTCCGGTTGTTGTGGAGTTTGCCCCAACCTTGCTTGTAAAGGTTCGGTCGCCGCCTTCAAGGGCACCAATAGTGGAATCACGGCATCTCGCATTGTGTGAGGGCGTGAGGAGAATCTGGTGGCCCTAGTGGCTTCTTGGGGAGCATTGTGCCTCCACACCGCTCTAACGGAGACGTACTTCCCTCAAAAGGAAGGAACTTCGTAACACATCCTCGTCTCCACGGCTCCACTTTTGGTTATCTCATCCCTTTACTTGTGCAAGCTTACTTGTGGTCTTATCCTTGCTTGCTCATGTGCTAGTGTTGTTGCATCATATAGGTTGTCCACCTAGTTGCACATCTAGACAACCTTTATTATTGCAAAGTTTTAAATGGTAAAGAAAAGCTTAAAAATTGTTAGTTGCCTATTCACCCCCCCCCTCTAGTCAACCATATCGATCCTTTCAATTGGTATCAGAGCCTCGTCTCTTTTTAAGGACTTTACCGTCCGTAGAGCATGGTTGATGTCGTAGATGATGTGGGGAGCACTCCGGTCGAATCCGACATCATCTACGGAGATGGGAGTACCTCGATCTCTCGTGAGGAATTCAATGTGGCGTTGGACACATTGAAAACCTCCATGACGAGCGAGGTCAAGGACATGTTTAAGGAATTCCGAGAAGGGCTTAAACTTTCCACCGCACCCGTGAAAGTGGGTGATCCCGCCAACACGGGAGCGGATGCTAACTCCGATAAGGGGGAAGCTATTAGTGAGAAAGCCCCCTCGTCTAGTGGTAAGAATGGCACCGGCATCTTTGCCCATGTGCAACCTCCCGTTTATGGTGGACCTATTCCTTCCACTCATTTGAATCATGCCGGTCCACCACCTAAAATTGATAAAAGGAGGATTTTGATTCTTGGGTTTTATCGTTTTAAGCGTCATTTAAATCATGTGAACACTAACCTTTGGAGAATCATTGAAGAAGGTTTCTATCCGCATGATCCGAGCAACTTTTCCCTAGAGAGGTCGTGGACCATCAATTCAATGAGAATGCTCTCTTCATCATCCAAGAAGCAATCCTTCGAAGACCTCCCTCATCTCCGGCCTTACACCCTTGCCAAAGATGCTTGGCTCAAGGTGGTTTCCATGTATCGAGGAAGCGCAAGCATTCAACGCTCAATTATGAAATGGTCCAAGACGAAGCCGATGAGTTTGCGATGAAGGAAGAAGAAGAACCTCGTGAGCTCTATCGAGAGAGTAACCAAGCTTGCCGTTTCCCTCGGGATCATGGAAGTAAGGACACCGATGACAACTGGATCAAGCGCCAAATTTCTCAAGGCAATGATGCCATACCACAAAGCCATGTCCTCCGTCATCCGTCAACGATCGGACTTCCACACCTTGTCCTCAAGTGATGTGTTGGATGAGTTTGTGGCTATGAGCATATTGGACAAGACCGCCGACAATGCGATACTTCGCTCCCAAAGAGCAAAGAAGCCCAACCTCGCTTTGAAGGCCAAGATTTGTGTCGAAGAAGATGGAGAAGAGGAAGAAGAAGAGAGCAACCTCGAAGATACTAAGTATGAGTATCATGAACACATGGCCCTTGCTTCAAGACAATTTTGGAGCAAGAAGAACTCAAGGCCCAACTTCAACAAGAACAATTCAAGTGGCTCTAAGGGCAAGCAACGAGTGAGGACGTGTTTCAATTGTGGCAATGTGAGTCATTTTGTTGCGGAATGTCCTTATGAGAAGAGGGAAGACAATGGCGGCAAGCTCATCCGTAAGGACAAGGCCAAGTCTTTCCCCAACAAGAACAACTTTCCAAAGAAGACTCCTCACAAAGCCTTGGTGGTTCAAGAAGAGTACAATGAGGATGATGATGATGATGAGGATGGTGAACAGGGTGCCATGTCCTCCGAGGCCATTGCAATGACTCCTCGGTGTCTCTCTTGGTTCACCCAATGAAAACATCACCGCCAAGTGCCTCATGGCTAAAGCCACCAACAAGGTAACCCCCAACATCAAAACTACCATCGTCAATCATTCTTCTTTTACGGATTGCATTGATGAACATGAGGGGACTAATGTAGAGGAAAATGAATTTGAGATCTTTATGAGTAAACTCAAGGGCAAATCCAAGAAGCACTTTGTTGCTCTCTTGGAACAACTTGGTGAAGCCAATGTCATGATCGAGACTCATGAAGAAACCATCTCTAAGATGGAAGGGCATAGTCATGACTATGCCGATGAGATTTCGGATCTTTCCAATGCTCTTGAGGAAGAGCGTGGCCTTCGTTTGGCTCTTGAGGAGTCACACAACGATGATCACGCTAACTTAACGAAAGACCTTGATCATGCTCTTGTTGTGTCTCGTGTGCTTAGTTCCGAGAAGGCAAAGCTTGGCGTTGATCTTGCTAGACTCAACGAGGACTTTGACACTCTCGACAAGGCTCACAAAGTCTTGAAGGGTGCTCATGCTAGTCTCAAAGAGTCTCATGATAAACTCCAAGTGAAGCTAACCAAGGAGAAAGCCACCTTTCCTCATATGATATTGGTTGATAATGCAAATGCTACTAACCCTTGTTGTGAGCACGTGCATCTTGTTGAGGAGAATGCTAAGTTGAAGGAGCAACTTAAAAGGGCCTTGTCACATGCATTCAAGGTGAGAAGAACCTTAACAACCTTTTGAGTAATCAAAAGGAAGTTGTGGCCAAGGAGGGATAGGGTTCGCCCAAGCCCAAGAAGAAGAAGAATGACAAGACCAAGCAACCTCCTCCTCTCAAGCAAACTTTTGTGAGGGAGGGAGAGAGTGCTTCCAAGAAGAAGAAGAACCGTGCTAAGGGTGGCAATGCCAAGAAGGACAACGTCATACCCGTGAACTTAGCGGCGACTTTAACCCTTCTTATGTGTTGTGCCGTGCTAGTGATGGGCATGTTTATGCTAAATTTGTTGGTTCTTCTTATGAGTACATTGAATGGTCTATTTGGGTTCCTAAGACCCTCGTTACTAACATCAAAGGACCCATTACCAAATGGGTACCTAAAACCAAGCATTGATCTCTTGTAGGGGTTTGCTTCGGTGGGGGATCATGGTTGCTTGATAGTGGAGCAACAAATCATATGACCGGAGCAAAGACATGGTGGTGGACGTACAAGAAATTCCATCTATGCCCACCGATGTCGAGTGGGGTGATGCATCACATTCTAAGGTATTGGGTCTCGGCAAGGTTGTCATTTCTCATGATCTTACGATCGAGAAAGTCATGCTTGTTGAGTCCCTTGCATACAATTTGCTTTCCGTTCGTCAACTTGCAGTCATGGGTTTTGCTACCTTCTTTGACATTGATACCGTGGCCCTCTTGTGGAGCAAGACTCTTAAAGTAGCCTTTGTTGGGCATGTCAAAAACGGTCTCTATGTGATTAACTTTTGGAGGCGACCCACTAAGACCGCGACATGCCTAATGGCTAAAGTTGGCGATGGGATGGCTTTGGCATCGCCGTTTAGCCCATGTCAATATGAGATCTTTGCAAAGTCTTCTCAAGGGGGACCATGTTCGTGGACTAACAAATGTTAGTTTTGCCAAAGACCGTGCTTGCAGTGCCTGTATTGAAGGAAAGCTTCATGAGAAGGCTCACCCTCCCACAACTATCATATACTCAAAGAGACCCTTGGAGCTCCTTCACATGGATCTCTTTGGGCCACCATCATTTGATAGTCTTGGAGGAAGAAAGTATTGCTTGGTGATCGTGGATGACTATTCGAGATATACTTGGGTATATTTCTTCAAGAGGAAGAGTGAGACCCAACAAACCGTCATCGACTTTGCAAATGAAGCTCAACGTCAAAATAATGCAAAGATCTTGACTATAAGAAGTGACAACGGCACCGAGTTCAAGAACTACACCTTGGATGAGTTTCTTAGTGATGAGGGAATCAAGCATCAATACTCGCACCATATACCCCTCAACAAAATGGTGTGGCGGAGAGAAAGAACCGGACGTTGATGGATGCGGCAAGGACCATGATGGCGGAGTTCAAGTCTCCATACAACTTTTGGGCGAAGCCATCAACACCGCTTGTCATGCTTCCAATCGGCTCTATCTCCATAAAGGCTTGAACAAGACTCCTTATGAGATACTCACCGCAACAAGCCCAACCTCAAGTACTTCCGGTGTTCGGGTGTAAGTGTTTCATTCTCAAGAAAGGTGTTCGTTTGTCTAAATTTGAAGCTAGAGCTCATGAGGGCATATTTGTTGGTTATGCTACAAACTCTCATGCTTACCGTGTCCTCAATAAATCCACGGGACTTATTGAGGAGGCGTGTAATGTGGAGTTTGATGAGAATAACGGCTCCCAAGTGGAGCAAAGTGGCACTTGTGATGTAGGTGATGAAATTCCTCCCCAAGCCATAAGAAGAATGGGAGTTGGCTTTATCCTACCCATTGAGGAACCCCTTGTGGCCGAAGGAGAAGGACAATGCTCCACTCAAGTGGAGCCATCACCAACCCAACGCCCACACGCTTCCGAAGAACAAAATGAAGGCCCTCAACCTCTAGAACATGACCAAGGGCAAGATCGTGCTCAAGACAATGATATCAACTTAAATGATGCCCAAGGTCAAGTTTTCTCCCCCGAGCATGCTCATGATGAAGATCATGCTCAAGACGGCGCTCAAGATGATCAAGTGACTCCTCCTCATCACACCTCCGAGGAGGAATTAGAGCGTCGTGCCGCCAAGATTGCTTCCAAACTCACTACCAAAGGCCACCTCATGGAGAATGTGGTTGGAAGCTTACGACAAGGGGTAAGCACTCGTAGACAATTGGCAAACTATTGTGAACATCACGCGTTTGTCTCTTGTGTTGAACCTCAAAAGGTCTATGAGGCGCTTGAAGACTCGGATTGGCTCAATGCCATGCACGAAGAACTCAACAACTTTGAGTACAACAAAGTGTGGAGATTGGTGCCAAGGCCATCGGAGAACCACAACGTCATTGGAACCAAGTGGATTTTCAAGAACAAGCAAGATGCTCATGGGAACATCATTCGCAACAAGGCAAGATTGGTAGCACAAGGCTACTCCCAAGTCGAGGGTATCGACTACGGTGAAACCTTTGCTCCCGTTGCTCGTCTTGAATCCATTCGTTTGTTGATTGCTTATGCTTCCCATCACAACTTTAAGTTGCAACAAATGGATGTGAAAAGTGCTTTTCTTAATGGTCCCATTAATGAGTTGGTCTATGTCAAGCAACCCCCCGGGTTCGAGGACCCCTACTTTCCGGATCATGTGTATCAACTCGATAAGGCACTCTATGGCCTTAAACAAGCCCCACGTGCGTGGTATGACCACCTTACCGAGTTGCTACAAGATCGCGGCTTTGAAGTGGGGCAAATCGATCCCACTCTTTTTACTAAGAAGGTCAATGGGGAGTTGTTTGTATGCCAACTATATGTTGATGATATTATCTTTGGTTCTCCTAACAAAGCTTTCAATGAGGAATTTGCCGCTCTCATGACCTCCAAGTTCAAGATGTCTTCGATGGGAGAGTTGAAGTTCTTCCTTGGTTTTGATATCAAACAAAGAAGAGAAGGAACCTTCATCAACCAAGCCAAGTACACTCAAGACATGCTCAAAAGATTCAAGCTAAGTGATGTCAAGCGGCTACTACACCAATGCCCACCAAGTGCCAACTTGACATTGATCCCAATGGTAAAGCGGTGGATCAAAAGGTATATCGCTCCATGATTGGATCTTTGCTTTACCTTTGTGCATCTAGACCGGATATCATGTTGAGTGTGGGTATGTGTGCTCGGTTTCAAGCCGCACCAAAGGAGAGTCACTATGTGGCAGTCAAGCGAATCTTTCGATATTTGGCTCATACCCCAAACTTTGGCTTATGGTACCCAAGAGGAGCAAACTTCAAGCTTGAAGGATTTACGGATTCCGATTGGGCGGAGACAAAGTGGATAGGAAGTCCACTTAGGAGGATGCCAATTTCTTGGTTGCTCGTTGGTAAGTTGGTCTTCCAAAAAGCAAAGTTGTGTGTCTCTCTCGTCCCAATCAAGCGGAGTATGTGGCGGCGGGTAGTTGTTGTGCTCAACTCCTATGGATGAGGCAAACTTTAAAGGAGTACGGTGTCAATTGTGACAAAGTGCCTCTTTGGTGTGATAATGAAAGTGCCATCAAGATTTCCCTCAACCCGTGCAACACTTCAAGACGAAGCACATTGAGATTCGGTATCACTTCATCCGGGATCACATTAGGCGAGGGGAGATCGAGCTAAAGTATGTCAACACTCATGATAACCTTGCAGATATTTTCACGAAGCCCTTGGATGAAGCAAGATTTCGCGAGTTAAGGCATGAGCTAAATATCATTGATTTGAGCAATGTGACTTGAACCCGTGCATCTCCCACCACACTCAATGTGACGTCTAGTTTAGGTGTAAGCATGGACATAGGGGGAGTGTTGTTCTCTTAATGAACTCTCCCTCCCCCCTTTATGCATATAACGATCAACTCTTTCACTTTAGCCATTGTTGATGGCGCCTGTGCTTCAAAGAGGAGTTTTGGTCATGGACCCAAGGATAATTCTTCGCGGTGCCATACCAATTGACTCAAACATAGGTGGCTCCGGCCACCGCCCTCTCTTGAGAGAGGCCTGAGCTTGCTCCTTTTGTGTTGTTTGCTTTGAAGGAGTGGGTTCCCGTTCGTGTTTCGTGTGCTTTGTTTTGCTGGTCTCTCTCTTGTCTTTGTCGTCCTGTTCTTTTCGTGTGTTTTGTGTGCCTAAGAGGCCCCTCTTTGGTTGCTGGCGGTACTACCGCTGCTGGTAAGCGGTACTACCGCTCCAAGCGGTACTACCGCTGCTAGTAATGTACTACCGCTCAAGCGGTACTACCGCCCCCAACATACAGTACTACTGGGAGACGATGGTGAGGGTTATTTCGGGGGCAGGGGGAGTCTCTTCTCCCCCATACCCATACGCTCGCCCCCTTCGCCTGTCTCTCTCCAGCAACCGGCGCCTCGGGAGGGCTCCGGCGGATCTCTCTCTCCGGGCCGTCCCTCTTCATTCCCTTCGGTGGAGACGATCCCCACCTCGTCCTCTTGCCATGGATGCCGGTATTGTCCCCGTTCTCCTGTTGTTTTTGTCTAGATTTCCAATCTAGCTTCTTAGGGGCAATAGCGGTTGCATCCTTAGATTTTTGGCCAAATCTAGGCTTGAGTAGGATGAAGAATGCTCCTAGGCAGTTTGGATTAGTGTTTGGTTGGAGTAGTTTTGAATTTGGTAGGACGGAAGTACCAGATCTGACCACGGTAGTAGGAAACTGCTGTTTCCCCGCCCCGAGCGGTACTACCGCTCTTCCAGAGCGGTACTACCGCTGCGGTGATCATCTCCGAGCGGCATTACCGCTTGGAGCGGTACTACCGCTCCCGGTTCACGGTACTACCGCCCTCTACCAAATTACATCCTACTCTTACCTCTCCTTGATCCTCTTTGTTCGATTTTGTGGCTTATGCTCGTTCTTTCTGGTTGTTTGCGTGTTTCGTGTGTGTGGCTCCAGGTGATGAGGTTCCTGAGCCTCAAGCTCGTCGTGTCAACCCGGTCGTGCAACGTCCAAGCGCCATCAAGACCACTGAGCCTGCCGGAGGATCTTCTAGTGCTCCACCTCCTCCCCAAATGCAGAAGAAGCCTGGGGCCAAGTCCAAGCCGGGCAAGACAGTGCCAGAAATGCCGCCCAAGGAGTTCTGGGCAAGGCGCCGCCGCAACCCGTATGAGGTCGCCCAAGATCCCACTTTGGTCAACCGTCCGTTCTGGAACAAGTTCCAGTTTGCCACTTTTTTTGATGTTCTCAAGGCCAAGAAGAATCTCTATGTCAACGTGCACTCCATCGACATCGAGCATATGAAGAGTGATCCTGACTACTTTGGTGAAGCTCTTGAGATGTGCACTCAGCTGAACATTCTCGGGATCATGCAATTCAACAAGGACTATGATGCTGATATTGTGGCTCAGTTCTATGCCACGGTTCACCTTGGGACCGATGAGGACAGGACTCTGACATGGATGACCAATGGCAAGTTCTTTGTCAGTCCAAGTGGAAAGCTTTCATGCAGTTGATTGGGGTAGAAGATCTTGGACTTGAGTCTTTGTCGGTTTTCGCTTCCCACCTTCGAGCCTTTGCCACTCACAAGCAAGCTCTGTGGCCCCTCTTGTACTCAAGATCAACCCGAGACAAAGAAGGAGACCTATGAGCTGCCTGCCTATCTGGATATACTTCACCGTATCTTCAGAGAAACCCTTTTCCCTCGCATCGGGAATCTGGACCAGGTTCACTCTTATCTCGTGGACATGCTTATTTTCTGTCAGCGGGAGAAGGGGGAGAGCACCGGAGAGACCTTGGATATCTCTCATGTTATGTGGTCTGAGCTGGTTTCTGCTATCTCCGAGCGCAAATGCCCGATTTATGGTCCGTTCATTATGCTGCTCATTGAGAAGGCCTGGGATCATGTCTATCCCAAGGAGGCGCTGGAGCTTGGAGACTTGGTTTCTCACGATGTCAAGCGTCTGAGGAAGAAGGATAATCGGGGCACTCAAGCCCCTAGGACTGGTGTTCCGTCCTCTGCTGCTGCTATGGAGTCTGAAGAGGAGTTTGGTGCTGAGGATGAGGATGATGACTACATGCCCTCTGGGACAGAGCCATCTTGGGCCAAGAAACTCAAGGCCAAGGTAAAGAAGCTTTTTTGCATGGAGTCTCACGGTCAGTACATGGCTCACGTGGCTGAAAAGAAGGCTCGAGGTCGTCACAAGGAGCTCATGCGTCAGTTGGATGCTACAGTCCAGAGTGGATCTGAGGATCACCTTACTGAGGAGGAGGAGTGGATTCAGCAGCACTGCCCCTGGTCCGACTCTGAGGGCGAGCACTTCCAGACTGACGACGGTGGTGCCGATGATCCTGCTGGGCTCTGATGCGTGTGTCCCCTTTTGCTCTCACCTGGGGCCGTAGCAGCGCTCCATCTCCTTTTGGTGTCTCGATGCCAAAGGGGGAGAGAGCTTAGGGATTTGCGAGCTGTGTCTCTTTCGTCTCTTTCGTTTCGTATGTCGTGTCTTGTTCGTGTTTTGGATGGTTTGCTTTGTTTTGGTTTGTCTGTGAGACCTAAGTTCGTGTAAGACTTAAGTTCGAGTCATATGGTGTGAGACATATGCTACCTTACCCTGTCATTATTATTATCTATGTCTATCTAGCTCATGAGTTGCGTGCTTTCCTTGTTATATCATCTATGCTGCTCTCATACACCATGCTTAGTTTTTTTGGTCTCTAAAATGTAGGGGGAGCTTTGATCCGAGTATGTGTGCTGTGTAGTCCAAAGCACTTATCTAAAATAGCACACATCAAGGGGGAGCCCTTCTACATGTTAGGACCGTCGGGATTGTATGCCTTCTCTATGTCATGTTTAAGCAAATCCCGTATTGTCATCAATCCACCAAAAAGGGGGAGATTGTAAGAGCATATTTATTCCCTAGTGGTTTTGGTGATTGATGACAATGCGTTTGCGGACTAATCGTGTGCGTTAAGTTCTTTCAGACGATCATCCATTGGCACGAGACGATTTCCTCCCCTCGGTGTTCTTATTCAAGACGGTGTAGCTCCTGCGTTTACGTTGGTGGTGGACTAGTTTCAGAGGAGTCACCGTACTATTAAGAGGGGATCCGCTTTGGTAAGTCTTGGGTGGAATCACACGTACACATCCTTTCTCACCCATCGTCTTCACAGCCGCTTCTTTGGAGCTGCTCCGATAGTCCGTTTCATCTTCGCCCTGTGCGGTAGTATGCGACCTACAATGATAGTACCGAAGCCTCCCAATGGTAGTACCGCTCCACGAAGCGGTAGTACCGCTCTCAGGCGGTAGTACCGCTTTCGGTTGAGCGGTAGTACCGCTCAGGCTTTCGGTTGTAGTACCTCAGTAGTTCCGCGCCTACTACCGCCTCGATTCGAGACGATGTTTTCTCGTGTCGGGTTTTGCGGCACTAGCAGCGGTAGTACCGCTCTGAGCGGTAGTACCGCTCTGCTCCCGCGGTAGTACCGCTCTGGGGCCTTTGGCCTGCCCTTCTCTTCAGCGCGGTAGTACCGCTGGGTAGGGAGCGGTAGTACCGCCCTCAGCGGTAATGCCCTTCCCTAGCGGTAGTACCGCTCTGTGCGGGGCTGCATAGTGGGGCAACGGTTGGATGTGTTCCCCCACTATATAAAGGGGTCTTCTTCCTTCTTGTTGACCCACCTCTTCCCCCCAAGCTCCATTATTGCTCAAAGCTCCATTTTCGCCCGATCTCTCTCCCTAGCCAATCAAACTTGTTGATTTGCTCGGGATTGGTTGAGAAGGCCCAGATCTACACTTCCACCAAGAGAAATTTGATTCCCCCACTTATCCCTTGCGGATCTTGTTACTCTTGGGTGTTGAGCACCCTAGGCGGTTGAGGTCACCTCGAAGCCATACTCCATTGTGGTGAAGCTTCGTGGTGTTGTTGTTGTTGTTGGGAGCCTCCGGTTGTTGTGGAGTTTGCCCCAACCTTGCTTGTAAAGGTTCGGTCGCCGCTTTCAAGGGCACCAATAGTGGAATCACGGCATCTCGCATTGTGTGAGGGCGTGAGGATAATATGGTGGCCCTAGTGGCTTCTTGGGGAGCATTGTGCCTCCACACCGCTCTAACGGAGACGTACTTCCCCTCAAAAGGAAGGAACTTCGGTAACACATCCTCGTCTCCACCGGCTCCACTTTTGGTTATCTCATCCCTTTACTTGTGCAAGCTTACTTGTGGTCTTATCCTTGCTTGCTCATGTGTTAGTGATGTTGCATCATATAGGTAGACCACCAAGTTGCACATCTAGACAACCTTTATTATTGCAAAGTTTTAAATTGGTAAAGAAAAGCTTAAAAATTGTTAGTTGCCTATTCACCCCCCCCCCCCTCTAGTCAACCATATCGATCCTTTCAGCCACGTTCATGAGGATGATTCAGAAGTGTTTACTCACTCAAATCAGTCGGAATGTGGAAGCATACATGGATGACATTGTGGTCAAGTCACGGAAAGGTTCCGACCTGTTGACTGACCTTGCTGAAACATTTGCCAATCTCAGGAGGTACGATATCAAGCTTAATCCATCAAAGTGAACATTCGAAGTTCCTGGCTGAAAGTTACTTAGTTTTCCCGTTTCTGAATGAGGAATCAACGCTAACCCAGAAAAAGTTGGCACTATACTCCGAATGAAACGCCCTGTGCGTGTGCACGATGTCCAGAAGCTTACTGGATGCTTGGCCGCTTTAAGTCGATTCATCTCTCGTCTCGGTGAAAAGGCATTGCCTCTTTACCGTGATGAAGAAGTCGAGACAAGTTCGAGTGGACTCCTGAAGTCGATGCAGCGTTTGCAGAGCTCAAAGCTCTGCTCTCCACCCAGCCGGTGCTTGCTGCCCCAATCAGTAAGGAGCCGTTGCTGCTTTACATTGCAGCCACAGGACAAGTCGTCAGTACAGTACTTACGGTCGAGCGGGAAGAGGAAGGAAAGGCCTTCAAAGTTCAGCGCCCAGTATATTATCTTTCTGAAGTATTAACCCCGTCAAAGAAAAGATACCCTCATTATCAGAAGCTTGTGTATGGGATTTATATGACCGCGAAGAAGGTTGCTCATTACTTCTCTGATCATTCCATTACAGTCGTGCCGACGCCCATTATCAGAGATTTTGCACAACAGAGATGCAACTGGTCGAGTGGCGAAATGGGCGATTGAACTTCTTCCCCTTGATATCAAGTTTGAGGCAAAGAAAGCCATCAAGTCCCAAGCAATAGCAGATTTCATCGCCGAGTGGATTGAACAACGATTACCGACTCAAGTTCACTCGAACCTTCGGACTATGTTCTTTGATGGTTCCAAGATGTTGAATGGTTCCGGTCTTTGGGGTAGTATTGGTTTCCCGAGGAGATAAGCTCAGATATGTGCTCCAGATTCACTTTGATTCTTCCAACAATGAAGCAGAATCTGAAGCTTGTTGTATGGGTTGCGTATGGCCATGTCACTCGGCGTCCGTCGCCTCATGGTTTATGGCGACTCAGATCTAGTGGTTAATCAGGTGATGAAGGAGTGGGACGTCAGAAGTCCAGCCATTACTGGTTACTTTAATGCAGTGAGGAAGCTAGAGAAGAGGTTTGAGGGGTTAGAGCTCCATCATATACCCCGACTGAAAAATCAAGTTGCTGATGATTTGGCGAAAATAGGGTCCAAGAGGGAAGCCATTCCCAGTGATTTGTTTTTGGAGCACATCCGCACACCGTCGATTCAAGAGGATCCTTTCACCGAAGAAGCTCCACAGCCAAAAAGTGCCACTGATCCGACTGAAGTTGAGGTCCCAGCAGTGGTCGACCTGATCATGGAAGTCGTGGTCATCACTCCCGACTGGACAGTACCATACATCGCGTATATTCTGAGGAAAGAGCTCCCGGAGAACGAAGAAGAGGCTCGACAGATCGTTCGCCGATCCAAAGCCTTTACTGTGATCAAGGGACAGTTATTCAGAGAAAGCGTGACTGGAGTCAGCCAGAAATGCATAACGCCAGAAGAAGGTCAGATAATTCTTGACGATATCCACTCGGGGACCTGTGGTCACCATGCGTCCTCTCGGACCATCGTGGCTAAAGCATACCGAGCGGGATTTTACTGGCCAAAAGAAAATGAAATGGCAAAGTAAATAGTCGACAAGTGTGAAGGATGTCAGTTCTACTCCAATATGTCACACAAACCCGCCTCAGCATTGAAGACCATTCCCCTCGTCTTGCCTTTCGCTGTTTGGGGGTTGGATATGATTGGACCACTGAGAACTGGCAGGAGCGGTTTGACTCATTTGGTTGTGGCAGTCGACAAGTTTACGAAGTGGATCGATGCTAAACCTATCATGAACCTTGATGCGTGCACTGCTTTCAGTTTCATCAGAGAGTTGATATTCAGATATGGAGTTCCGCATGATCATCAACGACAATGGGTCAAACTTGATTCCGACAAGTTCAAAGCCTTTTGCACCTCTCGAGGCACGCTGAGTCGACTATGCTTGATTGCTCACCCCGGTCGAATGGACAAGCGAGCGAGCAAATGGTCTAATTCTCAAAGGACTGAAACCTCGATCGATGCGTGATCTCAAGCATGCAGCAGGAGCGTGGGTCGCATTTAACTTCCGTCGGTTCTTTGGGGATTGAGAACCACTCCTAATCGTTCGATTGGGAGAACTCCATTCTTTATGGTCTATGGAGCTGAAGCAGTTACGCCGAAAGTGACTGCTTCACAATGCGCCCCGAGTCAAACTCTACTCTGAAGCTGAAGCGGAGCAAGCCCGGCAAGATGCAGTCGACCTCCTTGAAGAGGAGAGAGAGATGGCCCGGATCTGCTCGACCATCTATCAGTAGCACTTGCAACGATTCCATGCTAGAAATGTGAAGAGCCGAGCCTTTCAAGAAGGGGATTTGGTCCTCCGAGTGGATCAACAGAAACCACACAAGCTCGCTCCCACTTGGGAAGGTCCCTTCATCGTCACCAGAGTTCTCCACAATGGAGCTTATCATCTCTACAACGTCGAACGCCAGATCGATGAGCCTCGAGCCTGGAATGCGGAGCTGCTCAGCCCCTTTTCCAATTAAGAACTCACTCGGGTGAGATGTAATAAAAGTACTTCTGTAGTTTGTTTATCAAAGACAAGAATTTTATAATTTTCCCAGTGATTGTTATTACTTTTCGTTTACATAAGAAATCTCCCCCAGTGGGTGGCTTAGCTGCGAACCTGTTTCGCCTAAGTTTGTAAAAAAAAATCCCTGCCGAGTGGCGAGCCAGCCTCCCACTCGGGGGCTTAGATGCAGTCCAAGTACTCGCCTAAGTATCTGAAAATCCTACCGAGTGGCGAGCCATCCTCCCACTCGGGGGCTTATCTGCAGTCCAAGTACTCGCCTAAGTATTTGAAAACCCTACCGAGTGAGGAGCCAGCCTCCCACTCGGGGGCTTAGCTGCAGTCCAAGTACTCGCCTAAGTTTGAAAATCCTACCGAGTGTGGAGCCAACCTCCCACTCGGGGACTTAGCTGCAGTCCAAGTACTCGCCTAAGTATTTAATACAATGTGCGATTTGCAAGGACGGCAAGGTACGGGTCGATTGTTGCATACCCCTTCAGAGCTACGACACAAAAATCCTCCTTGGAGGCTTAGCTGCAGTCCAGTACTTGCCTAAGTTTGAAAATCCTACCGAGTGGAGAGCAAACCTCCCACTCGGGGGCTTAGCAGCAGTCCAGTACTCGCCTAAGTTGAAAAATCCTACCGAGTGGAGAGCAAACCTCCCACTCGGGGGCTTAGCAGCAGTCCAGTACTCGCCTAAGTTTGAAAAATCCTACCGAGTGGAGAGCAAACCTCCCACTCGGGGGCTTAGCAGCAGTCCAGTACTCGCCTAAGTTTGAAAAATCCTACCGAGTGGAGAGCAAACCTCTCACTCGGAGGCTTAGCTGCAGTCCAGTACTCGCCTAAGTTTAAAAAAATCCTACCGAGTGGAGAGCAACCCTCCCACTCGGAGGCTTAGCTGCAGTCCAGTACTCGGCTAAGTACGAAATCCATTCCAATCCGCAAGGACGACGAGGTGCAGGTCCACTGTTACCTTCTCCTTCGGAGTTGCGCCACAAGTACAACGTGTGCTCCATCCCGATCCGCAAGGACGACGAGGTGCAGGTCGACTGTTACCTTCTCCTCCGGAGCTGCGCCACAAGTACAACGTGCGCTACATCCCGATCCGTAAGGACGACGAGGTGCAGGTCGACTGTTACCTTCTCCTTCGGAGCTGCGCCACAAGTACAACATGCACTCCATCCCGATCCGCAAGGACGACGAGGTGCAGGTCGACTGATGCCTTCTCCTTCGGAGCTGCGCCACAAGTACAACGTGCACTCCCTCCCGGTCCACAAGGATGACGAGGTGCAGGTCGACTGTTACCTTCTCCTGCGCCTGCAAGAACAACAAAGTGTAGGTCGACTGGATACACCTCAGAGCTGCATCTCAAGCATTGAAGCATAATCCGAGTGAAGAGAAAAGTTCACTCGAAGGCAAACAAAAGCATATTTCGACGATAAGTAAAGTTCGGATAACATCCTAAGGATGCAGAAGTACCCAGGCCTCAAGCCTGTTAAAGTTTATCGGTTCTGAGGATCACTCGGCATTCCGAGGCAAATTTAAGACGAATCATAGAAGTTTTTTACTCCTCAGGCGGAGGAATGGAAGGCGCGACGAACTGGTCCAGGTCAATCCCATCAGCGATTCGGGTGGCAGCACCAATGACGGTCTCCATGAAAGATCGGAAGTCGTACTTCTTGGTATTGGCAACTTTGATGGACGCCAACCTTTCCTCTCGCGCACCTTGCAATGAACGCGGACCAGGGATGACAGGCGACATCAAGACCAAGATCCGGCGTAAGACTTCTTCCATTCCTGGACTCGACTTGGAACATCATTCAGTCGAGTCATTAAAGACTCGAGGTCATTTTCAAGTGTTTCGCCTGGCCAGAGTGTTGAGTCGATCCGCGACATCGCAACCTTCAGTCAAGCGAGGTAGTCCACCACCGCAGCAACACGAGATTCCAGTCGGAGCACGTTCATGGCAGCTTCATCCTTCACGGGGGAGATAATGGGGTCCAGACTTGTCTCCACTCGACTAGTCTCCTCCTCGAAGTTCTGACAGAATTCTGCAAACACGACTCGAGTTCAAGCTAATGGTTCTATGATGAGTCGATGATGACAAGTCAGTCGGATAAGAGGAATTACCTTCAAGCATGAGGAATAGCTTCTTGGCGAGCCCTCCCAGATAAGCCTCTAGATCATTCCTCTTCCACGCCGATTCGCCAAATTTTGTCGCTCGAGCTATCTTGTCGTTCTTCACCGGCTAACCTCCTTGTTGGCCGCATCAAGAGCAGCTTTCAGATTGGTGTTCTCTTCTTCAAGTTTTCTGACTGAAGACAGCTTCTCTTCCGCGAGCTTGGTCTTGTTCAAAGCCGTTTGTTGCGCCTCGGCAAGGTCATGATCCTTCTTCTTCAGAGCCTCCTCCATTTTGTCTGCAAAATAACAGTGAGGTCAGAATTAGGAAGGGACAAAAAAAACAAAAACAGTCGTCAAGATCTCACCAGCCATACCTTTTGCTTCGTCTCTCGCCTTCTGCAAGTTCTCCTGTGCAAGCTTCAAGTCAAGGTTGAGTTGGATCTGTTTGTTCTCCAATTCAGTGTATCGAGCCACAAGCTCGCGAGATTTCTGCAAAGAATTAGTCGACAGACGTCACAGATGGGTTACTTCCAAGTGACCAAGAAAAATTATTGCGTTTCTAAGACTACAGCCGAATCAAAATATTTGACGGTAGTCTCGGGGACTACACCCAGTGGGTGCACTTAGCGTGCCCCCACTGATCCTACCAACTCGGTTCGATCAGTCGACCGAAAGAGACAAAACAAAAAGAAGAGAAAGGAGTTCTTCAGACTACGGTCGACTGCAAACAGTCCACCATAGTCTCGGGGACTACAGCCAGTGGGTGCACTCAGCGTGCCCCCATCGGTTTCAAGATTCCACTCGACATGATCCGACCAGACCGAGTGAAGAAGTTATCAAAGAAATACAAAGTATAAAGACTACGGTCGACTGCCAGCAGTCCACCATAGCCTCGGGGACTACACCCAGTGGGTGCACTCAGCGTGCCCCCACCAGTCTGAAAATTCACTCGACACACCCAGTGGGTGTACAGATATGAAGATCTTCAGAAAGAAGATTTTTTCAGGTAGCATATCCTAACAGAACAAGTGGTGATCAACTAGCCTGGACGTTGCTCTAAAGAGCTGAACTGGCATCATAGGCCGCTGGGATGGCTTCCCGGACCACCTTCATCTGCTCCATCATGAGCCTCGCTTGGCGTATAGCCTCCTTAGCAGCACCCACTTGGTCCTCCGGGACGTGGTGCGTGGTGAAAAGGGAAGGCGGATCAGCAGTCGACGTTGAAGGCCGGATACTCGTCGGCGGCCGCACAGCGAAGACAGAAGTCCGAGTGGTGTTGCCACCCTCATGAACCAGCGCCTCAGGCATCGATGCAACCTGAGCAGTCCTGCCGGCAGGTGCCTTCTTAGTCCTCCTCCGCCTCAACGGCGCCTCATCATCATCATGAGGGAGATCAATGCCATGAGGAGAGACTACAGGAAAGATTCAAAGTTAAAAACGGAAATCCAATCGACCAAAAGCAAAATTACAGCGACCAAACCAAGGTTGGAGGTAGCAGCATCTTCCATCTCCTGGTCTTCGTTCCTGACTGAGGTCTCGGAGGTGGTAGCGCTGCAGATTTCAGAAATCAGTTGATCAGTCAACAAGTCGACCAAAAGTATGATTCGCGCTGAACAAAAAAGCTCAAGGTCTGCTGTACCCGGAAATAGTGGGGATAACCATCTTCATCTTGGGCAAAACCTTTGTCGGTTTGACGGCGTCGCTCGGGGTTGCTTCGGCGCTTTTTCAGTCGGCGCCGGAGAGGACGTCCGAGGACGTTTTGTCGACTTGACGGTAGCGATAGCCTTGCGCTTCGACCGCGGGGTCATGGGTGAGCTTGGACCGCCTTTCCATGCAAGGAGGGTCGACTTCTTCCTCCTCTTCCTCCTCCTCCTCTTCGTCGGAATTGTCGTCATCTTCGTCTCCCCCACCGTCAGACTGCCATTCCTCCTGGCTTTCACCTCCGCTCCCTTCCTCCTCCTCAACTGGTTCTTGCGCCCCGTTGGGCATCGAGTACATCTCAGTGGTGACCTGGAAGAAGACAAACAAGATGAAAGTCGGTGACTGATTTAAGCAAACAAGATGGAGTAAGCAGAGTCAGGGTCAAAGATACGGGATTGAACCTTGTCTGGCTCGTACGATTGGTCGAGTGGAGGGATTCTCCTGGCTCCTCGGGGGTTATCTTTGTTCCCAGTAATGGCGGTCATCCATCTCTCCAGTGTGGCATCCTCGACCTCCTCCGGGTGGACCCGAGTGGTGTCTTCAGTGCCAGAATACATCCACATCGGATGGTCTCGATACTGAAGTGGCTGGATGCGCCGTCGAAGAAAAACCTCTAGAAGATCCATACCAGTCACCCCGTCACGGATGAGCTAGACTACACGCTCGACAAAAACCTTGACCTGAGCCTTCTCCTCCGGGATCACCTTCAGTGAGGACGGCTTGCTCACTCGATCCATGGAGAAAGGAGGGAGTCCAGTCTACTGCCCCGGCGTCGGCTGGTCTTGGCAGTAGAATCAGGTCGACTGCCACCCTCGAACCGACTCGGGAAGGATCGTGGCTGGAAAAGAGCTCTTACCTCTCATTTGGACCCCAAGACCCCCACACATCTGAATCACTTGGGTTCTCTCGTCACTCGGATTGTCCTTTTTCACCGTCTAAGAGCGACGGGTGAAGATGTGTTTGAAGAGGCCCCAATGCGGCCGATAACCCAGAAAATTCTCACACAAAGACACGAAAGCGGCGAGATACACGATAGAGTTGGGTGTGAAGTGGTGGAGTTGTGCCCCAAAAAAGTTCAGAAATCCTCGAAAGAAAGGGTGGACTGGCAAAGAAAACCCTCGGTCGACGTGAGTGGCTAAGAGGACGCACTCACCCTCCTAAGGCTGCGGCTGCCACTCCATCCCTAGAAGCCTCGCTGATCCATGAGGGATCAGTCCCCCATTGGCCAGGTCGTCAAGATCTTTTTGGCGGATGGTCGAGCGAATCCAGTCGCCCTGGATCCAGCCCTGCGGCAAACCGGCCCGCGACGAGGATCCGCCCGACTGGTCGCCCTCCCTTCGCCTTCGCCGCCGCTTTCTTCGCCTGTTCCAAAGCTGCCGTCTTTTCTTTCACCATTGTCGCCATGAACGCGCGAGGAGCGGCGGTTCGGAGGTGGAGGCGGCGCGGGATGAATCTGAGGAAGAAAGGAGGAAAGGGAACGACTGCTCAAAAACCCGATCCTGGACCTTATATGGGGTTGCTTCCGAGTGACTAACCGGTAGGCCCAGGCGATCCTGTCAAATCCTGCAACAGTCGCCCGCGCGATACATGGTGAAAAAGGTGCGCGGAGATCGAGGCGTCCTTGCCTTATCCCGTCCGATTACTGTGGCTCTCTCTCCGTCCCGCTCGTTTCCCGAAGATTCAAATCCCGCCAAATCCAGCGCAGAAAGCAAATCGTCAGACAAAAGATTTCCTCCGTCCTGTCATTCGGAAATCGCCAAGTACGGAAAACGCACTCGACAGATACAAAGAATGGATCAAGGCGACTGAAAAAGAAGTTGATGCCGTCACTTAAGTCCATTTGATCCAAGACAAGACACTATTGCAGCACAAGAATGAGTCGGGAGTATGTTCAACTCCTTCCCCACTCAAACCTCGATCCATTCGGGGGCTAATGATGAAGTCATGTACCTAGGGTAGGGTCATGGACCTGTCCAAGACACCCTCCCCAAGGACATCTCTAGAAGAAACTACCTTTCAGTTGACCTGGAAGGGTTCCACTCGACCAACTGGAAGACACTCGACCATGAAGGCAACCACTTGACCGCCAGAAGATCAAAGCCAGTCTGCACATGAATGGTCGGTCATTAAGTAGCTTTTATGGTCATCATAGCACTTTATGTGGGCGTTACCAGTAACCCCCTATCTTAACGTACCTTTAACCCTGCATAGCGAGGGTCGGAAGTCCAGCGAACTCTATTTAAGCCACCCCCCCTCCTCAGTGTAAAGGGTTCGCACCTCTGTAACTCATACGCACATAATACAGTCGACCGCCTCCGGGCTCCGAGACGTAGGGCTGTTACTTCCTCCGAGAAGGGCCTGAACTCGTAAACATCTTGCGTATACAACTACTCCATAGCTAGGATCTTGCCTCTCCATACCTACCCTCCATTCTACTGTCAGGCTTAGAACCACGACAGTTGGTGCCACGACCCGGTACTAAAGGGGGTGCTTATTTGGCCTTGATGCGGTCTTGACAAGTTTAGTCCCACCTCGCTAGCCGAGGGGCTACCGCCTGGTTTATAAGCCCGGTCGGCGGTAGCTCTCTCGAGCTCCTCTCCTAAGCAGGCCCTCTGGGCCTACCTGTTCTCTTCGCCTAGTGGGCCTCTTTGGGCCTTCTTGAACTGCATCCTGGCCCAAAAAAAGGTTGGGTTACTAGTCGTATGCAGGCCGCTTTGGCCCAGTAGGCGGGCTTTTTATTTTCTTAATTTTTTTTACTTTATTTATTTTGTTTTATTTATTTTTGAGTTGTTTTTTTTGCTGTATTTAGAGTTTATTTGTGAATATTTTTGCTTTAGGTACAAAAAATTACAAACTTTCTGTTAGTGCCGGTAGTTTTCAAATTTGAATAGTTTAAATTTTGAATTATTTGAAATTTGTGTGAATCACTAGTTTGTGAAAAACTTAACTTTGAAAAAAGATTTTTCAGTGGTTCTTTTTTCTTATGTTTAATATTAGTGTGTTTTATCATTATGTTCAATTTGGTAATGCTTAGGTTATTTAAAAATGAAATGCCTTTGTAATGATTGAGTTTTCGCCGGAAACCACGATACTTGAAGAGATTGTCCATTTTGTACACGAAGTGCATCCAGTTTTTGCCGTAACCCTCTCTACTTTTGTTTGCACATAAAATTTGTTCGCATTTCAAATGCCAAAACACATAACTTACCCTAACTATTACAGAGATTCCCTCCTGGGTGTGAAACATGTAAGAAAGTGATGATAGTGAAGCCGATCACATCCCAGATCTTTGGGTGTGAAATTTTTTCTTCGCGTGTGTCCCTTTGCGCCGTAGCCATGGAAAATCTTCATCATTTAACTGGATGCTCGGGTCAATATTCACTGTGAATGGAGGAATTTCATCAAACTTTTCATAATCTTCTGACATATACGTCTTATCATCCACTCCCACGATGTTTCTTTTCCTAAAAGAACTATGTGGCGCTTTGGCTCTTCGTATGATCCATTCGCTTCCTTATCTTTTCTTTTCTCGGCCTGGTAGACATGTCTTTCACATAAAAACCTGCGCCACATCATTGGCTAGGACGAATGGTTCGTCAAGATCATAAGATTGTTGAGATCCTTGTTGTCATTCCGCATCGCGGGTCTTCCGTTACCCGCCTCGTGTCATATTGACCCATTTGCACCAAACAAAGGGACCTTCAAATCACCTCCATAGTTAAGTTCCCATATGTCCACTATGTAACCATAATATGTTTCATTTCCCGTGTTGGTTGTTGCATCAAAGCGGACACCACTATTTTGGTTGGTGCTCTTCTTATCTTGGGCGATCGTGTAAAATGTATTCCCATTTATCTGGTACCCTTTGAAAGTCATTATATTCGAAGATGGTAACTGGGACAGCGAGTACATGTCATCTTGAATATCTCCATCATGTATGGCACGTTTCTGCAACCAACCGGCGAAAGTCCTCGTTTGTTCACGTGTAATCCAATCGTCAGACTTCTCCGGATGTTTGGAGTGTAGAAAATTCTTGTGTTCCTCCATGTACGGAGCCACCAAGGCGGAATTCTGTAGAACTGTGTAGTGTGCTTCAGTGAGAGAATGCCCGTCCATACATATTATTTGATCCCCTCCTAGCGTGCCTTTTCCATCGATCGCCCTTATGCCGTGATTCAGAACACCAATCGACTTAAGGTCAGGAATAAAGTCAATACAAAACTCAATGACCTCCTCATTTTCATGGCCCTTCGAGATGCTTCCTTACGGCCTAGCACGGTTATGAACATACTTCTTCAAGACTCCCATGAACCTCTCAAAGGGTAACATATTGTGTAGAAATACAGGAACCAAAACGTTAATCTCTTCGTAAAGGTGAACTAGGACGTGCGTCATGATGTTGAAGAAGGATGGTGGGAACACCAACTCGAAACTGACAAGACATTGCACCAAATCATTTTGTAACCTTGGTATGATTTCTGGATCGATTACCTTCTGAGAGATTGCATTGAGGAATGCACATAGCTTCACAATAGCTAATCGAACGTTTTCCTGTAGAAGCCCCCTCAATGCAACCGGAAGGAGTTGCGTCATAATCACGTGGCAGTCATGAGACTTTAGGTTCTGGAACTTTTTCTTTGCCATATTTATTATTCCCTTTATATTCGACGAGAAGCCAGACGGTACCTTCATGCTTTGGCGGGCATTCAAGAAGATTTCCTTCTCTTCTTTGGTAAGAGCGTAGCTGGCCTCGACTCGATGTATATCGTCTTTTCCGTGCATACGTTGCTGGTCCTCCCGTGCCTCTGGTGTATCTTTTGTCTTCCGATACACGCCCAAAAAGCAAAGCAGGGTCACGCAAAGATTCTTCGTCACGTGCATCACGTTGATTGCGGAGCGGACCTCTAGGTCTTTCCAATATGGCAGGTCCCAAAATATAGATTTCTTCTTCCACATGGGCGCGCGTCCGTCAGCGTCCTTCGGAACAGGTTGTCCGCCAGACCCTTTCCAAAGATTACCTTCAAATCCTTGACCATATCATGTACATCAGCACCGATGCGGTGGCGAGGCTTCGTCTGGTGATCTGCCTCACCTTTGAAATGCTTGCCTTTCTTTCTTACAGGATGCCTTGTCGGAAGAAATCGACGATGTCCTAGGTACACATTCTTCCTACAACTATCCAAATATATACTGTCGGTATCATACAAACAGTGCGTGCATCCGCGGTATCCCTTGTTTGTCTGTCATCCGAAGGTTACCGAGAGCAGGCCAATCATTGATGGTCACGAACAACAGCAACGCCTTTAGGTCAAATTCTTCCCGTCTCGTGCTCATCCCACGCACGCATACATTGTTCCATTCCACAGCTGTAATAGTTCTTCAACTAATGGCCTTAGGTACACATCAATGTCGTTGCCGGGTTGCTTAGGGCCTTGGATGAGCACTGGCATCATAATGAACTTCCGCTTCACGCACAACCAAGGAGGAAGGTTATACAAACATAGAGTCACAGGCCACGTGCTATGGTTGCTGCTCTGCTCCCCAAAAGGATTAATGCCGTCTGTACTTAGACCAAACCATACGTTCCTTGGGTCACCTGCAAACTCCTCCCAGTACTTTCTCTCAATTTTCCTCCACTGCGAACCGTCAGTGGGTACTCTCAACTTTCTATCTTTCTTACGGTCTTCTGCGTGCCACCGCATCGCCTTCGCATGCTCTTTGTTTTGGAACAAACGTTTCAACCGTGGTATTATAGGAGCATACCACATCACCTTGGCAGGAATCTTCTTCCCTGGGCGCTCGCCCTCGACATCACCAGGGTCATCGCGACTGATCTTATAACGCAATGCACCGCATACCGGGCAAGCGTTCAAATCCTCGTACTCACCGCGGTAGAGGATGCAGTCATTAGGGCATGCATGTATCTTCTGCACAGACAGCCTTGTTTGCTTCATACGTACTCTCGGGCAATTCGTTGTCCTTTGGAAGCATATTCTTTATCATTACCAGCAACTTTCCAAATCCCTTATCAGATACACCATTCTCTGCCTTCCATTGCAGCAATTCAAGTGTGGTGCCCAACTTTTTTTGTCAGCTTCGCAATTCGGGTACAACAATTTCTTGTGATCCTCTAACATGCGCTGCAACTTCGTCCTCTCTAGATCACTTGCGCAGTTTCTCTTTGCATTGGCAATGGCCTGGCCTAGATCATCAGCGGGCTCATCTGATGCCTCTTCTTCAGCTTCTTCCCGCATTGCCGGCTCAGCTTCTTCCCCCATTGTTGTATCATCGTATTCAGGGAACCCATGGCCAGGATAGCCGTCGTCGTCCTCTTCTTCTTCATTGTCTTCCATCATAACCCCTCTTTCTCCGTTCTTGGTCCAAACATTATAGTGGGGCATGAAACCGGACTCAAATAGGTGGACGTGAATGGTTCTTGACGTAGAGTAATTGTGACCATTCTTACAGCCAGCACATGGACAAGGCATAAAACCATCCGCCCGCTTGTTTGCCTCAGCGGCAAGCGTAAAAGTATGCACTCCATTAATGAACTCAGGAGAGCATCGGTCATCATACATCCATTGTCGGCTCATCTTCATTACACAACACCGAATAGACCAAATTAATACAAGTTCATACATAAAGTTCATATACAGCACTTAATTAAATGCAACATACAAATAACTCTCTAGCTAAAGAATTTAAATGCAACAACAAATGCGATCAAGATCGCAACTAAGGTAACAATTGATCCAACAGCATAATGATACCAAGCCACACTATCAATGGCATATTTTCTAATCTTTCTAATCTTCAACCTCATTTTCTCCATCTTGATCTTGTGATCATCGACAACATCGGCAACATGCAACTCCAATTCCATCTTCTTCCCCTCAATTCTTTTCAATTTTTCTTTCAAATACTCGCTTTCTCTTTCAACTAAATTTAACCTCTCGACAATAGGGTCGGTTGGAATTTCCGGTTCACATACCTCCTAGATAAAAATATCTATGTCAACTTGATGGGCATAATTTGTCATAAACACGAAATGCAACAACTAGTTTTAAAAGAGAATATACCACATCCGAATCATAACAAGGACGAGGACCGACGGGGACGGATATCAAAACCATGGCACTATGTATAACAAACAACATACGGGTAAGATAATTATACGAGTAACTATATATCCAAATCACATAAACATCAATCTGGTAATGTAAAACATTCATGAACAAGAGCCTCACCACAAGGTGGTGCCATGACGGGATGGTGCGGGCGATCGACGGTGGTTACGACGGAGATTTAGAAGGCACTAAGTAAACCACACCTACATATGCAAACTAAATGTTACTTTTGACCTCAAATTGCATATAAATCAAATACTAGCAAATTATAATTCCTCCCAAATTAATCACTATACAAAGCATTGCAAGAGCTAATCTAGCAATGAGAGTTGAAAGGACAAAGTTGCTAACCTTTGTGATCATTTGAATGGATGGGGGCCTTCAAATCTTGACAAATTTTGGGCAAAATTTGTGAGGAGCTCGAGGAAGAGAGGGGAAGAACAGAGGAAGTGAGGGGCAAGGTGATGAACAGAGTGGCTCGGGTGGACGAAGGGTTTATGCACGTCGACCTTTAGTACCGGTTCGTGCCACGAACAGGTACTAAAGGTGCTGGACGGGCACCAGACTGACAACACCCTGCCACCACTCTCTTTAGTACCGGTTCGTGGCACGAACCGGTGCTAAAGGTTAGCCACAAACTGGTACTAATGAGAACGGCCGGCTAGCCGTTGGAACCGGCACTAATGGACACATTAGTGCCGGCTCAAAATCAAACCGGCACTAATGTGTCTCAGATTTGCCCCTTTTTCTACTAGTGCGGGCTTGGGACCAGCTATGCCTAGAAGACATAGGCGGAGTTAAAATGTTAATGCATGTCATTCAAAAATATTGTTAAATCCATATTTGAATATAGTTTATAATAATGCTATTTTGCTACATATAATTTATATTTTATTAGTTAAAGGTCAAACTATGACCAAAATACGAGAGGATTACTAAACCAGGACGGAGATAGTAGTTTTCGAGATATGGTATGTGTTGGTATTTCATCTTCCGGTTCAACGTTATATTGAGCATCGTTAAAGTAATCTTAGAAGAGTCGTTATGTTGAGCAAATCATCATAATAACAATATGCCAAGACTAACTATTAGTGGCAGACGCAAAAGGCCCATCAGTGTTGTGCAGGGCGTTTACCAACAAATTATGGTGGGTGGCCTACCCGCCACTGATACTAGATGACCTGTGGCGCAGAGACCAACTGCAGATCAGAAGTTAAGTAATTACTTCCTTTGGTGATCCGGAAATAGAGCTAAATGGATTCTCGCATTTTTCTCTAGATAGAGGTGACCTTGAGTTATCGAACTCATGAGAGAACGGTACCTTTTAAGCTAAGGTCTCAAACAAGCTTTTGCTAGAAAATTAATTACAGCCTTGGACCGAATCATAAATCAAACTAACACTGAAAACACTTATAATAAAAATAGACATGGGTATGAGGACTTATGCTTACAATGTATTGAGATCAAATATGATCTTAAACTGTGCTTTGGAAGTCATCCATTAAGATGTGCTGGTCACGTATCGAATTGAGGGATGTGTCCAAATTACGTCTTAACTGGCATGCATGATGCATCAACAGTCAGTTATCCAACCAAAGGCCATATCGGGGGGTTGCCTTGATAATTAAAATTGCAATAGCTAGACAAAAGCATTGAGCGTTTGATGACTACGCGTATCTAATCCCCAATGATAGAATCTGTATTACCGTATTAAACATTTCTATCACTGGTGTTCAGAACAACACTTCATAGACTCCTTGACTTTAGCCTCTGTGGCACGTTCTTCATGATCCGGGGTACCTATTGGGATGAAAAACGTGACCTAGAGAAGAGACAAGGAAAAAAAATTTGCTACACATATGAGACGTTAATTCAAAGTCCTTTCATTGATCCTTCCATGGGGTTGCAAGGCTCTTACCTCAATCCATGACCTTACCGAACTACTCACACATGAAAATCAGATCACACGAAGAACACATTATGAAGATTGATTAATTAATACTATGTCTTACAATTAATGGATGTCGTGTGATACACGATTACAAGTATGATTAGATTGTTGAGAACTAGGGTGATGGTGAAGGTTGTGGCTAGCGGATATACCGAAGCGAATATCTTGGTTTTAATCTATGCATTCATTAGTCACTAGTGGCAATATCGAAGCAAATATCTTGGTTTTAGTGAAATATAACAGTTTATACTTAGGTTAAAAGAGTGTAAAGATAACACTGATCAACTCTCATAAGTTTAAATTTGATTGTCCTCAAGCAACACATAGAGAAATTGATGCGTACCCTGCCGGCCGGCGTCGTGGCACGCAAGGTCCAACAACAGGGGTCATCCCGTTACGATGTGAGAACATGGATTTTTATCGCGCTGCATCCTCTGTTCAGCAGCGTGAGGGGGAAAGACCTGTGCGTGCGAAGGACGGGAGGAGGCACAACCGGGAGCTCCTATGGGACGCTAATTGTGTTGGAGTGTCGACATTTCGCACAGGCGTGGCAAACCTGGAAAACAGTAACACGCTGGCGCCGGGATTCACAACATAGAGAGAAATCGATGTGTACACTGCCGGCCGGCGTCGTGGCATGCAAGACCCAACAACAGGGGTCGTCCCGTTACAATGTGAGAACGTGGATTTTTATCGCGCCGCGTCCTCGGTTTAGCAGCATGAGGGGGAACCGGCAACCTTACCGTCTTGCGCACGCTATGCTAGGCATTGTGGCCAACTAGCACTAGTGCTAAATTAGCAGCGCAACACTAAAAGTAACAACAACGACAACGATAAAACTTAATGTTTGCTAAAAAAATCCCAAAATTGCAACCGAGAACATTTTTTCAAAATTACGAACAATTTTGTAACAAACACAAACATTTTTTGAAAAAATAGGAACAACATTGAAAACAAGAAACATTTCAATAAATTGCGACCACTTATTTCAAAATTCAAACATTTCATGAATTTGCAAACAAAGAATTAAAACTTGAACATATTTTGAATTTCTGAAAAAATTTGTAAAGCTAGAACATTATTTCAAACCGCAAACATATTTTAAATTTGTGAAAATAATAAAAATGTGAACAAGTTTTTGTATTTGAGAAAAAAAATAAAACATGAACAGTTTTCAAATTCGTGAACAAAAGTATAATTTTTTTCAGAATTTTTTTATATTTTTTGAATTATCAAACATTTTTGAAAAGAAGTGAACAAATTTTGAAATACTTAAACCTTTTTGGAATTTCTGAAAAAAAATTGAATACAGGAAGAAAATCTAGAAAAATGATCAAATTTTAAGAAATACGAACATTTTTTATTTTCAGGAAATTTGGAGAAAAATAAAAAACATGAAAAATAAAATAGATAGAAATTAAAAATAAAATAAAAAACAAAAAGAAGCCGAAAAAGAAAAAGGACAGAAAATAAACAAAACAGGAAAACGAAAAACATAACAAGAAAGAAAAAATGAAAACCAGTTCAAGAACCTTCTAGAAGGTCCCCAAAGCCAGTAAAAACCGGCTGGGAATTCTCTAGACGGTTCCCGAAACCGGAACCTGAAAGTTGGATGTAAGCCATAGATGGGCAAGCCCAATTCGCTGGCTAGGTGGCCGCGGGTGTGTGTTTCCGCGACCGCAGCGACTATTTATCGCTTTCAGCGATTTGATAGAAAAGTCTCGCGTCAAGATTTCCGCCCTACTTGAAGGGGGTCGTGCCACTTTTTTTTTTCCTTTTTTTCTTCTTGGTTTTTTTCTTCTTTTTTCCATTCTTTTTGCATTTGTTTATGCGTTTTTTCTACTTTTTATTTGCTTTATTTTGTTTCTTTTTTTTTACTTTTTATGGTTTTCTTTTTCTAATCTATTTTTTCTTTTTCTTGTTTTCTCTTATATTTGATTTTATTTTAAATCTATATTTCCATACTCCCTACGTCCCAAATAAGTGTTTCAACTTTGTACTAACTTTAGTACAAAGGTATACTAGAGCTGAGACATTTATTTTGGGACGGAGGGAGTATATGTCAAAAACAATTTTTTAATAACTGATCAACATTTTTGAGTTCAACATTATCCGAACGCTTATTCAACATTTTTCGAAGAGTTGGTAAACCTTTTAATACTTATTTATCATTTTTCAAATAGGCGTTCAACATTTTTCAAATACTTGTTTAACATTTGTTCAAATAGTTGTTCAACATTTTTAACACTTTTCAACATTTTTTGGATACTCGTTCAACATTTTAAATATATATTCAACATTTTAAATACTTATTCAACATTTTCAAATACTGATTCAACATTTTTAATACTTATTCAACATTTTCAAATACTTGTTTGACACTTTTCAAATAGTTGTTTAACATTTTTTTAATACTTATACAACATTTTTCAAATACTTGGTCAACATTTTTCAAATGTGTTTTCAAGAGTGTTTTTTTGAAATGTGTTTTGAAGGGTGTTGTTTTGTAATATTTTAAAGTATAAATAAAAGTACTAAAGCAAAAAGGAGAACAGAAAATTGAAAAAGAAAAGAAAAATACAGGCCCTGATCTCCCACGCGGCTAGGCCAGCCCAAGGGGCTGCCCCCGACGCTAGGCTTACCCATCTGTCACGTAAGGCGACAAATAGTGGCGCCCTTTCCCCGACCGTTTGACGCAAAATGCGTCAAATAGGGTTTGACGCAAAATGCGCCCTTTCCCCTTGTTTTATGAAGCCCGCCCATGTCTCTAGCAGCCCATAAAAAAGCAAGTCACATGCCTGGCCCAATATATACGCGCAAACGTGTGTGTGAGGCTGCCTTGTTTTGCCAGCGCGTACAAAACGTTTTTGATTGTGAGTTAATTTTCAAATTTTAAGGGTCCTTTTCTTATAGTAGTTATTAGCTCCCAGTGTTGTGTCACATTTTTTTTAGGGGTAGAGCTAAGTTTTATTCATCAAAAGCCACAACGTGTGGGATACAATCGAGTAAGTGCAAACTTAGCTAAACTGTGTGCTTCTACATTAACAACATGACTCTCGAAAGTAGAGTTACTGATTAAAGATTAATCTCAGTTATAATTTCCCAGTATAGCATGGCGTGGGCTAAGAAGGAACTTAGTGGAGGTTTTATCGGGCTTAGGCTGTTGCTGGATTCATCTAATGGGCCTAGGCAGGAGAAGCAAAACAGGACAATATACACCTTTCAAAAATCATTATCGGTAATGTTCGTGCGGGTGAAAGAGTGACAACAGCGTTGCTCCAGTCGAATTGCAGGCTCTTTACCGAAGTCTTTGGAGTATTTCTTCGAGCAAAGATTGACGCCGTGAAGAAGGTGTTTTCAAGAGATTTCATTGTAATTCTTAGTCATAGGAGTTACTTTGTATGTTCTTGGATCTTAGGTCCAAGTCAGTGTACCTGTAATTTTTATGAGTATGAATAAAGTTACAGGTGTTTCTAAAAAAACCACACTGCCTTATCTAAAAAAAGACACCTCACTGCCTCTGCATGCATTCTCCAGAAGAAAAGAAACCAATTGCTCAAAAGAAAAAACCCAACACCACCGCCTTCCTCGAAATAGTCTTTCGTCCCGCTGCCTTCCTTCCTTCCCCAAGATCTTATCTTCAGGTCACCATTTGTGTTAGCATGGTTATTTTTATGCTTTTCATTTGTATTTATTGTTTTGCCTCGATGCACTCTTCTCTGCTGAACTATTCATGAAACAATGGTGTAGACACGAGCATCTTGCATAATTCCACAGATGATCTAAAGAAAAAAAATTAACTAACACTTAGTTGTTTTACATCAAGATTTGTATTTTACATGATGTGGATCACAAGATACTGTTAATATTTATATCATCATACATTATGATATGTTGGTAGCTGAATCTGCCAAACTCATTGGTTCATTCTTTTGAAGGCCTCAAGGAACATGGGATGGGTTCCCTTGGTTTGATACAAAGATGGCGGTACATTGATCCATTTCCTTAAGGTCAGCGTGAAGGATGGGAGCTTCTGCTCATTCCAATATGATGGCGCGGCAGATCTATTGGGAGTCGAGTTAGCATGAAGTGAGGAAGCAGACGACATAATGTATTCTCTCTACATGGAGTGGAGAAGAAACCACACGACTATGCAGAAGATAGCTGAAGGATCATAGTGCTTCAAATTGCTTGTTTAGTCAAAATTTTAAAAAAATGAACTTGGAGGTAATTTTCTATTCAAGGTTATATTTTGTACCTGGTGCCATTGTTTAGATGAAAATTTGTGATCTTTGGGACCAAATTCTGTTCAGGGTTCAATTGTGTACTTGTTGTCATTTTTGACAGACTTGATGTATGATGACTTGGATGATTTATGTTGTACAACAGTCCACCATCCTTTGTTTACTTGTGCACTTATTACTAATCAACCTACTGTCGACCCATCAAAAAAAAAAAACTGAACTCCTGTCGACTTCTGGTTGAAAGTAAACAACATCAACACTATATACAAACTATTTACATATTTTTCCTTGAAAATTTGGCCTTTTTGCCCAGAACTCAACGGGAGTTTTTGGCTGGCAGAACTTTTTATATGAGTACAACAAAAGGTCGAGTTTGTTTAATTTTTTTTTAATTTTCACAATTTCGTTTTTTTTCTCATATCAGGTGCATATACACATGAGAACCAAGCTGCCAAGGGGCATTTGCCGACTCATCTCTCACTATCCAGAAGACTGGGAAGGCGGCCACACATATTATTATGTATTTAGGCACTGCTAAAACGTAACATCTTCACATAATACTGTATTAGCTTAACTACATGTCTTCATTAGTAAGCGAGTGCTTTACATAGCACTTAGGCAGGAGATGCAAACAAGCTGCTCCATGCAGATGGTTCAGTCTAGCTACTGCTCTGTACACCAAAAGTCCTAAATATTGGCTCTAGTACCATTCCAAGGTGCAGCTTCAGCTTAGTTATGGGTTCTCGGCCGCTACCTTCTGGATCCGTTTGATCAAGCTATGATCTAGTTGCAGATAGCATCCTCTTTCCGCATTTCCCTGCAATTAAGGAAAATCAGTGATGCTCCACAATTGGTTCAAGAGTTTATGAAATAGCACTTTTTTTCAACGGCAAGTCTCACCGTGTATGATTTCAGCAAATTTCTCCATTTATCCTGAAAAGTTAAACAAAATGATAGATTGGTATTAGCAAAAGACCTAGGAGAAAGAACTAGAGGATGGGGTGCCGACAAGACAAGGTAACACGAGAAAAAATGTACCAAACGTAAAATCAATTTAACTATCTCTTTCATTAAGGATAATTTAAAGATCTTTTGCGATGGAAAGTGTAGACAAATAGAAGATGGGCACATAATTAAAGCAGATATCTATCATTCATCCAATGATAATGAGGCCGGGGGTAATCCTCCTTTCCTAAAAAATAAAATCTATCATTCATCCAATGCATGGCGGTATCTTGCAGGTCCCAAGCCAAGCAACATCTCAGAATTTATCACAGTACCACTTTACCTTAAGATTCACCGCAGTTCGGACTGAGGTCGAAAACCATTTCTTCTTCAGAGCAGACCATCTTCCAACACCAAGATCTTCAACACCATCCACTAGTGCAGTCACCTCTTCGGGCGTCCAATGCTCGTTGTTGGTTCGTAGTCCACGGTTTTGGCCGTCACCCTGTTCAAACAACCATCGACATAGAATTCTTTGGCCGCTGTCCGTTGATGGATTAATTACGGAAGAAGTTCCAAGCTCGTATATATGGGTGGACAATATAAAGAGAACACTAGATAATTTGGGGGATTTCAACCTGAGAATATATTAGCATGACTCTTACCCCAAAATGGTTACCCAAGAACCAACTTTTGTCGGTGCATAATGGTATTCTTCTCTTTCGAGGACCTCTCTTGCGCGTACAACCGCTCTCCAGCAGCGTGGTGGCTGGCGCCGCGCCGTGAGTCAAGTTGGCCTCCATCATACAACCTTCCCAACATTCCTCAATATTACTCTCGTCTTGGGGTACATTGAGCAGCTGTGTGATCGGCACATCATATACTGAATAGGCCTCAGTGTCCATCTGCCATTAACAGCAATTAAATATATGTGTTAAATTTCATATTGGGATTTCGAAATGATATAACGAAAACAGAGCTGCTAAGATCTGAATGAACTTGTGTCGCAATTTGAAGTAACTAGTCGGCCTATTTTCTCATTTTGTATGCAGATTTTGATATGCTCTGAAAGTCTGCATACAGCAGAGTGCAGGGGCGGGGTGATTGTCGCGAGCTGAGCACGGCGAGGATAATGGAGGACCCGCTGGTTCCGCCTCCATCGATCAAACCAGATTCCTCCGTCGCCTCCCATGGAGACGCTGTCTGCACCACCCTCCCTGCTGTCCCTTCTCGCCCACCTCTTCGCCGCCTCTTCGCTCTATATATCTTCCCTCCCCTCTCCACTCCTCCCCCTGCTCCACCACCACCACGGCGACGATCGCCACCGCTCAAATGGCAGTCGAAAAAAATCCTCCCTCCTCCGTGGAAGCACCACTCTCTCCTCGTCCGCCAATGGACGCACTTTGAGTCCGCCCCGCCGTCCCTTCTCTTCTCTGACGTTTCCCCACACTTCCGGCCTTCCATCGCGGACGCCGGCCGCGGCCGTACTCGTCGTCCTCCTCCCCGCACAGGACGCACCTGGCCACCGCCATTCTACGGTGTCCTCTCCTCGCTCGACCACCCACCTGTGCCCACCCTCTACGCGCGCCTCGACGCCGGACCCCATAGTGATCTGCACTCGCCGCCCCGGGCCCGGACGCCGCCTGCTCGTCCTTCTTTTTTGCCCGGGAACCACCTACACGCGCCTCCCCTGAGGCCGCCTGCTCGTCCTTTTTAGCCGGGAACGCCTACACTCGCCGCCCCAGCGGCCGCCTGCTCGGCCTTCTGTTTTTGCCGGGGAACCGTCTACACTCGCCGCCCCGGCGGCAGCCTGCTCTTCCTTTCTTTTCCGGGGAACCGCCTACACTCGCCGCCCCGGCGGCCGCCTGCCAATCTTTCTTTTTGCCGGGGAACCACCTACACTCGCCGCCCCGGCGGCCGCCTGCCAATCCTTCTTTTTGCCGGGGAACCACCTACACTCGCCGCCCCGGCGGCCGCCTGCTCGTCGCAGCAGGCAGGTTCCGCGCCGACGCCGAGCTGTCGCTCGGTCCAGAGCACCTGCACGACTTCGCGCACCGCAGCCTCAAGCCGGAGATGGTCTTGCTCAGAGGGGACGGGCACGTACCTCGTTCTCCAGGCGTCCGTCTATCCCGCGGCGGCCACCACCGATGAATTCGAATGCCCAGCGCCTCTGCCACCTGTGCTATGTTCAAGGAAGAGGGACCGTGTAGGATTGGAAGGAAATAGAATCAGGTGCGTCGGCGGGGAGACGCCTGCTCCTGCGAAGCACCGCGGGGAGCACTCCGTTGCACTGTGCACCAGCGGGTGCTCTTTTTTCGAATTGTATAAGGGGAGGGGCGGAGGCCTCCTCACGCGGTCACGCCACCCGGCCATTAAATATTCTGTCCGGGCAGTGCGGCCGCCTGCGCTAGGCTGTCGCTCTGCCCGGCCAGTAAGTAAAGTCACATCATACATACAGATTAGATATGTCATTATTACTGCATGTCTTATCCAGTGTTTTTCATAGCTTTGTATAATAAACATTATCACATGAATATAATAGTGCTACTGAATTAAATTATGAATTATATATTACAAAAACAATTGTTTGTTCATTTCATGACTAAAGCTAATTAAGGTATATGTGTATAAGTGGAAGATGAACAAAAATGTAACCATTTTTCTTTTTGCGGGAGTGTAACAGATTAATTAATAAAAGTATTATTGAAATAATGATATTTTTATTCATTTATTGTACTCCTATATATGTAAGAGATTCATTGTAGTGCTGCAATATCATTTCTTGTATTGTAAAAACATTTATTTGAATAGATTGATTAAAACAATAATTCTAAAGTCTTAGTCTACCGAGTTTACCCAGCGAATTAATTTGGAAATCACGTTTTTCTCAGGTCTAAATACCTTCTTATTTTTCCTTTTATTTCTGGGCTGCCGAGCGTGAATTCATTAAATCCCCATTCCTTTAACAGACATGTGCTAACACACTAATAATTAGTAAAATAAAAAATACACCGACTGAGATAATTTCTCCATATTTTTCCAGACACATACAGAACATGATAAAATCATTTGGGGTCACTAAACTTGTCGTAGAATTCACATTAGTCACCGTCCTTCAAAATACTCTAAATACAGTCAATGAGGTGTCTTGTGTCAGATACGGTCACTCATATGATTTTGTCTACGTACATAGCTGATTTGGCATTCGATCGTTGACACATGGGCTCAATCAACTGGGACGGTGTGGCGGCATTCTCATGGTGGACCTGTGTCCTTGGGCTCCGCCGCTGCGACGATGTTTGCTTCAGCGTCGGTGTGGAGCTTGGGAGGTAGTCCAGGAGTGGATGCAAATTGTGGTCTGCATCGACGACATCTGGAAGACGGAACGTGTGCTGCGTTCGTGGTTCGTGGATGGCAGGTATGGTTTCCTTCTTCGGCGTCTTAGTCGTGGTGGGGTGCCAGATCTGGAGTTCGATAGCGGGTCCGGAGTGTTGTCCCGGTCTGATTCGTTCAATGGCAATGGCTTCATTTTTTGTGAGCCGCCTTGGAGGTCTGCAAAGCTGCATATCAGCTATGGAGCCGCGTCGAGCTGGGGTGAGGAGGTGATCCATCATTCTTTTCTTCGGTGGCTGTTGTGCTGGTGCCGGAGGCAGGTGACGGGCGTTAGTCCAAGCTCAGAGATGTTCTGCTCTCTTTTCAGTTTTGTTATGTCGGTTCTTACATGACTTGTACTTTGTTCTTTATGACATGAATGAGACACGTATTACCATGCAAAAACAACTGGGACGACGTGACTGCTGGGAATACGCACGGATTGAGGGGGAGGGGGTGCATAGATGGTAGAGATCAAAACCATGACACGGTGTAGTCAAACTAGACCATCTTCTCTTCACTCCCTTCTTGCCAAATCCCTATCCCAAATCATAAATAAATCGACCACTGTTATCGTCGACGACAGCCTTGTCCACCACACTGTCGGAGCTAAATTCGGTAGATCCTTCGGTAGGGTATACCGGCTAGGCGATTGGGCTGGATGGTAACATGAGGCAAGGATTTACCCAGATTTAGGCTCTCATGATCAAGATAATACCCTACTCGTGCTTGTGTATATTGCGAGAGAAGGTGTACAAAGTACATGCGAATACCAACGAACTATATGTATGCTACCAAGCGACTATATGTATGCTATCGACAAGCCCAACCCCCGTGTTGTATAATATACCGGGCGTCCTAGGGTTACAGATCATAATAGGCTACGTCGGTGGAGGTAGAGTCCTCCATGGCTCTGGTATCTTCGGCTTGAACGTCAAGTCTTTCGGAGTCTTCGTATAATGCGTCATGGGCCGCCCCATGTGGCTCAGCACGGAATTGAAGGAAATATGCCCTAGAGGCAATAAGAAAGTTATTATTTATTTCCTTATTTCATGATAAATGTTTATTATTCATGCTAGAATTGTATTAACCGGAAACATGATACATGTGTGAATACATAGACAAACATATAGTCACTAGTATGCCTCTACTTGACTAGCTCATTAATCAAAGATGGTTATGTTTCCTAACCATAGACATGTGTTGTTATCTGATTAATGGGATCACATCATTAGGAGAATGATGTGATTGACATGACCCATTCCGTTAGCCTAGCACTTGATCGCTTTAGTATATTGCTATTGCTTTCTTCATGACCTATACATGTTCCTGTAACTATGAGATTATGCAACTCCCGTTACCGGAGGAACACTTTGGGTGCTACCAAACGTCACAATGTAACTGGGTGATTATAAAGGAGTACTACAGGTGTCTCCAAAGGTACATGTTGGGTTGGCGTATTTCGAGATTAGGTTTTGTCACTCCGATTGTCGGAGAGGTATCTCTGGGCCCTCTCGGTAATGCACATCAATATAAGCCTTGCAAGCAATGTAGCTAATGAATTAGTTACGGAATGATGCATTACGTAACGGGTAAAGAGACTTGCCGGTAACGAGATTGAACTAGGTATTGGATACCGACGATCGAATCTCGGGCAAGTAACATACCGATGACAAAAGGGAACAACGTATGTCGTTATGCGGTTTGACCGATAAAGATCTTCGTAGAATATGTAGGAACCAATATGGGCATCCAGGTTCCGCTATTGGTTATTGACCGAGAATAGTTCTAGGTCATGTCTACATAGTTCTCGAACCCGTAGGGTCCGCACGCTTGACGTTACGATGACAGTTTATTATGAGTTTTGATGTACCGAAGTTTGTTCCAAGTCCCGGATGTGATCACGGACATGACGAGGAGTCTCGAAATGGTCGATACATAAAGATTGATATATTGGAAGCCTATATTTGGATATCGGAATGGTTCCGGGTGAAATCGGGATTTTACGTAACAGGGGTTACCGGAACCCTCCCGGGGATAATGGGCCTTAGTGGGCCATGAGGGAGAAGAGGAGGGCCGGCCAGGGCAGGCCGCGCCCCGCCCCTAGTCTGAATAGGACAGGAGAGGGGGCGGCGCCTCTTCCTCTTTCCCTCCCCTTCCTTCTCCAACAAGGCAAGAGGGGAGTCCTACTCCCGGTGGGAGTAGGACTCCTCCAGCGCACCCTTGGGGCCGGCCGCACCTCCCCTCCCTCCTTTATATCACGGGGCAGGGGCACCCAGAACACACAAGTTGATCTACGGATCGTTCCTTAGCCGTGCGGTGCCCCCTCCACTATATTCCACCTCGGTCATATCGTCGCGGAGTTTAGGCGAAGCCTGCGCCGGTGGAGCATCATCATCGCCACCACGCCATCGCGTCGACGGAACTCATCCTCGACATTTTGCTGGATCGGAGTCCGGGATCGCCATCGAGCTGAGCGTGTGCTGAACTCGGAGGTGCCGTCGTTCGGTACTTGGATCGGTCGGATCGTGAAGACGTCTGACTACATCAACCGCGTTGTCATAACGCTTCCGCCACGGTCTCACGAGTGCGTGGACAATACTCTCCCTCTCGTTGCTATGCCATCACCATGATCTTGCGTGTGCGTAGGAATTTTTTGAAATTACTACGTTTCCCCATGATGGCATCCGAGCCTGGTTTTATGCGTTGATGTTATATGCACGAGTAGAACACAAGTGAGTTGTGGGCGATACAAGTCATATAGCTTACCAGCATGTCATACTTTGGTTCGGCGGTATTGTGAGATGAAGCGGCCCGGACCGACATTACGCGTACGCTTATGCGAGACTGGTTTCACCGCTGCGAGCACTCGATGCTTAAAGGTGGTGGCGGGTGTACATCTCTCTCACTTTAGTTGAACCAAGTATGGCTACGCCCGGTCCTTGCGAAGGTTAAAACAACACCAACTTGACAAACTATCGTTGTGGTTTTGATGCGTAGGTAAGAACGGTTCTTGCTCAGCCCGTAGCAGCCACGTAAAATTTGCAACAACAAAGTAGAGGACGTCTAACTTGTTTTTTCAGGGCACGTTGTGATGTGATATGGTCAAGACGTGATGCTATATTTTATTGTATGAGATGATCATGTTTTGTAACCGAGTTATCGGCAACTGGCAGGAGCCATATGGTTGTCGCTTTATTGTATGAAATGCAAGCGCCATGTAATTGCTTTACTTTATCACTAAGCGATAGCGATAGTCGTAGAAGCAATAGTTGGCGAGGCGACAACGATGCTACGATGGAGATCAAGGTGTCGCACCGGTGACGATGGTGATCACGACGGTGCTTCGAGATGGAGATCACAAGCACAAGATGATGATGGCCATATCATATCACTTATATTGATTGCATGTGATGTTTATCCTTTATGCATCTTATCTTGCTTTGATTGACGGTAGCATTATAAGATGATCTCTCACTAAATATCAAGAAGTGTTCTCCCGAGTATGCACCGTTGCTACGAAAGTTCTTCGTCTTTGAGACACCACGTGATGATCGGGTGTGATAGGCTCTACGTTCAAATACAACGGGTGCAAAACAGTTGCACACGCGGAATACTCAGGTCAAACTTGACGAGCCTAGCATATCTGAGATATGGCCTCGAGCACGGAGACCTAAAGGTCGGCGTGAATCATATAGTAGATATGATCAACATAGTGATGTTCACCATTGAAACTACTCCATCTCACGTGATGATCGGACATGGTTTAGTTGATATGGATCACGTAATCACTTAGAAGATTAGAGGGATATCTATCTAAGTGGGAGTTCTTAAGTAATATGATTAATTGAACTTTAATTTATCATGAACTTAGTCCTGGTAGTATTTTGCAAATTATGTTGTAGATCAATAGCTCGCGTTGTTGCTTCCCTATGTTTTTATATGTGTTCCTAGAGAAAATTTTATTGAAAAATGTTAGTAGCAATGATGCGGATTGGATCCGTGATCTGAGGTTTATCCTCATTGCTGCACAGAAGAATTATGTCCTTAATGCACCGCTAGGTGACAGACCTATTGCAGGAGCAAATGCGAGCGTTATGAACGTTTGGCTAGATCAATATGATGACTACTTGATAGTTTAGTGCACCATACTTAACGGCTTAGAATCGGGACTTCAAAGACGTTTTTGAACGTCATGGACCATATGAGATGCTCCAGGAGTTGAAGTTAATATTTCAAGAAAATACCCGAGTTGAGAGATATGAAGTCTCCAACAAGTTCTATAGCTAAAAGATGGAGGAGAATCGCTCAACTAATGAGCATGTGCTCAGATTATGCAGGTACTTCAATCGCTTGAATCAAGTGGGAGTTAATCTTCCAGATAAGATAGTGATTGACAGAATTCTCTAGTCACTATCACTAAGTTACTAGAACTTCGTGATGAACTATAGTATGCAAGGGATGACGAAAAAGATTCCCAAGCTCTTCGTGATGTTGAAATCGACGAAGGTAGAAATCAAGAAAGAGCATCAAGTGTTGATGATTGACAAGACCACTGGTTTCAAGAGACGGGCAAAGGAAAGAAAGGGAACTTCAAGTAGAAAGACAAGTAAGTTTTCACTCCTTGAAGAAGCCCAAAGCTGGACCAAAGCCTGAAACTAAGTGCTTTTACTGCAAAGGAAATGGTCACTGGAAGCGGAAATGCCCTGAATATTTGGTGGATAAGAAGGATGGCAAAGTGAACAAGAGTATATTTGATATACAATTTATTGATGTGTGCCTTACTAGTGTTTATAGTAGCCCCCAGTATTTGATATTAGATTCGGTTGCTAAGATTAGTAACTTCGAAATAGGAGTTCTGAGAATAAAAATAGACTAGTTGAAGGGGAAGTGACGATGAGTGTTGGAAGTAGTTCCAAGGTTGATATGATCATCATCGCACACTCCCTATACTCTCGGGATTAGTGTTGAACCTAAATAAATGTTATTTGGCGTTTGCGTTGAGCATGAATATGATTTGATCATGTTTATTGCAATACTGATTATTCATGTAATTTAGAGAATAATTATTGTTACATTTACATGAATAAAACCTTCTATGGTCATACACCCAATGAAAATGGTTTGTTGGATCTCGATCGTGTGGTACACATATTCATAATATTGAAACCAAAAGATGTAAAGTTAATAATGATAGTGCAACTTATTTGTGGCACTGCAGTTTAGGTCATATTGGTGTAAAGCGCATGAAGAAACTCCATCTTGATGGGCTTTTGGAATCACTTGATTATGAATCATTTGATGCTTGCGAACCGTGCCTTTTGGGCAAGATGACTAAAACTCCGTTCTCCGGAACAATGGAACGAGCTACTGACTTATTGGAAATAATACATACCGATGTATGCGATCCAATGAGTGTTAAGGCTCGCGGCGTCTATCGTTATTTTCTGACCTTCACAGATGATTTGAGTAGATATGGGTATATCTACTTGATGAAATATAAATCTGAAACATTTGAAAAGTTCAAAGAATTTCAGAGTGAAGTGGAAAATCATCGTAACAAGGAAAATAAAGTTTCTACGATCTGATTGTAGAGATGAATTTTTGAGTTACGAGTTTGGTCTTCATTTGAAACAATGTGAAATAGTTTCGCAACTCACGCTACCTGGAACACCACAATGTAATGGTGTGTCCGAACATCGTAATCGTACTTTACTAGATATTGTGCGATCTATGATGTCTATTATCGGTTTACCTCTATCGTTTTGGGGTTATGCATTAGAGACAGCTGCATTCACGTTTAATAGGGCACCATCTAAATCCGTTGAGACGACACCGTATGAACTATGGTTTAACAGTAAACCTAAGCTGTCGTTTTTTAAAGTTTGGAGTTGTGATGCTTATGTGAAAAAGTTTTCACCTGATAAGCTCGAACCCAAATCGGAGAAGTGCGTCTTCATAGAATACCCAAAGGTAACTATTGGGTACACCTTCTATCACAGATCCGAAGGCAAGTTATTCGTTGCTAAGATGGATCCTTTCTAGAGAAGAAGTTTCTCTCGAAAGAAGTGAGTGGGAGGAAAGTAGAACTTGATGAGGTAATTGTACCTTCTCCCTTATTGGAAAGTAGTTCATCACAGAAATCAGTGATTCCTACGCCAATTAGTGAGGAAGTTAATGATGATGATCATGAAACTTCAGATCAAGTTGCTACCAAACCTCGTGAGGTCTTCCAGAGTAAGATCCGCACTGCAGTGGTACGGTAATCATGTTCGGAAGTCATGTTACTAGACCATGATGAACCTACGAACTATGAGGAAGCGATGATGAGCCCAGATTCCGCGAAATGGCTTGAGGCCATGAAATCTGAGATAGGATCCATGTATGAGAACAAAGTATGGACTTTGATTGACTTGCTCGATGATCAGCAAGCCATGTTAAATAAATGGATCTTCAAGAGGAAGACGGACACCGATAGTAGTGTTACTATCTACAAAGCTCGACTTGTCACAAAAGGTTTTCGACAAGTTCAAGGTGTTGACTACAATGAGATTTTCTCAAGCTGTAGCGATGCTTAAGTCTGTCCAAATCATGTTAGCAATTGCCACATTTTATGAAATCTGGCAAATGGATGTCAAAACTACATTCTTTAATGGATTTATTAAAGAAGAGTTGTATATGATGCAACGAGAAGGTTTTGTCAATCCTAAAGGAGCTAACAAAATGTGCAAGCTTCAATTGATCCATCTATGGACTGGTGCAAGCATCTCAGAGTTGGAATATATGCTTGATGATTTGATCAAAGCATATGGTTTTATACAGACTTTTGGAGAAGCCTGTATTTACAAGAAAGTGAGTGGGTGCACTACAACATTTCTGATAAGTATATGTGAATGACATATTATTGATCGGAAATAATGTAGAATTATTCTGCAAAGCATAAAGGAGTATTTGAAAGGAGTTCTTTAAAAGAAGGACCTCAGTAAAGCTACTTACATATTGAGCATCAAGATCTATTGAGATAGATCAAGACGCTTGATAAGTTTTTTAATAAGTACATACCTTGTCAAGTTTTTGAAGTAGTTCAAAATGGAGCGATCAAAGAAAAGTTCTTGCCTGTGTTGCAAGCGTGTGAAATTGAGTAAGACTCAAATCCCGACCACGGCAGAAAATAGAAAACAGAATGAAAGTCAATCACTATGCCACAGTCATAGGTTATATAAAGTATGCTATGCTAAGAACCAGACCTATTTTATACATTGCTCTGAAATATGGCAAGGAGTACAATAGTGATCTAGGAGTAGATCCTTTGGACATTGGTCAAGAACATCCTTAGTGAGAACTAAGGAAATATTTCTCGATTATGGAAGTGATAAAGAGCCCGTCAGAAGAGTTACATCGATGCAAGCTTTTTACACTGATCCAGATGACTCTAAGTCTCAATCTGGATACATATTGAAAATGGGAGCAATTAGCTAGAGTAACTCCATACAGAGCATTGTAGACATAGAATATTTGCAAAATACATACGGCTCTGAATGTGACAGACCCGTTGACTAAGCTTCTCTCACGAGCAAAACATGATCATACCTTAGTACTCTTTGGGTGTTAATCACATAGCGATGTGAACTAGATTATTGACTCTAGTAAACCCTTTGGGTGTTGGTCACATGACGATGTGAACTATGGGTGTTAATCACATACGAGATGTGAATATTAGTGTTGAATCACATGATGATGTGAACTAGATTATTGACTCTAGTGCAAGTGGGAGACTGAAGGAAATATGCCCTAGAGGCAATAAGAAAGTTATTATTTATTTCCTTATTTCATGATAAATGTTTATTATTCATGCTAGAATTGTATTAACGGAAACATGATACATGTGTGAATACATAGACAAACATATAGTCACTAGTATGCCTCTACTTGACTAGCTCATTAATCAAAGATGGTTATGTTTCCTAACCATAGACATGTGTTGTTATTTGATTAATGGGATCACATCATTAGGAGAATGATGTGATTGACATGACCCATTCCGTTAGCCTAGCACTTGATCGTTTAGTATATTGCTATTGCTTTCTTCATGACCTATACATGTTCCTGTAACTATGAGATTATGCAACTCCGTTTACGGAGGAACACTTTGGGTGCTACCAAATGTCACAACGTAATCGGGTGATTATAAAGGAGTACTACAGGTGTCTCCAAAGGTACATGTTGGGTTGGCGTATTTCGAGATTAGGTTTTGTCACTCCGATTGTCGGAGAGGTATCTCTGGCCCTCTCGGTAATGCACATCAATATAAGCCTTGCAAGCAATGTAGCTAATGAATTAGTTACGGAATGATGCATTACGTAACGGGTAAAGAGACTTGCCGGTAACGAGATTGAACTAGGTATTGGATACCGACGATCGAATCTCGGACAAGTAACATACCGATGACAAAGGGAACAACGTATGTCGTTATGCGGTTTGACCGATAAAGATCTTCGTAGAATATGTAGGAACCAATATGGGCATCCAGGTTCCACTATTGGTTATTGACCGAGAATAGTTCTAGGTCATGTCTACATAGTTCTCGAACCCGTAGGGTCCGCACGCTTAACGTTACGATGACAGTTTATTATGAGTTTTGATGTACCGAAGTTTGTTCGGAGTCCCGGATGTGATCACGGACATGACGAGGAGTCTCGAAATGGTCGAGACATAAATATTGATATATTGGAAGCCTATATTTGGATATCGGAATGGTTCCGGGTGAAATCGGGATTTTACCGGAACACCGGGGGGTTACCGGAACCCTCACGGGGATAATGGGCCTTAGTGGGCCATGAGGGAGAAGAGGAGGGCGGCGGGGCAGGCACGCCCCCTCCCCTAGTCCGAATAGGACAAGGAGAGGCGGCGCCCCCTTCCTCTTTCCCTCCCCTTTCCTTCTCCAACAAGGCAAGAGGGGAGTCCTACTCCCGGTGAGTAGGACTCCTCCAGCGCACCCTTGGGGGCGGCCGCACCTCCCCTCCCTCCTTTATATCTGGGGGCAGGGGGCACCCTGAACACACAAGTTGATCTACGGATCGTTCCTTAGCCGTGTGCGGTGACCCACTCCACTATATTCCACCTCGCTCATATCGTCGCGGAGCATAGGCGAAGCCATTCGCCGGTGGAGCATCATAATCGTCACCACGCCGTCGAGCTGACGGAACTCATCCCCGACACTTTGCTGGATTGGAGTCCGGGATCATCATCGAGCTGAGCGTGTCTGAACTCGGAGGTGCCGTCGTTCGGTACTTGGATCGGTCGGATCGTGAAGACGTCTGACTACATCAACCGCGTTGTCATAACGCGCTTCCGCCACGGTCTACGAGGGTACGTGGACAATACTCTCCCCTCTCGTTGCTATGCCATCACCATGATCTTGCGTGTGCGTAGGAATTTTTTTGAAATTACTACGTTCCCCAACAGGAATCGACCAAGGGGTCCTCAGACCGGCCCACTAGGCCAAGAACTGGCATGGTGAGAGACCCCTGGGATGGGACACCATCAGTGGCCCCTGAACTTTTCTTCAAGTCTTGGTTGCTCCTCGATAATCTCTGAGCTACACATCGCCTTCGGTCGCCAAGCTTGAAACTGGTCCATAGAAGCTTCCTGATGTAGGGTAGAACCCCAGGGTCCGATCTTTCACGAAAAGGAGGGGGATCCTACGAAGAACGCGAAAAACACGAGGGGAAACACGAGAGAATCACTCAACCAACAAGATACGATCACATATGTGCTAGATCCACGAAACACAAAGAGATACACGATCCAAATCCAACAAGGGACAATACATAGGGTAATCGGTTCTTCTCCGTGAGGAGGTCTTGAGGGGGGTCTTCCCGTAAAGGGGTCTTGAATCCGCTTGGGGGATCTTCTCCGTAAGGAGGTCGTGAACTTCGAGGAGAAGGTAACCAAGTGGATGAGCAAAGCTCTCACATGAAAATGAGCTAATCCTTTGCTAACCCTAGAAAGAGGGAGGAGGAGGTCTATTTATAGTCTTAGTGGTCGAAGGGGTACATGGGCTTCGGCCCAACACGAAATTAGCACACGGGCGTCGGACGTCTGGTGGCTCACGAGGGTCCGGACGTCCGGTGCTTGTCGGAAATCCGCTGCTTTGGCTCGGATGTGCTTTGGTCGGACGTCCGGTCGGGGTCGGATGTCCGGGGTGTCGGTCGTCCGGTGATCTTCGGAAATCCGCTAAATTGGCTTGGGTGAGGTGGTGCCGGTCGTCCGGTGGTGCATGGTCGTCCGGGCGCTGGAAGTTGTCGGACGTCCGGTTCTGGACGGATGTCCGCTCGCTGTAGCATGCATTGACTGGGACTTGGGTCAGCTGGGTCTTCAGGCACCGGACTTCCGGTCCCGACCGGTCGTCCGGTGGCTGGAGCTTCATTGATAGCTCTTATTCTTGTCCCTCATACTCGATGTCCTCGCCGTCTTGTCTGTCGGATGTAGCTGCTCCGTGGCCTTCGTCCAAGTACCTGATCACACATAGTGTTTTCGCTTCAGGTAGTATCCATGTCTTATGTATCGAAAGTGGTAGTTCGGAGAGGAGCGAGTTCACCTTATCTTCGATAGCCTTAGCTCGGGCTCTTGTCATTGGTCCAAGTGGTGTCGTGGGAGACGTAGGTAGATCCATGGGGATGCCCTTGGGATGCTCCGCATCATCTCCCCCCCCCCTTGGGAAGGATCCAACCTCAGATCAAAATCTACATCACCATGGTATGGCGAGAGGTCTTTGACATTGAAGATGTCGCTCACGTTGTACTTGTCGCGCGGGAGGTCGATCTTGTAAGCATTGTTGTTGTAGCGCGCTAGCACCTTGAAGGGTCCATCGGCTCGTGGTAGAAGTTTGGACTTGCGTTCGTTGGGGAAGCGGTCCTTGCGAAGGTTTAGCCACACAAGATCTCCAATGTCGAATATCATGGGTTGCTTGTGGACGTTGAGCTTGGTTGCGAGTCATTGTACTTGGCGCTTGATGGTGTGCCTTGTATCTTCATGCATCTTCTTGAGATAGTTCACTCGGGCACTCGCATCCATATTGGTGCGCTCTTGTAGTGGAAGAGGAAGAATGTCAAATGGGGACAATGGGTTGAAGCCATAGATGACCTCGAAGGGGAACTTGCCTGTAGTCGAATGTCTTGCGCTGTTGTAGGCGTACTCGGCGATGGGTAGGCACTCGTCCCACTCCTTGATGTTCTTCTTGATCAACACGCGTAGTAGAGTGGAGAGCGTTCGGTTTGTTGCCTCCGTTTGGCCGTCGGTTTGTGGCTGGTATGCCGTGGAGAATAGTAGTTTGATTCCTAGCTTGGCGCATAAGGTCTTCCAAAAGTAAATCAAGAACTTGACGTCGCGGTCCGAGATAATCGTCTTTGGCACACCATGAAGTCACAAGATTTCCCTACAAAAAAGATTGGCAACATGTGAAGCATTGTCTATCTTGTTGCAAGGAATGAAATGAGCCATTTTAGAGAATCGATCCACAACAACAAACACGCAATCCTTTCCATTTCTAGTCCAAGGCAAACCAAGCACAAAATCCATGCTAATATCTTCCCATGGGTGATATGGAATTGGAAGGGGTGTATATAGACCATGGGATTGAGCAAGGGTTGGTGAAATGTGAGACGTCGTGGAACCTCTTGGGCCAAAAAAATTTCTTGGAGAGCGTAGCAAATGTCTTGTCGTGTCCGAAGTGTCCCATTAGTCCTCCTCCATGAGATTCTTGTAGAAGTAACAAACGAAGAGAAGACTCGGGAATGCAAAGTTTATTAGCTCTCATAAGATAGTCATCTTTGATGTAATAACGTTCCTAAGATGTATGCGTCAAACACTTGGCATAAGGAATAGCAAAAGTAGGATCATGCGCATACAAGTCTTTTATGTGCTCAAAGCCAATGACATTCAATTCAAGTTTAGTAACAAGCATGCATATACGGGAAAGCGCATCCGCCACAACATTTTCCTTGCCTTTGATATACTTGATGACGTAAGGGAAAGACTCAATGAATTCACTCCACTTAGCATGACGCTTGTTCAATTTGGTTTTACCCTTAAGATACTTGAGTGTTTCATGATCGGTATGAAGAATGAACTCATGAGGACGGAGATAATGTTCCCATTCACGCAAAACTCGCACTAAAGCATATAGCTCTTTGTCATAGATGGGATAATTGAGTTGCGCTCCAAAAAGTTTCTCACTAAAGTAAGCGATGGGATGTCTCTCTTGCATTAACACACCTCCTATGCCATAACCACTAGCATCGCAATGGATCTCAAAGGGTTTGTCAAAGTTTGGTAATGCAAGCACGGGAGCATGAGTAAGAAAATTTTTAAGCTCATTGAACGCGGTGTCTTGGGATGGTCCCCAAACAAATTGTGCATTTTTCTTACTCAAAGCAAGCAAAGGTGAACCAATGGTGCTAAAATCCTTCACAAATCTATGGTAGAAACCAACTAAAACAAGAAAACTACGCACTTGTTGCAAGTTGGTTGGTTGGGGCCAAGTTTTAATAGCATTGATCTTAGATTCATCTACATGAACACCCTTATAAGATACTACAAAACCCAAGAAAACAAGATTATCAACACCAAAAAGGCATTTGTCCACATTAGCATGAAGGCGCTCTTTTCTAAGAGTTTGCAACATGGTTCTAAGATGGGTGACATGATCTTTGAGAGATTTGCTAAAAACAAGAATATCGTCAAAATAGACCACAACAAATACACCAATATAGGGTCGAAGAACAAAATGCATGAGTCGCATAAAAGTACCGGGTGCTTCGGATAAACCCATTGGCATAACAAGCCATTCATATAAGCCAAATTTGGTCTTAAATGCGGTTTTCCATTCAAATAAGTTCATCTAGCATATCATCTAAGCGTGGAATGGGGTAACGATAATGCACGATAATAGCATTGACTGGACGACAATTGGAACACATGCGAAAAGTACCATCTTTCTTGGGAACAAGGATTACCGGTACGGCAGAAGGACTCCAACTTTCTCGTACGAGGCCGTTGTTGATGAGTTGTTGTACTCGCCGTTGGATCTCCTTGGTTTCCTTAGGGTTGACGCGGTAGGGAGCTTTGTTTGGAAATGGTGCTCCGGGGATGAGGTCGATTCGGTGTTCGATTCCTCGTAGTGGAGGTAGACCCGGAGGTAGCTCATCAGGAAATACATCTTGGAATTCCTGCAAAAGGGAAGATAACACTAAAGGGAGATTGTGAGAGTTTTTAGTTTTTGGTGCCTCGTCCTTGTACAAAAGGACATAGTGCATGCCACTTGATGGGTTCTCACACACTTCTCTCATCTCACGTTTTGTGGCAAAGAGGACTAAGTTCTTGTCTGTCATTGTGGAGGCACTCAATTTGGGCTTGTGTCGCTCACTCTCTTTTTGGTGGTTCACTCTCTCACTATTCTCTCCATGATGGGTGGCTTGCTTGTCGGACGTCCGGTGGTGAGCGGACGACCGGTGGTCGGACGTCCGGTGGCTGTCGGACGTCCGATACCTGGGCGATTTCGGGCATGGGATGAACAGCTAGGGAGCGATTTTGTGGATGGAAATGGTGGAAACTAATGGGAAAAGCTAGATCCACTCGTGGCAAAGCAGATCCAGGGATCAAATCCAACAAAATTTCATCACACCAACAAATCACAAAAAATGGGGCTATTTTTGGTGGGGATTTTTGAAATTGGGGAAGAACAACACAAAATCAAGCTAGAAAACAAGGGGTAGGGGCTCCAAATCCGTGATCAACATGGCTCATGATACCAAGATGATGTAGGGTAGAACTGTAGGGTCCAATCTTTCACGAAAAGGAGGGGGGTCCTACAAAGAACGCGAAGAACACAAGGGGAAACACGAGAGAATCACTCAACCAACAAGATACAATCACACATGTGCTAGATCGTCGAAACACAAAGAGATACACGATCCAAATCCAACAAGGGACGATACATAAGGTAACTGGTTCTTCTCCGTGAGGAGGTCTTGAGGTGGGTCTTCCTGTAAAGGGGTCTTGAATCCGCTTGGGGGATCTTCTCCGTAAGGAGGTTGTGAACTCCGAGGAGAAGGTAACCAAGTGGATGAGCAAAGCTCTCACACGAAAATGAGCTAATCCTTTGCTAACCCTAGAAAGAGGGAGGAGGAGGTCTACTTATAGTCTTAGTGGTCGAAGGGGTACATGGGCTTCAGCCCAACACAAAATCAGCACACAGGCGTCGGACGTCCGGCGGTCACCGGTCGTCCGTTGATCGCGAGGGTCCGGACGTGAGGTACTTGTATGAAATCTGATGCTTTGGCTCGGATGTGCTTTGGTCGGACGTCCGGTCGGGGTCGGATGTCCGGGGCGTCGGTCGTCCAGTGATCTTCGGATATCCGCTGATTTGGCTCGGGTGAGGTGGTGTCGGTTGTCCGGTGGTGCCTGCAGTCGTCCGGGCTGGAAGTTGTCAGACGTCCGGTTACGGGCGGATGTCTGCCATTGTAGCTCGCGTTGGCCCAGGACTTGGGTCGGCTGGGTCTTCAGGCGCCGAACGTCCGGTCCCGACCGGTCGTCCGGTGGCTGGAGCTTCGTTGATAGCTCTTCTTCTTGTCCCTCATACTCGGTGTCCTTGCCGTCTTGTCCGTCGGATGTAGCTGCTCCGTGGCCTTCCTCCAAGTACCTAATCACACATAGTGTTTCCGCTTAAGGTAGTAGCCATGTCTCATGTATCAAAAGTGGTAGTTCGGAGAGGAGTGAGTTCACCTTATCTTTGATAGCCTTAGCTCGGGCTCTTGTCATTGGTCCAAGTGGTGTCGTGGGAGACGTAGGTAGATCCATGGGGATGTCCTTGGGATGCTCCGCATCACTTCCCCAACAACATGTATGTACAGTTAGCCTCTAATTGTCAGGCTGCCTCCAAAGAGGTGTAAGGATCAGTTCTATTGGTGGCTTCTAGAATAAGGTGCGTCATACCCAGCTTATTCTAGAAGGCCAACCAATTTTTTTAGAAGCTTAGTTCTAAAAGAAAATTTGGTTGGGCTTCTAGAATAATCTGGGTAGGGGCAGCTTATTCTGGAAGCCCAAAAAAGCTAGCAAAAAACTTGCCCGAAAGCACCTGGTATTGAATTGTCGAAGGACATAACCGACCTGCATCGAAAAATATTTCCCCGTGCAGCCAGCTCTTTGTGGGAGGAATTCCCACATTGTGCCTCCAAAGGTCGTCATGTTTGGTCATGTCTGACCAAATTTGTCTCATCAACTAGTCTTACCAGACTACGCATTAGGCATGGACCTACAATCAACATGATGTGCGAGAGTGGGCTAAGGGCCCACCTGCGCCACGTCCCATCAAGGGCACACATGCGCTCGATCCCCACACAGGTTTAACAGAGCCCCTTAAACTCAAATCTCTTGAGAGGGGTGCTCCATAAATCTTCTAGGAATCTTAAGCAAAGTAGCCAATGAAAAACGTTGGAGCGAGGCGGCTATTTATACTCACGGTCTTCCCTGATGGGAAATGACCATTTAGGACACGAAGCCCAACCAATGGCCAACCGACACGTTTCTAATGGTCGTATTTTCAGCACAAACGGTAACATTACTTGAGGAACAAATAATGCTAACTCCTCGGTCTGAAAGATATCTCTTGTAGCTCAGAAGAACATCGTCTCTGGCTGGCAAGTAAACTTTCGGTGCACAAAGAGATTTCTCTCCATCTTGCATAGGTTTTGCCTAAGCATCACAATAGAACTAAGCTCCGAAAATCTTTACCCCTCTTAATAGTATGGTGGTCCTATGACTCAAACAACAAAAAGAAGAACAACGAAAGAAATACTTTGTCTCCGCTTCGCCTTCAATCTTCTTGACTTTAGTCATTCTTCTTCGAATGACTGAATAAAAATTGCTTTGCGTCTGCAATATTTTAAGGGTTCGTGTTCTTCGCAATCTTCTCAATGTAGTTTCTTCTTCAAAAGTATCTCTCTCTTCTCTGTAATAGAAATAATTATCGGTGAAGTTCCTCGAACTTAATGAAAGAATACGACATTATTTTTGCTACTTCAGGGACCATTTCTCTCTGTGTGCACTAGCAAACAAACCATCCCTTACTGTTTCTGACAACAATCTCCAAAACACAGGGGCAAGGAATTGCACCAACAATCTCCCCCTTTTTGGATGATTGTTGACAAAATAGAAAACATCAAAAAGGGTAGATAAATTGTAACTGATAATGTGTAGAAGGTTAGTGTTCAGAGTATATCCGAAGACAAAAGCGCTCCCCCTAAATGTATGCATCTTACTAGAGAATTTGAAATTTCGATGTCCTACATTTGTTAGAATAATCAAGGAGCAATCTAAATCTTCAAAAATGAGTGTCACTAAGATACGATTCAATTGAAGAAAACCGATCAATGCACTCAGTGAATTCTGGTGAAAATGATTCCTGCAAGGCAAAGCCTTTGAAAAGATTCGATATAATAATATGAAGACTTTGAAATGATTTGTCACAAAGATACTGGGTGGCCTTTATTTTAGAAATTTGCACAGTTTCAGATCCATCTCTAAGGGATTTTCTCCTGGAAGTTAGATAGTCTAGGGATAACTTAGCAAAGAAAATATGGTTGAAATAGTTCAGAGAATCACGAACTCTGATGAAGTTTCTACCTAGAAAACAATAGAATAGGATATCAGTACCATTTAAGGGGTTATTAACATTACATGCAGAGTTGTTCACCAGTACCACATGCGGTACTTTAAATTTAACGACCAGCAAATAGAAATAGTTCAATGATACAACTTAAAAACCAAATGTTTTGAGAAAGCAAATGGCGAAAGAAAAACCCATCCCCTAGAGAATGAACCGCAAATCTAACCTCTCGATGTACATCTCCCCCTTTTGTCAACAAGTGGCAAAAAGGAACAAGATTTACACGAGGAATTACTCGTCCGAAGAAGCAGAAGAAGAACTAATTGGGGAAGTAGAGCCTGCAGGAGTAGCAGCTGAGCTTCCGGCTTGAGCTTCGGGAGTAGAGCGAGATGATTTTTATTCAGTGCTTGGATCTTAAGGTTGGCAGACAGAGGTGGCTTCAGCTTCATCGACAACATCATCTCATTCGAGGAATAACATATCAGTTGAAGTTCTCAGTGGCAACACTGGATTTTGCATGCATTGACTGGGAACTTCAAACATATCGAGATAATCATGATCTTTTCGATGCCCTTCGCACGAAGTTGATCTCTTGTGTAGTGCTTCCGAACAAGAGACCTGGAACGATTCTTCTCTTCCTTGGCCAACAGCAGAGCTTAACGAGTAGTGTTATGCAAAAGATTGATTTAAATTGCCAAATGGACTTTCTAGTTCCTATCCAACTTTATGTGCTTTTCTAGAGCTTGCTGAGTCCAAAGAAAAATTTCATAAAGCGAAGGATTTTCATCTTTAGGGATTTCGACTGAAACATTCTTAACCTTTGGTACATGAGTTGAGGCATTTCTTCAGGAATGGCAGAATTTTTGCCTTTCCCATTATCCTTGATAATCCAAACAGTATCGCAGACAGGAGGGATGTAAACCTTCGAGTTATGCGTCCAAAGGTATCTCTTTCCAGTAATTTGTTTGATAGCATACTGAATCCATGGAGCATATGGTTTCGAGACTTGAGGAGATTCATCTGCGCTTGCCATAGATTCGACGATCAAAGTGAGTTCCCATGGACACAACTTGAAGCACATTTCTAATCATCCCTTCAATTCTATCGAGCATGTTGACTGGAGTGAGGGAATTGCACATAATGTGAAATAGGACCATGTTGTCATAAGTCAAGTTCTTCGGGCTTGACTCCTTAGTGCAAGTATCTCCCAGTTTGTTGGGATCCATTAGCAAATGCGGTTGTGCTTCAGTAACTTTCCAGAAATGCAGCCTGCGGTCATGAGATTCATCGAACTCAAAGCGAGGAAAGTGGAGCAAGGCAACGTAATGATCCGCTGAACATGTGATATTTTCATTTTATGTCATCCATTCAAATACCCAAAGACTGTAGTCAAAATATTCCTAGAGATATAGAGAGTGGCATAGAATCGCATAATTATTTATATGTTTCATCCATGGTTGAATCAAAGGAATCTCTTCAAGTGCAACTGGTCAAACTGATCAATGATTCAGTGGAAGCAAGACAATTCTTCAAGTTCAGTGAAATCAATAATTTTATGCTTGAAGATGTGATTCTTGAAGAAAAGAATCTGTGCATAATAAATTGCTTATTCATAGTCTAGAATCTTGGAGACAATGAACACTACAAGAAATATGTCAACTAGTGACCTTCTGTCAGTGACCCTGCAAGAATTGGTCATAGATCTATGACCATTTGAGACCAATTGGTCAAAAGCTGTTCGGGAGGCTCCAAACCCTAAAACATTGCGACCATTTTGGTCAGAAAGGTCATAACTTCCTTACACGAAATGGTCACAAAGCAAATAGCGCTGGCCCGCTACCTTATTTCTAGTTGTTAACGACCAATATAGATGGTCATAGCCTTGTAAATTATGGTGGGTTGTGATGACTAGGCGCCATCTCATCAGTTTTGCCTATGTGTTATGTCCATGTGTCAATTTTTGTCCTAGGTTGTGAAGCAACCTATATTTCTGTTATTCCAAAAATTCCCAAAAAATTCTCATAAATTGTTTGGATCATATATTCATCAAATATGTCAAAAACCATCCTTGCCTAGTTCAAAAATAACTCAACAATATTCATTTTCCTATTCTGTTCAAAGCAACACTTTGTGAAGGAAGTGTTATTTATATATTCTTGATTTCCCTAAAAATTTGTGAAGACATTCTTCTTAGTATATGATCATCCTCAGCCAAAACTCACACCCATTGACCATGTGCATTTCTCGTACCGCTAATCAAACACTTGGCTGCTAATTCATCTTTGAACATATAGTTCGGTCTCCTCATGAGAATCTTATGTTGTAATTTTCTTCCTAGCACCTATCTGGGGAGTGCCCAACCCACTAGACATGCCTAGGCCGCCCAGAACGCATGGCAACGCCACGGTCACGCGGCGGGCATGCGAGCTTATGCGCTCTAGAGTTGGGGCCCTCGGCCACCGTCCAATCCTCGATGTCTCGCCATCAAACCATGTATTTCTGTTTAAATAGATACATATTTACCTAGAAATGATTTTTGGAAAAAATAAAGACCAAACTATGAGGCAGCTGCAGTTCAAATTTGACCCGCTTCCAGCTGAATCGGTGGGAATTTGTCTTTTTAACCAGTGTTGGATCAAAACTTTTGACACCCAACTATTTTGTAAATTGTGCATTAAATATGGCCTAGTATTTTATAAAATTCATTAGGTCCAATTTTGCAACAAATATATGGTAGGTCCTTCACAAAAAAAACTCATTTCGAGCACTCGGAAAATAGAAAATGTATTTTCCGTGAAAAGAAAATGAAAACTCCCTTAGGCAACATTGTTTGGAATTCCAAGATGCACCCTTGTGCACAATATGATATCATTTAAACAAACTATGCCATGAATGTGGCCATAAGATTGATCATTTGGCTTGAAAGCCATGAATCTTCACGCATGATAGCTCATTTCTGAGAACACTTTTTTAAAATAATTTCTGTATTACAATTTTATTATTTTTCCTGGTAAATTGGTCACATATAATGACACCATGCGAACGTTTTCCAATTTTTTTGATTTTTTTTAAATTTTTATGCCCGTTTGAAAATGCGATCAAAACGGCGGGCTTGACCGTTCCTAGCTAGTGGTTGAATCTCGGATTTTTTTGGTGTTTATCTGATTAAATAGATACTTATGTACCTATAAATGATTTTTGGAAAAAATAAAGAGCAAACTACGAGGCAGCTACAATTCAAATTTGACCCGCTTCCAACTGAATCGGCAGGAATTTGTCTTTTTCACCAGAGGTGGATCAAAACTTTTGACACCCAACCATTTCGTCAATTGTGCATTAAAATGTCCTAGTATTTTAGAAAATTGACTTGGTACAATTTTGCAACAAATATATGGGAGGTCCTTCACAAAAAAAACTAATTTCGGGCATTCGGAAAATAGAAAATGTATTTTCCGTGAAAAGAAAATGAAAAATCCCTTAGGCAACATTGTTTGTCATTCCAATATGCACCCTTGTGCATAATATGAGATCATTTGAACAAACTATGCCATGTATGTGGCCATAAGATTGAGCATTTGGGTTGAAAGCCATTCATCTTCATGCATGATAGCTCGTTTCTGAGAACACTTTTTTTAAACAATCGCCGTATTACAAGTTTATAATTTTTCCTAGTAACTTGGTCACATATAATGACGCAATGCGAAGGTTTTCCAATTTTTGATTTTTTTGAATTTTTTATGCCCGTTTCAAAATGGGTCAAAACGGCGGGCTTGACCGTTCCTAGCTAGTGGTTGAATCTTGGAATTTTTTGGTGTTTATATGATTAAATAGATACTTATGTCTCTAGAAATGATTTTTGGAAAAAATAAAGAGCAAACTACGAGGTAGCTACAGTTCAAATTTGACCCGCTTCCAGCTGAATCGGCGAAAATTTGTCTTTTTCACCAGAGGAGGATCAAAACTTCTGACACCCAACCATTTGGTCAATTGTGCATTAAATATGTCCTAGTATTTTAGAAAATTGACTTGGTACAATTTTGCAACAAATATATGGTAGGCCCTTCACAAAAAACCCTCTTTTCGGGCACTCGAAAAATGGAAAATGAATTTTTCGTCCAAAGAAAATGAAAACTTCCTTAAGAAACATTTTTTGTCATTCCAATATGCACCCTTGTGCACAATATGAGATCATTTGAACAAACTATGCCATGAATTTGGCCATAAGATTGAGCATTTGGGTTGAAAGTCATTCATCTTCACACTTGATAACTCGTTTCCGAGAACACTTTTTTAAAATAATAGCCGTATTACAAGTTTACAATTTTTCCTGGTAACTTGGTCACATATAATGACGCAATGTGAAGGTTTTCCAATTTTTTGATTTTTTTAATTTTTTATGCCCGTTTCAAAATGCGGTCAAAACTGTGGGAATGCCCGTTTCTAGCTAGTGGTTGAATCTTGGAATTTATTTGGTGTTTCCTTGATTAAATAGATACTTATGTACTTAGAAATGATTTTTAGAAAAAATAAAGAGCAAACTACGAGGTAGCTACAGTTCAAATTTGACCCGCTTCCAACTGAATCGGCGGAAATTTGTCTTTTTCACCAGTGGTGGATCAAAACTTCTGACACCCAACAATTTGGTAAATTGTGGTCCAAATATATCCTAGTATTTTAGAAAATTGATTTGGTACAATTTTGCAACAATTATTTGGTAGGCCCTTCACAAAAAAACTCATTTTGGGCACTCGAATAATGATTTAAAATAGCTACAAAGATAAAAAAATTTGCATGCAAACTGGCTATCATCCATAAAATATGGTCTAAATTGATAGAAAACTTTAGTTGTGCCATTTTGCAAAATAGTTTTGATAGCTGCTTCACAAAACCCTCCTAGTTTTAGTACTTAGAAACTATTCTAAATCATAATTTTTCTGAACCAATCAGAGCTCTTCACACGGATCACCCCCCTTAGCCGATCTGGACCGTCCACATCCAACGAATCCAACGTCTCTCAGGTCCCCTCTCAACCCAACCCGACCCAAACCCTAGCAGCCCCCCTCTCCTCGCTCGATCCAGATCTCGCTCCCCTCGTCTCCCACATCGCCGCCGTCACCCACCCCGATCCCATCCCCCCTCGCCTCCCTACCAAACCTTGCCGCCGGCGGCCTCTCCCCCTCCTCTCCGCTTCCCTCCCACCTCGTCCCCATCTCTCTCCCGCACGATGTTGACAGATTACGAGCAAAAACAAAAACCCCCAAGCCCAACCCACTTCCTCTGCCCTCTTCCTCGATCCCGTGTCCGTCGCCGCCCCTTATCTCCACCGGCGCCGGGCTTCCCCGCCGGCGACCTCGCTGCCCTTCTCCCGCACCGCTTCCACCCCCACCCTCTCGCCCTTCCCCTTCTGTCTCTTCCCATGGACGTTGCGCGACTGTCTCTTCCCCATCTTCTCCCGCTTCCCCCCACCCAAGCAACACGTTGACATGCAGACACGCTTCGCCAGGCATCGGAGCGGCATCGGCGAGCCATGAACGGTGGCAGAGCCATCCGGAGCAGCGGCGGGGGTGGCGGCGGGCTGACGCGGACGCGGCTGCGGCTCCCCGTGGTGCTCCTCTCCTGCTCCCTCTTCTTCCTCGCCGGCTCCCTCGGCTCCTGATGTCTACTACACAACCTTCTTCTTGTAGACGTTGTTGGGCCTGCAAGTGCACAAGTTTGTAGGACAGTAGCAAATTTCCCTCAAGTGGATGACCTAAGGTTTATCAATCCGTGGGAGGCGAGGGATGAAGATGGTCTCTCTCAAACAACCCTGCAACCAAATAACAAAGAGTCTCTTGTGTCCCCAACACACCCAATGCAATGGTAAATTGTATAGGTGCACTAGTTCGGTGAAGAGATGGTGATACAAGTGCAATATGGATAGTAGATAAAGATATTTGTAATCTGAAAATATAAAACAGCAAGGTAACTAATGATAAAAGTGAGCGTAAACGGTATTGCAATGATAGGAAACAAGGCCTAGGGTTCATACTTTCACTAGTGCAAGTTCTCTCAACAATAATAACATGGATAGATCATATAACAATCCCTCAACATGCAACAAAGAGTCACTCCAAAGCCACTAATAGCGGAGAACAAACGTAGAGATTATGGTAGGGTACGAAACCACCTCAAAGTTATTCTTTCAGATCGATTTATTAAAGAGTTCGTACTAGAAAAACACCTTAAGACAAAAATCAACCAAAACCCTAATGTCACCTAGATACTCCATTGTCACCTCAAGTATCCGTGGGCATGATTATACGATATGCATCACACAATCTCATATTCATCCAACCAACACAAAGTACTTCAAAGAGTGCCCCAAAGTTTCTACCGGAGAGTCAAGAACGTGTGCCAACCCCTATGCATAGGTTCATGGGCGGAACCCGCAAGTTGGTCACCAAAACATACATCAAGTGGCACATGATATCCCATTGTCACCACAGATAAACACGGCAAGACATACATCAAGTGTTCTCATAAAAGACTCAATCCGGTAAGATAACTTCAAAAGGGAACTCTATTCATCACAAGAGAGTAGAGGGGGAGCAACATCATAAGATCCAACTACAATAGCAAAGCTCGGGATACATCAAGATCGTGCCATAGAGGGAACACGAGAGAGAACACGAGAGAGAGAGAGAGAGAGAGAGAGAGAGAGAGAGAGATCAAACACATAGCTACTGGTACATACCCTCAGCCCCGAGGGTGAACTACTCCCTCCTCATCATGGAGAGCGCCGGGATGATGACGATGGCCACCGGTGATGGGTTCCTGATACGTCTCCAACGTATCTATAATTTTTGATTGCTCCATGCTACTTTATCTACTGTTTTGGACTATAATGGGCTTTATTTTCCACTTTTATATTATTTTTGGGACTAACCTATTAACCGGAGGCCCAAATTGTAATTGCTGTTTTTTGCCTTTTTCAATATTTTGAAGAAACAGAATGTCAAACGGAGTCCAAACGAAATGAAACCTTCGGAAACGTGATTTTCTCACTGAACGTGATCCAGGAGACTTGGACCTCACGCCAAGGAACATCGGAGGCGGTCACTGTGGTGGGGGCCGCTCCCCTAGGGCGCGCCTTGCCTCGTGGGCCCCCGATGCTCCACCAACGCATTCCTTCCTCCTATATATACCTACGCACTTCAAACGATCGTAACAGGAGCCAAAAACCTAATTCCACCGCCGCAACTTCCTCAGATCCACGAGATCCCATCTTGGGGCCTATTCCGAGTTCACGAGGGGGCATCCACCACGGAGGGCTTCTACATCAACACCATAGCCACTCCGATGAAGTGTGAGTAGTTTACTTCAGACCTTCGGGTCCATAGCTAGTAGCTAGATGGCTTCTTCTCTCTTTTTGGATCTCAATACAATGTTCTCCCCCTCTCTCGTGGAGATCTATTCGATGTAATCTTCTTTTTGCGGTGTGTTTGTTTAGACCCGATGAATTCTGGTTTTATGATCCAGCTTATCTATGAATAATATTTGAATCTTCTCTGAATTCTTTTATGTATGATTGAGTTATCTTTGCAAGTCTCTTCGAATTATACGTTTGGTTTGGCCAACTAGATTGGTAGTTCTTGCAATGGGAGAAGTGCATGGCTTTGGGTTCAATCTTGCGGTGTCCTTACCCAAAGGATGTAAAGGGTTGCAAGGCACGTATTGTATTGTTGCCATCGAGGATAACAAGATGTGGTATTTATCATATTGCATGAATTTATTCCTCAACATCATGTCATCTTGCTTAAGGCGTTACTCTGTTTTTAACTTAATACTCTAGATGCATGCTGGATAGCGGTCGACGAGTGGAGTAATAGTAGTAGATGCGTAATCGTTTCGGTCTACTTGTCACGGACGTGATGCCTATATACATGATCATACCTAGATATACTCATAACTATGCTCAATTCTGTCAATTGCTCAACAGTAGTTTGTTCACCCACCGTAGAATACTTATGCTCTTGAGAGAAGCCACTAGTGAAACCAATGGCCCCCGGGTCTATTCTCATCATATCAATCTCCATCACTTTTATACTTGTTTTGTTTTACTTTGCCTTTTACTTTTCACTTTGCATCTTTATACCAAAAATACCAAAAGTATTATCTCTATCAGATCTCACTCTCGTAAGTGACCGTGAAGGGATTGACAACCCCTAATCGCGTTGGTTGCGAGTAGCTATCGTTTTGTGCAGGTACGAGGGACTTGTGCGTGGCCTCCTACTGGATTGATACCTTGGTTCTCAAAAACTGAGGGAAATACTTACGCCACTGTGCTGCATCATCCTCTCCTCTTCGGGGAAACCAACGCATAAGCTCAAGACTTAGCAAGAAGGATTTACGGCGCCGCTGTCGGGAGTCTACGCAAAAGTCAACATACCAAGTACCCATCACAATCCCTATCTCTCGCATTACATTATTTGCCATTTGCCTCTCGTTTTCGTCTCCCCCACTTCACCCTTGCCGTTTTATTTGCCCTCTCTTTCCCAATCTCCTCCTCTTTTTCCCGTTGCCTTTTCCTCGTCCGCTTGCTTGCTCGTGTGTTAGTTTGCTTGCTTGTCGCTATGTCTGAAATTGGGGAAATTATCGCTGATTATGGCGATAATAATATCATGGAAAATTCTGAAGCTCCTTCTGAAGAATCCCCTACCTATCACACAAAAAGATTTCGAATCGGTAGTGGTAATATTATTGGAAAAGGAGTTATTCAAGATTTCTTTACTTGTGCTGGTGCTTCACCCTCTATGGGTGGTTCTATTCTCCATAGAACTAGTAGCCTTGCGGACGCTATTGCCATGCTTATCGTTGAACTTCAAAGGCAATTTATGCATATGCACCCTTCTATACAGAGATTTTTCCTAGAATTTTCTAATATTGAACACTCCTCTATTAAGCGTGCCGCTACTATCTTTTTGGCTCATGAATTCAGGTTTATAATAAAAGAAGCCAAAGAAATCTTTGCGCATTATAGGGTGGACGCTGGCCTTCCTCCCATAGAATCTATCCTTTTTGATCAATAAGAAATAATGCATTTTCAATCTATCGACTATGTTGCTTTCAATGAAAATCTTAGAAAAAAAGTGCCTACCAATATTTTAATTGATAGAATCTTTGAGCTTAATGATGATTTGGCTATTCTAAATAATGAGCTAGGATGCTCTCTTGAGTATAGGCTCACCAAGTTCTGTCAAAAGAGCGCTTATAATGATGAATTGGTTGTGCAATACGAAGGGCCGAAAGAGGAACCTATACCTCCTAAAATTGATCTTGGGGACTTTTGTCCTATTAAATTTAGCCCTTTTGATTACTTTTTCTTGCCTCAAAGAAAACCTGCTGCCGAACATAGAGAATATGAAATGAGTTTCACCGATCTATCTTATTACTACGGCACAACCTAGATCTATCGTTGCTTTTATGCCTAGCTAGGGGCGTTAAACGATAGCGCTTGTTGGGAGGCAACCCAATTTTATTTTTAGCTTTTTGTTTTTTCTTCTGTTTAGGAATAAATAATCCATCTAGCCTCTGTTTAGATGTGGTTTTATCTTTTAATTAGTGTTTGTGCCAAGTTAAACCTATTGGATCTTCTTGGATGATAGTTATTTGATCTTGCTGTAATTTCCAGAAACTTTGCGCTCAGTGCCCGAATTTTTAAAAATCACCAGAACGTGATAAAATATTGATTCCAATTTCTGATGATCAACAAACAAATTGTCCAGGACGTCTAATTTTGGTAGAATTTTTTGTGTTCCAGAAGTTTGCGTTAGTTACAGATTACTACAGACTGTTCTGTTTTTGACAGATTCTGTTTTGCGTGTGTTGTTTGCTTATTTTGATGAATCTATGGCTAGTAAAATAGTTTATGATCCATAGAGAAGTTGGAATACGGTAGGTCTAACACCAATATAAATAAAGAATGATTTAATTACAGTAAATTAAAGTAGTCTTTTGTTTTCTTTCTCTAACGGAGCTCACGAGATTTCTATTGAGTTTTGTGTTGTGAAGTTTTCAAGTTTTGGGTGAATTCTTTTGATGGATTATGGAACAAGGAGTGGCAAGAGCCTAAGCTTGGGGATGCCCATGGCACCCCAAGATAATCCAAGGACACCAAAAGTCAAAGCTTGGGGATGCCCGGAAGGCATCCCTCTTTAAATCCACTTCCATCGGTAATTTACTTGGAGCTATATTTTTATTCACCACATGATAAGTGTTTTGCTTGGAGAATCTTGTATTATTTGTGTATTTGCTTGTTAGTTTACCACAATCATGCTTGTTTTACACACCTTTTGAGAGAGCCATACATGAATTGGAATTTGATAGAATACTCTATGTGCTTCACTTATATCTTTTGAGCTTGATAGTTTTGCTCATAGTGCTTCACTTATATCTTTTTGAGCGTGATAATTTTTGCTCTAGTGCTTCACTTAGATCTTTTAGAGCACGGTGGTGGATTTGTTTTAAAGAAACTTGATCTCTCATGCTTCACTTAGATTATTTTGAGAGTCGTTAATAGCATGGTAATTTGCTTAATGTTAATATACTTGGTATTCAAGATATGTGAAACTTTCTTTTGAGTGCGTTGAATACTAAGATAAGTTTGATGCTTGATAATTATTTTGAGATATGAAGATGATGATATTAGAGTCATGCTAGTTGACTAGTTGTGAATTCAAAGAATACTTGTGTTGAAGTTTGTGATTCCCGTAGCATGCACGTATGGTGAACCGTTATGTGATGAACTCGGAGCATGATTTATTTATTGATTGTCTTCTTTATGAGTGGCGGTCGGGGAATGAGCGATGGTATTTTCCTACCAATCTATCCCCCTAGGAGCATGCGCGTAATACTTTGCTTTGATAACTTCTAGATTTTTGCAATAAGTATATGAGTTCTTTATGACTAATGTTCAGTCCATGGATTATACGCACTTTTTCCCATCCTTCCACCGTTGCTAGCCTCTCTAATACGGCGCACTGTAACATCCCAAATTTTCAATTTGGAATGTTATACTAATAGATCATCATAGCATATCATATTTAATGCATTTTGCTTTGGTCCTAGAAATTCTACGCAACTCAAGGACCCACGGAGAGAGTTGGGGATTTCGATATTTTCAAAATTGAGTTTTCTCAAATTTTGGAAGTAGGATCATTTGATTTTATTTATTTTATCTTTAATTATTTCAATTATATAAATATGAGAGAGGGAATAAAATGACTTTCCCAAAATAAAGAAATATTGAGGATTTAATAAAAAAATTCAAATAACATTTTATTTTGGATTTTCTGGCTATTATATTTGAATTTAGGAAAAATGCGTGTTTTCCAAAATTGCATTTAGGCCCAAATAAATGTTCATCTAAACCGGCTTGATTTTAGAAGCCGGAGAAAATTTATTTCGGGATTTTTGGAGTCCGTTTGGTATTTCTTTCGTTTGTTTTTCTGCGAGATAATTATTTAAAAAAAACTAGAACAGACTACGGGCCGTAACCGGCCAGGACTCCACCTGGCCGGGGGTCGTTATAAAGCGCGCCCGGGCCGACCCCCAGCCCAAGCCGCTGCCATTAGCCGCCGCCCACCTAACCTAACCCTAACGCCGCCTCGCCGTCACGCCGCCGCCGCCGCCTCACATTGGCAACGCCGTTACCGATCACGCCGCCCGCCGAGCCGCCACCGCCGACCCGCACCGAGGTTGACCTCGCCGCGCCATTTTTTAGAATAACCGTCTTTTTTTCATCGGTTTTTTTAGTTTCCGTTTTTTTCGTTAGATCGGTTTTCTTCCGGTTTGGATTAATTAGCGAACGTTCACTCGATCGTTTGTTTTTAACGAACGTGTTCATCGTTTAGATCCAGATAACGAACGTTTGTTCGTTAACCTTTTCGTCATTTTTCTTTTTCTCGGATTTATTCCGCGATTTTTCTGATCGCGATTTCTGATCCGATTTTTGTTTTAGTATAACTTTTTGCTCGTTTATCGGAATCAAGCGATTCAAGCGCCTAGAGTTTCGTCTCTAAACCCTCTTTCCGAATAATCTACTCAAACCAGTTTTTGCTTCTGTAAAATTTGACTTAGGTCCAGATTAGTAAACGAAGCTTGTTTCTTTCGCCGTTTGAGTTTTGTTTTTTCGTTCGATTTGATTCTTTTTGCAAACTAGAGTTCGTAAGTTGAATTTTCTGGTTAGACCTCTTATTTGAGTTCTACCCGTGCATTGATGAGTACTTATTGTATGCTTGTTTGTTTGTTTGCTTGCGATAGAGTACCCGGATTGCGCCGCTTGCTACTTCGAATCCCTAGGTTACGCGGATCATCAGCAAGGCAAGTAACACTTTGATCATACATCTTTACTACCCAGTTTTTATGCATTAGATCAATCCTCAAACATTGCATGATTAGGATCTAATTAAATTGTGGGTTTTGGGAAGTAGATTGAGATAGTACCTATTACTTGTTTTTATTATCAAACCGTTGGGAGTTACTTCTACGTTTTCTTATTTTTTGCCATGCTATGCAAGTAGACGTAGATTGGGTGAGTGATTTTTCCATGACAGATGTGAGATTGTTAATTAATGGTTTATTTAAGGTGGCAACATTAATACACATCTGGGTGGATTGAGGTACCTGGTTATTCCAGGATTGCACATTTCTTTTGGACCGCCACCTGTGCTCAAAGGGATCATAAGATTATTCATGCTAGAAACTTCCGTGTGCAGCCACATGCTATTATGGGCTCTAGCATAGTTGATTAAGTCGTGCGAACTCTTACGGTGGTAGACTAGCAGATGTAGGGAAAGTAGGTGTACCGGTCTACCCATCGTAAGGTGCTAGCGCTTACGAAAGACTATGTCTCGGTCATTCGCTTCTCAAACACCATGTAGTGCGAGAAAACCAACGGAGGAGATCGAGTCATGTGGGGAAAAGTGCGCAACCTCTGCAGAGTGTATAAACTAATCATGATTAGCCGTGTCCCGGGTATGGACATCTTGAGTATCTAGTACTTGGATTTTCGTGTGAATCTCATCATGTTACTTTAATTAATATTGTTGGGTTTGTTTAATGACGATGCTTAATTGGGATTGAGGATGCTGTCAACCATTCTCAATGTTTAACAACCACCATGATAGTTAAATAATTTATTCCTTTGTAGTAGGGAAAAATTGGCTTTACGCAAAAACTATAACCATAGAGCTATCCACCAAGCCATATATGCATGTAGTATAGCTTTACTCTTTCATTTTTCTCTATGTGTTACTTTGCCAGCATATTCCATGTGCTGACCCGTTTTCGGGCTGCAACGTTCATGTTGCAGACTTTTCAGACGACGAGTAAGATGCTTTAGGATCGTGGTTCTATACTCAGTGATGCCATTGGAGTTGATGGACTCACTTATCTTCCAAGCCTTCCGCTGTTATCGTTATTAGATGGCCTTAAGCTATATCTATTGTAATAAGTTTCTCTTTGGAGACATTCGATGTAATAAGTGTGTGATTGCTACTATGTTATAAATCCTTCAAGTACTGTGCATGTCAGCATTACTGATCCATGGATGACACTGATGCACAAAGATCGGACTGTTTGAGGTCTGGTCGCTACACGCACCTTTCGCCGGTATCATACACCCACCATATACCTTCCTCAAAACAGCCACCATACCTACCTATCATGGCATTTCCATAGCCATTCCTAGATATATTGCCATGCAACTTTCCACCATTCCGTTTATTTTGACACGCTCCATCATTGTCATATTGCTAGGATGATCATGTAGTTGACATCGTATTTGTGGCAAAGCCACCGTTCATAATTCTTTCATACATGTCACTCATGTTTCATTGCATATCCCGGTACACCGGAGGCATTCATATAGAGTCATATCTTGTTCTAAGTATCGAGTTGTAATTGTTGAGTTGTAAGTAAATAAAAGTGTGATGATCATCATTATTAGAGCATTGTCCCAAGTGAGGAAAGGATGATGGAGACTATGATTCCCCCACAAGTCGGGATGAGACTCCGGACGAAAAAAAAGAGGCCATAAAAAAGGCCCAAATAAAAAAATGAGAGAAAAAGAGAAGGGACAATGTTACAATCCTTTTACCACACTTGTGCTTCAAAGTAGCACCATGATCTTCATGATAGAGAGTCACTCATTTTGTCACTTTCATATACTAGTGGGAATTTTTCATTATAGAACTTGGCTTGTATATTCCAATGATGGGCTTCCTCAAATGCCCTAGGTCTTCGTGAGCAAGCGAGTTGGATGCACACCCACTTAGTTTCTTTTGTTGAGCTTTCATATACTTATAGCTCTAGTGCATCCGTTGCATGGCAACCCCTACTCACTCACATTGATATCTATTGATGGGCATCTCCATAGCCCGTTGATACGCCTAGTTGATGTGAGACTATCTTCCCTCTTTTTTGTCTCCTCCACAACCACCGTTCTATTCCACATATAGTGTTATATCCATGGCTCACGCTCATGTATTGCGTGAAGGTTGAAAAAGTTTTGAAAATTTTAAAGTATGAAACAATTGCTTGGCTTGTCATCGGGGTTGTGCATGATTTAAATATTTTGTGTGGGGAAGATGGAGCATAGCCAGACTATATGATTTTGTAGGTATAACTTTCTTTGGCCATGTTATTTTGAGAAGACATAATTTCTTAGTTAGTATACTTGAAGTATTATTATTTTTATGTCAATATGAACTTTTGTCTTGAATCTTCCGGATCTGAATATTCATACCATGATTAAGAAGATTTACATTGAAATTGCGCCAAAGTATCACTCCGCATAAAAAAAATCTCTTTTTATCATTTACCTACTCGAGGACGAGCAGGAATTAAGCTTGGGGATGCCTGATACGTCTCCAACGTATCTATAATTTTTGATTGCTCCATGCTACTTTATCTACTGTTTTGGACTATAATGGGCTTTATTTTCCACTTTTATATTATTTTTGGGACTAACATATTAACCGGAGGCCCAGCCCAAATTGCTTTGTTTTTGCCTTTTTCGGTGTTTCAAGAAACACAATATCAAACGGAGTCCAAACGGAATGAAACCTTCGAAACGTGATTTTCTCACGAACGTGATCCAGAGACTTGGACCCCACGCCAAGGAACATCGGAGGCGGTCACGAGGGTAGGGGCACGCCCCTAGGGCACGCCCGCCTCATGGGCCCCCGATGCTCCACCGACGTACTCCTTCCTCCTATATATACCTACGCATTCCCCAAACGATCGTAACATGAGCCAAAACCTAATTCCACCGACGAAACTTCCTGTATCCACGAGATCCCATCTTGGGGCCTGTTCCGGAGCTCCGCCGGAGGGGGCATCCACCACGGAGGGCTTCTACATCAACACCATAGCCTCTTCGATGAAGTGTGAGTAGTTTACTTCAGACCTTTGGGTCCATAGCTAGTAGCTAGACGGCTTCTTCTCTCTTTTTGGATCTCAATACAATGTTCTCCCCCTCTCTCGTGGAGATCTATTCGATGTAATCTTCTTTTTGCGGTGTGTTTGTTGAGATCGATGAATTGTGGGTTTATGATCCAGCTTATCTATGAATAATATTTGAATCTTCTCTGAATTCTTTTATGTATGATTGAGTTATCTTTGCAAGTCTCTTGAATTATCCGTTTGGTTTGGCCAACTAGATTGGTAGTTCTTGCAATGGGAGAAGTGCATGGCTTTGGGTTCAATCTTGCGGTGTCCTTACCCAAAGGATGTAAAGGGTTGCAAGGCACGTATTGTATTGTTGCCATCGAGGATAACAAGATGTGGTATTTATCATATTGCATGAATTTATTCCTCTACATCATGTCATCTTGCTTAAGGTGTTACTCTGTTTTTAACTTAATACTCTAGATGCATGCTGGATAGCGGTCGATGAGTGGAGTAATAGTAGTAGATGCAGAATCGTTTCGGTCTACTTGTCACGGACGTGATGCCTATATACATGATCATACCTAGATATACTCATAACTATGCTCAATTCTGTCAATTGCTCAACAGTAATTTGTTCACCCACCGTAGAATACTTATGGCCCCCGGGTCTATTCTCATCATATCAATCTCCATCACTTTTATACTTGTTTTGTTTTACTTTGCCTTTTACTTTTCACTTTGCATCTTTATACCAAAAATACCAAAAATATTATCTCTATCAGATCTCACTCTCGTAAGTGACCGTGAAGGGATTGACAACCCCTAATCGCGTTGGTTGCAGTAGCTATCGTTTTGTGCAGGTACGAGGGACTTGTGCGTGGCCTCCTACTGGATTGATACCTTGGTTCTCAAAAACTGAGGGAAATACTTACGCTACTGTGCTGCATCATCCTCTCCTCTTCGGGGAAAACCAACGCAAGCTCAAGACATAGCAGTTCCCCCTCCGGCAGGGTGCCGAAACGGGCTCCCGAGAGGTTTTTGGTGGCTACAGAGGCTTGCGGCGGCGGAACTCCCGATCTATCTTCTCCGTGGATGTTTTTAGGGTACGTGGGACTATATAGGCGAAAGAAGTCGGTCGGGGGGTGCTCGAGGGGCCCACGAGACAGGGGGCGCGCCCAGTAGGGGGGGCGCGCCCTCCTATCTCGTGGCCTCCTCGAGGATCTTCTGACGTGAACTCCAAGTCTCCCGGATCATATTCTTCCAAAAATTCACGCTGCCGAAGGTTTCATTCCGTTTGGACTCAGTTTGATATTCCTTTTCCTCGAAATACTGAAACAGGCAATAAAAGAGCAATATGGGCTGGGCCTCCGGTTAATAGGTTAGTCCCAAAAGTAATATAAAAGTGTATAATAAAGCCCATAATCATTCAAAAACATATAGTAATATAGCATGGAACAATCAAAATTATAGATACGTTGGAGACGTATCAAGCATCCCCAAGCTTAATTCCTGCTCGTCCTCGAGTAGGTAAATGATAAAAACAGAATTTTTGATGTGGAATGCTACCTAGCATGATTCTCAAAGTAATTTTTTTTATTGTGCCATGAATGTTCAGATCTAAATGATTCAAAATAAAAGTTCATATTGATAAAAGAAATAGTAACACTTCAAGCATACTAATCAAAGTAATCATGTCTTCTCAAAATAGCATGGCAAAAGAAAGTTCATCCCTACATAATCATATAGTTAGGCTATGCTTCATTTTCAGAATAACACAAAGATGTTCCCAACTTCTATACCCCGATGACAAGCCAAGCAATTGTTTCATACTTAAATAATCTCAAACTTTTTCAACCTTCACGCAATACATGAGCGTGAGCCATGGATATAGCACTATGGGTGGAATAGAATATGATGATGGGGATTGTGTGGAGAAGACAAAAAAGGAGAAAGTCTCACATTGATGACGATAATCAACGGGCTATGGAGATGCCCATCAATAGATGTCAACATGAGGAGTAGGGATTGCCATGCAACAGATGCACTAGAGCTATAAATGAATGCTCAACAAAAGAAAACTAGTGGGTGTGCATCCAACTTGCTTGCTCATGAAGACCTAGGGCATTTGAGGAAGCCCATCGTAGGAATATACAAGCCAAGTTCTATAATGAAAAATTCCCACTAGTATGAAAAAGACAACTTATGAGACTCACTATATGAAAAACATGGTGCTCCTTTGAAGCACACTATATGAGACTCACTACATGAAGAACAAGGTGCTACTTTGAAGCACAAGTGTGGAAAAAGAGATAGTAACATTGCCCTTTTTTTTGGCCTTTCTTTTTTTCTTTTTGGCCTTTCTCCCCCTTTTTTGGGCAATTCTCTAATAATGATGATCATCACACTTCTATTGATTACAACATAAGGATTACAACTCGAAACTAGAACAAGATATGCCTCTATATGAATGCCTCCGGCGGTGTACCGGGATGGTGCAATGAATCAAGAGTGACATGTATGAGAAATAATGCATGGTGGCTTTGCCACAAATACGATGTCAACTACATGATCATGCAATGGCAATATGACAAAAGTAAAGTATGTCATGATGATGATGAACGGAACGGTGGAAAGTTGCATGGCAATATATCTCGGAATGGCTATGAAAATGCCATAATAGGTAGGTATGGTAGCTGTTTTGAGGAAGATATAGGGAGGTTTATGTGTGATAGAGCGTATCGTATCACGGGGTTTGGATGCACCGTGAAGTTTGCACCAACTCTCAAGGTGAGAAAGGGCAATGCACGGTACCGAAGAGGCTAGCAAAGGTGGAAAGGTAAAAATGCGTATAATCAATGGACTCAACATTAGTCAAAAGAACTCATATACTTATTGCAAAAATTTAGAAGTCATAAAAAATCAAGTACTACGTGTATGCTCCTAGGGGGACAGATTGGTAGGAAAAGACCATCGCTCGTGCCCGACCGCCACTCATAAGGATGCACAAGCCAGGTACACTTCATGTTTCAAATTTGTTACACAACTTTAACCATACGTGCATGCTACGGGACTTGCTAACTTAAACACAAGCATTCTTTAAATTCATAATCACCCAACTAGCATGACTTTAATATCACTACCTCCATATCTCAAAACAATTATCAAGTATCAAATTGATCATAGCATCCAGTTCACCTCCTATGAAAGTTTTCATTCAAATTACTATGCTGTTTAAGACTCTCAAAATAATATAAGTGAAGCATGAGAGTTCATTAATTTCTACAAAATAAAACCACCGCCGTGCTCTAAAAGATATAAGTGAAGCACTAGAGCAAATGACAAACTACTCCGAAAGATATAAGTGAAGATCAATGAGTAGTCGAATAATTATACAACTATGTGAAGACTCTCCCATTTAATAATTTCAGATCTTGGTATTTTATTCAAACAGCAAGCAAAGCTAAAGAAAATTACATGACACTCCAAGAAAAACACATATCATGTGGTGAATAAAAATATAGGTCCAAGTACAGTTACCGATGAACGAAGATGAAAGAGGGGATGCCTTCCGGGGCATCCCCAAGCTTAGGCTCTTGGTTATCCTTGAATATTACCTTGGGGTGCCTTGTGCATCCCCAAGCTTAGGCACTTGCCGCTCCTTATTCCATAGTCCATCGAATCTTTACCCAAAACTTGAAAACTTCACAACACAAAACTTAACAGAAAACTTCGTGAGCTCCGTTAGCGAAGAAAACAAAACACCACTTCAAGGTACTGTAATGAACTCATTATTTATTTATATTGGTGTTAAACCTAATGTATTCCAGCTTCTCTATGGTTTATAAACTATTTTACTAGCCATAGATTCATCAAAATAAGCAAACAACACACGAAAAACAGAGTCTGTAAAAAACAGAGCAGTCTGTAGTAATCTGTAACTAACGCAAACTTCTGGAAATCCAAAAATTCTAAAATAAATTGGTGGACCTGAGGACTTTGTCTAGTAATCATATGCAAAAAGAATCTACTAAATATCACTCTCCAGTAAAACGTTCTAGCTAATCTCGTGAGCGCTAAAGTTTCTGTTTTTTACAGCATGATCATAAAGACTTCACCCAAGTCTTCCCAAAGGTTCTACTTGGCACAAACACTAATTAAAACATGAAAATACATCTAAACAGAAGCTAGATGGATTATTTATTACTAAACAGGAACAAAAAGCAAGAAACTAAAATAAAATTGGGTTGCCTCCCAACAAGCGCTATCGTTTGACGCCCCTAGCTAGGAATGATGATTTCAATGATGCTCACATAAGACATAAGAATTGAAACATAAAGAGAGCATCATGAAGAATATGACTAGCACATTTAAGTATAACCCACTTCCTATGCATAGGGATTTTGTGAGCAAACAACTTATGGGAACAATAATCAACTAGCATAGGAAGGCAAAACAAGCATAACTTCAAAAATTGAAGCACATAGAGAGGAAACTTGACATTATTGCAACTCCTACAAGCATATGTTCCTCCCTCATAATAATTTTCAGTAGCATCATGAATTAATTCAACAATATAACCAGCACTTAAAGCATTCTTTTCATGATCTACAAGCATATAAGTTTTACTACTCTCCACATAAGCAAAATTCTTCTCACGAATAGTAGTGGGAGCAAACTCAACAAAATAATTATCATGTGAGGCATAATCCAATTGAAAACTAAAATCATGATGACAAGTTTCATGGTTATCATTATTCCTAATAGCATACAAGTCATCACAATAATCATCATAGATAGCAACTTTGTTCTCATAATCAATTGGAACCACTTCAAATAGTGGAATCATCACTAAATAAAGTTGACACTCTTCCAAATCCACTTTCATGTTCATCACAATAAGATTCAACATCCTCCAAAATAGTGGGATCACTACTTCCTAAAGTTGACACTCATCCAAACCCACTTTCATCAATATAATCATCATAAATAGGAGGCATGCTTTCATCATAATAAATATTCTCATCAAAACTTGGGGGACTAAAAGTATCATATTCATCAAACATAGCTTCCCCAAGCTTTGGCTCTTTCATATCATTAGCATCATGGATATTCAAGGAATTCATACTAACAACATTGCAATCATGCTCATCACACAAAGATCTAGTACCAAGCATTTTAATGCATTATTCTTCTAGCACCTGAGCACAATTTTCCTTTCCATCATAATCACGAAAGATATTAAAAAGATGAAGCGTATGAGACAAACTCAATTCCCTTTTTTTGTAGTTTTCTTTTATAAACTAAACTAGTGATAAAACAAGAAACAAAAAGATTCGATTGCAAGATCTAAAGATATACCTTCAAGCACTCACGTCCCCAGCAACGGCGCCAGAAAAGAGCTTAGTTGACGGGGTGTGAGTGAGTGCCCTTTACCTAGCCTCCCCGGCAACGGCACCAGAAAAGAGCTTGATGTCTACTACACAACCTTCTTCTTGTAGACGTTGTTGGGCCTGTAAGTGCACAGGTTTGTAGGACAGTAGCAAATTTCCCTCAAGTGGATGACCTAAGGTTTATCAATCCGTGGGAGGCGTAGGATGAAGATGGTCTCTCTCAAACAACCCTGCAACCAAATAACAAAGAGTCTCTTGTGTCCCCAACACACTCAATACAATGGTAAATTGCATAGGTGCACTAGTTCGGCGAAGAGATGGTGATACAACTGCAATATGGATAGTAGATAAAGGTATTTGTAATCTGAAAATATAAAAACAGCAAGGTAACTAATGATAAAAGTGAGCGTAAACGGTATTGCAATGATAGGAAACAAGGCCTAGGGTTCATACTTTCACTAGTGCAAGTTCTCTCAACAATAATAACATAGATAGATCATATAACAATCCCTCAACATGCAACAAAGAGTCACTCCAAAGCCACTAATAGCGGAGAACAAACGTAGAGATTATGGTAGGGTACGAAACCACCTCAAAGTTATTCTTTCGGATCGATCTATTGAAGAGTTCGTACTAGAATAACACCTTAAGACACAAATCAACCAAAACCCTAATTTCACCTAGATACTCCATTGTCACCTCTAGTATCCATGGGCATGATTATACGATATGCATCACACAATCTCAGATTCATCCAACCAACACAAAGTACTTCAAAGAGTGCCCCAAAGTTTCTACCGGAGAGTCAAGAACGTGTGCCAACCCCTATGCATAGGTTCATGGGCGGAACCCACAAGTTGGTCACCAAAACATACATCAAGTGGCACATGATATCCCATTGTCACCACAGATAAACACGGCAAGACATACATCAAGTGTTCTCATAAAAGACTCAATCCGATAAGATAACTTCAAAGGGAAACTCAATTCATCACAAGAGAGTAGAGGGGGAGCAACATCATAAGATCCAACTACAATAGCAAAGCTCGGGATCCATCCAGCGCGTGCCATAGAGCCAACACGAGAGAGACCACGAGAGAGAGAGAGAGAGAGAGAGAGAGAGAGAGAGAGAGAGAGAGAGCTCAAACACATAGCTACTGGTACATACCCTCAGCCCCGAGGGTGAACTACTCCCTCCTCGGCATGACGCGCGCCAGGAGGATGAAGATGGCCACCGGTGATGGGCTCCCTCCCATGTGGTGCCGGAACAGGCTCCCGAGAGGTTTTTGGCTACTGAGAGGCTTGCGGCGGAATTCCCGATCTATCTTCTCCGTGGATGTTTTTAGGGTACGTGGGACTATATAGGCGAAAGAAGTCGGTCGGGGGGTGCTCGAGGGGCCCATGAGATAGGGGGCGCGCCCAATAGGGGGGATCCTATCTCGTGGCCTCCTCGAGGATCTTCTGACGTGAACTCCAAGTCTCCCGGATCATATTCTTCCAAAAATTCACGCTACCGAAGGTTTCATTCCGTTTGGACTCCGTTTGATATTCCTTTTCCTCGAAATCTTTGAAGCAGGCAATAAAAGCGACAATATGGGTTGGGCCTCCGGTTAATAGGTTAGTCCCAAAAGTAATATAAAAGTGTATAATAAAGGCCATAATCATTCAAAACACATAGTAATATAGCATGGAACAATCAAAAATTATAGATACGTTGGAGACGTATCAGCTCCCTCCTCTTCACCCAGGTAACTAAAGCGGCCCGGCCCGGCCCGCAGATTCGTTTCTTTGCGCGCACGCGCGGGCCTCTGATCTGGGGTGGCTCTGGCGGTTGTTCCGTGGCAGGATCCGCAGGGGGAGGAGGACATGGAGCGGCCGCTGCTGAGGGAGCGGCTCATGGAGGCGGTCTGGCTGGAGATGGCGTACGGGGAGTCCGGCGAGCCCGCGCCCTCCTTGATCCCTTACCAGGTCATGCCTCGTCCCGATTCCCTTCGCCGCATTGCCATTTTGTTCTTCGGGGATTCAGTTTAGGATTTGCGGTGTCAGTGACCACTGATTAGCATTGGGGACGATGGAAGCACTACTAGAAAAAGGCCTACTAATGGCGCACCGGTAGTGCGCCATTAGTATCTGGTATACTAATGGCGCACCATGTAGTGCGCCATTAGTATAGCCCACGGTGCGCCATTAGTATCTGGTATACTAATGGCGCACCACATAGAAGTGCGCCATTAGTAACATTTTTTTTTCATTTTTTTTTAAATTTTTCCAATTTTTTTTAATTTTTTCTTAATCTCAGTTCACTATGGCTTAATCTCGGGTCAATATGCTTAATCTCAGGTCAAATCGCACTCCGTGGTCAAACTTCCCGAAAGGTCACCCATCCTCACACTACTCCAGCCCAAGCACGCTTAACTTGAGTTCTATCCAACCCCAAAGAACAGCTCACTTCACGTGCACTTGTTGATATATCTAGCATATCAATCCTGTTATACCTTATTGATGTCTAGTACTTTGTTCATGTTCATGACTATGATGAAATTTTGAAAAATATTTCAAACTTCTCGATCATATTACGTATCATTTTTTTTTTAAAATTCAAAAAAAAATTCAAAACCAATTTCTTTTCTGTTACTAGTGGCGCACCACATCCACGGTGCGCCACTAGTAAGTTTGAAATTTTTTGAATTTTTTTGCCGCTAGATCTTGATAGCCCCGTAACTTTTTGAATTTTGAAGGCGGGAAGATACTAATGGCGCACCATGGGTAAAAGCGCCATTAGTAACTTTTTTTTTATTTTTGACTTATTTGAATTGTGAAGGCGGGAAGATACTAATGGCGCACCATGGGCAAAAGCGCCATTAGTAACTTTATTTTTATTTTTTGACTTATTTTAAATTTTGAAGGCGGGAAGATACTAATGGCGCACCATGGGCAGGTGCGCCATTAGTGAGTTTGATTTTTTGAATTTTTTGCCTCTCCGGATCTTAAAAGCCCCGTATCTTTTTTTTCTGTTAGGTTTTTGAGGATTTTGAAAATGTTTAACGGGTTCCTCGGTTAAATTCGGATGTAACTTTTCGAGTAGATGATTTTTCATATAAAAACGTTTTCATCCGAAAGTTAGTATGCAAAAGTTATGCCCATTTTACAAATTCTAGAGATTTTGCAAATGAAGACGAAATTCATATTTGCAAATTTTCCCAACAACTAGACCACATATCACATGGGAAACTTATTTTCTTTTATTTTTTGACATTTTCATCATTTTCTTTTATTTTTTTAAAACTGAAAAGGCTATCCACGGGGGGGTGCATTCGGTGGAAGGTGGCCAAGTTGCTAATGGCGCACCGTGGGGTGGTGCGCCATTACTAGTTCAACTAGCAATGGCGCACCACTCCCACGGTGCGCCATTAGTAGTTTTGAAAAAAAATAAAAAAAATTATATTTTTTGATTTTTTTTTTTGAAAAAAACTTAGTAATGGCGTACCAGTGGAAAGTGCGTCATTACTAGTTAAAACTAGTAATGGCGCACCGAGACATGGTGCGCCATTAGTAACACAGATATTTTATTTATTTCTTACATTTTTTTTCAAAACTACTAATGGCGCACGACGGATGTGGTGCGCCATTACTATGTCAATTAGTAATGGCGCACTATGCCTCGATGCGCCATTAGTAACAAAATTTTTTTTTATGTTTTTTTTCGAAACTACTAATGGCACACCACACACCAGGTGCGTCATTAGTAATATATTACTAATGGCGCACCGATACATGGTGCGCCATTAGAATATAGTAATGACGCACCACATCACCGGTGCGCCATTAGTAGCCATTCCATCTATAGCCCTTTTTGTAGTAGTGAAGATGGCATTCGTGAAATTTTTGGTGAGGATGCGCGCTGCATTCGTTGGTGACGTGCAAGTTGCCAGAGTGGTATGTTATGTTCTCCTCCCTCCCTCCCATAGTCCTACCCACCCCATGGCATGTTCTGTTCTGATCTTTTCTTTTCTTGGCCTGATGATTTTTACTGATGGAGTTGTTTGTGAGTAGTAAATGTCAGTGAATTACAATGTTCGACCTAGTATAGAAAAAAAACTTTGTAACATACAGTACATATTCGAATTGCTAAACTCTGTACTGTTTAGCATGGCTGGATGGCAGGGGTCACCACTCACCAGGATAGATCCACAACATTGCATTGTTCTTATTACTGCAGCTAGCAGATGAATTCTGTGGTTGTTACACGGATGATACTCCTGTGTTGTTCAGTACTGTATAAGATACCTGTGCAGTAACAAAAACAAATTTTGAACAAGCCTGTGCAAATTTGTGTGGCTCTGAATAAGATATCTGTTTCTTATAGCCTTCTCCGATTATGATTTGTCGCTTATTGTCAGAATGATGTTGCTGAAAGAAAGTTCAGCAAGTTATGTGGCTAGCAGTTATATTTTTCAATTTTTATTACAGCTAAGAGCGTAGCTTGGGTCCTTTTCAGGATAAGAATTGGGAGGCTCCGATGTTATCACCATCCCAGTTTTCGTTCTTCAGATATGTAGAATTATTCTTTGTTTGTTGGATGCTCGAGAGTAGGGGATATGGTTTTCTGGGAGAGACATCTTTAATGAATTATGTGCTGAAAATGTATTTTTATGTGTGTTTCAGTGCGAACACGGACCAGTTGCTGCTCTAAACCCAACAATTCGAAGGAGGAATGCATGAGAAACGAGTCCCCCAGCGATGCCAAGGTTGGCCGTGTATTATTATTGTTCTTTGAGCTGTCTCTGTTTCAACCATACAATCCGTCTAGCATAAGGTGGATAAGGCAAATACTGGAGACACTGTTGTACATATTGGGCATGGTAGTAGACTGTCAGAACCTTACGGTCTTGCAAAATCTTCAGAATCAATATTCTGCTCCAGTCAGGTTCTATGTATATCCTCTTTTTTTCATGGGATATGTATATCCTGTAAGTCATGGTTTATCTCAGAAAAGAGGATTTCAAATTAGAAAGTTCTTCAAATTGTAGCAAGTTCTTACTACAATAGCAGCCAGCACTCGCTGATGTGAGATCCCTTAGTAGTGGAGCTATGATTTTAACCCTGTGGCTGTAAGTGGTGACTAATCAGGAGGAGTACCTGTCCTAGTCCTACTTCATTGTAGGACAAGATATGATTATTAGTTATTTTTTAACCAATGCTAGTCCTTGTTGGGGAACGTAGTACTTTCAAAAAAATTCCTACGCACACGCAAGATCATGGTGATGCATAGCAACGAGAGGGGAGAGTGTTGTCCACGTACCCTCGTAGACCGTAAGCGGAAGCGTTATGACAACGCGGTTGATGTAGTCGTACATCTTCACGATCCGACCGATCCAAGTACCGAACATACGGCCCCTCCGAGTTCAGCACCTGCTCAGCTCGATGACGATCCCCGGACTCCGATCCAGCAGGGTGTCGGGGATGAGTTCCGTCAGCACGACGGCGTGGTGACGATGATGATGTTGTACCGACGCAGGGCTTTGCCTAAGCACCGCAACGATATGACCGAGGTGAATATGGTGGAGGGGGGCACCTCACACGGCTAAGAAACGATCACGAAGATCAACTGGTGTGTCCTAGGGTGCCCCCCCTGCCCCCGTATATAAAGGAGCAATGGGGGAGGCCGGCCGGCCCTTGGGGCGCGCCAAGGAGGAGGAGTCCTCCTCCTAGTAGGAGTAGGACTCCCTCTTTCCTACTCCTACTAGGAGGGGGAAAGGAAGGGGGGAGGGATAGGGAAGAGGCGCCCCCCCCTCTCCTAGTCCAATTCGGACCAGAGGGGGAGGGGGCGCGCGGCCCATCCTGGCTGCCCCTCTCTCTCTCTCCACTAAAGCCCATAAGGCCCATTACTTCTCCCGGGGGGTTCCGGTAACCCTCCGGCACTCCGGTTTTCTCCGAAATCACCCGGAACACTTCCGGTGTCTGAATATAGTCGTCCAATATATCAATCTTTATGTATCGACCATTTCGAGACTCCTCGTCATGTCCGTGATCATATCCGGGACTCCGAACAAGCTTCGGTACATCAAAACTTATAAACTCATAATAAAACTGTCATCGTAACGCTAAGCGTGCGGACCCTACGGGTTCGAGAACTATGTAGACATGACCTAGAACTATTTCCGGTCAATAACCAATAGCGGAACCTGGATGCTCATATTGGCTCCTACATATTCTATGAAGATCTTTATCGGTCAAACCGCATAACAAGATACGTTGTTCCCTTTGTCATCGGTATGTTACTTGCCCGAGATTCGATCGTCGGTATCTAATACCTAGTTCAATCTCGTTACCGGCAAGCCTCTTTACTCTTTCCGTAATGCATCATTCCGTAACCAACTCATTGGCCACATTTCTTGCAAGGGTTATAGTGATGTACATTACCGAGAGGGCCCAGAGATACCTCTCCGACAATCGGAGTGACAAAACCTAATCTTGAAATATGCCAACCCAACATGTACCTTCGGAGACACTAGTAGAGCACCTTTATAATCACCCAGTTACGTTGTGACGTTTGGTAGCACACAAAGTGTTCCTACGGTAAACGGGAGTTGCATAATCTCATAGTTGTAGGAACTTTGTATAAGTCATGAAGAAAGCAATAGCAACATACTAAACGATCAAGTGCTAGGCTAACGGAATGGGTCAAGTCAATCACATCATTCTCCTAATGATGTGATCCCGTTAATCAAATGACAACACATGTCTATGGTTACGAAACATAACCATCTTTGATTAATGAGCTAGTCAAGTAGAAGCATACTAGTGACATTATGTTTGTTTATGTATTCACACATGTATCATTGTTTCCGGGTAATACAATTCTAGCATGAATAATAAACATTTATCATGATATGAGGAAATAAATAATAACTTTATTATTTCCTCTAGGGCATATTTCCTTCAGTCTCCCACTTGCACTAGAGTCAATAATCTAGATTACACAAGAATGATTCTAACACCCATGGAGTCGTGGTGTTGATCATGTTTTGCTCGTGGAAGAGGCTTAGTTAACGGTCTGCAACATTCAGATCCGTATGTATCTTGCAAATCTCTATGTCTCCCACCTGGACTTGGTCCCGGATGGAATTGAAGCGTCTCTTGATGTGCTCGGTCCTCTTGTGAAATCTGGATTCCTTTGCCAAGGTAATTGCACCAGTATTGTCACAGAAGATCTTCATTGGTCCCGATGCACTAGGTCTGACACCTAGATCGGAAATGAACTCCTTCATCCAGACTCCTTCATTTGCTGCTTCCGAAGCAGCTATGTACTCCGCTTCGCATGTAGATCCCGCTTCGACGCTTTGTTTAGAACTGCACCAACTGACAGCTCCACCGTTTAATATAAACACGTATCCGGTTTGCGATTTAGAATCGTCCGGATCAGTGTCAAAGCTTGCATCGACGTAACCATTTACGACAAGCTCTTTGTCACCTCCATAAACGAGAAACATATCCTTAGTCCTTTTCAGGTATTTTAGGATGTTCTTGACCGCAGTCCAGTGATTCACTCCTAGATTACTTTGGTACCTCCCTGCTAAACTAATAGCAAGGCACACATCAGGTCTGGTACACAGCATTGCATACATGATAGAGCCTATGGCTGAAGCATAGGTAACTCCTTTCATTTTCTCTCTATCTTCTGCAGTGGTCGGGCATTGAGTCTGACTCAACTTCACACCTTATGTCTGAGGCAAGAATCCTTTCATTGCTCGATCCATTTTGACTTTTTCAAAACTTTATCAAGGTATGTGCTTTGTGAAAGTCCAATCAAGCGCCTTGATCTATCTCTATAGATCTTGATGCCCAATATGTAAGCAGCTTCACCGAGGTCTTTCATTGAAAAACTTTTATTCAAGTATCCTTTTATGCTATCCAGAAATTCTATATCATTTCCAATCAACAATATGTCGTCCACATATATATCAGAAATGCTACAGAGCTCCCACTCACTTTCTTGTAAATACAGGCTTCTCCAAAAGTCTGTATAAAACCATATGCTTTGATCACACTATCAAAGCGTTTATTCCAACTCCGAGAGGCTTGCACTAGACCATAAATGGATCGCTGGAGCTTGCACACTTTTTTAGCTCCCTTAGGATCGACAAAACCTTCCGGTTGCATCAAATACAACTCTTCTTCCAGAAATCCATTCAGGAATGCAGTTTTGACATCCATCTGCCATATTTCATAATCATAAAATGCGGCAATCGCTAACATGATTCGGACAGACTTAAGCATCACTACGGGTGAGAAGGTCTCATCGTAGTCAACCCCTTGAACTTGTCGAAATCCTTTTGCAACAAGTCGAGCTTTGTAAACAGTAACATTACCGTCAGCGTCAGTCTTCTTCTTGAAGATCCATTTATTCTCTATTGCTTGCCGATCATCGGGCAAGTCAACCAAAGTCCACACTTTTTTCTCATACATGGATCCCATCTTAGATTTCATGGCTTCAAGCCATTTTGCGGAATCTGGGCTCACCATCGCTTCTTCATAGTTCGTAGGTTCACCATGATCTAGTAGCATGACTTCCAGAATAGGATTACCGTACCACTCTGGTGCGGATCTTACTCTGGATCATCATCATTAACTTCCTCACTAATTGGTGTAGGTGTCACAGGAACCGATTTCTGTGATGAATTACTTTCCAATAAGGGAGCTGGTACTGTTACCTCATCAAGTTCTACTTTCCTCCCACTCACTTCTTTCGAGAGAAACTCCTTCTCTAGAAAGGATCCATTCTTAGCAACGAATGTCTTGCCTTCGGATCTGTGATAGAAGGTGTACCCAACTGTCTCCTTTGGGTATCCTATGAAGACACATTTTTCCGATTTGGGTTCGAGCTTATCAGGTTGAAGCTTTTTCACATAAGCATCGCAGCCCCAAACTTTCAGAAACGACAACTTTGGTTTCTTGCCAAACCATAGTTCATAAGGAGTCGTCTCAACGGATTTTGATGGTGCCCTATTTAACGTGAATGTGGCCGTCTCTAAAGCATAGCCCCAAAACGATAGCGGTAAATCGGTAAGAGACATAATAGATCGTACCATATCTAGTAAAGTACGATTACGACGTTCGGACACACCATTGCGCTGTGGTGTTCCAGGTGGCGTGAGTTGCGAAACTATTCCGCACTGTTTCAAATGTAGACCAAACTCGTAACTCAAATATTCTCCTCCACGATCAGATCGTAAAAACTTTATTTTCTTGTTACGATGATTTTCAACTTCACTCTGAAATTCGTTGAACTTTTCAAATGTTTCAGATTTTTGCTTCATTAAGTAGATATACCCATATCTGCTTAAATCATCTGTGAAGCTGAGAAAATAACGACATCCGCCATGAGCTTCAACATTCATTGGACCACATACATCTGTATGTATGATATCTAACAAATCTGTTGCTCTCTCTATAGTACCGGAGAACGGTGTTTTAGTCATCTTGCCCATGAGGCACGGTTCGCAAGTACCAAGTGATTCATAATCAAGTGGTTCCAAAAGTCCATCAGTATGGAGTTTCTTCATGCGTTTTACACCGATATGACCTAAACGGCAGTGCCACAAATAAGTTGCACTATCATTATCAACTCTGCATCTTTTGGCTTCAACATTATGAATATGTGTATCACTACTATCGAGATTCATCAAAATAGACCACTCTTTAAGGGTGCATGACCATAAAAGATATTACTCATATAAATAGAACAACCATTATTCTCTGATTTAAATGAATAACCGTCTCGCATCAAACAAGATCCAGATATAATGTTCATGCTCAACGCTGGCACCAAATAACAATTATTCAGGTCTAAAACTAATCCCGAAGGTAGATGTAGAGGTAGCATGCCGACCGTGATCACATAAACTTTGGAACCATTTCCCACGCGCATCGTCACCTCGTCCTTGGCCAGTGTTCGCTTATTCCGTAGTCCCTATTTCGAGTTGCAAATATTAGCAGCAGAACCAGTATCAAATACCCAGGTGCTACTGCGAGCTCTAGTAAGGTACACATCAATAACATGTATATCACATATACCTTTGTTCACCTTGCCATCCTTCTTATCCGCCAAATACTTGGGGCAGTTCCGCTTCCAAGGACCAGTTTGCTTGCAGAGAAGCACTTTCAGTTTCAGATTAGGTCCGGACACTGGTTTCTTCTCTTGAGCAGCAACTTGCTTGCTGTTCTTCTTGAAGTTCCCCTTCTTCTTCCCTTTGCCCTTTTTCTTGAAACTAGTGGTCTTGTTGACCATCAACACCTGATGCTCCTTCTTGATTGGAGAATTCTGTCAATGACGCTATCATCCGGAAGATTAACTACCAGTTGAATCAAGTGATTATTATACCCAGACATTTTGAGTATATGCTCACTGACAGAACTATTCTCCTCCATCTTGCAGCTATAGAACTTATTGGAGACTTCATATCTCTCAATCCGGGCATTTGCTTGAAATATTAAATTCAACTCCTGGAACATCTCATAGTTCAAAACGTTGTTGAAGACCCGGTTCTAAGCCGTAAAGCATGGCACACTGAACTATTGAGTAGTCATCAGCTTTGCTCTGTCAGACGTTCATAACATCTGGCGTTGCTCCTGTAGCAGGCCTGGCACCCAGCGGCGCTTCCAGGACGTAATTCTTCTGTGCAGCAATGAGGATAATCCTCAAGTTACGGACCCAGTCAGTGTAATTGCTACCATCATCTTTCAACTTTGCTTTCTCAAGGAACGCATTAAAATTCAAAGGAACAACAGTACGAGCCATCTATCTACAACAAACATATAGATAAGCAAAATACTATCCGGTACTAAGTTCATGATAAATTTAAGTTCAATTAATCATATTATTTAAGAACTCCCACTTAGACAGACATCTCTCTAGTCATCTAAGTGATCACGTGATCCAAATCAACTAAACCATAACCGATCATCACGTGAGATGGAGTAGTTTTCAATGGTGAACATCACTATGTTGATCATATCTACTATATGATTCACGCCGACCTTCGGTCTCCGTGTTCGAGGCCATATCTGCATATCCTAGGCTCGCCAAGTTTAACCTGAGTATTCCGCGTGTGCAAAACTGGCTTGCACCCGTTGTAGATGGACGAGAGCTTATCACACCCGATCATCACGTGGTGTCCGGGCACGACGAACTTTGGCAACGGTGCATACTCAGGAGAACACTTCTTGATAATTAGTGAGAGATCATCTTAAAATGCTACCGTCAATCAAAGCAAGATAAGATGCATAAAGGATAAACATCACATGCAATCAATATAAGTGATATGATATGGCCATCATCATCTTGTGCTTGTGATCTCCATCTGCAGAGCACTGTCATGATCACCATCGTCACCGGTGCGACACCTTGATCTCCATTGTAGCATCGTTGTCGTCTCGCCAACTATTGCTTCTACGACTATCGCTGCCGCTTAGTGATAAAGTAAAGCAATTACAGGGCGTTTGCATTTCATACAATAAAGCGACAACCATATGGCTCTCGCCGATTGCCGATAACTCGGTTACAAAACATGATCATCTCATACAATAAAATATAGCATCACGTCTTGACCATATCACATCACAACATGCCCTGCAAAAACAAGTTAGACGTCCTCTACTTTGTTGTTGCAAGTTTTACGTGGCTGCTACGGGCTGAGCAAGAACCGTTCTTACCTACGCATCAAAACCACAACGATAGTTCGTAAAGTTAGTGATGTTTTAACCTTCGCAAGGACCGGGCGTAGCCACACTCGGTTCAACTAAAGTTAGAGAAACTGACACCCGCCAGCCACCTATGTGCAAAGCACGTCGGTAGAACCCGTCTCGCGTAAGCATACGCGTAATGTCGGTCCGGGCCGCTTCATCCAACAATACCGCCGAACCAAAGTATGACATGCTGGTAAGCAGTATGACTTGTATCGCCCACAACTCACTTGTGTTCTACTCGTGCATATAACATCAACGCATAAAACCGGGCTCGGATGCCACTGTTGGGGAATGTAGTAATTTCAAAAATTTCCCACGCACGCAAGATTATGGTGATGCATAGCAACGAGAGGGAGAGTGTTGTCCACGCACTCGTGAGACCGTAAGCGAAGCGCGTTATGACAACGCTGTTGATGTAGTCGTGCGTCATTACGATCCGACCGATCCAAGTACCGAACGCACGGCACCTCCGAGTTCAGCACACGCTCAGCTCGATGACGCATCCCGGACTCCAATCCAGCAGGTGTCGGGATGAGTTCCACAAGACGACGGCGTGGTGACGATGATGATGTTCTACCGACGCAGGGCTTCGCCTAAGCACCGCAACGATATGACCGAGGTGAATATGGTGGAGGGGGGCACCGCACACGGCTAAGAAACGATCACGAAGATCAACTTGTGTGTCCTAGGGTGCCCCCTGCCCCCGTATATAAAGGAGCAAGGGGGAGGCCGGCCGGCCCTTGGGGCGCGCCAAGGATGAGGAGTCCTCCTCCTTGTAGGAGTAGGACTCCCTCTTTCCTACTCCTACTAGGAGGGGAAAAGGAAGGGGGAGAGGGAGAGGGAAAGAAGGGGGTGCCCCCCCCCCTCTCCTAGTCCAATTCGAACCAGAGGGGAGGGGCCATGCCCATCCTGGCTGCCCCTCTCTCTCCACTAAAGCCCATAAGGCCCATTACTTCTCCCGGGGGGTTCCGGTAACCCTCCGGCACTCCGGTTTTCTCCGAAATCACCCGGAACACTTGTGGTGTCCGAATATAGTCGTCCAATATATCAATCTTTATGTCTCGACCATATTGAGACTCCTCGTCATGTCCGTGATCATATCCGGGACTCCGAACAACTTTAGGTACATCAAAACTTATAAACTCATAATAAAACTGTCATCGTAACGTTAAGCGTGCGGACCCTACGGGTTCGAGAACTATGTAGACATGACCTAGAACTGTTTCCGGTCAATAACCAATAGCGGAACCTGGATGCTCATATTGGCTCCTACATATTCTACGAAGATCTTTATCGGTCAAACCGCATAACAACATACGCTGTTCCCTTTGTCATCGGTATGTTACTTGCCCGAGATTCGATCGTCGGTATCCAATACCTAGTTCAATCTCGTTACCGGCAAGTCTCTTTACTCATTCCGTAATGCATCATTCCGTAACCAACTCATTGGCCACATTGCTTGCAAGGCTTATAGAGATGTACATTACCAAGAGGGCCCAGAGATACCTCTCCGACAATCGGAGTGACAAAACCTAATCTTGAAATATGCCAACCCAACATGTACCTTCAGAGACACATGTAGAGCACCTTTATAATCACCCAGTTACGTTGTGACGTTTGGTAGCACACAAAGTGTTCCTCCGGTAAACGGGAGTTGCATAATCTCATAGTTGTAGGAACTTTGTATAAGTCATGAAGAAAGCAATAGCAACATACTAAACGATCAAGTGCTAGGCTAACGGAATGGGTCAAGTCAATCACATCATTCTCCTAATGATGTGATCCCGTTAATCAAATGATAACACATGTCTATGGTTAGGAAACATAACCATCTTTGATTAATGAGCTAGTCAAGTAGAGGCATACTAGTGACATTATGTTTGTTTATGTATTCACACATGTATCATGTTTCCGGGTAATACAATTCTAGCATGAATAATAAACATTTATCATGATATGAGGAAATAAATAATAACTTTATTATTGCCTCTAGGGCATATTTCCTTCAGTCCTAGCATGTGTAGTCTGTGTGGTGATGTTCTTTAGGTTGCAGCAAGCAAGGACATGATTAGAACATATTAGTATGGCATTTGATCTTAGCTTATTGATCCTAGCTATAAATCCATATATTTTGCAATAATATTTTTGTTTGATTTGCTCATATTATTTGCAATCTACAGTAGTAGTGGTACTTTGATTTCACTGCAATCTACAGTAGTAGTTTTTTCTTGTAAAGCTGCTTTGCCATGTATTTGATTGCTCTTCTGGATTCGTGGGAACTTAATCTCGAGTGCATGCTAGAGGCTAGAGCTGCAGGAGGTTCAGTTACATGCTCTTTAGTTTTTTTTCCGTCAATGCTATGTTATGGTAGTCCATCCTGTACGTTTCCAGGTTTTCTAACTATATGCAAAACTTCCTGTAGGCTCGGTGAGGGATGCTCCACCAGCATCCTGCTGCTTGGCGGTGGACGACAAGGACTTCCTCGCGCACGAGGTGTCTTCTAAGATCTAGGGCGACAAGGTAATCTCACTCTCTTCAACCCTGGTTGTTTTGTGTGTGCGGTTGCTGCAGATGGTGGTCTGTGTGGATCTTGTTATAGTGAGAGTGTTATGCTGGTGCTGGCTTGAAAGAAGGGCAGAAATGCTCAACAATCTATTTCCTGCAGCATTTAGCTATTTACATTATGAAATATGTGGACAGTAGGTATGTTTCCCATGTTATATGGTAATAACTATACACGTTATCGTTGAGTTTGTTGTGTGTTTATAGAATGACATGGTTGGCTAATTAAGCCATGTCCGTGTATCTTTTAGAATTTGCTTTATTGGTAGCACATTCAGATATATTAATTAATTTTGTGCATGTTGGAGAATTTAGACGACGATAACAAACTGTAATCATGAATGCTTGTATAGAAACTTGCACGACCATCTTGTTTAATTTTGTGATATTCCTCCATACTAGGAGCTAACCAGCTGCACTGTTATTCAGCTTTCATTGGCAGTTCTAATTTCACTGAAATCATTTTTCTTTTCTATGCTCATGTTCAAGCTTGGTAGTATATTTGTTTCCAAATGGTCTATTTACTTGATTTATCTGTTGTTTGATTTTGCTCCATCAGCTTTCCTGATGTCCTTCTACATATATATGTTGGTTGTAATCTTCTTGAAGAATGCAAGTACTTGATATTCCATTCTGTTCTTGTAGGTGAATGGAACTTGTGTTGTTGGTAGAACTCCGTTGAGGACTTCTACCCATGTTGAAGAGCATGTTCTGTGGTATCCAAGAGTAGCTAGCTTTTGTACTGGCAGAGCGGTCTATTTGTAGATCCCAATATTTATGATTGTGTGGATCTGGGTGAAGTTTGATGTTCCTGGGTATGCAAGATTCCATGGTTAAACTGGTTGATGTGATGTGAATGAGTGTATGGAAACTGTTTGTTGTGATGTGAATGAGTGTATGTAGTTTCACGTGTTCTGTTATGTATAGCGTATTATAATAAACTTATTTTAGCTGTTATTTAAAGATTTTCATATGCCTCTTCTGTCTGTTTGATATACATCTAGGCTATTTTGTTACGCGTAACAGAATAATATTCTGTTACCCTTTTTAAACTGATGAATCCGAGCGGTTGTAATGATTCTGTCATTTCATTGAACTGGTCGTTTTTTATTAAAAGAGCAAATAAGAGCCCCCTCCGTTCTCTTCCCTTTCAGCCGGCCACTTCAGCCGTCGACCAAGCTGCTTGTGACCGATCCCTCCACCTGCCCGCCTCCCTCCTGGCAACCCAGGCCCTACCCCAGCCGGGGCGATGGGCGCCAGGGCGCGGGCGGTGGCGGCGGCGCTGCTGCTGGAGCTCATATGGTGGAGATAAGTGTGGCTTGGGTGCGTACATGCGCGAGGTCGGTGCAGAGGCGCCCTGCAGCGGACGGCGCCGTGGCGAGGAGGGGCCGCGGAGAGCTCCGGCCGTAGATGGCGCAGCGCGCCCCAAGAGCACGTGCGGAGCTGGCCGGAGGAGACGGCGGCCACGCGCGGCGCCGACGTCCGCCTCAGCGCCAGCACGGATGAAGTAGCTACCACCTGCAAGCAGCACCAAGCATCATGGCTTGCGAAGGCGCGGAGCGGCACAAGCGGCTGGACCGCTGGGCGGCACGGAGTGGCACGAGCGGCTGGACCACCGGGAGGCGCGCATGGAGGGCGCCTGCTTCGGGCACGTGCCGCTGAGCTAATACTCGCTGCTGCAGGTGCGGCGGGCGGTGCAGGGGCTAGGCTGCGATGGCTTTAAGGCCTGCGAGGACCGTGCCCTCTTCTCCATCTCCGCCTGGCGTGGCCGCCGCTTCGAGTGCCCGCCGGCCGGCCCTGTCCTATGGACTCTGGATTCGATTTCACCACTACTGGTAATACCACCCATGGGCATTAGCTTGCTAGCTAGGCGTTTCATCACATCCAAAATCTCATTTCTTCTTCTGATTGTTTCGTTGGTACTCTGTTGTAGACTGAATTTGGGGGCATGCCCTGCTTGTTTTGGACTGAACTTGGGGGCATACCCAAGCCATGGGTGTGTGTCTGTTCATAGCAGGGTGCGTGCCTCCCCGTTTCTGGTTCAGATTAGTGCATAGATTTTTGCAGGAATGGTGAAGTGATCTGCCGATTGATCATTTCTGCCGATTGATCAGCTGATGCCTCGGGTCGAATTCAACGCTTTAAAAAATGGGGAAATAATATACCATTGGAAAGCTATCAAAAATGTGAAACTTAGTCATGCTGAACGTTTGCTTAAATTCACAAGCATTTAGGAGTAATTTTGAGTACGGTGTGACCCATCGTGTTGTTTTTCCGTCCAAAAAACAGAATGACCCATTTAGGTCCTTGTTCACCGCAGCTCCTCGGAGCGGCTTATCCCTAGCCCATGACTGTTGGTCTGGTCGCCAACTTGTCTCCGCATCTGAGAACGCAGCCCTTACGGCCCCCTTCTCTGAGGACGAAGTCTGGGCGGCCATCAAGGGCATGAACCCATCCTCGGCCCCTGGCCCGGATGGTCTTCCAGTTAAGTTCTTCCAGAGCTTCTGGAATGTGATTAAGCCGGAGATCATGGCTATCTTTGACGAGTTCTACGTCGGATCCATCGATCTCGGACGCCTGAACTACGGGACGATCTCGCTCATCCCCAAGGTTCCTGGTGCTTCTGACATCCGCCAGTTCCGTCCTATCACGGTGATTAACGTGATCTTCCGGATTCTTGCTAAAAGGTACGCCAATAGGGTGACCCTGCTTGTCGATCAGATACCCACCCCAACCAATCGGCTTTCATCCAAGGCCGGTATATTCTGGATGGGGTGTTGGTCCTTCACGAAATCCTCCATGAAGTCCGCTCCAAGCACCTCAAAGCGGTCTTTCTGAAGATCGATTTCCATAAGGCCTATGACACTGTTAGTTGGCCCTTCCTTCGGGAAGTTCTTCTACGAAAAAGCTTCGATAACCGTTGGGTAACTCGGGTGATGCAGATGGTTTCGTAGGGCGACGGCCGTTAACATCAACGGGAGATTGGTCCCTACTTCCCCACGTTACGTGGGGTGAGACAGGTGACCCTTTTTCCCCGTTCTTGTTTAATATGGTGGTTGATGCTCTTGTGGCCATCTGGACAAGGCCAAGGCTGCTGGTCATATTCGTGGGATCACCCTCACCGACCGGTGGCACTGGCATCTCCTGCTCCAAGTCTGCCGACGACACCATCATCATGGTTGAAGGCTCGGATGCGGACATCGCTAGTCTGAAATTCCTCCTCCTCTCGCTTCCAAAGAAATGTCTGGTCTCAAGATCAACTTCGACAAAAGCGATGTGATGGTGATGGGCTACTCTCCGGCTGAGGCCCTCGGCATTGCCAACCGCCTCAACTGCCGCCTGGGCTCCTTCCCAACGACATACTTGGGAACGCCCATTAGTGACTCCCGGCTCATCAGAAGGGCCTTCGCCCTACGGTCTCCAAGTTGCAAACGTGAATGGAGCCGTGGCAAGGTCGTTGGCTCTCGAAGGCGGCCCGGACAATCCTCATCAACTCCTCGCTCTCTAGTCTCCTCATATTCCTTATGAGCTTCTACAGTCTCCACGAGACCCTCCATCACGAGATTGCTATAATTCAATCTCGCTTCTATTGGGCGGGAGACTATAACAGGCAGAAGTATCATATGGTTAGTTGGCCCACATCTGCAAACCTCGGGACCAGGGAGGGCTTGGCATCATGTGCTCTAAGCGCATGAACATTGCCCTCCTTTCCCGCTGGCTCTGGCGCATCTCTCAGGGACATGGCGGTCTGTGGTTAGACATCATCCGGAACAAATACTGCGTGGTCAACCCTTGGCCTTCGCCAGCCGGGTCGGGCGGGTCCCGATTGCAGCGATCGATCATCCACTGCTTCCCGTCCTCCGCATTGGGACCTCCATCTCGGTTGGTTCGGTAGCGACCTTGTTCTGGTTTGACCGCTGGGCTGGGGACGCCCCCTTCACTGCCCGCTTTCCCGACCTCTTCTCCATCGCAGTCGCCCCTACAATCTCAGTTCAGCATGCCCTTATTGACTTAGGGCGCCTCACGTTCCGGAGGCCATTTGGGCCTCCGGAAGTGGCCGCCTGGCATGAGCTGCTTGATTGTATTGCGCTCCATGAACCGACTGTCGATGCTGGCCCGGATGAGGTTCGGTGGCACCTTGATCCTTCGGGACGATTCTCCACCAAGTCCCTCTATGCGGCTATCGCCCCCTCCTCCGCCCCTCCCCCCCTTCAGGCTGTTTGGTCCATTCGACTGCCCCTTAAAATCCGGATCTTCATGTGGCAGTGGATCCGCGGTCGGCTTTCGTCGGGTGTTGAGGTCCATAGCGCAATGGCCCGGGCTCGCATCTGCCCCTTTGTGATTCCCTCAAGACTCGAACCACATTTTCTTCTCCTGTGTGTCTGCAGTTAAATGCAGGAGCTGCTTTAGGGAGGCAATTGGCGGGAATTGGTGCCACTCCAACTTCCCGACCTCTTCGCGAACTACAGGCCTCCCGCCTCCATCTCGCCACATTAGGTGGCTTGAGATTGGGGTTCTCGCGTGGACGCTTTGGACCATTCGCAATAAACTTGTGATTCAGCGCTCCCTCTCCGACGCTCTCGGCGCCCTCTACAAATTGTGCAGTTACTTGCAGCTCTGGCGGCCGCTTAGCCGCCCTCGGGACCGGGACGCCATCTCCGCCTTCATCGCCGACCTCCGCTTGATGGCCGTCCGTCTGCCGCCGCCCCCTCCGCCGCCTCCTCCTGAGCCTGATTAGTCGTCTGTTGCTATCCAGCTCCAGCTACGGCCTTGGCCCTAGCTGAGCTGTCTTTTTATGTTATGTTGCGTTTCTGGGCTTGTTGAGCTGTACCCTCAGCAGAACCTCTGGACCTTATTTGTGCGACTTGGGTGTGTGTGTTGAACTAGTCTTGTATGTGCTCCTGGCGGTTTGCTTTATTTATAAAGCGGGGCGAAAGCCTTTTTCGGTAAAAACAGAATATTCGTATTGATCTATTTGTATGTTTGTACTGGTGTATTTTTTATAGAGTAGTTTTGAATAAGGTGATACTGGTCGTGTTGTTTTTTCCGTCCCAAAAACGTAGTACTCGAACTGATCTTTTGTATGAGTTTGTATTGAGTGTACTTTTCATATACCAAACTTTTATTTTGTTTTCCTCACAACTATTTTGTCGATTTTGAACTTCCATTTTTCTTGTTGTAGAACTTACCGAAGTTTTTTCCCAGTAAAATGTGCACTCTCTTTTTGAAACAATGTATGAACGTTCACATGGAGAGTAATTGAACTTTTGAGCACTTTCTTTTTATATAAACATGCTTTTTCTAACCCTTTATTATTAACTTCATGTGGAAAGTGCCACATTTTCTTTCGTAGGTGAAACTTTTTTGTTGTGCGGGTTTTGGACTTGTCTATCTTTCTAGTTTGAACTCACCCAACAATTTTTACATTGATCTTTATTAGTGTTTTTTATTTTTTATATTGCACGATCGTCATGTTCTTTTCACACTGGGAACTTCCTGTGTATTCCTTTTTATTCTAAACATCTTGTTTTCTCAACTATGATCCACTGAATTTTTATTTTCTTCTTAAATTGAGCTGGCACAAATTTTTGTGTGTGTTTGTACTGATCTTTGTGTGCGTTTGCACTGAGGTATTTTTCACAATCCAAAATGTTTTAGGGGTTGATCACTTGAACTGAAGGTGTCATCATATCCGAACATGTGAGGTTCATCAATTTTTTTGTGAATTCAACCCCATTTGTTCTTTCTTGCACACACATCCAATTGTACATCAATTTTTTGTTACCTGTAAATGAAGCTCTGTTTTTAGTTGAACTTTCCCTGTAGATGTCCATGATTTTTTTACCTGTAAATGAGCTCTCTTTTCTTGAACTTTCAGTGTAGATGGCATGATTTTTTCCATTCAGTTCACCGTTTATTTTGAAACTGAATATGCACAAGAGAAGGACCACATGCATCCAACAATCTGACGAGGTTACAATAAATAGGAGACAATGTATACAACAGAAAGGGTTCAAATAGTAATATAAAAAAAATCAAGTAGTACCAAGCTCTCCTTATTTTGTTTGTTGTAGTTCCTCAAAGTGATGTAGCATACACATAATTGCTTTTTTAGGAGCTTGAACTATTGTTTCGGTCAACATAGGACCATCAATTGTAAAAGTGGCGAACTGAATATAACTTATTTCTATGGATCTCAATGGAGTAAAACAGGGAGCAGTATGTGAATGGCAGTACAAGAACGACGAGCATGGCTGTGGCATCCAGCGATGGCATCATTAGCAAGATGGTGTAGAAGGCCCCTAAGGAATCCCTTGAACTCAGGATGCAGTGGCAGCAGGGACTTTTTTTGTTGAATCCACTGAACTGAAGGGAGCTCCTTCGACCTGTAAGATGGACGGAAAAAATCATATAAGGTGAAATGAAATTTGTCAAGGTCGAAATGACCGTAATCATGTAAAACATGTAAAAATAACGACAAGTTCATGCACAGTAACATTAGAAGTACACAAAGAAACCTAAACAGAAGTTCTGTACTTTGAAATACCTCATTTAGTTCCCAAATACTTCATCTGTTTCGAAATATGAACTTCTATATTAATTTTCTTAGAACTTATTATGTTTTCCCTGCAAATTTCATGGGTATTTTGTGTTTCATATTTTTTGTTTACTTTTGTTTCTGTTTTTCTATGAACTTATTATTAGCGAGACTCCTTTTTGTTTTTCAATTCAAAAGTGAGCAAAGACTAGTTTTAGGTATCAATATATTCAACATTTTTCTATGAACGGCCTGGTCGCTGCGACAGTGAACGGCCTGCGGCGACGGTATTGGACTGACGTACATAGCCGAGGCTGATAAGGGTAGCACGGCAGCAGAGCTACATGGACTCCAGGGGCATCCATACATGAACTTCTTGTTGTACCTGAACGCAAATAGTTTCAATGCCCATGTAAATAACATAAAACATGTAGAGGGCATCAAACCATAACCAGAACATATATGTTTTAGAATTCCTCCAGGCTCCAGACAACTAATTAATTACTAGAGGTTTTACACATGTAGCACACACAAATATATCCAATCACCCTCTGTCATAGAATGAATGCAAAACACAAAAGAAAAATAAATGAGCAAACTGCTTATCCTGAAGTTTGGGCAAACTTAATTGGAGAACTAACAAGAAGGAATACATTAGACCATGAAAAGGTGCACATCGTCCTAATTAGTAGAGGCGCAGGTCACCAGCTTGGATCTAGGAGAGACATTTTTTCGTGATCCCTTCTGCTCCCTCTCCCTGCCTTAACCCAAACAGACGAATAAAAAAGAGCCAACCATAAATGCAAAGTACGCTGAACTCTGAACTTTTCTGGAGCTTTTTGTTGAACTGAAGCATGCTTCGAAGCAGGACGAGATCAAGCGGATCGGGAGGAAGCTGAGCAACTCTGGGACATTTGTGCTACAAGAACTGAATCTACAGCTGTCTTAGACTTTCAGGTTCTATATGCAAGATAGCTACAAATTGCTAAAATCAATCACCAATAGAAAAAACACCAAAAGGTTAAATGGTTGCTTGAGGAAGAGCCAAAACTATTTTGGGATGGCGGATGGCAGCAACATGTGGGCTGGGTTGTCGTGCATCGGGAAGGGTGAGGAAAACGGCAACCCAATCACTATAGTGGAAATAGGAGGTGACGGCCGTGGACTACTGCTCGGCATGAACTTGACCGTCCGGATGCCACAGGGCTGGACTGGGGACGTACGGCGCTGGACATACTGGAGCAGTGGCAAGGGAGCTTAGAGAATCAGTGTACATCGGCAACGGTCTGCTCGCACAAGGTGATGTACTGCTCTCCTGGGATGAACGGGCGAAGTGTGTGCCTCCCGAGCCGCAGTGTCGAATTGCGTCAGGTTGTGTCGCTGAACGACCCGGTGTGGCGGCCATGAAAGGTATGGGCAGTACAACGATGGAGCTCCACAGGAAGTGGCACAAGGCTCGACACAATCGGCCTGGGAGCTGCGACGGTGAACGTCCTGGGGCGGCCGGGTTGGACTACTAGTACGGACGCCAGATCCTGGAAACCTTTGCAATTGACATGGGGATGCTTCCAGATGCACCTTCGATCATGCACCAAGACATTTCATTTTATGTTTTTTTATAGTAGAACAAATACTAATTTTTATGCCAAGTAAGTTCAAACATAACAGAAGTGGAGCTTCATTTGCAAGAATAGAAAAGAACATATGCTTCTTTTGATCCATATAGGCATAACACCTGTTGTGCTAGAGGAAGAACATGGAAACAAGGAGGAAATTGGACTTGCAGTTGTTAAGTAGGTGAACTGAAAAGCATACAAAACCTACACTGAAGAGCGGGATCCGGGCGGTGACGTTGCGGCGGGCCGTCTGCACACACACGATCACACTCCACCGTGCCCCAATCTCCACCTCGCTGAACTGAATGAAACATATAAATTGAACCGAATTGAAAGAAGAATTTGGACATCATGTGTACATCAAGAAATAAACTTGAGCAGTACCAACTACTAAACATAAAGTTTTGGTATATTCAGATTAGAGATTGTAATTGGTGAACTTTTTCTCCCTACAGAATCGTTAATCAAATAGATGTACTGTACGTTTGCGAGGTTTTATCAACATGATAAGTAGTAGCAGTACCACTCTAGGTGGCAAAGTAGTAGCGGCACAAAAGAAGGCCACCATCAACAGTGACTACTATCACGACACCTAAACTATGTGTTGGCCACGCTTGCTTTACATAGTACTACAAGATTTTTATGGAAAAAGGTACTACAAGATTTTTGAACACGAGGGCATACAGAAGTTGTACTGAGGGTGTGAATTAGAGCGGCCGGAAGAGGATGCAGCAGCACGCACACACCACCAGATAAGTTCTCCTATCTCCAGAACACATGTATACATACACACATCTCCATCTACAACAAACAAAAGAAATTGTTGACCTCCAGAGTTTTTGCAAAGTGAATTAATATTTGCAACCAGAGAACTTGCTACACTTAGCAAAGGTGAACAACTAATTCCCAAACGCTGCAGGATGTCTACTTCCCTGAACCAGAACTTTTGAACTTCACGTATGCTCATATATGCTATTTTCTTTTGAGTTCCCTATCAAATGATCGGTTTCAGTAGCCGAGAAAATTGGCTCAACCTCATAGCTACGAAAATGAATTTGATTGAACCTTCACACATCGAAAGTTTGAACTTCGCTCAATAGCTAAATAGTTGAACCACATACATACAAGCAGAAAACTTGCAAAACTTGGTCCTGTTTAGACATATACATGAGTACAATAGATCAAGTCCCAAACCTTCTGTATATAATATAATTGATTGATAGCCAAAACATTGAACTATTAAAGCATTGAAAAGTGAACTTTTATTGAGTTGTTTTACATAGCTAACAGTGGACAAAGATAAAAATTATGAGTTTCCTTAAACATAACCAAAACAAGCATTTGAATTGGTTATGCACCTCCACTCAAAGAGAGCTTGGACTTGCTACTATTCTTTCTCTAACTGCCGACATTAGATTGATGTCAAGAATTACAACAAGTACCCGTCCCCCTTTGTGCTAAACAATCATAATCGTCACGCATAGGGAAGCACCAGCAGCATTTCAAGCATTTTCAAGCAGAGTAAAAATATATTAATATTTTAGCAATTCAAGCTACAACTAACATTAGCAGGAATTCAAGCAAAAGAAGAGACAGAGTGTCAGGGGGATGACCCCCGGGTAGGCCCAAGACGGCAAACGACGCTTCAAAAACATCCGGGCCAGCAACGCCCCTCAGTCCGGGTCGCGCTTGGCCGGGTTGCTCAACCCGGCCAAGTCCCTCAACCCGGTCGCCCGACCAGGTTGCTGTCCGGCTGCTCCAGCCGGCCTGCTACGTGAAGGCAACTACAACGTCCCGTCCGACACGACACCGACAAGACGGCCATACTGTTCATTCGTCACACACAGCATCATCTACAGTGTACTTTGTCCCTGAGCATTGATTTATAAAATGCCCTAGGGACAAAATTTAGCCTAGCATGCAAGCAAGCATGGCTTGGAATGTAAACTACACACCGTAGCTTATATCCCAAGCACACACCCATACCTACATGGCGTACACCACAAGCTAGCCACATTATATAAACTAGCTCACACCCATCCATCCAGGAGGATGGACTCCCACGGCCACAAGGCCACTCGCGGCATCTCCAGCCGCGCCCCCAACATGCCCTCCCCAGGCGATTTTGCCGCGCCAGCGCCAAAAAAAGGCCCCAGTCGCGCCCCCAGAAGCCCGTTTTTCGCCGGCTCGGGCCAAAACTGGTGTCGGCGGACCCGAGCGAACCCGCGCCTGGGGCGGTTGGGGAGCCGGCACAAGCGAAAAAGGCGCGTGGGCCCGCCCTGGAGGCGACCCGAGGGCATTTTTCCGCCGTTTCTTGACGCTTTTCCCTCTCATCTCTCCCGCTCGCTCGCCTTCCTCCCGCCATTCTCTCCTTTTCTCCCGCCAAACCACCTCCCGCTCGCCGCGAAGAAGTACGCCATGCCGCCGAAGAAGTACGCCATGCCGCGCGCGGCGGCAACCGCGACTGGCGTCGTGGCCCAGCCGGGCAGAGAAGCCGAGGGCGCCGCCATCGGGCCACCGGCCTGTCGAACGCCGAGTGGAGGGTGGAAGTTCAGCGGCGCTGGCGATCACCGCCGACAGCGGAACAGGCCATAGCCAAGAAGGCCCGCGACAACGCGGCGCGCGCGGCTGCGTCTTCCTCATCGGTCGACCAGGCGGGGATGAATCCACCCGGCGTCAGCCACGCCCAGCACGCGCCCTGGGGACAGCAAGGCGCCAGATCTCCATGGGGTTCATCGTCGCCCGGCTACGCCGACGGCGACACGCACGGTGGGTTCAACCCAAACGTGACCTTCCCTCATGGTCACCCCGCTACGCGCACGCCCTCGCCCGCCTTTGTCGGCGTGCAGTACCCTCCATACAACTACTCGCCGCCCGCCGCCTACGCGTCCACACCGATGCCCCATCTCTACTGTGGACCGCTACCCTTCTCGCACCTCAGCGACGCCCGGCGACAGTGAGCCGACATGGGCGACATCATCGTGACAGGATCGACCATGCCGCCGCGTCTCCCGGGTTCGCCACCCAGGACGAGGTAGTGGACCTCAGCGACGACATGGAGGCCGAGCTCGGCTACGTCTACGGCGACGACGCGCAGGAACCCGAGGAGGACGAGGAGGAGGAGGAGGAGGAGGAGCCGGCTCCTGTTCCGGCGAAGGGCACCAGAAGAAGAAGAAGCGGGCGGCTAGGTTAGGCGAACCGCGCATCAAGTGGACGTCCAAGGAGGAGGAATGCCTCGCCGAAGCATGGAAAGTCGTCTGCCTCGACCCGACCACCGGCGCGAACCAGAGCTTGGAGACGTACTGGGACCGCATCAAGGCCGAGTTCGACAAGCGGAGCCCGAACGACGCCTCTACATCGCCGCCAAAGAAGGTTGCGAAGCAGCGCCGACGCAGCCCAAAGATCAAGCAGCTCCGACACCGACGAGCCCGCGCACGCAGACTCCGCCAATGCCTGGAGCCGACCCCGCCGAGTGAATCGTTGCGCACGCGAACTTGCGGCGGCGGTGCTCTGTTTTTTGTAACGCCAGACTACGTCCGATCGCCGGATTTGCGGCGTCTTTTGAAAGCGGGAACGACCAAGTTTAAATTTCCCGCATCCTGGGGCCGGCGCGTGGGGGCATGACTGGGAGCTAGGTCGCTCCCAGGGGCCGAACTAGCGCCGGCACGCCCACAGGCCACTCTATTTAGGCGCCCTGGGGGGCCGAACGGCTGAAGATGCCCTCACGAACAACTTGTGCATACACATGCTCACACGCATGCATGCCCCATGCCACCACGCCACACACTTGCTCCCACTCTCATACACGTATGAGGCATATAGGAGACAGTGAGCACTCTGCTACTGCTCTCAGATACAGCTTCAGGAGCGACTTTGTACTGTCCGATATGTACACCGCATATATATTCAGACATGCAGCAGTAGGAGTATTATCTCTCCGGAGAGCTCCGAAGCTGGGTAAATCACCGCGTGCTGCTTGCCCAATCCCGTCCTTTGACCTCCAAAGCAGTCTTGCCCTCATCACACACCACCTCGTGGCATCTGTCGTCTTGCGAACCCGCCTGCGAGATAACCCCGACAGTTGACGCCCACCGTAGGGATACTATGCTACCAAGCTGCCGCGGAACCATGATCCTGGCGGGACCATTTTCGTCATCACCGCGGCGTCGTTGTCGTCTCTCCGGTAGCACACGGGGGCCCGACATCGACACGCCCCTGAAGCGGCCGCGCTGGGCGGCACGTCCTCACCGTTGGTCTCGCCATCTTTGTCATCTCCGCCTCGACATCGCCACTGTCTCTCCGGCCGTGCCCGAGGGTTCGACATCAACTCGCCCCCTTGGCGGCCGCGCGGAGCGGCGCGTCCTCGTCATCGCCCTCGCCCTCGTCGTCATCATCGCCATGGCGCCGGCCGTCCGTCGCCGCTCCGGTGTCGCTGCGCCACCGGCGCTCCGGCGTCGCTGCGCCACCGGCGCTCTGGCGTCGCTGTGCTGTCCGCTCGCCCGTGCCAACGTCGCCGTGCCTCCTCCGGCGTCTCTCCGTCCACACCATCTGCGTGCTCATTCCCAGGTAATACATCCCCATATACATTCCCCGTACACATTCCAGACTACGGCCAGACTTGCCTCGGATGAATGGCAGATAATTGTGAGACTATCCACATATGCATCCCGTACACTACCCATATAGATAGCTGTGCACAACTCGCCTCCGCTCCGCCCGCGCATGCGTGCAGCAACTCCAGCCTTTTCTGCTCCGGCCTCGCGCGTCACCCTGCCGGGCTCTGCCGCGCCTACGCCCCGTGCTAAGCTTCACCGTGCCTCCCGCGCGATGCGCTACCACCTCGCCTTGCCTCGCGGTTCTGCTGCTCCGCCGCGCCGTGCTGTCCGCTGCAAGAATCCCACGCGCCAGCGCTGCACATCCATGGTTGCCAGTCCACAGTGGTCAACGCCTGCGTCCTCCTTCCTCTCCGCGTCTACATGCAGCGGACGTCCTCCCCCGAGCTCGCCTCTGCTTTGCCCCACGAGCGCGCGTCCGCGCGGTGCCGGCTCGGCCTGCCGCCCGCCGGCTCGCCATCCCGTCCCGGCCGGCTCCCGCATGACGGCCCCGACCGCGCTGCACAGGCTCCGCCCCGTGGCCGGCCTCCTCTGCATCCGCACGCCCACCTGTCTGGCTCCACGTCGCGCCCGCCGAGTCCGCCCGCAGCGCCGGGTCCGTCTCCGCCCACGCCTGGCCGGGTCCGGCCCCAGCTCTTCGCCCGCCCACGGCAGGGTGCACACCGAGCCGCCTGCAGCCTCGGCCCCTCGGCCGGCTGCTGCCGCGCCCCATCACCGCATCCGTCTCCACCCAGGCCGACCCTCCAGCAGCGCCCGCGTCGCCCACGGCTCTCCTCGTCGCCACCGAACGCCGTCTCCACCTCGCGGCCGCTGAGGTCCAAACGCGCGTGGCCCGCCGTCTCCATCGCCTCGCACCCGCGGCCCGGCCTCGCCATCTCTGTCGGCCCCCGCGTCGGGTCCCCGCCCCTGCGCCGGGTCCCCGCACCTCGTCGTCTCCGCCGGCTTACGCCCGCGACCCGGCCCCCGTGCGCCGGCTCCCCGCGTCGGCCGGCCTCCCCGCTCCAGCCGGCTCCGTGCCTCCGCGGCCGACTCCCCTGCATGCCGGGTCGTCGCGGCCCCTCTGCTCCGACGCCCCCGCCTCCGGCTCCTCGCGTCGGCCCGGGCGCCCCGCGCCATCCGGCTTCCGCCCCCTCCGCAAACCCGGCCCGCGGCCGGCTTCGCCCGTCACCCGGCCGCCGGGTCGCCGACGCGACCCGGCCTTCGTCTCCTCTGTGAACCCGGCCCCGGCCGGCTCCCGCTTCGCCCGCGCCCGCCGGCTCCGACTCCAGCTCAGCCCGCGGCCGGGTCCACCCGCCTGCCGGCTCCGGCCCTTGCCGCTGCCGCGCCCTCCGCTCCGCCCGTGGCCGGCTCCGGCTCCCGCTGCGGATGGCTCGCCCCGCGCACGAGCGCTCGCTCCCCTGCTCCGCTTCGGCCGAGTCCCGTTCTGAAGAAAGATACAGAGAAAAAGGAAGTTGAACTTGGCTGTGTAAAAAAAAGTGCCCAAGCCGGCTGAAAAAAAAATGCTGCTGGATAAAAAAAGAAAAAGACCACGAGCTACACCCGGGTGGCTTGCTGGCCTGCCCGCCTACTTCGACATCGGGCCGGCTGGAGAGCCCGCCTGCCTCGACGCATCGCCGGCTGTGCCAAGCCGGCTCAGCTGCATCCCGCTTTGCTGCCTGGCCGGCTGTGCCAGGCCGACCGGCTGGACCCCTTCGAGCACCCGAAGGCTCGAAGGCTACCCCCAGTGGGTGTGTTGGCACGATAGCGCCAAGCCGCGCCGGCTGTCATCAACAACCTTCACCGCGTCTATAGGAAAATCAATATGATTTCCTCACCCGCTTATTTTTGCATCACACGTAAACCCGGATAACCCCGAGCAATGCTTGGGGACCACCTCCGCATTTATTATAGTTGCACTACTGTTCGCCCCGGCGCCGGCTAGTCTCGGCCCGGAGGCTGGCCGCTCGGCCCGATATGTTCGTTCCTGCAGACGGCTAGTAGCGCACACGGCATCAAGGCCCACTCTCTCGACCACCATGGCGGCAGCTGTCCGCAGCGAGAGCAAAAGTGGAGGTCACCCCATGCGAAAACGTCCAGAGAAGACGGCTTGGGCAACCCGGTCGTTTCCTTTATGAGTATCTACTCGGTCGAATCCGCCTCGTAGTCCGAAATCGCATGCTCTACTCATGCCACTCTTCGTAACAGCTAGAGGCCGGCTCCGAGCTGTCTAGCTAACAAGAGGCAAAGCCAAAGAGCGGAGGGGACATGAAAAAGACTGAAGGGGGCTTAGACGAGGCCGAGTCGGCACCCTCCGCATAAAACCTACAAATGCTAAAAAGCAAACATTTCATATATCTGCGCGGACTAACCTTGTCTTTTGCACGATCATCGCCGTGGGGAACCACCTCCTTGCCCGGAGGCTCGGAGGCTACACGTGGGTTGCGGACCCGACGCCGGCCGCAACCGGCATTTTCATCGCCGCTGTCCACATCAACAGCAAGACCCTCCGGCTGACTCTTCAAGTTGCCCGAAGGCTCGGAGGCTACACCCAGTGGGTGCGCTCGCGCGCCCCCACGCAGCCGGCGGACTCCGCGTCCGCGTCTGGCATGGCCCCGCGCCCTCCAGCCGGCAGACTTCGTGTCCGCGCCCGGCAACCTCGACGTCACCGTCGGCTTCATCAACAACAGTGAAGACCCTCCGCCCAACTTTTCCAAAGTTGCCCGGAGGCTCGGAGGCTACACCCAGTGGGTGCGCTCGCGTGCCCCCACTCAGCCGGCGGACTCCGTGTCCGCGCCCGGCAGGGCCCCGCGCCCCTCAGCCGGCAGACTCCGGGTCCGCGCTCGGCGCCCTCGACATCATCGTCGGCTTCATCAACAACAGCGAAGACCCTCCGCCCAACTTTCCCAAGTTGCCGGAGGCTCGGAGGTTACACCCGATGGAGTGCGCGCGCGCGCCCACTCACCGGGCGAACTCCGGCGTCCGTGCGGCAGGCCTCGCCCCTCAGCCGGCGGACTCTGGGTCCGCGCCCGGCGCCCTCGACGTCACCGTCGGATTCTTCAACAATGGCAAGACCCTCCGCGCAACTTTTCCAAGTTGCCCGGAGGCTCGGAGGCTACACCCAGTGGGTGCGCTCGCGCGCCCCCACCGAAAGCAAGCCGCACCGGCTGCGGTCCACGGCCGGCCGTCATCGACATGTACTGCTTCATCGATGCCCGCTAAAAACCCTCCGCGCAACTTTTTCAAGTTGCCCGGAGGCTCGGAGGCTACTGTCGGGGGGATGACCCCCGGGTAGGCCCAAGACGGCAAACGACGCTTCAAAAACATCGGGGCCAGCAACGCCCCTCAATCCGGGTCGCGCTTGGCCGGGTTGCTCAACCCGGCCAAGTCCCTCAACCCGGCCAGACTCCTCAACCGGCCGCCCGGCCGGGTCCCTGTCAGGCTGCTCCAGCCGGCCTGCTACGCGAAGGCAACTACGGCGTCCCGTCCGACACGACACCGACAAGACGGCCATACTGTTCACTCGTCACACACAGCAGCATCTACAGTGTACTTTGTTCCCGGGCATTGATTTATAAAATGCCCCAGGGACAAAACTTAGCCTAGCATGCAAGCAAGCATGGCTTGGAATGTAAGCTACACACCGTAGCTTACATCCCAAACACACACCCATGCCTACATGGAGTACACCACAAGCTAGCCACATTATACTAGGTAGGAAGTGCGCCTTGCCGCACCCAGCAGCGATGCTGCCGGGTACGATCATATCCAATCCGGTAATATAGTCATAGGAGCATTGCAAATATAAAAAATAACCAATAATATTGGTTAAGTACAGTGTCATAGACCAAATCATTGTCTATGAATAAGATATAAAATTTAAGACAGGTTTTAGACATGGATAACATATTGGATAGAATATATTAACAAATAGGATGAACAGTTCATATATAAGCATCCTCAAAAAAAGAATTCTAGTTTATGATGTTGGAAGTCACATTAAAATTTATCTGAAAATGAGCAGATGTGCCAAGTCAAAGAAGAACAGTACAAAGGATACATTGAGCTTATACAAGCATACAAAGGCAGGCTATGTAGACATAATCGACATCATCGATATAATAGTTCATAGATTCAAATATAGACCAGATATGTTCTCCTTATAGAGACCACAGTAAATACATAGTACGTGACTTAATTATCTCATCCTGGTCTATTTTCATACGGTATGGTAGGCAAAAGATACTACTCGGCGTACATAAAGACCTTGATCGTCGTCGTGCCTTCATGTTGCCTTTGACTTTATCAAATGCCTGCAAACAAGCAACAAAGACAAAGAAGCAACAAAGACAACGGTAGTGGCGGCGGTGATTTTAAGCAGTCATCGGCGCAGACAGGGAGGCCTCTACCAGCGTTGTGGCCGGCGGTGTTTCCCTTTTGGGCTGCCTCGATGCCATGGTCCTCACTGGTCATTGCAGAGTAGTGGCATAAGCGACGGCCTATACAACCCTTCCAGCGATAGCGGCAGGCGAACCGGCAGGAGACGTAGCGGCAACCAACAAACCAAGACGATGTGAGGGCGGCGAGAGAGACAGCATGGTGGCGACCTGCAAGTATATGATCTCTCGTTAGTAAATATCATATCGCATTCTCGTTAGCATGTACTTATAAGAACTGAAGTGACATTGAATGTAGTAGGTAATGATCATTGTTTCAAAGCAAAAATGATTGTAGAGATGTAATTCTTCTAAAAAATAATAGCTATATAGATACATAATTGCCCATGTCGCACCCATCTCTACATGACAAAAGAAATAGCAATACTAACATTTTGCAATCTGGGATATTAATGCAGAACATCATTCACAAAAAGGGAGTTGAGCAACAGGAAAAGTGGAGGGGCACAGTTTCAAGTCAGACCTTTAATTTCAGAGTTGATAGGCTTGAGATATAGTTTTGGAGAACCTGAGGATTGTAGACCACCTAATCTTCAATCAGGTACCATTGTTATCATTGATAGACGCATAATAATTGTTCTGCCATAATGTTGCGATGGAAAATAAAGATATTCTTAACAAGATTGCTCCAAGGTTTAGAATATGGCATCAAATCTCATGACTTGTAAACTTCAAAATTATATAGCAAATGAGTACAGGAAGAAAGATAAATCAACATCTGAAAGCCACCGTAGTAACATATCCTTGTGAAACGACTACTGTTTCCACACTTCTTTTTAGCCTACACATATGATTCAGGATGGCAACTTATTCTGCTAGTGCAAGCTCCATAGCGCAGTTTAGTTAGATATTTGGGTTGCATGATGATTAGACAATGCCAAAAGGAGCTTGAATTTTAACGCTAGTATTATACTGCATAGATAACATATCTTCAGTCTGCCATGATTATCACAGAACATCATGAAAGGTGCGTTTATATGAGAAACTAACCCATCAGTAGATCTTACCTAAGATGTCTTGTACAATGATAACCAGCTATCAAGGCCAATCTCAAAACTGTTGTGACAGAAAAAAGCAGAAATGATTGAAGTATAAGCTTTACAATTGCCTTTGTAATAGAGAATTTCATTGGCGGGTAAGAACAATGAAATATGTAAACAAAAAGAAAATGCATCATGGGAAACTAAAATGTCTCCTCTCACAATTTCAAACCAAATAAGATACACGTAGCAGTGGGTGCAGATCGGGATCGCGCCCTGGCGCGAGGGTGCCGGTCCAAACGCCAGGTTTAGCATATGCATTCCCACTGTATGCATCGTACAAAGAATAATGGCAAAGGTAACCGTATTTACAAACCACTAAGTATATCGTAAAGGAAATTCCAAGGACAGTCTATATACAATTGTACTCAGGCATCAGCCCTAGTATCTTGTACGAGCATTAGATAAGGTAAGATCAATATGATCACCTTCAAAGACAGAAATCTAATTGGCAGTGAAGTACTATATATGCAAAAAAATATGAGGGAGGAAGGGAGCCCAATGGATTATCATTTTACTCCAATAAAAAATTAAATAACATCATAGGAGCACAAGGTATCTACAGGGCAGCGAGAATGCCTCTTATCAGACGGCACTAAGGAAAGCTAATCAAATATAATACACAGACCCTAAATGATGGTATGAAGCAACTCACTGTATATCATTATACAGTTCTTGCAATAATAGATCCATAGAGCAGTAGGATATTTAGAATTACATCTCCTGGGAAGGCCATCATGATATACAAACCATCAGAGCCATAACCAAACTTTCAACAGCAGAAATAGTTATCCAATATCTCGAGGAATTAACTAAATAGCAAGAAAGAAGAATGGGAAAGGTTGTTGGCAGCGTATCAAACAACCACACAGATGATAAGCATACAAATAAAATGAAGTTGTCTATGGTGGTTAACGCACTGAATTTACCAAAGGAAAATTATGCACAATTAAAAAAGTGATTCCTAAAATAATTACCTTAGACCATCTTAGGAAATGTTCCAACAAAGAAGAGAATAACTTTTCCTGCTCACCCATTGCATTAATCCATGACTTAGAACTGTCTGATATCATGGCCTGTGCATATACGGATAGAATTTACTAATTAGCATCCAAAATAAGTAAAATAGGTATAGTTGTTTGAACACACCTCTACTTTGCATGAGCAGAAACAAATAACTCTAAATCTATTGCCGAAAACATTATAGAAAATCATGAAGATTAACAATCTTGATATAGTTTATCGGTCGTTCGGTTCACCACAATACTGATATAGTTTTTCGGTTGTCCTAACTTTCACAAAATTTAGCTGCTTGAATAGGTGAAGAATTTATGTAAAAAAGGACAACATACTTGCATTCCACATCAAGCAAAACCAAGAAATGAACAGTTGCTCAAGCTGAGCTCCGAATTGGAACTCCATGGACATTTCTTCAAGCAGAAGTGGGCTATTCTTATGCGGTTTTTAGCCCTTCCTATGAATCCCTAAATTAAATGTTTGAAAACCATTCAATGGAAACAACCAGAACGTACAAACACTGACCGTACCAAAGAAAATTTGGGATCAGGTGCATCTTGGCAAGAAGGTTTTTATTCTCTGTTTTTATACTTACAAATCAAAGAAAAAAGTACTATTCTTGAAACAGAACTAATGAAATAACCTGGCTGCAAAATCAAATATTTACAACCCACTAATTATGCTATCTAATCTAAGAATGATAATCTAATCTAAATATATGTTTGCAATTACATAGTTATAAAATACATGACACCAATAGAACATAGCTATGTGATTCTCTAAGAAAAGGAAGTTCAGATAAATGTAAACCACATTAGAGCCACTCCCACCTTCCATTATATTACTTGGCGGTTTTGACTTCAAGAGAAACTCAACCTTCCGAGCAGAAGTGCTCTCCTCGTCGACCAATCATGATGAGGGGCAAAACACTTGCATGAAGTCCAAAGGAAGCATCCATGCACATACATGCAACCAAACAGGAAAAAAAACTTTATTATGACACACGACTATTTCAATAATCAACAAACAGTGTGTTATCCAAGAATGCACCATTATTGATCTATAACATCTACTTCAACAGGCAAGATTTTTCTACCACAGAAGAGCCGCACCGGGCTCACCTTCATATTTCTTGAACAGGGTCACAATAAACGTAGCAACCACCAGTTCTTTCTTGCCTAGTTCAATAACTTCATCGGCAGCAAATACCAAGGCTCGGCGGTAGCATCCAGATTGGTGAGGCATCACTAATCTAGCTCCAAATCCAAGACCATGGCGGTGGCAGAATCCAAGATGCTTTGCAAAGTGCTCACAGAAACCCGACGATTTATCTTTGGTCTTCTCAGCCATGTTGATGAATTATATACAAGTAACATGCACTCGCCTTACATAATGACTAACACCACTAAGCAAAGAACTGGGGTGTAGGTGATGTGTACCTGATCAGAGTAGTCTTGCCTACACCAGGAGGTCCAATCACCAATATGGAGCCGCTTCCCGCCACCAGATCATGGATCATTTCTGCGCTGCCAGATAAGGACAAATCAGGTACCAGACAAAATAAAAAAGGCAACAAAAACCTAGGAATTTAGGCAGACCGCAACAAAAAACTCATAGGAATCTAATCATATCCAAGCCCATAATGCATCCAACCACCAAATTAAGAAAGGCAACAAAAATCTGCCACGAAAATATGCACGAGGCCGAGTCTCCCGCAAAGCAACAACAAATACCAGGGATCCAAGCAGACCCGGGCACCTAATCCATCCAAAGGAACCCGACCAGATCCAGGATGGAGCAGCCAATGCATCCAAAAAAATAACCAGATTTGAGCAGCCAATACATCCAAAAAGCTACTGGAGCCGCACATAACAACAAGTAATTTAATCATATCCAAGCACCTAATGCATCCAACCACCAAATTAAGAAAGGCAACAAAAATCTGCCACGAAAATATGCACGAGGCCGAGTCTCCCACAAAGCAACAACAAATACCAGGGGTCCAAGCAGACCCGAGCACCTAATCCATCCAAAGGAACCCGACCAGATCCAGGATGGAGCAGCCAATGCATCTAAAAAAATAACCAGATTTGAGCAGCCAATACATCCAAAAAGCTACTGGAGCCGCACATAACAACAAGTAATCTACATATATTCGCTCTGCTAGACAGGAAGGAAAGGAAGAGCTCACCAACCAGGAACCTTGCAACCTCTCGACACGGCAGCAGACAAATGGGTAATCAAGCCTCGACAAAGCAGAACAAACAACATCCACAACGGACCTACAATGATAAATTCAACACAAAATCAATGGAAACACGAAAACCTAGAACTGAAAGAGAAGACCGGCATCTCTATCAATTGCTTCCTCTGAATCCCTACCTATCAGCTGCCTCCTCTGAATGAACAAATGCAACGGGCTTAACCCTAAATGTAAGAGGTTCCTCTGTATTATGTGTTGTGTTATGAATCAACTAAGCAAGGAAGTAATAATGCAATGAGATATTGTCCTTTTAGCAAGGAAAATATTGTCCTTATTAGGGGCATGGAAATTGAATCTAGTGAATACTTTAGTTCCTAGTGCATGAATAAAAACAGATCCCTACTTCAAGATAATCATCTTACATGTATTTTTTTACCTAGGATCTTGGGAGGAGGAGCAGGGGTGGGAGGGGAGGGCGGGGGAGCTCACCATGGTCGGGATCTCACGAGGAGGCGAAGCCGGCGGGCGGGAGTAGAAGGGCCTGGTGTTCACGGTTCTGGTGCCGGATCGATCCACCGAAGGGTGTGGCGCCAGTTGTGGAGAAGGAGGCGACCGTCGGGACCCAGCTCGGCGGGCTGGCGGATCCGAAGCCCGTCCGTGTCCGTGGCCGTAGCCATGGTAGATCTGGCCGCCACCAAGGAGAGGCAGCGGTAGGGAGGGAGAGGGAGAAGGTGGAAGTCGCCGATGGAGCACTCACGGGCAGCGCCAGCCGTGAGTCTTGTGATCGGCCACGACCACCTCGACCTGCCGCTATCTTGGGGGAAGGAGGGAGGGCGAGTCGGGCGGCACGACACAGGGAGGGAGAGGGAACGGGCGGCGGCGGTGGCGTAGAAAGGGGCTAGGGTTAGGGAAGTCGGGAGCAAAGAGGCGGTGCGAGGGCAAGCGGTGGCGGCAGCGGCGCGAGGGCGAGCGGTGGCGGCGTGCGAGGGAGAGGAGATCAAGAGAGGGAGAGGAGGAGGTGGGACGAGCGAATGTGGAGGAGCGACGGCTAGGTCACACCCATGTGCGATTGGATATTTTTCAACCATGGGAAATGACGAAAATGCCCTCCGCAACCATCTAGTTTTACACGCAGTGGCAAGCCTACAGTCGCGCGAATTTTATCTAACGGCTCTCAATGATCTGGTAAATATCGGACGTCTCGCGTGAGCCGAAGCCGCGATCCGACGGCCATTACGCGTCAGGGAGTTCGATCCAACGGTTCAGAATCCAAACGAACGTGAGAGCTTTATTTTGTTTCAGACTCTAACAAAGGGATAAGCTAGCTCACACCCATCCATCCAGGAGGATGGACTCCCACGGCTACAAGGCCACTCACGCACACACTTGTGCATACACATGCTCACACGCATGCATGCCCAGGCCACCACGCCACACACTTGCTCTCACTCTCATACACACATATGAGGCATATAGGAGACAGTGAGCACTCTGCTACTGCTCTCATATACAGCTCCAGGAGTGAATTTATACTGCCCGACATGTACACCGCATATATATTCAGACATGCAGCAGTAGGAGTATTATCTCTCCGGAGAGCTCCGAAGCTGGGTAAATCACCGCGTGCTGTTTGCCCAATCCCGTCCCTTGACCTCCAAAGCAGTCTTGCCCTCACCACAAGCCACCTCGTGGCATCTGTCGTCTCGCGAACCCGCCCGCGAGATAACCCCGACACAGAGGTTACGGGAGAGAGGAGAACATGAGAGACCTTAGCTGGAGCATAGTGGAGGTTGGGAAAGGAGGCAAACTCCTGATCTACGGTGTCGAACGACTCGACGCCGTGTCATTGAACGGCCCATGGTGGAAGCAGTGAACGATATCGTGCCAATGTGTAGGGCCAGCACCGAGGCTAGCACGAAAAAGGATCCTGCCTGCGGCGGCTCGTCGGACCTAAGTGGTGGCAAAGAAAATGAAGCAGCAAATATACAACATTCGCACAACAAGAAAATGAAGCAGTAAATATACCTTATTTTTGTACATACAAGCATACGGAAAATTATAGAATCAACATAGTATACCCTGATATGTAGTTGTACTGACGCTCTGGGAATTTTAGAACTGAAGAAGCACATACTTGCTGCACATATAAATAAGATATAAATGTTTACTGTCCAAGAGCGCCTGTGCCATGTATCCAGAATTTCCCCGCACCATTTTTCATACACAAAAGTCATGTATGGCTATCAGGCACAACTTCTATATATAGAAAACCAACTAGGAGTACATGATTTCAATCAACTCGATGCTCATCAGTACTAGAATTACTGGACAAGAAGTTTAGATTTGTAGCAGCACACGCACCAAACTTACAGATTTTTCTTGAACTTATTTAGGTGACTGAAGACAAGCAATGAAAGATCTGGGTCAAGTAAAGATGTTTGTCTGAGCATTCTAGTCATCCCTCTGATCCCAACAAGGACCTACAGAAAGTAGAAACATTGTTCAGAAATTGGTTGGGTACCCATACTTTTGTACTGAGGTAAACCTTTTCATCGAACTGTTGCCAAATTTTCAAAGAGTAAGGATTATGCTCGAATCAACATTCAGTACCTCTGTACCTTTAGTAGTCACCGAAAACTAAACTTCAGATAGAAAATAGAGGTAAGAATAGCAGCAATTGGTAGCTGCGTAGTAGAGGGCATGCATCAGCAGCAGAAAAGGATGCGGCTGTGTCGGGCAGTCCTAGGTGCAGCAGCAGCTTGCAGCAAGGAGCGGCTTGCACTCAGCTCCTTGAGCGACCGGCCATAAAGGAAGCCGTTGGACTGTTGAGCTGGAGGTCCTCGACCCCGCGATTCCTCCAGCAGGCTCCACTTTTTGCCGCTGAAGCATAAGCCATGGCCTTGGAGCAGGACGCGTCCACGGCGGCGACATTGAACGGACAGGGATGGCGGTGGCAAACTGCTTGTACGCAGTGGCGGGGACATTGAACGGACAGGGATGGCGGCGGCGAACTGCCTGTACGCGGTGGCGACGACATTGAACGGACAGGGGTGCTTTGACGAACTGCCTGTACACGGTGGCGGCATAGCACCATTGGAGAGGAGGCAGAGTGGGAGAGGCCAGCAACCCTCGGCGGGTTAATAAGCTATGAAAAATCTGAAATTTGGGACCATCTATAAACTGGAGCTGGGAAAAAAAGCTGGAAATAAAAAAAATAAATGGACTGCAAAATGTTGTGCGCTAGAAAATAAAAAAGGCTAAATTGTAGGCCAGGCCCATGTAGCTAACCGAAATTAACATAAAATACATATATTAAAAGGGCTTGCCTAAAAAATAATACATGGGCCGAATTACTGGGTCAGACCCATGTAGCTAATAAAAACACAGGAAAAAAATACATTAAAAAGGCCGAATTGATGGGCTAGGCCCATGTAGAAAATCGAATTGGACCGGGCTGATTTTTGTGCCACATCAGATTGCCATGTCGGATGCCTACGTGGCCTGGGGAGGCTGCTAGTGACCAAAACAAAACAGTAGGCATATTTTGGTCGTAAACGTCTACGACCTTCTCATAGAGAAGGTCGTTAATTTACGATTCTGTTGCCAGCTTTTGACCTTCTGTTTTTGGTCACAAAAAGGTCACAAATGAAAAACAATGACCTTTTAGTGACCAATAGTCAAGGTCATAAGTTGACATATTTCTTGTAGTGGAAGTCATTTCTTCTTCATATGGGAACTTCCCGAAGAACACAAGCTTGCATATGTAAATGCCTTCATTGCACCTTGGTCCATTTGGGCCAGTCTCTCCAGGGAATGATGAAAAAGTTTCCAAAGGATTTGGAAGAACTTATTCATCCATTTTTTTAGCAGTCCGAACATCATCGGATGTGGTGAGATTCTCATCGATGGGCTTGAGAGGTGGCACCAATTTCTTTGATTTACTTTTCGATGATAGCTTAGAAGAACTAGAAGACCCATAACCCTTGCGAGCCTCATTTATGTCGTCAAAAGCAACAATCTTATTGTCCTTGTCGGCCATTTTCCCAGCTTTTTCCAGAATGATTTTCTTTTGCCTCTAGGGCCTTTTCTTCTTTCTCTTCAGATACATGGCACTTGGGCCTTTTCTTTAGCACTTGGTGGCACTTGGACCGATGGGGCAACTGGTAGGACAATAACTTGTTCTTGAGCCATCGGCTCATCTTCTATATTTTCTTCCTTTCCCATGATATTATCATAGGGACGAGGAGCGGAGTCAACATCCATCCGAGTAGCTTCATCAGAGGACGGAACAGGGGCGTAGTACTTTTTTGGGGCAGCACTAGACTCAGCACTCAACTTTGTCTTTCTCCTTTGTGCTAGGCTTTGAGGGCATTTTGGGTGCGTTCCTATATGGGGACAGAACGACTTTCTCCACTTCAATTTCCTCATCTATTTCTTCTTCAGGAGCATGTTGTTCGGGTGGAACATTTCTTTCGACTTGCATTTCCATGAATACAACAGAGTCATCAAGTTTCTGTTCATGGGTGCTGGGTCCAGGGATGATAACTTCCTCAACACCAACAAATTGTTGTGCTTGTTCAAGTGGAGTTCAGGATGGAGCTTGTGGAGTGGGTGCACTTTTCCTTAGAAGAATTTCGTTAATGGCAAAGGTCAACAAATGACGGTATGTGTTTTACTTCAGCTTTGTAGCCCGCACCCTCGTTTTCTGATATTTCTCTTTGGTAGTTCTTCTTCTCTCAGTCTCTTCTTTCCTATCAATCTCATCATTTCTTCTGTCACACAGCTGAGAGACTTGCATGGTCATTCGACTATGCCAATCCACTTTGTTCTTCTGCATGAGATTGATAGCCTTGGTAACTTCCATAATTATCCTTATCGTGGCCATTAGCCTCATAGTCACTTTTTGCCTCTCTTTGCATCATCTCCAAGGTTTGTTTGTCTTTCACAGCCTTTGAGAGTTCCTTGGTGATATCTTTCATCTCAACAAAGAACTTAGCCACAAGCTTCTTGACGTCTTCTGTCAGACCCAGATTTTCAATATCATAAGACTTTGCATCATATGCAGTGTTGTCGATGATGTGACCGAAGAGACAAATGGCATACTTCTCGGTTTCTTCTTCGGTAGAAGGAACAACAGTCTTTGCCTTCTTGGCAGTAGTCTCAACTTCTTCAGTTGTCTGTTTCTTTCTTTTGGCGGCTGTCTCGGTCAACGTCTTCGGCTGGGCAGACGCCAAGGGAATATCAACAGATTTCTCTGCAGCATGCCTAGGAGATCTTCTTGGAAAAGGCAAAACCTTCGAGGGGCCTGGACTCTTGGCAGTCTTGTCAAGTATTGCCAACTTGTCATACTGAAGGTTTTTGGTATTTCCTTCAGCATCATCTTCTTCAGAGTCGGAAGAGTATTTGGCTTCATTTGATGCAGCCTCTTAGATAGAGTTTTCCTTCGAGGCTTTGCAACACTAGAAGGGTCATCAATATTTTTCTTTGGGTAGCTTGCTGATACGTCTCCGTCGTATCTATAATTTTTGATTGTTCCATGCCAATATTATTCACTTTCATATACTTTTTGGCAACTTTTTATATTATTTTCGGGACTAACATATTGATCCAGTGCCCAGTGCCAGTTCCTGTCTGTTGCATGCTTTATGTTTCGCAGAATATCCATATCAAACGGAATCCAAACGGGATAAAAACGGACGGAGTTTATTTTTGGAAAATATGGAAAATTCCAGAAGAAAAATCCACGCGAGACGGTGCCCGAGGTGGTCACGAGGCAGGGGGGCGCGCCCCTCCCCCTCGGGCGCACCGCCTACCCTCGTGAGCCCGCCGTAAGGCGGTTGATGCTCTTCTTTTGCCGCAAGAAAGATAATATTCGGAAAAAAATCTGGGCGAAGGTTTCAGGCCAATCGAGATTACGGATCTCCATATATACGCAAAACGGTGAAGCAGAACCGCAATGTAACGCAGTAAACAGAGAGAGATAGATCCAATCTCGGAGGGGCTCTCGCCCCTCCCAAGCCATGGGAGCCAAGGACCAGAGGGGAAACCCTTCTCCCATCTAGGGAGAAGGTCAAGGAAGAAGAAGAAGGAGGGGGCTCTCTCACCCTCGCTTCCGGTGGCACCGGAACGCCGCCGGGGGCCATCATCATCACTGTGATCTTCACCAACACCTCCGCCATATTCACCAACATCTCCATCACCTTCCCCCCTCTATCTACAGCGGTCCACTCTCCCGCAACCCGCTGTACCCTCTACTTGAACATGGTGCTTTATGCTTCATATTATTATCCAATGATGTGTTACCATCCTATGATGTCTGAGTAGATTTTCGTTGTCCTATTGGTGGTTGATGAATTGCTATGATTGATTTAATTTGCTTGTGGTTATGTTGTTGTCCTTTGGTGCCCATCATATGAGCTGCGTGTGGATCACACCATAGGGTTAGTTGTATGTTGATAGGACTATGTATTGGAGGGCAAGAGGACGAAGCTTCAACCTAGCATACAAATTGATGCATACGGGAATGAAGGGGGACCAATATATCTTAATGATATGGTTGGGTTTTACCTTAATGAACGTTAGTAGTTGCGGATGCTTGCTAATAGTTCCAATCATAAGTGCATAGAATTCCAAGTAAGGGATGACGTGCTAGCAGTGGCCTCTCCCACATAAAACTTGTTATCGGTCTAGTAAAGTAGTCAATTGCTTAAGGGACAATTTCGCCACACCTACAATCACTCTTCCACACTCGCTATATTTACTTTAGTTGTGCCTTTACCTTAGCAGCCCCTAGTTTTATTTTCGTGCTCTTTACTTTCTTGCAAGCTTATCCGAAAACACCTACAAAGTACTTCTAGTTTCATACTTGTTCTAGGTAAAGCAAACGTCAAGTGTGCGTAAAGTTGTATCGGTCGTCGATAGAACTTTAGGGAATATTTGTTCTACCTTTAGCTCCTCGTTGGGTTCGACACTCTTACTTATCGAAAACGGTTGCGATCCCCTATACTTGTGGGTCATCAAGACCTTTTTCTGACGCCGTTGCCGGGGAGCAATAGCGTGGGATGAATATTCTCGTGTGTGCTTGTTTGCTTTATCACTAAGTAATTTTTATTTGCTGTTCTTAGTTGTTCTCTATATTTAGTTATGGATATGGAACACGAAATACCAAAAAAATTAGGTGTACTTGCCACTCATGGAGATGGGGAACCTCCTAAAACCCTCGATCTTTGGTTATGTGAAAGATATTATGTACTACTTTAATAATCCCGAGAAAACCCCGTTCAATTATGTAATGGGAGTAATGTTGGATCAACGTGAATACTTTAGGGATTATCGCTTGACACAAAAGGGAAACTATTATGGGATCAAATTCATATATTGAAGTGGTATGCTTGGCAACTATGCGTGGAATATGATTATACTTGTTGCTCTAGGATGAGTTCTCCACACCTTCCCTTTTCATGCAAATTTATAGATAATGAAACCTTAGCTTCTTATGCTAGAGGTATATATGATTACTATGATGTGGAACAAATAGAAGAATTTGTTGCTTTTATGGGTGCTTATGAAATTGAAGCTATGTGTAAAGAGTTTGAGGATTTTGATGATGCTGTTTATAGATCTGAAAATTTAGCTATCCTCAAATATTGCTATGAGAATTATAAATACAATTATGAAATTAATGCACTTACTAAGAAAGTCTCCGCTGTCCAAGAAGAGACTAATATTTTGCAGGAATCTATGGAAGAAGAAATTGATGAAACTGTGAGCTCATTGGATGAAAAAGATGATGAGGAGAGCGAAGAACAAAAGGAGGAAGAGCGGATTGATCACCCGTGCCCCCCTTCTAATGAGAGTAACTCTTCAATTCATACATTGTTTAATTCCCCTTCGTGCTTACCAAAGGATGATTGCTATGATGACTATTATGATCCCGTTGATTCTCTTGAAATATCCCTTTTTGATGATGCTTGCTATGCTTGTGGCCAATATGCCAATATGAATTATGCTTATGGAGATGAACTTGCTATAGTTCCTTATGTTAATCATGAAATTGTTGCTATTGCACCCACATATGATAGTCCTATTATCTTTTTGAATTCTCCAAACTACACTATATCGGAGAAGTTTGCTCTTATTAAGGATTATATTGATGGGTTGCCTTTTACCGCTGCACATGATGATTTTAATAGATATAATATGCATGTGCTTGCTGCTCCTACTTGCAATTATTATGAGAGAGGAACTATATCTCCACCTCTCTATGTTTCCAACACGATAAAATTGCAAGAAACTGTTTATACTATGCATTGGCATTTACTATGTGTGCATGAATTGTTCTTTTATGACATGCCGATGCATAGGAAGAGAGTTAGACTTCGTCATTGCTTGATATATGTTGCTTTGTGCTCACTACTAAATTACAGATCATTGCTAATTAAAATTTGCTTTGATATACCTTGGGATCCGGGTGGATTCACTACTTGAGCACTATATGCCTAGCTTAATGGCTTTAAAGAAAGCGCTGCCAGGGAGACAACCCGGAAGTTTTAGAGAGTCATTTATTTCTGTTGAGTGATTTCATATAGTTTAAAAAAACAAAAATAAAGAGGGGAACCCAAAACTTTTTCAAAAAGAAAAGCGAAAGTGAGAGAGACGAGCATTGTGAAAGTGGGGAGCGTCCTTAAATTTGTTCATGCTCATGGGAACTTTGTGAATCTTAATTAAGAAACTTTTCAATAAAAATAATTATCCCCTTGTAAAATTCCATTGTATTATAAAAATAATGTGCCAAGGTTTGCCTTTAGGATGTTTACAATGCTTGTTGGTTTGTGCGGTGCAGGACAGAAACTTTGGCTGTAGTGCGTGAATTTTAGTTTTTTACTGGAACATTAAATGGTTCTGATTCTTTTTGCACTGTCTTGCTGTACAACTTTTTTATTTTTCCTAATTTTGGCAGAATTTTCAAGTATCAGTAGTATGGTGAATGTTCAGATTGCTACAGACTGTTCTGTTTTAGACAGATTCTGTTTTTGATGCATAGTTTGCTTGTTTTGATGGAACTATCAATTTATATCAGTGGATTAAGCCATGAAAAAGTTATATTACAGTAGACACAATGCAAAAACAAAATATGAATTGGTTTGCAACAGTACTTAGAGTGGTGATTTGCTTTATTATACTAACGGATCTTACCGAGTTTTCTCTTGGAGTTTTGTGTGGATGAAGTGTTCGATGATCGAGAAGGTCTCGATGTGAGAAGAAGGAAGAGAGGCAAGAGCTCAAGCTTGGGGATGCCCGAGGCACCCCAAGTAAATATTCAAGGAGACTCAAGCGTCTAAGCTTGGGGATCTTTGAGGAGGCATCCCCTCTTTCTTCAACAAATATCGGTATGTTCCCGGATTCGTTTCGTTCATGCGATATGTGCAAGTCTTGGAGCGTCTTTTGCAATTAGGTTTTTACTTTTATTTTATGCACCATGCTGGTATGAGATAGTCCTTGGTTGATTTATATAATGCTCATTGCACTTCACTTATATCTTTTGAGTATGGCTTCATAGAATGCTTCATGTGCTTCACTTATATCATTTGAAGTTTGGATTGCCTGTTTCTCTTTACATAGACAATCGCCATTTGTAGAATGCTCTTTTGCTTCACTTATATTTGTTAGAGCTTGGGCATATATTTTGTAGAAAGAATTAAACTATCTTGCTTCACTTATATCTATTTAGAGAGATGACAGGAACTGGTCATTCACATGGTTAGTCATAAAATCCTACATAAACTTGTAGATCGCTGAATATGATATGTTTGATTCCTTGCAATAGTTTTGCGATATAAAGATGGTGATAATAGATTTATGCTAGTGGGTGGTTGTGGATTGTAGAGACACTTGTGTTGAGGTTTGCAAGTCCCGTAGCATGCACGTATGGTAAACTGCTAGTGACAAATTTGAAGCATGGGGTGTTTCTTTGATTGTCTTCCTTATGAGTGGCGATCGGGGAATGAGCGATGGTCTTTTCCTACCAATCTATCCCTCTAGGGGCATGCGTAGTAGTACTTTTCTTGAGGGCTAATAAACTTTTGCAATAAGTATATGAGTTCTTTATGACTAATGTGAGTCCATGGATTATCGCACTCTCACCCTTCCATCATTGCTAGCCTCTTTGGTACCATGCATTGCCCTTTCTCACCTCGAGAGTTGGTGCAAACTTCGCCGGTGCATCCAAACCCCGTGATACGATACGCTCTGTCACACATAAGCCTCATTATATCTTCCTCAAAACAGCCACCCATACCTACCTATCATGGCATTTCCATAGCCATTCCGAGATATATTGCCATGCAACTTCCATCATCATCATATACATGACTTGAGCATTCATTGTCATATTGCTTTGCATGATTGTAAGATAGCTAGCATGATATTTTCATGGCTTGTCCGTTTTTGATGTCATTGCTACGCTAGATCATTGCACATCGGTACATCACGGAGGCATTCATATAGAGTCATATCTTTGTTCTAGTATCGAGTTGTAAGTAAATAAAAGTGTGATGATCATCATTATTAGAGCATTGCCCCATCAAAAAAAAAGAGGCCAAAGAAGCCTAAATAAAAAAATGGGGCCAAAGAAGCCCGCAAAAAAAGGGGGGCAATGTTACTATCTCTTTTTCCAAACTTGTGCTTCAAAGTAGAACCATGTTCTTCATATAGATTGTCTCCTATGTTGTCACTTTCATATACTAGTGAGAATTTTCATTATAGAACTTGGCTTGTATATTCCAACGATGGGCTTCCTCAAATGCCCTAGGTCTTCATGAGCAAGCAAGTTGGCTGCACACCCACTTAGTTTCAGTTTGAGCTTTCATACACTTATAGCTCTTAGTGCATCCGTTGCATGGCAATCCCTACTCCTCGCATTGACATCAATTGATGGGCATCTCCATAGCCCGTTGATTAGCCGCGTTGATGTGAGACTTTCTCTCTTTTTTGTCTTCTCCACATAACCCCCACCATCATATTCTATTCCACCTATAGTGCTATATCCATGGCTTGCGCTCATGTATTGCGTGAGGGTTGAAAAAGCTGAAGCGCGTTAAAAAGTATGAACCAATTACTCGGCTTGTCATCGGGGTTGTGCATGATGGGGGCATTTTGTGTGACGAAAATGAAGCATGGCCAAACTGTGTGATTTTGTAGGGATAAGCTTGCTTTGGCCTTGTTGTTTTGAAAAGACATGATTGCTTTATTGGTACGCTTGAAGTACTATTGTTTTTATGTCAAATGATAGACTATTGTTTTGAATCACTCGTGTCTTTTTCATGCCATGATTAGACATATGATCAAGATTATGCTAGGTAGCATTCCACATCAAAAATTATTCTTTTTTATCATTTACCTACTCGAGGACGAGCAGGAATTAAGCTTGGGGATGTTGATACGTATCCGTCGTATCTATATTTTTTGATTGTTCCATGCCAATATTATTCACTTTCATATACTTTTTGGCAACTTTTTATATTATTTTTGGGACTAACATATTGATCCGATTGCTTGATGCAGTTCCGTCTGCATGTTTTATGTTTTGCAGAATATCCATATCAAACAGAATCCAAACGGGATAAAAACGGACGGAGTTTATTTTTGGAAAATATGGAAAATTTCAGAAGAAAAATCCACGCGAGACGGTGCCCGAGGTGGTCACGAGGCAGGGGTGCACGCCCCTCCCACGTGGCGCGCCGCCTACCCTCGTGAGCCCAACGTAAGGCGGTTGATGCTCTTCTTTTGCAGCAAGAAAGATAATATTCGGAAAAAAAATCTGGGCGAAGGTTTCAGGCCAACAGGAGTTATGGATTTCCATATATCTAAAACGGTGAAAGCAGAGCCAAAACAGAACGCAGAACAGAGAGATAGATCCAATCTCGGAGGGCTCTCGCCCTCCCAAGCCATGGGAGCCAAGGACGGAGGAAACCCTTCTCCCATCTAGGGAGAAGGTCAAGGAAGAAGAAGAAGGAGGGGCTCTCTCACCTCGCTTCCGGTGGCACGGAGCATGGCAGGGGGCCATCATCATCACCGTGATCTTCACCAACACCTCCGCCATCTTCACCAACATCTCCATCACCTTCCCCCTCTATCTACAGCGGTCCACTCTCCCGCAACCCGTTGTACCCTCTACTTGAACATGGTGCTTTATGCTTCATATTATTATCCAATGATGTGTTACCATCCTATGATGTCTGAGTAGATTTTCGTTGTCCTATTGGTGGTTGATGAATTGCTATGATGGATTTAATTTGCTTGTGGTTATGTTTCTGTCCTTTGGTGCCCATCATATGAGCGCACGCGTGGATCACACCATAGGGTTAGTTGTATGTTGATAGGACTATGTATTGGAGGGCAAGAGTGACAGAAGCTTCAACCTAACATAGAAATTGATGCATACGGGAATGAAGGGGGACCAATATATCTTAATGCTATGGTTGGGTTTTACCTTAATGAACGTTAGTAGTTGCGGATGCTTGCTAATAGTTCCAATCATAAGTGCATAGAATTCCAAGTCAGGGATGACATGCTAGCCGTGGCCTCTCCCACATAAAACTTGCTATCGGTCTAGTAAAGTAGTCAATTGCTTAAGGGACAATTTCGCCACACCTACCATCACTCTTCCACACTCGCTATATTTACTTTAGTTGTATCTTTACCTTAGCAGCCCCTAGTTTTATTTTCGTGCTCTTTACTTTCTTGCAAGCTTATCCGAAAACACCTACAAAGTACTTCTAGTTTCATACTTGTTCTAGGTAAAGCAAACATCAAGCGTGCGTAGAGTTGTATCGATGGTCGATAGAACTTTAGGGAATATTTGTTCTACCTTTAGCTCCTCATTGGGTTCGACACTCTTACTTATCAAAAACTGTTGCGATCCCCCATACTTGTGGGTCATCAAGACTTGCCTTGGGGGCAAAGGCACGCTCCTTCAACACATCTTGTTGAGTGAGCTCAACATTTTTCGCTTCCAACTTCTCATCCTTTGCTACCCTATTTTCTCTCTTAACCCTTCTCTCAACCTCATCAAGGTAAATAGATGTAGTTGTTATGGAGGTGGGGTGAGCATTATGAGGCTGTGGAGGCCTCACTTTTTCATCTCTTTCCTTGAGGCAGCCATCGGCTATGCTTCCGTTCCAAGAAGGGTTGGAAGTGAATAGAATAACCTACTTCTCATGAACATTTTCATACGGAACCATTTCCCGGACCAGTGAGGTTTTATCCTCTACAGTCTGGTATTTCTTTCCATAGTGGTATCTCCTCGAGGTGGCGTCTTGTTGGGTTTAGGATCAGACATTTCCGCCGTTGTATTTGGCTCACGGCCACAACCGCCTCTTCTGGGTCGGTCCCATGACAGAATGCCTTGTTCTTTGATATCAGCCCCGGCTTCTTCATCATCGAGCTTGGCAACCTTTTTAGTAACTTCTTCACGGAATTTCTGCAGATTCTTCCTCCCCCTTTTTCTTTGGAGCCTTGGGTGGCCTTGTAGCTTTCGCGGTGCCTCTGATGCGCTTTTTGCTAGCACCTTTGTCCAGAGTGATATGAGGCAATTGTTCTTCCTGATCTTCGTCTAATTATGTATGTTCTCCCGAAACATAAGTCATTACCTATGAGTGGATAAAGATGTGAGGAAAAAATTGATAGGGTTGTGGGTTCACACAGAAGATTTTGACGAATAAAAACATTTTTCTTAATATATAGATAAGGAATTCAAGGAGTATCTCAACAGATGAGATCATTGACGCTGCGTTTGGATGTCTGTAGTGAAGTTCTGAATTGGATTTGGAACCCCTTGAATTCCAATTCGGGTGTTTGGCATGCACACTAAAACGGCCGTCCGAAATCAAACGAATAAAGGGACGAAATCGTTTGCACGCGCGGAGCCCTCCCACGTTTCCGAGCCCTCTGGCTCTGATTTGGCTGGAAATCTCCTCCCGTTAAAAAGTAGTAACGCCGGCTCCTTCTTTTCCCCCTGCTCCGCCGCTAGACCACGTACGACCTGGAAAAGAGGAGGCGCCCATGGAAGCCAGCCGGCAGCGGCGCCCCGAGACTTCTCCTCGCCGGCCCTCCTACTACTACTACTTCTCCGGCACATGCATCCCCGCCGCCGCAGCTCCTTCCCGTCATCCCTTGGTCGCCCCATCTCCTATGTCGCCCCATCTCCTCCATGGACGCCACGACCTAGACCTAGTCTTCAGCTGCCGCCGCCGCTCCTCCTCCTCTACCCTTGCTCCGGCGTCCCCCCCATGCCAGCAGACCCTCTCATCCTCAGCCTTCAGTTCCCATCTCCTCTGCTCGTTCCCATCTCCTCTACCGCCAGATCCCTTCCTATGCCCTCTCCTTCTTCCCCTTCCATTGCCCCACTTCTTCCTATTCCATGAGCCAATTCAATGAGCATCCAAACAAGTGAATTCGTATTCATGTCATTACAGTTTCCTTGTTGAACTGGTATTGAAACCAATTCAATATAGAGGCTTCCAATACAGACATTCAAACGCGGTGTCACAGATTTTAAACTAGCAAGTTCCCAAAATTTTGTTAGGGTAATATATATCTAATCTTCGGTGAGAGACATGTTGAAACTAGATCTGAGAGTTATGTGTGAGGAACAGTTACAAACCCTGCATAGTGAAACCTAGTGATTCCCAGAAATTCATGAACATTTTTTTCTTTCTCAAAACATCTTTTGAATTCACAATTTTATTCAAATTGATGAACATTTTTTGAATATGCGAACATTTTGTAAAATCATGACTTTTTTCTTAAAATCACAAACATTTTTTAAATCAGTGAACATTTTTATCATTACTTATTTTTTTGAAAATTCCCAGTTTTCAAATTTTCGGAATTTCTATCAAAATCCCTAATTTATTATAGTAGAATAAAAAGAACAAGGAAAGGAAAAACGAAATTACAAAAACATGGTGCCCGTACATGGTCCAGCCCAAAGCGGGGCATTGTAGGAGCGAGGTGTCCGCGACACGTATCGGCCCAGCACACCGCGTGTGATATAAGAGGTGGAATCGTGGTTTTTTATTCCGCGCTTAGGCTGGGCGAGAGCAACTAGTTGATGAGCGCTCCTTCGAGAGCCTCACTACAATCAGCGTCACTTGGCGCGTTCTCAGCCACCCGCCATGTGTCGCGCTCTGGACGCTTTCTCTGAAAAAAAATTATTTTTCCGCACGCGTTTTCTGCTTTTTAAACATTTTTTTCTGGTCTTTTCAATGTTTTGATTTTCCACGGGTCTTCCTTACCTTTTGGACCAAAAAAATCTAGAAATTTTTTTGCGCAAAAAAATGTTTTCTCTTTTTTTTTCTGCGAGAGGCACAGTTTTGCTTCAGCGAGAAGCACGTTTTTGCTTTCGTGAGAGGCACGACCATGACTCTCGGAAATAGAAAAAACACGTTTTCTGCTTTTTTATCCACCACAGGCACGGTTTTGCTTCTGCGAGAGACACGATTTTGCTTTCGCGAGAGGCACGACCATGACTGTCGGAAACGAAAAAAATCGTGTTTTCTAATTTTTTTTCCTTAGAGGCACGACCGTGCCTGTCGGAAATGAAAAAAAATGTTTTCTGTTTTTTTTCGCGAGAGGCATGGTTGTGCTTTTGAGGCACGGCCATGCCTTCTTGGAAACTGGAAAAATCATGTTTTTTTCCCTTTTACGACAGGCACGGTTTTGCTTCCGCAAGAGGCACGATAATGATTTCGTGAGAAGCACGGTCGTGCATCTTTCGGAAAGGGGAAAAAACCATGCTCTCGGTTCGGTTTTTTCGCCTGGTTTTTGTCCTTTTTTTCCTGAAAAAAGTTCATCAAAACCTATCAAAATGGGATCCAGTTTTGAAGATATCGACGTGAGGAATCGAACAGTGAAAATTGTTCGAGATTTGGATGCAAGGTTTAAAAGATAAAACATTTTAAATAAACGGATCTACGACAAAGGGAAAACTATCAGGTTGCGACAAGTGGCACACATGCAGCGAACCACTTGTCACAAGCTAGGAAGGTGGGAGTGATCTTCGCGAGAAGTATTCCTCAATTAGTGATTACGAGACTGGGCAGATCCTATTAAACGCTCGTGAGCATCAAAAGGACGTGCTTTTGCTGAAGTTTGGGCCGGCCCACACTCGCCCTGTGTTTTATCCTTTCTGTTTGATTTTTACTTTTTATGCTTTTATTTTTATTTATTTTATTTTCTTTTCTTTTTGTTCCTCTTTTTCATTTTTGTACTTTTTGTGTATTATACAGAGATCATTGCATGTTTAAAAAACTCACTGTATAGTGAGAAAATGTTCAAACAGATTTAAGAAAATGCTTAGCGTATATCAGAACAATTTAATGTGTATTAAAAATTGTTTAGTGTTTATCACAAAAATGTTCAATGTATTTTTAAAAATTGTTCAGGACATATCAGAAAAATGTCCAATGTGTATTAAAAAATTAGCGTATATCATAAAAATGTTCAATGTGTATTAAAAAATGGTTTATCGTACATTACAAAAATGGACAACGACCGATTTTAATTTCAGGTCTGTCACTGCATTTAGTTCTTATATATTCTGCGTGTTATTAATTACTCAGTCAGAAATTCAAGTGGTAAGGAGCACATACTTTCTATCGAGAGGATTATTCGCTAGAACTTCTTTTCCTTCTGAATTTTTGTAGCGCTCACTATGACGACAGGGAATGGGCAGGCCCATCCAGATCGCGCCCTGCGTGAAAGCTCCTCTCTTTCACGCTCGAGAGCATCAGCTAGGGGCTTTCGTCGCGGGCTAGCGACCGGCCATGTACGCCCTATGTTCCCAGCTGCGTTCACGTGGGAGCGCATAATTAGCCAATCTCCTGTATTGGGAAGGAGAACCTTCTCGAACAGGTTTTTTGGGGGGTTATATCATTTTTTTTCTCCTTTATATATTATTTTCGTTCTCCTTTCCTTTTTCATTTCCTTTCTTTCCATTTTTTTCCTTTTCGTCTTTACTATCTTGTAAATTCACAAACTTTTACTAAAAATCGGGGTAGATTTTTTCATATCAACATTTTTCAAAATTCAAATATTTTATTAAATAAGGCTGAACATTTATAAACATTTCTTTCAACAACTTCAAAAAAGGTACATCGTATTTTGGATATTGCAAAATACTGAAATTCATGAACATTTTTTCAAATTCATGAGCATTTTCTAAATCATGAACATTTTTGGAAATGACGAATATTGTTTGAAACTGCATACATTTTTGGACTCGATAAGATGTTTATTGCATATGCGGACATTTTTTGAAATTTGGAATAAACTCTTAAATTCATAAATAGCTTTCTTTCACGAACATATACCTAATTCATGAATATATGTTGAATCAGCAAGCATGTTTTGGATTACGTGTATATTTTTCTTAAAAATATAATAATTTTCTAAACCGTGAATGTTATTTTTGAATATTTGTGAAAGTTTTAAATAAAAAATTATACACTATTTGGAATTGTGAACATTTTTTGAATACATGAAATTGTTTTTTGCGGCCACAGACAATTTTTACATATGTGAACATTTTTTTAAACCATGCACATTTCATTGCTTGTGAAACATTTTTCCAGAATTCGTTTTTTTAATTTGGAACTTTTTTTGGTTATTCGAAATTATTTAAAAAAATATTAATAAAAGGTATAAACACTAAAAAGAAATAACTAAGGCGTGACAAATTGGGCCGCGGGGAGGGGTGGTGTGCGTCCTGGATCTTTCGTCAGCGTGTCGCACGCGGCGTGGCTATACCTCGCTTCTAGCGAGACCGGGGTTAGCCTGGTGTCAAGTAGAATGCGAGTTTGGCCAGCCGAGGCGCACGGGGAGGCCACAGCCTGTTTTTTTCACGTTATTTGTTTTTCTATTTTTCCTTTCTTTTTTAAGTTTCATTTATACTTCTAAATTTTTGCAAGTCAACTTTTCTTAGCGTTAACCAGAATCATTAATACTCTCACATGCATGCAAGGAGGTAATGAGAAGGAAGTAACATAGTGTCATTATGACTACATGCATTAAAGTGTTAAACAAGTTGTATGAGGAAACATCATTAATTTTTACCTCGATTACTGTTAGTGGCCTTATATAGATGCAAATATATTTTTCATAATGGCCTTTGTTAGGACTGAGAGTATATCGACCAGAGCGGGGTGAATGGGAGATTCAAAATTTCTTTCGGAAGTTTTGAACTGATCCCAAACACAGCAGCGGAAATAAGGTTCGGTAGACGCGAACTCAATCAAGCATACTATTGTGGAACAAAGCTCTCGATGTAAGATGCAATAATAGCTCGAATATAATGTCACATGCTTGACAATAATGATGACAATGCAGCAGGCAAGCACGAACAATAACATGACAACACAAAGTAAATGATACGATGGAAATGCTTGATTAACAGTAGTGAAGAAGAGAAAGAGAAATAACACAGTGAGTGACAATCTAGTACAACATGATCAGAGTGAAGAATAATGTGAACGAATGGAATCACCAAATGAGTGAAGTGAAAGATACTGATCAAATGACAGACATCACAGTTTATACAACAGGCAAAGTACGACTGAAGAATTTGCAACAAGCATATAAAGATCAGGTAAACTATCATCATAGAGCAGGAAGGAAAACTGCCGAAAGTAATGCAGTGAAGTAGATTGAACCAGTGGTGCTCGAAGGCGACAGTTAAATTTGGTAGACCAGTTCACCCTTCTGCCAATGGGCTACATCTTATTGTAGGGGCTATGACTTAACACGGAAGATAAACTCTCTTCACTTTATTCTCCTTCAACTCGTAGCTGATCAGACTCAAGTTGATTTCTCTCGTGGTAGATCCTTATCGGCGATCTCCAAACCTTAGGTCGATCTACCTGAACCACAATCAATCTTGGTTGCTGAAGATCTAGCTCGGTGAAGACAACAACTCTTCAACGCTCGAGCCGAAACCTATTCGTCTAGAGAGAGCGCAGCTCTCAACAGTAATAGGTACAAGAACCCTAACTCAGAACTACTGTGATGCTAAACCACCGTCTAAGTTTGGGCTCTTAATTTCTCTCTCGGTGGATCTTAAACTCAAATCACTCAGAGAGGGGTTGCTCAAATCAATCTTCTCAGACATCTCAAGCGGAGCAGCGAACGGACAACATTGGAGCGGGGTGGCTATTTATAGCCGCAGCCTTCCGTGAAGGGAAATGACCAAATTGGACATGTGGAGCAGCCAATGATCGAACAACTTGAGTCCAACGGTCGGATTTTGAGCACAACGGTAACAATACTTGCGGAGCAAGTAAAGCCGACTCCCCAGTCCGAAAGATATCTCCTACAGCATGAAGAACAACGTTTACTGCTGCCAGGTAATCATTCGGAGCATAAAGATATTTCTCTCGCATCTTTCATAGGTTTTGAGCTAAGCATCACAACGGATCTAAGCTTCGAAAACCTGTACCCCTCTTAATAGTATGGAGGTCCTATGACTCAAATAAATGAAAGAAAAAGAACGAAATGAATACTACGTCTTTACTTTGTCTTCGACTTCCATTCGTTGCAGTCAATTTCTTCGAACGACAGTACCGATCCAAAAGCTTAGTAGTAAATTTTCGAGGGGTTAATTCCTTCACATCAATCTTCTTGTCGTCATGACTTCAACAGATATAGCTCGTTCTTCTCTGCAACGCAGATATATTTCGGCGAAGTTCCTCGAATTTAGTACCGGAGACAACATTCTCTTCGGTTTTGTATGAACTATTTCTCTCTGTGTGCACTAGCAAACAAGTTAGTCCATACCTGTTTTTGTCAACAATCTCCAAAATATAGGTAGACAGATATTGCACCAACATCCTTGTATAAGGAAATGGAGGGAGTATTAAACTTGTATTTGAAATATTTTATTTGTAATATGTTTAATAAGTATTTCAAAAAATGTTAAATGTTCATAGAAAAATGTTGACCGCGTATTAAAATAATGTTAATCTTTTGTTTGAAAAAATGTTAAACATTGAAAAGATGTACTGGATATCTACCAAAAATGTGTATAGAAAAACTATAAAAACCAAAAGAAAATAAAGAAAACCGACGAAAAATGAGAATGAAACAAATAAAACCAAAGAAAAGGATAGAAAACCCCAATAAAAACGGAGTAATAAAAAAGGCGAATGAAAAATAAAAAAGAAAACTGAACAAAAAGATAAAAAACAAAAAACAAGTCAAAACTAGGAAAAAACAAAGACAACCGGTAAAAAGGCCAATGGAAAAACCGGCTCTTTTCTGCCTCAACTTGTCCGCGTCCTTCGAGTTAACATGAACGTGTCTACGACCTAGTGCTGTGCAGCGCGACCTAGACTGAGAGACCATTTGTGGAAGAAGCCTTCCTATAGCACGGGCAAGGTGAACGTGGACGCGTCATTTCATGCAAATACATTATCATTTCTCAAAAAAAATGCAAATACGTTATCAGGAGCAAGCGAAGCTGTCATACGAGATGACAAGGGGGATTTCATTGTTGTGGCTTGGTTCGTACCGCATGTCCGTGATGATGATTTCGGCTAAACTGTTACCAAGGAATGGTATTCAAATCCTGGCAAGCGTTGGATGCACTACGGCAGAGGTTGAATCAGACTATTCATTCACGGTGGAATCAATTCAGCTCACGGATGATTATATGGAACCTGATAGTCCTATTTGTTGCAGAATGCAAGCAATTATCCATCGATTTTACAAAAGCTATCGTTTAAACATTGTTTCAGAGAGGCAAACCAGGTGGCTGATGAGTTAGACAAACAGTTTTTTAGTTCAAAAACTCTTGGTTCTTGGGACGCTGTAGTCCCGGACTTTATTTTCTCACCTCCTTTTAAATGATATGACCATTATTTGAGGAATAAATTGTATTTACTATCAAAATATGTAGTGCGACCTAGCATCCAGGAGACCACAGGTTGATCCTCCTAGCTCCCAGCGTACACCTCAAAAAGAAAATGCGTCCCAGAAAAATGACATTTTATTGGGCTTTCGGCTGTTGTGAGCTGCATCCAATGGGCCTAACACGCGATGCTTCACGGCACAATATGCATTGCTGTGAGAGTTATATCTCACTTCACGCGAGATGGAGTAAGCTCTCGCCTGAAGCATCCACAGTAATGGGACGACAAAATAGCTCTCGCGCGGAATAGATAAATACCTAAAAAGTGAGGGAGAACTAGGGATCAAACCCAGGTTGCTTCAGTACTGAAGACACTAATGCGTTTGTGCAAAACTTGAAGACGCGAACGTCTTTGACAGATTGGAGCCAGGTTTTCCACTGGCTGTTCACAATTTTTTTTGTTTTTGTTTTTCCTTTACTACTTCATGGGTTTTCTCTATGTTTTTCTTGGTTTTTTACTTTTTCTTATCCTTTCCTTTTTTTCATCGGTTTTCTTTGTTTCTTTCTTAGTTTTCACTGGTTTTATTTGTTTGATTACAATATTTCAATGTGTTCATTCTTTTTGCATAGATATCTTCAGTTTTTCATTTTCTTTGTGTTGTTTTCATTTATTTTTGTAGGTTTTATTTTATCTTGTCTTCATTTTTCTTCGGTTTTGTATGTTTCTTTTCTTCTTCGGTCGGTTTTCTTTTGTTTTCTCTCAAGTTTTCAATATCTTTTTATACACATTTTTGCATTCTTCTAATATACATTTAATATTTTTAAGTATAAGTTCAACAATTTTTTAATACATGGTCAACATTTTTTCTATACACATTGTTTTAACATCCTTGCTAAACATTTTTCAAATTGAAGAGTAAACATTTTATGATTACATAGTCAACATCCTTGATTAATATTTTTCAAATACAAGATTAACAATTTATGATTACATAGTCAACATTTTTTCTATACTTTGTTAACATTATTTCTAAATGCTTGATTTTATATTTTACAAATAAAAGATTAACATTTTTTCAATACAGATTTAACATTTTCCAAATGCTTGATTTTGATTTTTCAAATAGGTGTTCAACATTTTTTTTCAAATGCTTGATTAAATAATATGTTGTAATACATGGTCAACATTTTCCTATTAACATTTAATATTTTTCAAATACATGATTAATATACCATGTGACACAAGTGGTAACCAATTCAAACTATTCAAAAATGCTTGATTAACATTTTTCAAATAGTGGTTCGATATTTTTTTTTCAAATGCTTGATTAACATTTTTCTATTCCTGATCAATTTTTTCATCATTTTTAATGCATTGCAAACATTTTTGTTTTCTATACACATTAAACAATTTCCAAATGCTTGATTAACATTTTTCAAATACTTGTTCAACATTTTTGAAATGCCTTATTTAACATTTTCTTAATAAATGATGAAATGTTTTCATACACATTGTTTTTATCCTTGTTTTAGTTGTATACATTTTTGTATACATGATAAACATTTTCTCTATATGCATTTAACATTTTTTTTAAATGCTTGATCAACATTTTGAAATGTTTTTATAGTGTTTTCTGTAATATTTCTATTTAGAATAATTTATCAAGTGTAAAAAAAAAGTAAAAAAAAACAAAGCAAAATACGAAAATAGAAAACATAAAAAAAGACAGAAAAACATAGGACTTGTGCTTTATAGTTGGATATGATGAAGGCTTGTGATAGGGTTGAGTGGGCATATCTTCAGGCCGTCATGGAGAAGCTCGGTTTTGGTCATCAGTGGATTAGGTGGTAATGGGTTTGGTAAGCTCGGTTACTTTTCCAGTTATGTTCAATGGTAAGAAACTTGATAATTTCAAACCATCGAGAGGTATCCGCCAGGGAGATCCTCTTTCACCCTACCCTATCTCTTCTTGTTGGCAACAAAGGGCCTCTCGTGCCTCCTCAAAGTTAACAATCAGTCATCGCAGCTCAGTGGAATCCAAGTGGCTCAGACAGCTCTATCGGTGAACCATTTGCTCTTTGCATATGACAGCAAGTTGTTCTTTAAAGCAAGCAGATTAGGGGCGGAAGGTATTTCATACCTATTGGAAACTTATTGTGCCGCTTCAGGCCAGAGTATTAATAAGGATAAGTCATCAGTTTTCTTCAGCAAAGGTTGTCCACAACCTATTAAAGAGGAGGTTAAACATGTTCTGAATGTCCAAAATGAAGGTTTCAGTGAAAAATACTTCGCATTGCCTTCTGATGTGGGAAGGTCAAAGAATGGCACATTTAAATATTTAAAGGACATGATATGGAATAAGATGCAGGGTTGGCTAGAGAAATTACTCTCCATGGGAGGGAAAGAAGTGCTAATAAGATCGGTCGTTCAAGCCATACCGGTGTATCCTATGGGTTGCTTTAAATTGCCTAGGGGGTTGTGTGAACATTTGAACCCCATTATAAGAAAATTTTGGTGGGGGAGTAAACAAGGAAAGCGGAAACTAGCATGGGTCGCTTGGCATATCATGACCAGACCCAAACACCTTGGAGGATTGGGTTTCAGAGATTTGGAGTTGTTTAATCTCTCCTTGCCCGACAAGCTTGGAGAGTTCTTCAGGAACCTAGTGATACGTCTCCAACGTATATATAATTTTTGATTGCTCCATGCTATATTATCTACTATTTGGACCATATTGGGCTTTATTTTCCACTTTTATATTACTTTTGGGACTAACCTATTAACCGGAGGCCCAACCCAGTTCTTTGTTTTTGCCTATTTCTGTGTTTCGAAGAAAAGGAATATCAAACGGAGTCCAATTGGAATGAAATCTTCGGGAACGTGATTTTCTCATCAGATAAGATCCAGGAGACTTGGACCCTCGGTCAAGAAAGGAGGGAGGCGGCCACGAGGGTGGAGGGCGCACCCCCTGCCTCGTGGGCCCCCCGAAGCTCCACCGACGTACTCCTTCCTCCTATATATACCTACGTACCCCCAACAGATCAGATACGGAGCCAAAAACCTAATTCCACCGCCGCAACTTTCTGTATCCATGAGATCCCATCTTGGGGCCCATTCGAACTCCTGGGAAGGGGAATCCACCACGGAGGGCTTCTACATCATCATCATAGCCTCTCCGATGAAGTGTGAGTAGTTTACTTCAGACCTTCGGGTCCATAGTTAGTAGCTAGATGGCTTCTTCTCTCTTTTGGATCTCAATACAATGTCCTCCCCTCTCTCATGGAGATCTATTCGATGTAATCTTCTTTTTGCGGTGTGTTTGTTGAGACCGATGAATTGTGGTTTTATGATCAAGATTATCTATGAGCAATATTTGAATCTTCTTTGAATTCTTTTATGTATGATTGGTTATCTTTGCAAGTCTCTTCGAATTATTCGTTTGGTTTGGCCAACTAGATTGGTAGTTCTTGCAATGGGAGAAGTGCTTAGCTTTGGGTTCAATCTTGCGGTGTCCTTTCCATGTGATGAGGGGCAGCAAGGCACGTATTGTATTGTTGCCATCGAGGATAACAAGATGGGGTTTTTATCATATTGCATGAATCTATCCCTCTACATCATGTCATCTTGCTTAAAGCGTTACTCTATTTTCATTAACTTAATACTCTAGATGCATGCTGGATAGCGGTCGATGAGTGGAGTAATAGTAGTAGATGCGGGCAGGAGTCGGTCTACTTGTCTCGGACGTGATGCCTATATACATGATCATACCTAGATACTCTCATAACTATGCTCAATTCTGTCAATTGCTCAACAGTAATTTGTTCACCCACCGTAAAATACTTATGCTCTTGAGAGAAGCCACTAGTGAAATCTATGGCTCACGGGTCTATTCTCACCATATTAATCTTCCTACGCTTTATTATTGCTTTGCTTTTACTTTGCCTTTTATTTTACTTTGCATCTTTATACCAAAAATACCAAACATATTATTTATTATCTCTATCAGATCTCACTTTCGTAAGTGGCCGTGAAGGGATTGACAACCCCTAATCGCGTTGGTTGTGTTGAGCTATTTGTTTTGTGTAGGTACGAGGGATTTGTGTGTGGCCTCCTACTGGATTGATACCTTGGTTCTCAAAAATTGAGGGAAATACTTACGCTACTCTGCTGCATCATCCTCTCCTCTTCGGGAAAACCAGCATAAGCTCAAGACGTAGCAAGAAGGATTTCCGGGCGCCGCTGTCGGGAGGCTTACGCAAAGGTCAAGTCAAGATTTGGACTCGACAACGAGCCATTTCTGGCGCCCGTTGTCGGGAGTCTATAAAAAGTCAACATACCAAGTACCCATCACAATCCCTTATCTCCCGCATTACATTATTTTCCATTTGCCTCTCGTTTTCCTCTCCCCCACATCACCCTTGTCGTTTTATTCGCCCTCTCTTTTCCGTTTGCCTTTCTTTTCGCTTGATTTTTGTTGCTCGTGTGTTAGTTTGCTTGTTTGTCGTTATGTCTGAAATTGGGGAAATTATTGCCGATATGGACAATAATAATATCATAGAAAATCCTGATGCTCCTGCTGAAGAACCCCCTACCTTGCATACAAAAGGATTTCGAATTGGTAGTGGTAATGTTATTGGAAAAGGAGTTATTCAAGATTTCTTTACTTGTGCCGGTGCTTTGCCTTCTATGGGCGGTTCTATTCTCCATAGAACTAGTAGTCTTGCGAACGCTATTGCCATGCTTATCATTGAACTTGAAAGGCAATTTATGCACATGCATCCTTGCATACAAAGAATTTTCCTGGAATTCTCTAATATTGAGCATTCTTCTGTTAAGCGTGTCGCTACTATCTTTTTGGCTAATGAGTTCAGATTTATAATAAAAGAGGCCAAAGAAATCTTTGCGCATTATAGGGTTGATGCTGGTCGTCCTCCCATAGAAGCTATCCTGTTTGATCAAGAAGAAATAATGCGTTTTCAATCTCTAGATTATGTTGCTTTCAATGAAAACCTTAGAAAAAAGGTTCCTACCAATGTTGTAGTTGATTGAATTTCTGAACTTAATGATGATTTGGCTATTAGAAATAATGAGCTAGGATATTCTCTCAAGTATAGGCTCACCAAGTTCTGCCAAAAGAATGATTATAACGATGAATTGGTTGTGCATTACGAAGGGCCGAAAGAGGAACCTATACGTCCTAAAATAGATCTTGGGGATTTCTGTCCCATTAAAATTAGCCCTTTTGATTACTTTTGCTTGCCCCAAAGAAAACTTGCTGCCGAACGTAGAGAGTATGAGATGAGTTTTACCGATCTATCCTATTACTATGGCAATACCTAGATCTATCCTTGCTTTTATGCCTAGCTAGGGGTGTTAAACGATAGTGCTTGTTGGGAGGCAACCCAATTTTATTTTTAGTTTTTAGTTTTCGTTTCTGTTTAGGAATAAATAATTCATATACCTTCTGTTTAGATGTGGTTTTATGTTTTAATTAGTGTTTATGCCAAGTTAAACCTATAGGATCTTCTTGGATGATAGTTATTTGATCTTGCTGTAATTTCCAGAAACTTTCGGTTCACAAAAACAATTGTTAAAAATCACCAGAACGTGATAAAATAGTGATTCCAATTGCTGCTGATCAATAAACAAATTTCCTAGGTCGTCCAATTTTGGCTGAATTTTTGGAGTTCCAGAAGTTTGCTTTAGTTACAGATTACTACAGACTGTTCTGTTTTTAACAGATTCTTTTTTCGTGTGTTGTTTGCTTATTTTGATGAATCTATGGCTAGTAAAATAGTTTATAATCCATAGAGAAGTTGGAATACAGTAGGTTTAACACCAATATAAATAAAGAATGAGTTCACTATGGTACCTTAAAGTGGTCTTTTGTTTTCTTTCTCTAACGGAGCTCACGAGATTTCTGTTGAGTTTTGTGTTGTGAAGTTTTCAAGTTTTGGGTGAAATCTTTTGATGGATTATGGAACAAGGAGTGGCAAGAGCCTAAGCTTGGGGATGCCCATGGCACCCCCAAGATAATCTAAGGACACTGATACGTCTCCAACGTATCTATAATTTTTGATTGCTCCATGCTATATTATCTACTGTTTTGGGCAACATTGGGCTTTATTTTCCCCTTTTATATTACTTTTGGGACTAAACTATTAACCGGAGGCCCAGCCCAGATTTGCTGTTTTTTTTTTGCCTATTTCAGTATATCGAAGAAAAGGAATATCAAACGGAGTCAAAACAGAACGAAATCAACTGGAGAAGTTAATTTTGGAAGGAAAGCTACCGGATGGACTTGGACCCCATGTCAAGGAAGGAACGAGGAAGCCACGAGGGTGGGGGGGGGGGGCGCCCACCCCCCTAGGGCGCGCCCCCTACCTCGTGGAGCCCTCGTGGCTCCCCTGACGTGCTTCTTCCACCTATATAACTCCACGTACCCTAAACTTCCAGAACAGAGGATAGATCGGGAGTTCCGCTGCCGCAAAACCTCCAGAGCCACAAAAAACCAATCGGGACCCTGTTCCCAAGACTCACGGGAGGGGGGGAACCCTCACCGCCATCTTCATCATCCCGGCGCTCTCCATGACGAGGAGGGAGTAGTTCACCCTCGGGGCTGAGGGTATGTACCAGTAGCTATGTGTTTGATCTCTCTCTCTCCTGTTCTTGATTTGGCACGATCTTGATGTATCGCGAGCTTTGCTATTATAGTTGGATCTTATGTTTCTTCTCCCCCTCTACTCTCTTGTAATGAATTGAGTTTTCCCTTGAAGTAATCTTATCGGATTGAGTCTTTAAAGATTTGAGAACACTTGATGTATGTCTTGCCGTGCGTATCTGTGGTGACAATGGGATATCACGTGATTCACTTGATGTATGTTTTGGTGATCAACTTGCGGGTTCCGCCCATGAACCTATGCATAGGGGTTGGCACACGTTTTTGTCGTGATTCTCCGGTAGAAACTTTGGGGCACTCTTTGAGGTTCTATGTTTTGGTTCGAATAGATGAATTGAGATTTTGTGATGCATATCGTATAATCATACCCACGGATACTTGAGGTGACAATGGAGTATCTAGGTGACATTAGGGTTTTGGTTGATTTGTGTCTTAAAGTGTTATTCTAGTACGAACTCTAGGGCTGTTTGTGACACTTATAGGAATAGCCCAACGGATTGATTGGAAAGAATAACTTTGAGGTGGTTTCGTACCCTACCATAATCTCTTCGTTTGCTCTCCGCTATTAGTGACTTTGGAGTGACTCTTTGTTGCATGTTGAGGGATAGTTATGTGATCCAATTATGTTATTATTGTTGAGAGAACTTGCACTAGTAAAAGTATGAACCCTAGGCCTTGTTTCCTATCATTGCAATACCGTTTACGCTCACTTTTACCACTTGCTACCTTGCCGTTTTCATATTTTCAGATTACAAAAACCTTTGTCTACCATCCATATTGCACTTGTATCACCATCTCTTCGCCGAACTAGTGCACCTATACAATTCACCATTGTATTGGGTGTGTTGGGGACACAAGTTACTCTTTGTTATTTGGTTGCAGGGTTGCTTGAGAGAGACCATCTTCATCCTACGCCTACGGATTGATAAACCTTAGGTCATCCACTTGAGGGAAATTTGCTACTGTCCTACAAACCTGTGCACTTGCAGGCCCAACAACGTCTACAAGGAGAAGGTTGCGTAGTAGACATCAAGCTCTTTTCTGGCACCGTTAGGTAAGAGGCACTCACACCCCGTCAACTAAGCTCTTTTCTGGCGCCGTTGCCGGGGAGGTGAGTGCTTGAAGGTATATCTTTAGATCTTGCAATCGAATCTTTTTGTTTCTTGTTTTAGCACTAGTTTAGTTTATAAAAGAAAACTACAAAAAAATTTAATTGAGTTTGTCTCATACGCTTCATCTTTTTAATATCTTTCGTGAGAATAAGGATTCCGATAATTGTGCTCAATTGCTAGAGGAAGAATGCATTCAAATGTTTGGCACTAAATCTTTGAATGATGAGCATGATTGTAATGTTGTTAGTATGAATTCTTTGAATACCCATGATGCTAATGATATGCAAAGCCACAAGCTTGGGGATGCTATGTTTGATGAAGATGATATGTTTTGTCCCCCAAGTTTTGATGAGAAAATTTATTATGATGAAAGCATGCCTCCTATTTATGATGATTATATTGATGAAAGTGGGTTTGGAAGAGTGTCAACTTTAGGAAGTAATGATCCCACTACTTTGGAGGGTGTTGAATCTTATAATATTTATGAAAGTGGATTTGGAGAGGTCATGACTTTAATTAGTGATGAATCCACTATTTCGGAAGAGGTTCCAATTGATTATGAGAACAAAGTTGCTATCTATGATGATTATTGTGATGACTTGTATGATATTAAGAATAATTATAACCATGAAACTTGTCATCATGATTTTAGTTTTCAATTGAATTATGCCTCACATGATAATTATTTTGTTGAACTTGCTCCCACAATTATTCATGAGGAGAATTTTGCTTATGTGGAGAGTAATACAATTTCTATGCTTGTAGATCATGAAAAGAATGCTTTAGGTGCTGGTTATATTGTTGAATTCATTCATGATGCTACTGAAAATTATTATGAGGGAAGAATATATGCTTGTAGGAATTGCAATAATATCAAGTTTCCTCTCTATGTGCTTAAAATCTTGAAGTTGTGCTTGTTTTACCTTCCTGTGCAAGTTGGTTCATGTTCCCATAAGTTGTTTGCTCACAAAATCCCTATTCATAGGAAGTGGGTTAGACTTAAATATGCTAGTCATATTCTTCATGATGCTCTCTTTATGTTCCATTTCTTATCTTTTATGTGAGCATCATTGAAATCATCATGCCTAGCTAGGGCGTTAAACGATAGCGCTTGTTGGGAGGCAACCCAAATTTTATTTTAGTTTCTTACTTTTTGGTTCTGTTTAGTAATAAAAAATCCATCTAGCTTCTGTTTAGATGTGGTTTTGTGTTTTAATTAGTGTTTGTGCCAAGTAGAACCTTTGGGAAGACTTGGGTGAAGTCTTTATGATCATGCTGTAAAAAACAGAAACTTTAGCGCTCACGAGATTAGCTAGAACTTTTTACTGGAGAGTGCTATTTAGTTTATTATTTTTGCAGATTATTAATAGACAAATTCCTCAGCTCCACCAATTTATCTTAGAATTTTTGGAGTTCCAGAAGTTTGCGTTAGTTACAGATTACTACAGACTGTTCTGTTTTTGACAGATTCTGTTTTTCGTGTGTTGTTTGCTTATTTTGATGAATCTATGGCTAGTAAAATAGTTTATAAATCATAGAGAAGTTGGAATACAGTAGGTTTAACACCAATACAAATAAAGAATGAGTTCATTACAGTACCTTGAAGTGGTGTTTTGTTTTCTTTCGCTAACGGAGCTCACGAGATTTCTGTTAAGTTTTGTGTTGTGAAGTTTTCAAGTTTTGGGTAAAGATTCGATGGACTATGGAATAAGGAGGGGAAAGAGCCAAAGCTTGTGGATGCCCAAGGCACCACCAAGGTAATATTCAAGGACAACCAAGCATCTAAGCTTGGGGATGCCCCGGAAGGCATCCCCCTTTCGTCTTCGTTCATCGGTAACTTTACTTGGAGCTATACTTTTATTCACCACATGATATGTGTTTTGCTTGGAGCGTCATGTCATTTTATTTTGTTTTGCTTGCTGTTTGAATAAAGTGCCAAGATATGAAATTATTAAATGGGAGAGTTTTCACATAGTTGTATAATTATTCAACTACTCATTGATCTTCACTTATATCTTTCGGAGTAGTTTGTCATTTGCTCTAGTGCTTCACTTATATCTTTTAGAGCACAATGGTGGTTATATTTTGAAGAAATAGATGAACTCTCATGCTTCACTTAGATTATTTTGAGAGTCTTAAATAGCATGGTAATTTGCTTAAACAATCCTAATATGCTAGGTATACAAAAATAGTAAAAACTTTCTTACAAGTGTGTTGAATACTAAGAAAAGTTTGATGCTTGATAATTGTTTTGAGATATGGAGGTAATAATATCAAAGTCGTGCTAGTTGAGTAGTTGTGAATTTGAGAAATGCTTGTGTTGAAGTTTGCAAGTCCCGCAGCATTCACGTATGGTAAACGTTATGTAACAAATTTGAAATATGAGGTGTTATTTGATTGTCCTCCTTATGAGTGGCGGTCGGGGACGGGCAATGGTTTTTTCCTACCAATCTATCCCCCTAGGAGCATGCGCGTAGTGCTTTGGTTTTTGATGGCTTGCAGATTTTTGCAATAAGTATATGAGTTCTTTATGACTAATGTTGAGTCCGTGGATTATACGCACTCTCACCCTTCCATCATTGCTAGCCTCTTCGGTACCGTGCATTGCCCTTTCTCACATTGAGAGTTGGTGCAAACTTCGCCGGTGCATCCAAACCCCGTGATATGATACGCTCTTTCACACATAAACCTCCTTATATCTTCGTTAAAACAGCCACCAACCTACCTATTATGGCATTTCCATAGCCATTCCGAGATATATTGCCATGCAACTTCCCACCGTTCCATTTATTATGACACGCTCCATCATTGTCATATTGCTTTGCATGATCATGTAGTTGACATAGTATTTGTGGCAAAGCCACCGTTCATAATTCTTTCATACATGTCACTCTTGATTCATTGCATATCCCGGTACACCACCGGAGGCATTCATATAGAGTCATACTTTGTTCTAGTATCGAGTTGTAATCATTGAGTTGTAAATAAATAGAAGTGTGATGATCATCATTTAATAGAACATTGTCCCAAAAAAAAGAGAAAGGCCAAAGAAAAAAAAAGAAGGCCCAAAAAAAGAAATAAAAAGGGGCAATGTTACTATCTCTTTTTCCACATTTGTGCTTCAAAGTAGCACCATGTTCTTCATATAGCGAGTCTCATATATTGTGCTTCAAAGTAGCACCATGTTTTTCATATAGAGAATTTCATATGTTGTCACTTTCATATACTAGTGGGAATTTTTAATTATAGAACTTGGCTTGTATATTCCAACAATGGGCCTCCTCGAGTGCCCTAGGTCTTCGTGAGCAAGCAAGTTGGATGCACACCCACTTAGTTTCTTTTGTTGAGCTTTCATACATTTATAGCTCTAGTGCATCCGTTGCATGGCAATCCCTACTCCTCGCATTAACATCAATTGATGGGCATCTCCATAGCCCATTGATTAGCCTCGTTGATGTGAGATCTTCTCCTTTTTTGTCTTCTCCACATAACCCCCATCATCATATTGTATTCCACCCATAGTGCTATGTCCATGGCTCGCGCTCATATATTGCGTGAAAGTTTATAGGTTTGAGATTACTAAAGTATGAAACAATTGCTTGGCTTGTCATTGGGGTTGTGCATGATGAGAGCATTCTTGTGTGATGAAAATGGAGCATGACTAAACTATATGATTTTGTAGGGATGAACTTTCTTTGGCCATGTTATTTTGAGAAGACATAATTGCTTAGTTAGTATGCTTGAAGTATTATTATTTTTTATGTCAATATGAACTTTTGTCTTGAATCTTTCGGATCTGAATATTCATATCACAATTAAGAATAATTACAATGAAATTATGCCAAGTAGCACTCCGCATCAAAAATTATCTTTTTTATCATTTACCTACTCGAGGACGAGTAGGAATTAAACAGGGATGCTTGATACGTCTCCAACGTATCTATAGTTTTTGATTGCTCCATGCTATATTATCTACTGTTTTGGGGAACATTGGGCTTTATTTTCCACTTTTATATTACTTTTGGGACTAACCTATTAACCGGAGGCCCAGCCCAGATTTGCTGTATTTTTTGCATATTTCAGTATTTCAAAGAAAATGAATATCAAATGGAGTCAAAACGGAATGAAATCAACTGGAGAAGTTATTTTTGGAAGGAAAGCTACCGGATGGACTTGGACCCCATGTCAAGGAAGGAACGAGGAAGCCACAAGGGTGGGGGGCGCGCCCACCCCTAGGGCGCCCACCTCGTGGGGCCCTCGTGGCTCCCCTGACGTGCTTCTTCCGCCTACATAACTCCACGTACCCTAAAACTTCCAGAACAGAGGATAGATCGGGAGTTCCGCCGCTGCAAAACCTCCAGAGCCACCAAAAACCAATCGGGACCCTGTTCCGGCACCCTGCCGGAGGGGGGAACCCATATCCCGGCGCTCTCCATGACGAGGAGGGAGTAGTTCACCCTCGGGGCTGAGGGTATGTACCAGTAGCTATGTGTTTGATCTCCTCTCTCGTGTTCTTGATTTGGCACGATCTTGATGTATCGTGATCTTTGCTATTGTAGTTGGATCTTATGTTTCTTCTCCCCCTCTACTCTCTTGTAATGAATTGAGTTTTCCCCTTGAAGTAATCTTATCAGATTGAGTCTTTAAAGATTTGAGAACACTTGATGTATGTCTTGCCGTGCGTATCTGTGGTGACAATGGGATATCACGTGATTCACTTGATGTATGTTTTTGTTATCAACTTGCGGGTTCCGCCCATGAACCTATGCATAGGGGTTGGCACACGTTTTCGTCGTGATTCTCCGGTAGAAACTTTGGGGCACTCTTCGAGGTTCTATGTGTTGGTTTGAATAGATGAATTGAGATTTTGTGATGCATATCGTATAATCATACCCACGGATACTTGAGGTGACAATGGAGTATCTAGGTGACATTAGGGTTTTGGTTGATTTGTGTCTTAAGGTGTTATTCTAGTACGAACTCTAGGGCTGTTTGTGACACTTATAGGAATAGCCCAACTGATTGATTGGAAAGAATAACTTTGAGGTGATTTCGTACCCTACCATAATCTCTTCGTTTTCTCTCCGCTATTAGTGACTTTGGAGTGACTCTTTGTTGCATGTTGAGGGATAGTTATGTGATCCAATTATGTTATTATTGTTGAGAGAACTTGCACTAGTGAAAGTATGAACCCTAGGCCTTGTTTCCTATCATTGCAATACCGTTTACGCTCACTTTTACCACTTGCTACCTTGCTGTATTTATATTTTGAGATTACAAAAACCTTTATCTACCATCCATATTGCACTTGTATCACCATCTCTTCGCCGAACTAGTGCACCTATACAATTTACCATTGTATTGGGTGTGTTGGGGACACAAGAGACTCTTTGTTATTTGGTTGCAGGTTGCTTGAGAGAGACCATCTTCATCCCACGCCTCCTACGGATTGATAAACCTTAGGTCATCCACTTGAGGAAATTTGCTCTTGTCCTACAAACCTGTGCACTTGCGGGCCCAACAACGTCTACAAGGAGAAGGTTATATAGTAGACATCGACACCAAAAGTCAAAGCTTGGGGATGCCCGGAAGGCATCCCTCTTTAAATCCACTTCCATCGGTAACTTTACTTGGAGCTATATTTTTATTCACTACATGATATGTATTTTGCTTGGAGCGTCTTGTATTATTTCCGTCTTTGCTTGTTAGTTTACGAAAATCATCCTTGCTGTACACACCTTTTGAGAGAGCCATACATGATTTGGAATTTGATAGAATACTCTATGTGCTTCACTTATATCTTTTGAGCTATATAGTTTTGCTCTAGTGCTTCACTTATATCTTTTAGAGCACGGTGGTGGATTTGTTTTATAGGAACCTTTGATCTCTCATGCTTCACTTAGATTATTTTGAGAGTCTTAAATAGCATGGTAATTTGCTTAATAATAATAATATGCTTGGTATTCAAGATTTGTAAAACTTTCTTTTGAGTGCGTTGAATACTAAGAAAAGTTTGATGCTTGATAATTGTTTTGAGATATGGAGGTAGTAATATTAGAGTCATGCTAGTTGAGTAGTTGTGAATTTGAGAAATACTGTTAAAGTTTGTGATTCCGTAGCATGCACGTATGGTGAACCGTTATGTGATGAAGTCGGAGCATGATTTATTTATTGATTGTCTTCCTTATGAGTGGCAGTCGGGGACGAGCGATGGTCTTTTCCTACCAATCTATCCCCCTAGGAGCATGCGCATAATACTTTGCTTTGATAACTTGTAGGATTTTGCAATAAGTATATGAGTTCTTTATGACTAATGTTGAGTTCATGGATTATACGCACTTTTCTCAACCTTCCACCATTGCTAGCCTTTCTAATACCGTGCACTTTTCGCCCGTATCATACACCCACCATAATCCTTCCTCAAAACAGCCACCATACCTACCTATCATGGCATTTCCATAGCCATTCCGAGATATATTGCCATGCAACTTTCCACCGTTCCGTTTATTATGGCACGCTCCATCATTGTCATATTGCTTAGCATGATCATGTAGTTGACATCGTATTTGTGGCAAAGCCACCATTCATAATTCTTTCATACATGTCACTCATGAATCATTGCATATCCCGGTACACCGCCGGAGGCATAAACATAGAGTCATACTTTGTTCTAAGTATCGAGTTGTAAGAAAAATAAAAGTGTGATGGTCATCATTTGTAGAGCATTGTCCCAAGTGAGGAAAGGATGATGGAGACTATGATTCCCCCATAAGTCGAGATGAGACTCCGGACAAAAAATAAAAAAGAAAAGGAAAGAAAAGAGGCCATAAAAAGAAGAAGAGAAAAGGCCCAAATAAAAAAAATGAGAGAAAAAGAGAGAAGGGACAATGTTACTATCCTTTTACCACACTTGTGCTTCAAAGTAGCACCATGATTTTCATAATAGAGAGTCTCTTGTTTCGTCACTTCCATATACTAGTGGGAATTTTTCATTATAGAACTTGGCTTGTATATTCCGATGATGGGCTTCCTCAAATTGCCCTAGGTCTTCGTGAGCAAGCGAGTTGGATGCACACCCACTTAGTTTCTTTTGTTGAGCTTTCATATACTTATAGCTCTAGTGCATCCGTTGCATGGCAATCCCTACTCACTTACATTGATACCTATTGATGGGCATCTCCATAGCCGTTGATACGCCTAGTTGATGTGAGACTATCTTCTCCCTTTTGTCTTCTCCACAACCACCATTCTATTCCACATATAGTGCTATATCCATGGCTCACGCTCATGTATTGCGTGAAGATCGAAAAAAGTTTTGAGAATGTCAAAAGTATGAAACAATTGCTTGGCTTGTCATCGGGTTGTGCATGATTTAAATACTTTGTGTGGTGAAGATAGAGCATAGTCAGACTATATGATTTTGTAGGGATAACTTTCTTTGGCCATGTTATTTTGAGAAGACATAATTGCTTTGTTAGTATGCTTGAAGTATTATTATTTTTATGTCAATATTAAACCTTTGTCTTGAATCTTTTCGAATCTGAATATTCATACCACATTTAAGAAGAGTTACATTGAAATTATGCCAAGTAGCACTCCGCATCAAAAGTTCTCTTTTTATCATTTACCTACTAGAGGACGAGCAGGAATTAAGCTTGGGGATGCCTGATACGTCTTCAACGTATCTATAATTTTTGATTGCTCCATGCTATATTATCTACTGTTTTGGACCATATTGGGCTTTATTTTCCACTTTTATATTACTTTTGCGACTAACCTATTAACCGGAGGCCTAGCCTAGATTTGCTGTTTTTTTTGCGTATTTCAGTGTTTTGAAGAAACGGAATATCAAACGGATTCCAAACGGAATGAAACCTTCGGGAACGTGATTTTCTCATCAGATATGTTCCAGGAGACTTGGACCCTCGGTCAAGAAAGGAGGAGGCGGCCACGAGGGTGGGCGCACCCCCGCCTCGTGGGCCCCAAGCTCCACCGACGTACTCCTTCCTCCTATAGATACCTACGCACTTCAACAGATCAGACACGGAGCCAAAACCTAATTCCACCGCCGCAACTTTCTCAGATCCACGAGATCCCATCTTGGGGCCTGTTAGGAGCTCCATGGGAAGAATCCACCATGGAGGGCTTCGACATCATCATCATAGCCTCTCCGATGAAGTGTGAGTAGTTTACTTCAGACCTTCGGGTCCATAGTTAGTAGCTAGATGGCTTCTTCTCTCTTTTTGGATCTCAATACAATGTCCTCCCCCTCTCTCGTGGAGATCTATTCGATGTAATCTTCTTTTTGCGCTATGTTTGTTGAGACCGATGAATTGTGGTTTTATGATCAAGATTATCTATGAGCAATATTTGAATCTTCTTTGAATTCTTTTATGTATGATTGGTTATCTTTGCAAGTCTCTTCGAATTATCCGTTTGGTTTGGCCAACTAGATTGGTAGTTCTTGCAATGGGAGAAGTGCTTAGCTTTGGGTTCAATCTTGCGGTGTCCTTTCCCGGTGATGATAGGGGCAGCAAAGGCACGTATTGTATTGTTGCCATCGAGGATAACAAGATGGGGTTTTTATCATATTGCATGAATTTATCCCTCTACATCATGTCATCTTTCTTAAGGCGTTACTCTGTTTTCATTAACTTAATACTCTAGATGCATCTTTGGATATCGGTCGATGAGTGGAGTAATAGTAGTAGATGAAGGGAGGAGTCAGTCTACTTGTCTCGGACGTGATGCCTATATACATGATCAGACCTAGATACTCTCATAACTATGCTCAATTCTGTCAATTGCTCAACAGTAATTTGTTCACCCACCGTAAAATACTTATGCTCTTGAGAGAAGCCACTAGTGAAATCTATGGCCCACGGGTCTATTCTCATCATATTAATCTTCCTACGCTTTATTATTGCTTTGCTTTTACTTTGCCTTTTATTTTACTTTGCATCTTTATACCAAAAATACCAAAAATATTATTTATTATCTCTATCAGATCTCACTTTCTGTAGCGACCCGACCCGAATGGGTCAAGTCTCTGTGCTTATGTGTCATCCCTGGATCGGTATGCTGACACACACAGTACTCGAGGATTTATAACAGAGGTAAATCACATGTATAAATAACGTAAATACTATTACCTCAATCCAAAAGATAGCGGAAGCAACAAGGTTGTGGATTCCCATCAACACCAACGGCAAAGTTGAGTATAGGAAATCGTAACCCTAACGTATCACTTACTCGTAAATGCGGAAAGTCTGCAACATGAAAAGTTGTAGCCGAAACGGGTCAAGACATGGAATATCTTGGCAATGTAACACATAGAGAGTAATGAAAGAATAGGCTATACTACATGCATATATGGCTGGTGGAAAGCTCTATGGTTACAGTTTTTGTGAAAAGCCAATTTTTCCCTACTACAAAGGAATAAGTTTAATTAACTATCATGGTGGTTGTTGAACATTGAGAATGGTTGACAGCATCCTCAATCCCAATTAAAAGTACTCATTAAACCCAAACAAATTATATTAAGTAACTGATGAGATCAACAGGATAATCCAAGTACTAGATACTCAAGATGTCCATAACCGGGGACACGGTTAACCATGATTAGTTTATACACTCTGCAGAGGTTTGCGCACTTTTCCCCACAAGACTCGATCGCCTCCGTTTGATTTCTCGCACTACATGGTGTTTGAGAAACGAATGACCGAGACATAGTCTTTCAGAAGCACTAGCACCTTACTTGTGGGTAGACCGGTACACCTACTTTCCCCTACATATGCTAGTCTACCCGTAAGAGTTCGCACAACTTAGTCAACTATGCCAGAGCCCATAATGGCTTGTGGCTGCACACGGAAGTTTCTAGTTTGAATAATCTCATGATCCCTTTGAGCCTGGGTGGCGGTCCGAAGAAATACAGGCAAGTCCTGATAGAAACCAGGTGCCTCAATCCACCTAGATGTGTGTTTAAGTTGCCACCTTAGATAAACCATTAATTATCAATCTCACATCTGTCATGGATATTCACTCAAACCCAATCCACGTCTACGAGCATAGCATGGCATAATAGACAAACGTAGAAGTAACTCCCAAGGGTTTGATAATACATCAGGTAATAGGTACTACCTCAACTACTTTCCCAAACCCACAATTTAATTAGATCCTAATCATGCAAGTGTTTGAGGAATAGATCTAATGCATAAAAACTGGGTATGAGAAGAGTATGATCAAAGTGTTACTTGCCTGCAATGTTGATGAAGATGATTCGCACTCAAAACTGTTGATAGTTCTACTCGTCACACTCCGGTCAATCTATCGTAAGCAATCAATAGTAACCACACATAAGCAATCACTCAAAAGATCAGAAAGAACGAAGAAAACAATTCGGAAAACATCAAAACCAATCAAATAACTCTTGCAACATAAAACAATTTCTAACAGTACAAAAATTATGTGTATTTGGCCTTATCAGAAAGTTTATGTCAAGAGATTTAATTTGCAAAAAGAATCAACTAAATCGGAGTTACGAAACTCAAGTTATGATCAAACAAAGTTCAAATACAAATTTGTTTGAATTCATATTTTAGAACTTTCAAAAACATGTTTGAGTTGGATTACTGGATAGAGGAGATCATAACGAAGACGTGAGCGTTGGTTTCGTTGAATTTGGACTAACGAGTAAAAAGTTATGAGGGTTTGAAAATTGGGGACTAATCTGTAAAGGAAAACATCACAGATAGGTCCCTGGCCGGAAATTAAAAATAAAAAGAAAAACCTATCGAGCGAACGCTCGCTACAGAACCTAAACCGACGAAAACCGTTCGCTCCAGAAGCCTAACTAGCGAACGCTCACTACATAACTAAACATAAAAAAACAGATCTAGGTTTTCTGTAGAAAACCGATCTATTAAAATAAAACCGATCAAAAATTAGAAAACCGGGCGGTTTTATAGATTTTACCGGCTCGGGGAAAATAAACCGGCGGCGGACAGATCCGGCCGGCGACGAACGTCCGGTGCGGGCGTTGGGACGGCGGCGGTGTCCGGCGAAAAGGGCGACGTCGGGTGGCGCGGTGGCGGCGGCTCCACGCAGCGTCGGGCAAGGTGCGGGCGGTGACGCGAGGGGAGAGGCGGCGGCGCTGGGCGGATCTCGCTGGCGGCGACTTGGGCGGGGCGAGTGAGGGAGAGAGGAGGAACGGGCCGGGCGGCTTTAAGGAGGGAGGGCGCGGCTTGGAGAAGGGGAAAGAGGAGGCAGGCGGCGCCACGGCGGCCATGGCGGTCTTGGCGGCGTCTGTGGCGGAGTCCCTTGGGAGCTCGAGGACCAGGGCGTGGGCGGATGGGCCGCTGGCTGAGGCGGCTGGCGGTTGGCTGGGCCGGCCCAGTCGGCGGAAGTCTTTTGTTTAAAAAAAAAACAAAGTCAAACAAACTAATAATAATAAAACCAAATAATTAAAAATATTATATAGGCATATAATATATCAAAATTTTCAGAAAAAGATTTCCTACAAGTTGGAAATTTCTATAGCATCAAATAAAATTCACACAAATTCAAATAAAGCAAAGAGTGCTTCTGGTCCAATAAAATCCAACAGAATCATTTTTAAAAATACCAAAATGAATTCAAATTTATTCCTCTCCAATTTTCTGTTGTATGGAATCATGTTACCCTATTTTCCATATATTTTATTTTTGGAGAAAAATAATTTGAATAAAACTCAAATAACTCCAAATTGAAAATAAATTCAAAAGAACTTTGAATTTATTTCTTTGGAACTCCCAACTCATATTTCATATGTTTTGAAGAAGTCATTTTATCTTCGCTCGTGAAAATCATTGAGTTGCATAAAGTTTCAGAATTGGAAATATTCTCAAATGAAATTCAAATATTTTCAACACCCTTGTCATTTAAATAAATGGAAGAAGTCATGTCATCTTCTCTCCAGGGTTTTGTGATGAAAATAATTTGAATTCCCGAAGATCATAAAAGCAAAAATGAAAGTTTGGGAAAGTCCTTTTATTCCCTCTCATTTAACTTTCGAAAAGTTTCAAATTTCACTCAACTTCACTCAATCAATCAAACAACAATCAAAACTATCTATTTGTTTATAACATTCCAAAATTTAGAATTTTGGGATGTTACAAAACTACCACCCTTAAAATGAATCTCGTCCTCGAGATTCGGAGAGGCTAGAAAGAAATAGGTTAGGGTTTGGGGGTCTTCTCAAAATCCATCGATCATCTACGGGGTCTGGGTGCTACCACCCTTAGAAGCATGGTTACGGTTCCATCAAAACTCATATACTCCATCCTTATTGTTGACAGTGTCGGTCTTCTCAAATTCTCGGAAGAATTCCTTCTCTGGGCTCTTCCGGTAGTGGCATAACCTTTTCCTCCTTTCTTTTGTCCTTTCCTCTTGGTAAGGTTATCCCGAAACTGGGTCCTCTTAGCGGACGGGTCTGGCGCCGATACTAAACAACTATCGATATCTCATGGTGGTCAAGAATTTATGGTTTGTCCTGCAGGAAATGGGTCTGGGTTGAACCTCACCGTATAACCTACGGTTGGCAACAACTGCCGTGTACAAGGGAAAATATCTATACCATTCTAAGGTTTTGAACAAGGTTTTGATCGTCGTCTCTCTACTATAGGTAAGTCACTCAGATTTACCATCCCATATAGCAACGCGAATAATAAGAGTAAGTCGGTATGGTGATAAATCCATCCCGCACCCAAATCATTACCTTGTACATGGTTTAGCGAATCTCGCATTCTAACACTCGGTCATCCTCACAAGCAATTGCAGAATTTCTCTTGTCGACGAACCAAGTTCGGAAAATCCATTGATTCTGCAAGCCAAACAAAACAACTATCGTTCCTTAACAACTCTCAGGTTTTTGCGTAAACTCCTATAGAATCGTCGGTTGATAAAATCGTAACTCTTCCCAGGGTTTCTCCTTCAGCAAGAGTGTGCTTGCTTCTCGGCAGGTCCTCGGGCCTGTGGGTTATGGCCCATCTCATCACTTAAAATCCTTGAACACATCCTCGGGGCAACTGATCATTATCCAACATTCAACTTCCAGCTTCCTAGCGTACTTAAAAATCCATCCAATTGTACTGTCTTCCTTCCTTCTATTGGCACCAAACTGAGACGCGATTACTTAGACTCATCATGGAATTTCCATTGATCCATATTTCCAACAACATACCTCCTTGCGTTTTTGAGTCTGCATAACTCTTCTGCCTGGACTGAGCTACCTTCGGTCTATCTCGAATCCACTTAACATTCTCTTCTGACTCCTTGATCACATTTGGTCCAAACAATTGACGGTCTCCAACTTCATCCCACATTAACGGTGTCTGGCTCCTTTTCCCATACAAAGCTTCAAAAGGGGCCATCTTCAAACTGACTTGGTAGCTGTTGTTGTATGAGAACTCGTGTAAGGTAGATTATCATCACCACTAGATCCAAAATTTAGCGCACGCACTCTCAACATGTCCTCCCGAATCTGATTGACTCTCTCGGTCTATCCATCTGTCTGCGGATGAAAGGCTGTACTGAACGCTAGCCTAGTACCCAAAGTCTGGTGCAGCTGATTCCAAAACTTTGAGGTAAACTGTGTTCCTCTACGATGGTCCTCGGAACTCCATGCAGACATACGATCCTTGTCAAATATATCTTGGCCAACTTCGCACTTGTATAGGTGGTTTTCACTGGGATAAAGTGAGCCACTTTGGTCAAGCAAATCAACTACTACCCAGATAGAATCATATCCTGATCGGGTCCTGGGAAATCCGGTAATGAAATTCATGCCAAGCTTATCCCACTTCCATTCGGGTATTGGCATAGGCCGTAGTACTCCTGCTGGCTTATGATGCTCTACTTTTACTCCCTCTGGCATACATCACTTACGACTACATACTCCGCAATATCCTTCTTCATACCAGTCCACCAGAAACACTCCTTCAAATCCAAATACATCTTGGTGTTTCCAGGGCGAATTGGGTATGGTGCGTCATGAGCCTCCTGAAGTATTAACTTCCTGATCTTTGCATTATTGGGCACATTTACACTATCCTCAAACCATAAGGTGTCGTGCTCATCCTTACGAAAACCTTCAGCCTTTCCTTTGCTCATCCTCTCTTTTACCTCAGCAATCTCTTTGTCATCCTTCTGAGCTTCACGGATCTTTCCAACACTGTAGACTGAACTTCCATTGCTGCAACAAAACCTTTGGGAACAATCTACAATCGAAGTTCCCTGAGATCCTCGGCTAACTCCTTTGGTAATCCTCTGCTTATGAGGGTATTCGTCCTTGTTTTCTTTATGGTTGTGTCCTATTTCTCCATAAAGCTTGCATGCACTTTTTCCATATCATTTCCATAAGGCTTCAACTTCTGGGACACAAACCGAGACTTTAGCAAAGTCAACTTAAATTCTTCCCAAGTGGTTACTCCTTGCAATCCATTGATGGTTTGGTACATCCTCCACCAAGTAGCAGCACCTCTTTCAAAACATTGAAGAGCATGCTGGGCCATATCCTTTCTGACTACAGGGTTATTCTTCATGTGATCCTCCATGTTCTGAATCCATCGGTCTGTCTCCAATTGACTCATTGGTCCAGAAAATACAAGCTCATCTCCATTCATCCTCTATTGGGTCCATGGGTTTTGGGGTGGGATAGGAGAGATAGAGAGGGATACACACAATACAAACAAAAGTTTTGAAAAGACAGGTTTTATTGTGGCTGTCGGAAAAACATCAAACAAATGACAGCTCACAATCGTCGCATCTAACGAAGGTATTAAATAGGGGTTTGGTCTACTAAAGGTCAATAAATCTTCGAAGTATTCAAACCCTTCAAGTCTTGTTCATGTCTCCCACGGCTTCTTCTGATCATGCTTGTCCTTCTCAAGTTCTTTTGCCAAATCATCTCTGTTGACGCGAAGTCTCTCGCGACGTCCTTTAATATTTCTGGAGTTACGTTCCAACTTCTGGATTTCAACATCCTTGGCATGAACCATGATCCTCTTGTCCTTGAGTTCATGACGAATCTACGGTACCTCGGGGTTTTGCTTCTCCACTTGACTACTTGCGACCACGGGTCCCGAGTTCTTCACGAACTGTTTCCTTGTCAAATCTGACTTCCTGCAAGTCCATCTTAAAATCCTTGATGTAATGCTCCAGATCCTGGTCTTACTCCAATACACCTTAATCTCGGGTATTGATTACTTCCATAATCTCTCAATTCCATAAGCGTAACCTTCCTAGGTCATAAAATCTGGGAATTCTTCAAAGCCTTCAAATTCTCCTAGTCTTCGGAGTCTTCAACCGTTGTAGTTTCCATTTCCACGGTAAAATCCTCTTCATTCCAAATGGTCTTAGTTGTCTGATATCTTGTCTCCTTGGAGTGGTATCATCAGTCGAATCTTCGAGTGGTCAAAAGGGAAAAGGGGTATGGTCTCACTAAAAGGGAATATTTGAATAAGCTCAGAAGAGAAGAGAGGTAAAAGATTCTTTTGAAAAGAAAGTTGTAGAGAAAAAATCTTTCCTATGGGCTTGTCAGTTTCTAGGGTCACGTCCTACAGTCAACATGTGCTCTGATACCATCTTGTAGCGACCCGACCCGAATGGGTCAAGTATCTGTGCTTATGTGTCATCCCTGGATCGTATCTTTGACACACACAAGACTCGAGGATTTATAACAGAGGTAAATCACATGTATAAATAACGTAAATACTATTACCTCAATCCAAAAGATAGCGGAAGCTTAACAAGGTTGTGGATTCCCATCAACACCAACGACAAAGTTGAGTATAGGAAATCGTAACCCTAATGTATCACTTACTGTCGTAAATGCGAAAAGTGCGCAACATGAAAAGTTGCATTGAAAACGGGCCAAAGACATGGAATATGCTGGCAATGTAACACATAGAGAGTAATGAAAGAATAGGCTACACTACATGCATATATGGCTGGTGGAAAGCTCTATGGTTACAGTTTTTGCGAAAAGCCAATTTTTCCCTACTACAGAGGAATAAGTTTAATTAACTATCATGGTGGTTGTTGAACATTGAGAATGGTTGACAGCATCCTCAATCCCAATTAAAAGTACTCATTAAACCCAAACAAATTATATTAAGTAACGTGATGAGATCAACAGGATAATCCAAGTACTAGACACTCAAGATGTCCATAATCGGGGACACGGCTAACCATGATTAGTTTATACACTCTGCAGAGGTTTGCGCACTTTTCCCCACAAGACTCGATCGCCTCCGTTTGATTTCTCGCACTACATGGTGTTTGAGAAGCGGATGACCGAGACATAGTCTTCGAAGCACTAGCACCTTATTTGTGGGTAGACCGTACACCTACTTTCCCCTACATCTGCTAGTCTACCCGTAAGAGTTCGCACAACTTAGTCAACTATGCGAGCCCATAATGGCTTGTGGCTGCACACGGAAGTTTCTAGTTTGAATAATCTCATGATCCCTTTGAGCACGGGTGGCGGTCAGAAGAAATACAGGCAAGTCTGATAGAAACCAGTGCCTCAATCCACCCGGATGTGTGAGTTGCCACCTTAGATAAACCATTAATTATCAATCTCACATACATCATGGATATTCACTCAAACCCAATCCACGTCTCTGAGCATAGCATGGCATAATAGACAAACATAGAAGTAACTCCCAAGGGTTTGATAATACATCGGGTAATAGGTACTACCTCAACTACTTTCCCAAACCCACAATTTAATTAGATCCTAATCATGCAAGTGTTTGAGGAATAGATCTAATGCATAAAAAGCTGGGTATGAGAAGAGTATGATCAAAGTGTTACTTACTGCAATGTTGATGAAGATGATTCACACTCAAAACTCTTGATAGTTCTACTCGTCACACTCCGCCAATCTATCGTAAGCAATCAATAGTAACCACACATAAGCAATCACTCAAAAGATCGGAAAGAACGAAGAAAACAATTCGGAAAACATCAAAACCAATCAAATAACTCTTGCAACATAAAACAATTTCTAACAGTACCAAAATTATGTGTATTTGGCCTTATCAGAAAGTTTATGTCAAGTGCTTTAATTTGCAAAAAGAATCAACTAAATCGAGATTCTGAAACTCAAGTTATGATCAAACGAAGTTCAAATACAAATTTGTTTGAATTCAAATTTTAAAACTTTCAAAAACATGTTTGAATTGGATTACTGGATAGAGGAGATCATAACGAAGACGTGAGCGTTGGTTTCGTTGAATTTGGACTAACGAGTAAAAAGTTATGAGGGTTTGAAAATTGGGGACTAATCTGTAAAGGAAAACATCACAGATAGGTCCTCGCCGGAAATTAAAAATAAAAGAAAAACCTAATGAGCGAACGCCGCTACGTAACCTAAACCGGCGAAAACCGTTCGCTCCGGAAGCCTAACTAGCTTAACGCTCACTACATAACTAAACATAAAAATAGATCTAGGTTTTCAGAGAAAACCGATCTATTAAAATAAAACCGATCAAAAATTAGAAAACCGGCGGTTTTATAGATTTTACCGGCTCGGGAAAATAAACCGGCGGCGGACGGATCCGCCGACGATTTAACGTCCGCGGCGCGGGCGTTGGGACGGGCGGTGTCCGGCGAGCCCGGCGATGACGCGCGGCGCGATGGCGGCGGCTCCACGCGGCGTCGGGGCAAGGTGCGGGCGGTGACGCGAGGGGAGAGGCGGCGGCGCGGGGCGGATCTCGTCGGGCGGCGGCGACTTGGGCGGCGGGGCGGCGAGTGAGGGGAGAGAGGGGAGGAACGGGGCCGGGGCGGCTTTTAAGGAGGGGAGGCGGCTTGGAGAAGGGAAAGAGGAGGCGGAGGCGCACGACGGCCATGGCGGTGGCGGCGGCGGCGGGCGTGAGTCCCGCCGAGCTTCGGGACGGGCGCGTGGGCGGATGGGCGGGCTGGGCATGGCTGGGCTGTGGCTGGCTGTTATCGGGCCGCCCAATGGAAGTCTTTTGTTTTTTTTTAAAACAAAGTCAAAGAAACTAATAATAATAAAACCAAATAATTAAAAATATTATATAGGCATATAATATATCAAAATTTTCAGAAAAAGAGTGCCTACAAGATGGACATTTCTATAGCATTAAATAAAATTCACACAAACTCAAATAAAGCAAAGAGTGCTTCTGGTCCAATAAAATCCAACAAAATCATTTTTAAAAATACCAAAATGAATTCAAATTTATTCCTCTCCAATTTTCTGTTGTAGGGAATCATGTTACCCTATTTTCCATATATTTTATTTTTGGAGAAAAATAATTTGAATAAAACTCAAATAACTCCAAATTGAAAATAAATTCAAAAAAACTTTGAATTTATTTCTTTGAAACTCCCAACTCATATTTCATATGTTTTGAAGAAGTCATTTTATCTTCGCTCGTGAAAATCATTGAGTTGCATAAAGTTTCAGAATTGGAAATATTCTCAAATGAAATTTCAAATATTTTCAACACCCCTTGTCATTTAAATAAATGGAAGAAGTCATGTCATCTTCTCTCCAGGGTTTTGTGATGAAAATAATTTGAATTCCCGAAGATCATAAAAGCAAAAATGAAAGTTTGGGAAAGTCCTTTTATTCCCTCTCATTTAACTTTCAAAAGTTTCAAATTTCACTCAACTTCACTCAATCAATCAAACAACAATCAAAACTATCTATTTGTTTATAACATTCCAAAATTTAGAATTTTGGGATGTTACACTTTCGTAAGTGACCGTGAAGGGATTGACAACCCCTAATCGCGTTGGTTGCGTTGAGCTATTTGTTTTGTGTAGGTACGATGGACTTGCGCGTGGCCTCCTACTGGATTGATACCTTGGTTCTCAAAAACTGAGGGAAATACTTACGCTACTCTGTTGCATCATCCTCTTCTCTTCGGGAAAAACCAACGCAAGCTCAAGACGTAGCACCTAGCTCCTTGAGTGCATGGATTTTGAAAGCACTTTACTTCCCAAATTCATCTATCCTTAAAGCTGATACGTCTCCAATGTATCTACTTTTTCTCACGCTTTTCCTCTTGTTTTGGACTCTAATTTGCATGATTTGAATAGAACTAACCCCGGACTGACGCTGTTTTCAGCAGAACTACCATGGTGTTGTTTCTGTGCAGAAATAAAAGTTCTCGGAATAAAGTGAAACTTTGTGAAGATTTTTCATGGAATAAAAGAAGATTTTTGGAGCCAACAACCACCGGAGAGGGGCCCCTGGGTAGGCACACCCCACCAGGGCGCGCCCCCCTCTCCTGGCGCGCCCAGGTGGCTGGTACCCACCTGGTGGCCCTGCTGACGACGCCCCTGATACTATAAATTCACATTATTCCAGAAAAAAATCAAGGAGAAAGAATTATCGCGTTTCATGAGACGGAGCCGCCGCCAAGCCCTATTCTTCCTCGGGAGGACAGATCTGGAGTCAGTTTGGGGCTCCGGAGAGGGGGATCTTCGTTCTTCGTCATCACCAACCCATCTCCATCGCCAATTCCATGATGCTCCCCACCGGGAGTGAGTAATTCCTTCGTAGGCTCGCTGGTCGGTGAGGAATTGGATGAGATTCATCATGTAATCGAGTTAGTTTTGTTAGGGCCTGATCCCTAGTATCCACTATGTTCTTAGATTGATGTTGCTATGACTTTGGTATGCTTAATGCTTGTCACTTTGGGCCCGGGTGCCATGATTTCAGATCTGAACCGTTTATGAATTCATCATTATATCCATGTTTTAGATCCGATCTTGCAAGTTATAGTCACCTACTATGTGTTATGATCCGACAACCCCGGAGTGACAACAACCGGGCCCGCTCTCGGTGATGACCGTAGTTTGAGGAGTTCATGTATTCACTATGTGTTAATGCTTTGTTCCGGTTCTCTATTAAAAGGATGCCTAAATATCCCTTAGTTTCCAATATGGACCCCGCTGCCACGGGAGGGTAGGACAAAATATGTCATGCAAGTTCTTTTAATAAAGCACGTATGACTATTTACGGAATACATGCCTACATTATATCGATGAACTGGAGCTAGTGCCATATCGCCCTGGGTTATAATGTCACATGATGAATATCATCAAACAGGTCACGGATCCAATGCCTACGAATTTATTTATATTGATCTTGCTGTGTTACTATTGCTATCATCACTGTTACACTTGCTACAAATTACTGCTACCACTGTTACTGTTACCGTTGCTGCTACCACTACTATCAAACTACTGTGCTACTGATCACTTTGCTGCAGATAATTAATCTCCAGGTGTGGATGAATTGACAACTCAACTGCTAATACCTACAAATATTCTCTGGCTCCCCTTGTGTCGAATCTATAAATTTGGGTTGAATACTCTACCCTTGAAAACTGTTGCGATCCCCTATACTTGTGGGTTATCAAGACCTTTTTCTGGCGCCGTTGCCGGGGAGCATAGCTATATTTGTTGAGTCACTTGGGATTATTATCATATTATCAGTATGAAGAATCTGGAGGATCCTAAGACCAAGATTTATCCCTCAAAGACGAGGGGAGGTAAGGAACTGCCATCCAGTTCTGCTTTAGATTCACCTTCTGTTATGAGTAAACTTGCAGCACCACCATATGCTATCAATTCTAATATGTTGCAAGTTATTAATGATGCTACTTCTGCTATGGATAATGCCTATAATGATGCTAGTACCTTGCTTGATAATGATGATGTGCCACTTGGTGAATTTCTTGATGAACAAACTGCTAGAGTAATACAACATGATGTTGTTGAATCTGATGATGAGCTTGAAACTGAAACTCCTGAAACACCTGCTAGAACTAGCCTTCCTAGATATGAATTGCCTAAGGTACCGTAAGGTTATGTTATGAGTGAGGAGGCAACTAGAGATATTCTTGCTTGTAAGGATAGAGATGATCTAGAAAAGTTACTATGCAAGTATAAAGAAAAATCTCTGAATGGTAGAATGAAATATGATCCTAAGTTTGCTACTTCACCTATCTGTATTGCTCATAAGGATTATGAATTCTCTGTCGACCCAGAGTTAATTACTTTGGTTGAATCTGATCCTTTCCATGGTTAGGAAACTGAAACTGGTGTGGCACATCTTACTAAGTTGAATGATATAGCCACCCTTTTTACTCATGATGAGAAAACTCGCTGTTACTTTATTCTCAAATTATTTCCTTTCTCATTAAAGGGTGATGCTAAATCTTGGTACAATACTCTTGCTCCTGGTTGTGTGCGTAGTCCCCAGGATATGATTTATTACTTCTCTGAAAAATATTTTCCTGCTCATAAGAAACAAGTTGCCTTACAGGAATTATTTAACTTTGTGCAAACTAAAGAAGAGAGTCTCCCACAAGCTTGGGGGAGGCTTTGCCAATTACTCAATGCTTTGCCTGATCATCCTCTTAAGAAAAATGAAATACTTGATATCTTCTATAATGGACTAACTGATGCTTCTAGGGACTTCCTAGATAGTTGTGCTGGTTGTGTTTTCAGGGAACGAACTATTGCTCAAGCTGAAGATTTATTGAATAACATATTGAAAAATTATGACAATTGGACTCTTCCTGAACCACCGCCTAAACCCACTCCGAAGAAGAGAGGCATATTATATCTCAGTCCTGAAGATATGCAAGAGGCAAAGAAATCTATGAAAGAAAAAGGTATTAAAGTTGAGGATGTTAAAAATTTACCTCCTATTGAAGAAATACATGGGCTTAACACACCACCACTGCCTAAGGTGGTAGAGGTAAATTCTCTTACGAAGTTCAATGAAAATGACAATCCTCACAATATGCATCCTAGTCAATGCCTTTATGAGTTTGAAAACTACATTAGAAAACAAGATCACTTCAATGCAAATGTTATGAAACAATTGAAATATAATTCTGATATGATTGCTCGCTTGAGTGACTTGTTATTTAGAATCTCAAATGATGTTAGAGGTGTTGGAAAACATGCTTCTATGGTACAAACCCAGTTGGAAAAAGTTGCTACATCACAAAGAGAATTGCTTGATGAAATGAATAATAATATGCATGACTTTGCTGTTAGAGTTGCAACTAGAGCAGGTAAAATGACTTAGGAACCACTTTATCCTGAGGGACACCCAAAAAGAATTGAACAAGACTCTCAAAGAGCTAATGCTAATGTACCTAGTCCTTCTAGAAAGAAAAAGAAGAAGAAAAATGATAGGCCTTTGCATGCTTCTAGTGAACCTGAAATAGAGAAACCTCCTGATAATGAAAATGAAACTTCTATCTACGATCTTTGAAACTCAACTGTAATGATCATCTACCTAGTGATAATGAAAAAGATAAAGATGATGTTCATGAAGATGCTCAACCAAATAATGAAAAAGAACCAGATAATGATGTTGAGATAGAACCACCTGTTGATCTTGATAACCCATAACCTAAGACCAAAAGGTATGATAAAAGTGATTTCATTGCTAGAAAACACGGTAAAGAAAGAGAACTGTGGGTTCAAAAGCCTATGCCTTTTCCGCCCAAGTCAACTAAAAAGAATGATGATGAAGAATTTGAACGCTGTGCTGAAATGCTGAGGCTAGTATTTTTGCGTACTTGCTTGACTGATATCTTGAAAATGTCTCCTTATGCAAAGTATATGAAAGACATCATCACTAATTAGAGAAAAATACCGGAAGCTGAAATCTCCACTATGCTTGTTAATTACACTTTCAAAGATGGAGTGCCTAAAAAACTTGGAGATCCGGGTATACCAACTATACCTTGCTCTATCAAAAATAATTATGTGAAAACTGCTTTGTGTGATTTAGGAGCTGGTGTTAATGTTATGCCTTTCTCTTTATATAAAAGACTTGACTTGAATAAACTCGCACCTACTGAAATATCTTTGCAAATGGCTAACAAATCAACTGTCATACCTATCGGTATCTGTGAGGATGTGCCCGTTGTTGTTGCTAATGGTACTATTTTGACTGACTTTGTTATACTTGAGATGCCCGAGGACGACAACATGTCGATTATCCTTGGTAGACCCTTCTTGAATATCGAGGGGCTGTTATTGATTGCAATAAAAGCAAGGTCACTTTTCATATTAATGGTAATGAGCATACAGTGCACTTTCCGAAGAAATAATTCCAAGTGAATGGTATTAATGTTATTGAAAAATCTCCGACAATCACTATTGGAAGTTTCCAAATACCTCTACTTACTGTCAAAAAGAAATACGAAATGCTTATTGTTGGGGAGATGCATATCCCCATTGAGGTAAATTAGTGATTTACGAAAGTTTTTCGGTTTCATGCTAATCAAAAGTGGTTGTTAATAAGACCTAATCAACCTTACTAATGAATCATTTTTGAGCGGTATGAAGTTGATGAATTTAGTAAGCACTACCTTCTGTCCTTACTTTTTGTTTTCTATTTTTATTAGTTAAATAAAATAAAATGCCATGTTTAGTCAGTTTTCTGATTTCTCGTAGAATAAAAAAATAACCCAAAAATAAAAGTTCTCAGAATGCCCTGAAAGTTTTATACGATTTTTTCTGAATATTTAAGAATTTTTGGTGCAAAACATTACCAGAGGGAGCTGCACCAGGTGGGCACAACCCACCTGGGCGTGCCAGGACCCCCAGGCGGGCCCTGGTGGGTTGTGGTCCCCACATGGGCCCCCCTCACTTATCTCTTTAGCTCACATCATCACTTACCTCCAAAAAAATCTCCATTGCTCTCTCCCCTGTGTCCTTGAGCTCAAACCCGCGGATTTCGATCTCTTTGCTCGAAGCTCCGTTTTCGAAATTGTTTCGGGGGATTTTTGCTTGGTATGTGACTCCACCATTTGTCCAATTAGTTTTTGTTTTAGTGGTTTATACTTTGAATAAATAGCTACTCTTGGTGCTGCCGTAGATGGGCTTGCATGTTGAATTATTAGTGTTCTAAGTAGTTTGAACGCTTGCTATGGCCTCTATGTATCCCTATGAGTAATTGCTCTTAGTTTTATGAAGTTATGTTGGAAAAATTTTGTGGACTAAAAATTCAGATTTTTGTTCATAGGAAAAATTGTACGTGGACGTGATGAACCTATTTGGAAGGAGTTCTGCTCGTCGGGGGCATCTTCTAGTGACAGTTCTGCTCGTCGGTCTTATGTTGAACCAAGTGAAAGTTCCACGCGAGATGCCGCCACCAAAACATGCTTATGGCCTTGCGATGAGTATATGATGCAAGTGGGCATTAAGGAGGAATTTGAGCAATATGTTCACAATGCCGGTCTCGTTCCCTACCTTTCAGATAAGTGTGAACAACGCCATCTTCTCACTGAATCATTTGTCAAAGAATTTAAATATTTTCCACGTGAGTCTAGGGTGTCACCTATGCTTTATATTAATCCATTTACTATTCCACTAGAGAACTTTGCTTACCATTGCAAACTTCCATTTTGGGGTTCGCTTGATGAGCCAGCAAAGGCTGAGTATGAGTCTTTCTTGACTAGCCTTTGTTACGGTGAAAATAGGGGAGTGAGACAAGGAAGAATAAAGAGCATTCACTTCCCCGCAATTCAGTACCTTGCATTATTTAATGGGAAATGCATAGTAGGCAAGCAAGACTGTAGCATACTGTGTGCACCAGACTTGAGCCTCATTCACACCGCTCTCACTGGTGAAAGGAATTATAAGCTTGGAGCGGTTGTTGCACGCAGACTTCAGCACAATGCTAAGAGTGGCTGGTTTTATGGTGGGATTTATGCCACACGTCTAGCACGAGGGCTGGGTGTTTCACCTTTGCCCTTTGACATATCCTACCCACTCGATATTTAGATTTTGATGTTTTAAAAGGGCATAAGATTCTCACGGGAAGGGCTGATAACTTCACTTATAATATGATGTTTAACCAATCACATGTTGTGGATACATATTTGCCTGTGCCTGCTCTCTTTGATTATAACAACAAGGAAATATATTTTGTTCTTGAGAGCGAGGCCCGAGCTCACAACGCAGCGGTGTTGGCGGCACGGCGTGCTGAGGCCTCCACTGCGAGAGCCTCCGTGAGCTACCACGCCGACTACTACCCTCCAGGCTACTGACCGACTACCAAGTTAGGCCAAAATCCTAAGCTTGGGGGAGTACGTGTTTCTCACCGACATTATATTCATGTTCACTCATATCATTCTATTTGTCGGTGTTCACACTTTTTCATTGTATCATCCATACTTCGATTTATTTTCTTGCTTTCTTTTCGTGTGTCTGGAAAACTTTAGAAAAATAAAAAAAATTAGTTGTAGTAATTTACTTTCTATACATGCCTAGTAGTAGTATTTAAAAGAAAACACAAAAAGATTTCCTTGTTCTTCTTTTGCTTGTTGGGAGCTTTCCCGTGTAAATAGTTTTTCTCGTTTTTTGCTTTCCCCCTTTTATTTGCTTGCTCAAGAAAACCAAAAACTCCAAAAACCTTGAACCCAAAGTTATTACAGATGAGTCCACCATACCTATCTATATGCGGTATTACCCTGCCGTCCTAACTAAATTTGCATGTGCCACCTCTAAAAACTTATAAAAATTATCCTTTTTGTGTGCCTAGATCGTTCATGGAATGACAGGAGGTGGTCGATATCTTCCGTGCTAAGCAAGTTATTCTCAGGTCGAGTGTTTATTCACTCGTCATTGCACGGGAAAATGGGCGGTATTAGGGATGCCCAGTCCCAAACTGCAAATATGAAAAAGAGTTCATCTCTTAAGTAATCAAACAAAAACTTCCAATGGAGTAAAAATCTTTACTTTTATCACTTGGGAACCGCCACTAGCGTGCTTAGCATGGAAGATGTTGACAACTGATGGTCGTGAAGTGAATAAGAAGGGTGCATGCCTCAAAATATCATTTATCTCTGTTTCAATAATTGAGCTCGGGCACCTCCGCAAATCACTGCTTCCCTCTGCGAAGGGACTTTCTATTTACTTTTATGTTGTTTCATCACCTTCCGAAACAAGCGCTAGAAACTGAGAGAGCACAATTGTCATGATTTATGCATTGTGTGTAGCTAATGTTGGGTGCATCATGACTGGATCTTTTCTACCATGAATTACAATGTTTAGTCGCTGCTTGATCTTTGGAGGTGCTCTGCATTTATGTTTTGCGGTCTCAGAAAGGGATAGCGAGATACCACTATTGTCATATTATATCATGGTTGTTTTGACAACATGTTGCTGTTTGAGATCTCTTAATGCTCGCTAGCTGACTATGTCATTGATATGAGTTAATATAATCTTTAAATGTTATTGTTGACATGGTTAGTTATAATGCTGGCTGAAAACCTAGGTGCTGTTTAAGCTTATTTATGCAAACAAGAGCAAAAGAGTTCGTAAAAGTTTTTCTTTCTTACTTTCAGTTTATCGACTGAATTGCTTGAGGACAAGCAAATGTTTAATCTTGGGGGAGTTGATACATCTCCAACGTATCTCCTTTTTCTCACGTTTTTCCTCTTGTTTTGGACTCTAATTTGCATGATTTGAATAGAACTAAACCCGGACTGATGCTGTTTTCAACAGAACTACCATGGTGTTGTTTTTGTGTAGAAATAAAAGTTCCCGGAATAAAGTGAAACTTTGCAAGGATTTTTTATGGAATAAAAGAGGATTTTTGGAGCCAACAACCACCGGAGAGGGGCCCCTGGGTGGGCACAACCCACCAAGACGCGCCCAGGTGGGTTGTACCCACCTGGTGGCCCCGCTGACGACCCCCCTGATACTATAAATTCACATTATTGCAGAAAAAAATCAGGGAGAAAGAATTATCGCGTTTCACGAGACGGAGCTGCCGCCAAGCCTTGTTCTTCCTCGGGAGGGCATATCTGGAGTCCGTTAGAGGCCCCGGAGAGGGGGATCTTCGTTCTTCCTCATCACCAACCCATCTCCATCGCCAATTCCATGATGCTCTCCCCCGAGAGTGAGTAATTCCTTCGTAGGCTCGCTGGTCGGTGAAGAGTTGGATGAGATTCATCATGTAATCGAGTTAGTTTTGTTAGGGCCTGATCCCTAGTATCCACTATGTTCTTAGATTGATGTTGGTATGACTTTGCTATGCTTAATGCTTGTCACTTTGGGCCTGGGTGCCATGATTTCATATCTGAACCATTTATGAATTCATCATTATATCCATGTTTTAGATCCGATCTTGCAAGCTATAGTCACCTACTATGTGTTATGATCTGACAACCCCGGAGTGACAACAACCGGGGCCACTCTCGGTGATGACTGTAGTTTGAGGAGTTCATGTATTCACTATGTTTTAATACTTTGTTCCGGTTCTCTATTAAAAGGATGCCTTAATATCCCTTAGTTCCAATATGGACCCCGCTGCCACGGGAGGGTAGGACAAAAGATGTCATGCAAGTTCTTATAATAAAGCATGTATGACTATTTATGGAATACATGCCTACATTATATCGATGAACTGGAGATAGTGCCATATCGCCCTGGGTTATAACTATCACATGATGAATATCATCAAACAAGTCACCGATCCAATGCTTACGAATTTATTTATATTGAGCTTGCTGCGTTACTATTGCTATCATCACTGTTACACTTGCTACAAATTACTGCTATCACTGTTACTGTTACCGTTGCTGCTGCCACTACTATCAAAACTATCAAACTAATGTGCTACTGATCACTTTGCTGTAGATAATTAATCTCTAGGTGTGGTTGAATTGACAACTCAGCTGCTAATATCTACAAATATTCTTTGGCTCTCCTTGTGTCGAATCTATAAATTTGGGTTGAATACTCTACCCTCGAAAACTGTTGCGATCCCCTATACTTGTGGGTTATCAGAAGCATCCATGGGATCTCACCCACCACAGATCTGGAGGTCGATTATAGAAGGATGTGATGTATTGATTCAGGGTTTGATTAGAAGAATTGGAGATGGAAAGACGACTGAGATTTGGGGCCATAACTGGCTGCCGAGAGAGCGAACCATGAGACCCATCACCACTGCTTGGGCAAACAATTTTTTTTTTGAATTTTCACCGGGGGGGGGGGGGGGGGAGATTTCCCCACCTGAATTGTATTCATTTGCCTATAAGACTTTGCAGCCTGTCGCAGGATAGGTTCAAGTGAACCAGAACTACAGGGGGCACAGAGAAGAAGAGAAAAGCAAAAAACACACGCCACAACACACAGACATGGGGTACAGGGAGGGAGACACAACAAAGAGCACCATAGGATGGAGGCGAACGGCATCAGCCAGCCAAGACCAAACCACGACACTGCACCGTCGACGCAATCGAAAGGCTCTGCTCATCCGAGACTGCACAACGCCGTGATACCACCCGTGTCACGAGGCACATTCGAAGGGACACGCGGATCCGAGACAATGCCACGGCACCTGTGTGCCACCAGCGTAGTCGAAGGGCATCGCCAAGCATACCACATCACGACACTGCACCGTCGACGCAATCGAAAGGCTCCACACAACCGAGACTGCACAACGCCACGACACCACCTGTGTCGGGGGTACATTCGAAAGGTTGCACGAGGCCGAGACGACGCCACGGTACCTATGTGCCATTGGCGTAGCTGCAGGGCACCGCCTAGCAGAGACGCACCAAGAGAGCACTCAAACACGACACACACCACCGCCGACCCCAGACTGGCCGCACCACCACCACCGACCAGCAACCTCAAACCAGCCAAGCACCACCCCAACCCTCAGGCAAGCAGCATTGAGCAGCGTCTCCGAAGACAGGCGCCACCAAGGTGGTAACGACGTCGAGGACACCGCCGCTGTCCGATCCAGGAGCTGGATCTAAGGCTTTCACCTGGAGAACAAACAGAGTGAGCGAGGAACCAAGGCATCGTACGACGGGACCTCCAAGGAGGGATCCGACACAACAGTGCGTCGCTGCCGCCGGTGCCGACAGAGGCCACAGAGCTTTCACCCACACCTATCATCCTCGCCACCCTTCTGCTGAGCCGCGGCACTGCTGAGACCGGATCCACCACTGCACAGGGGCAAAACCTTGAGTGGCGACAGAGACCAAGCGCCCGCCAGTCAAACCACCAGACCGCCGAATCAGCAGGAGGTGGAACTGAGCAGGCAGCGACAGGGGGTGCAAAAGATCCGACGGAGGTCGAGAGCAGAGGAGGAAACCTTTGCCGCCCCCGACCTGGATCTGGCCCGGAAGAGACGAAGTGGCAAGCCAGCGGCCTGGCCCCGTGCCCCACGCCGCCCGTGCGGCCGCAGACGGCGCAACCACCACATCGACGCAAGGGAGCGAAGCCCCCGACGCCACAGCCGCCCGCCGGCCCAGATCCAGCGCGCCAGCCAGATCCGCAGCAGAGGGAAACGTGCGCGTGCGCCACCCCCAGGCGCCGGCGAGCAGGTCTCGTGTCACCTCGACGCCACCCTGCTCCCCACGCGCGCCCCGCGCCCCACGGCTTCGAGCACGGCAGAGCTCGCCACCAAGACGACCGCGGCCACCATGCTTCTGCCGCGGGATCTCCCCGAGCCACCTTCGGAGGCAGGGGGCCGCCGCCACCGCGGCAAGGCCAGCGGCAGCGGCGGAGGAGAGGAGGCGTAGGAGAGGGGGCCGCCGGCGACTGGCGAGGTTCCCCCCGAGTCGCCCGAGCGGAGCGACGCGGGGGTCAGTACTTCAAGTTACTCTGTTTTGATCCTAGAATTTCTCATTGGATCTTGGGCAAACAATTTGTTTTGGGTCAGTGATCTTATTGATGGTACTTGGGCATCATGGAAAACAGAACTGGTTCGTGCAACTTTTCTGCCTATGGACGTTTCGGTAATTATGAGCATTCCTCTCTGTACTAGGAACATATCAGACTTTTGGTCATGGGCTTTTAAGAAAAATGGAGTTTTTTTCGTCAGATCAACATATCACATGATGGTGAACACCAAACTGAACCGGGAAGGCTGGTTGTTTCATGAGGCAACTTCATCAAGTTCGACCTCTTCTGCTAAGGACTGGACGGACATGTGGGGCACTCAGGTCCCATAAAAAATTCAAATATTTCTTTGGAAGTTGTCTCAGCACTCTCTTCCAACTTTTGATGTTCTTGAGCATAGGAAAATGACTGAAGAACCTTACTGTGTGCTATGTGGACAGCCGGACTCTTGGAAGCACGCTTTGATTGAATGTTCGACAGCTCGCTTTGTATGGGCTCCAGCAAATCCTGAGCTATTGGAACATATGATATTGACTAGGGAGACTAATGCAAAGCAGTGGCTCTTTTCTATGCAAAGCTCCATATCGCAAGCAGAATTTACGGAGATGGCCGTCACATTATGAGTTGTTTCTTTGTATGCCCGTCCGAAGGCGATATATGACCATGAATTCCAGTCTCCACAAGCTACATACATGTTCGTGAAACACTTCATCTTGGAGCTAGAGGTCTTGGAAAGTTTTCAACGTATATAAGCATATTTGCTCTATTTATTGGAGACTGGAAAGTTTCACAAACATGGTTGGAAAGTTTTCATCTGGGAGCTGGGGTTGCTGGCAGAGGAAATTTGACTGGGTTCCGTACTCAACCTGATTAGTATGTTTTGTTCCTTATTTTTTAGCTGTAGCGACAACACCGTGATTTTTAATCAGATTAGCATATTTGCTCTATTTATTGCCATCTAATAATTTTTAGTGGGGTGGGCGTGAATCTCATTCTCCATACGGTCCAATGCTTCTTTATATGTATGAAATGTTATTTTCAGCGGGTCCTGTCTAATGTCTAATGCTTATCATGACTTCAATGGACATTAGTGTCCCTAAATGTTTCACCTATGCTTTTTGTAAATTTAATGGATGTAAAAAAGTCGGTGTCACTGGAAGTTGCATCTAATGATGTCCACATATTTAATGGATGTGACGTGTTAATGTCACTAGTATGGTTGTGCGCGCTTTGCTGCGCCGTTTGTGTTGTTAGAATATCATAATAGAATGAGGGGGACTTCTACCCCGCTCATGGTCCGGCCTAATTAGGGCATGCAGAGGGGAGGGGTGCCTGCTAGCTCGTCCGTCAGCGTGTCACACACACAATAGGAGGGGCGTGGCTCAGGCACAGTCTGTTTTTTTTTCATGTTCTTTGTGTTCGGTTTTTTCCTTTCGTTTTTTAGTTTCAGTTATACTTCTAAAAATCTTCTAAATGAATACTCATATAATGTATACAAAATATTATAAAGAATAATTTATAGAAAACATTTCACTAAATTTTTTAACCAAGCATTTCGAAAATATTAAATGTGTATAGAATTTGTTTCTCATGTACACATAAAATGTATAAAAAAATCTTCAACGCATGTGAAAAAGTTGAACATGCATTTAAAAAATGTTAATCTACGTATTTGAAAAAACATATTAAACAAGTATTTCAAAAAAATTAATCAACTGTTAGAAAAATGGTAAATGTAGAAAGAAAAAGACATTAATGATGTATTAAAAAATATTAAAATTGTATTTATAAAATGTTAAATGAGTATATAAAAAATGATGACCTTGTAAGTCAAAATTGTTAAATGTGTATAGAAAACATGTTGACGATTTATTAAAAAAATATAAAACTTGTATTTGAAATGTTAACTGTGTATAGAAAAAATGTTCACCATGTAAATTAAATACTGTTTAACTTGTATTTGAAAAATGGTAATTAAGCATTTGAAAAATGCTAGGTGTGTATTGAAAAAATGTTAAGGATATCTTCAAAAAAATCTTATATATATACAAAAAATGTGTATAGAAAAACAGTGAAGCCCAAAAGCAAACAAAGAAAATCGATGAAAGACAGTGGTAATTAAGTATTTAAAAAATGTTAAATGTGTATAGTAAAAATATTGACCATAATAATGTTAATCTTGTATTTGAAGAATGTTAAACATCTATTAAAAAGATGTGTTATATATATATACCAAGAATGTGTATAGAGAAACAGTGAAAACCAGAAGAAAACAAAGAAAATCGATGAAAAACAAGAATGAAACAAATAAAACCGAAGAAAAGATAGAAAAACCAAATAAAACCAAGAAATAAAAAAACCAAATGAAAAAGATAAATATAAAAAAACTAATGAAAACTGGGAAAAAAACAAAGACAATCGGTAAAAAAACAAATAACTAATGGAAAAACCGACTCTTTTCGGCCTCAACTTGCCTACGCCCTTCCAGTTACACGAACCTGTCTACGACCTAGTGCTATGCAGCGTGACCTAGACCGACAGACCATTTGTGGAAGAAGCCTGCCTATAGAACGGTCAAGGTGAACGTGGACGCATCATTTCATGCAAATACCTTATCAGGAGCAAGCGAAGCTGTCATACAGAGATGACAAGGGGGATTTCATTCTGTGATAATGATTTCCGCTGAACTCTTAGCAATAAGGAATGGTATTTATCTCCGGGAAGCATTGGATGCACTAGAGCAGAGGTTAAATCAGACTATTCGTTCAAGGTGGAATCAAATTAGCTCATGGATGATTATGTGGGACCTAATAGTGCTATTGTTGTGGAATGCAAGCAATTATCCATTGATTTTACAAAAGCTATCATTTAAACATTGTTTCAAAGAGGCAAACTAGGTGGCTGATGAGTTAGAAAAACAGCTTTTAGTTCAAAAACTCCTGGTTCTTGGGATGTTGTAGTCGCAGACTTTATTTTCTCATCTCCTTTTAAATGATATGACCATTATTTGAGGAATAAAGTCTATTTACTATTAAAAAAAATGTTGCGCGACCTAGCATCCAGGAGACCATGGTTTGATCCTCCTAGCTCCCAGCGTACTCCTCTAAAAGAAAATGCGTCCCAAAAAAATTGATATTTTACCAGGCTTTCGGCTGTTGTGGGTTGCATCCAATGGGCCTAACTCGCGATGCTTGACGGCACAATATGCGCTGCCGTGAGAGCTATATCTCACTTCACGCGAGATGGAGTAAGATCTCGCCTGAAGTATCAATACCTAACTCATGCTAACGGGACGGCCCAGTAGCTCTCGAGCGGAATAGATGAATACCTAAAACGGGAGGGAGAACCAGGGATCAAACCCAGGTCGCCTCAATACTGAATACACTAATGTGTTTGTGCAAAACTCGAAGACGCGAACGTCTTTGAGGGATAGGAGCCAGGATTTCCACTGGTTATTCACGGTTTTTTCGTTTTTGTTTTTCCTTTACTACTTCACGGGTTTTCTCTATGTTTTTCTCAATTTTTACTTATTATGTTTTCTTTTTTCCCTTTCTTTTCATCGGTTTTCTTTATTTCTTTCTCAGTTTTCACAATTTTTTCTTTTTTCTTTGTTTTCTTCAGTTTTCTTTATTTCTCGTTTTCACCGGTTTTATTTTTTTCATTATTGAATTTCACTATGTTCATTCTTTTTGCATAGAAATCTTCAGTTTTTCATTTTCTTGTGTTGTTTTCATTTGTTTCTATACGTTTTTTTGTCTTCATTTTTCTTCGGTGTTTTTGTTTCTTTTCTCGTTCAATCAGTTCTGTTTTGTTTTCTCTCGAGTTTTCAATATCTTTCTATGCACATTTTTGGTATATATATAATACATTTTTTAAATATATGTTTCATTTTTTAAATACAAGTTTAACATTTTTTGAGTACATGGTCAACATTTTTTATATACACATTGTTTTAACTTCCTTGATTAACATCTTGCAATTAGAAGATTAAACATTTTATGATTATGTAGTCAACATTTTTCTATGCACTGTTTCACATCCTTGGAACTAGCTATGGACAAGGGTGCGTGGAAGCTTGCTACCCAGGTGCCCAGAGCCTACCCCAACTTGTTTCACCTCTAGCCTACCCCAACTTATTTGGGACTAAAGGTTTTGTTGTTGTTATTGTTGTTTTTGTTGTTGTTGTTGTTGTTGTTGTTGTTGTTGTTGTTGTTGTTGTTGTTGTTGTTGTTGTATTGTTTCACATCCTTGATTAACATTTTTCAAATACAAGATTAACATTTTATGATTACATAGTCAACATTTTTTCTATAGACTATTAACATTATTTCTAAGTACTTGATTAAAATTTTACAAATAAAAGATTAATAGTTTTTTAATACATGGTCAACATTTTTTCTATACACATTTAACATTTTCCAAATGCTTGATTATCATTTTTCAAATAGGTGTTCAACATTTTTTTCAAATGCTTGATTAACATTTTTATATACATGATCATTTTTTCGTAATTTGTTTTAATACATGGTCAACATTTTTTCTATTAACATTTAATATTTTCAAATACTTGATTAACATACCATGTGGCACATGTGTCAAGCAATTCAAACTATTAAAAAAACATGATTAACATTTTTAAATAGTGGTTCAACTTTTTTTCAAATGGTTGATTAACATTGTTTTATACATGATCAAATATTTTTGACACTAGTGTAGTGTCAAAAACGCTCTTATATTATGAGACGGAGGGAGTACTAAGTAGTATGACAAAGATATGTTGGTAGCTGAATCTTCCAGACTCATTGGTTCATTCTTTTGAAGGGCAGGCTGAAACATGGGAGTTGATCCCTTGCTTTGGTACAAGATGGTGGTATATTTATCCATTTCCCGAAGGTGAGGGCGAAGCATGGGGATCTCCTGCTTATTTTAAGATGACGGTGCCGCGGTTCGATGGGGAGCCAAGATAGTATGAAGTGGGGAAGAGGACGACAAAATGTATTCTCGCCAGATGGGGTGGAGAAGAAACCACATGACAAGGTGGGAGAAAGTCGAAGGAGCGTGCATAATAATAATAAGTGGAGCTAGGGTGGAACTGTGTTGTTCTCCTGTTGGGTGGGACCATGTGGTGAAGAAGGATACATGTGAATGGGCTAAACGAACCAGAGGGTTGTGCAATTGTCGTGACAAAAGGGGTGATGGTCTCGACAAAGGGATGGCACTTGGGAATTATTATACCATTTTAGACAGAGTTGGTGTATGATGGCTGGTTTGTTTGGATGACTTATCTGGTATAACAGTCCACCATCATTTGCTTTCTTTTGCACTAGTTCTAGAAATGTGCAAAAAAGACTTGAAATAATTTTAACTTGCAGAAGCATTTCTTGTGTGCAGAAGTCATATCCTTGTACCATTTGGAACCAAAATGTAGAAACATATTTGAGTCATCCTTAAGATCCTTTTGCTTGCCATGCTTGTGCAATAACAACATTCAGTTTTCACCAACTCAAGCCCATACTCTTGCTGAACGATCTGTACAGTTTTCACACAATCAGAGAGCATAGTATCACTACCCAGAAGACTAGGAAGGTAGCCACACATAGAGAGTGTATTTTAGGCACTGCTAAAACATCTAGCCTTCAAATAATGTTAGCTTAACACTATAGTACTAAACTGAAGCAGGATACCTAGGCAGGAGATACAAGCTGCTAAAACATCTTGCCTTCATTAGTAAGAGAGTGCTCTACAAGGCACTTCATCACAATGTAAAAAGTCCTAAACAATGGCTCCTTCATCATTCATTAGTGCACCTTGGTTTTGGATATGGGTTGTTGAGTGCTGCCTTTTGGATTCGTTTGATTAAATTCTTGTCAAGATGCAGATAGCATCTTCTTCCTGCATCTCCCTACAATTTTAAGAAATGCATGAAACGGAAATCAGTGGTGATCCACAATTTAGTTCAAGAGCTTATGGAATTGAACTTTCTTTTAAGAGCCAGGTCTTACCGTGTATGATTCTAGGAGATTTCTCCACTTATCCTGAAAAATTAAGCAAAGTGATGGATTGGTATTAGTGACAGACCTAGGACAAATAATTAGAGAGGGTGCCGACGAGAGAAGGTAAGAACAACATGAGACAAACGCACAAAACATAAAACTAATTTAACAACCATCATTCAGTCAGTGGATGGCGGTATCTCATAGAATATATCACCAGTCACCACACCACTTTACCTTCAGATTGCCCGCAGTCCGGACCGACGTCGGATTCTTCATCCCAGACCACCGCGCAACCCCGCAATCTTCGACGCCATCCACCAGGATAGCTGCCTCTTCAAGTGTCCAGTGGCTATTGTTGGTTCTATGTGATGTTTCCTGTTAAGACAACCAATGATGTAGAATTCTTTGGCTGTTTTTCCATTGATGTATTAATAAGAATTGAAAATCTGAAGTAAAAAAGGGTGTACAATATACAGAAAAATTAGGTACAAGTTGGCGTCTCCGTCGTGGGTAGAAGGACAGTGGGGAGCGTGCAATTGCAATGCGAGTAGAGTAGTAGTGCGCGACCCGACAGCAAACGGCAGCAGACGAAATTTCTTGTTTGTGTTTCGTCGATGGATCGATCTTGTTTCTTTTCTTTTTTCTCTTCACCTCCCTTTTTGCATGGAGATGGACCGAGAGTGTCGATTCTGTACGTCTCGTCTCATCTCGCCTCGCCTTATACGGTCGGTCGTCGATGCCTACAAGGTCACACATTCCCCTTCCAAGAGTACAATTCAACATTTCATGTGCTATTCAACATTTCAGCAAGATTAGTGGCACGAGAGAGAGAGGGGGGGGGGGGGGGAGGACATCAAATAAATGGTGCGAGAGAAACGAGGAGAGAAAAATTGGCGGAAAAGACATTCATGACAAACGAGTGCGAAAAAACTATGGACTATGCTACTGAAAATTAAGATACAAATTTTATAAATCTGGAAATTAAGATACAATTAACCAATCATAGGGGATCGATCCGTGGGACTGACAAGTCACCAACCAACGATGAGCAACTATCCATGCTGAAACAAAAACCCCGACCAATGCGTCCATGTCCACTCCGAGCGAGCAATCAGCGGTCCACTCCCCCAACAATTTTTATATTTATTCGTTATATAGGCGAAGGAGAAAACTTCCCGGCCACAACCCAACATCGGCTTGTTTTCCGATTTGAACAAAATCAGATAACTACATCATTTTCTATCCCTCCGTGGGACGTGCGGATTGAGAAACAGTATAATGGGGCGAGCTGGGAGCCTCCACGGCGATTTAGAGCTCTCCCCCGTCGGATGGATGTACGTACGCGCAGGATCGCAAGTCATGCATGCTCTCCAGGTCGTTTCGCGGGCCGCTGCTCCGCAGAATGAGCCCGGTTTCTCTCCGCAACTGGGCCGTAGAAATCGAAAGGCCCAGTCACAACCCGCTCATCCTTCTCTTTCCTCATCCAGCCGTATCCTAGACCTAGCGACTTGTTCGTCGGCACTACGTCGCCAACGTCCCACGCCCCGGCCCATCCCAGTGGCTCCTCCCCTTCTTCCTCTGATGAAAATAGCACCTCCATAGCCATTGCTCTTCACCAGGTTGCCCATCCATCTTCAACCTTGCTGCAGATCTAGGACATCCACACTCTCGTTTGGCCCCTCCACTTCCCTCTCTTCTCCCGCAAGCGCTGGGGTAAATCCGGCGATGACTGAGTGAAACAGGTAGCGCATCTGTCAAACAACCGATGCTGCACCGATTCGGATTGGTAGTGAAATCATCCTCGTGCGTGCGGCATGGGCCCGTTGCTCCCCTAGGTTTGCTCCGTCTCTTCACTAGGAAAGGCGTCCTTCTCTGCCTGATGTGCTCTGCTCTTTTCAGTAGTTGGGTGTATGATTGTTCTAGCAATAACAAATTAAGTATTGCCCATATGCAACAGCGAACACACAAGAAATAAAGGAGAGGTCCACTTATATCTGCTGAGAGATGTAGAAGTACAAGAAATATATAGTACTAATTTGTTGAATTATTTTTCCAGAGGAACCTCAAATTCTGTGATCCGTCCGTTAACAGTATTCTTTGTAGTAGTTCTATTGCAATTGATTGATCGAAAAACTCTCTTTTTCTTGATAGGGAAGCCGCTATACTATGATTTGGGTCAAACACGGACGCTATCAAAGGTGGCAGATGGTATTCTGTATTTTAGGTAAAATTAGTTTCCCGGTGTCTTCTAAAAGAAGTTCCTAAATTTCTTAATAGCACCGAAGGAATTTCATATAAAATTAGCGCTTTTCTATAATCCATATCGAGATCCTCCAATAGCATCAAAAGTCTGTGTGGCTGAATCAGGCATTTTCTGTAACTAGCATACTCCAAATAAATAAAATTGTCAACTGAAGTTTCATGTTCTTTCAAAGTCCTTCTCAAGGAATTTGACACGTGCTTCTGTTGGTTGCCCTATTGCTTGACATTGTGATATTTGTGACTACTTACATGTGTACTAATTTATATTCTGCGCACATCACTTTGCTCAATCCAAAAATGCACGATGGAAATGTGGGTGATTATGGTTTTTGCTGGGTTTGTGAGAGTCTGGTATTTTGAGTTATTACATTTTTGGCAACCTGAGTTGGTTGTCCTATTTGTGATGCAATCAATTGAAGAATAATGGAAATTGATATAGTGGTGAGCTCCCTAATTTTGTTGTAGGTGAAGCAAGTCTTGTTGGTTGATTGCCTGGTATAAGCAAGTCTGCATCTATCGATTAGAATGAATGATGTTTACCTGAGTCTATAACATGTGCAAAATATTTGAAGTTGTCACTAAAGCTAAATCCAACTTGTTTCTGCAGATGCATGAGGATATACGAGGAAAAAAACAAAGTAAACAATATCTGGGAAAATTACGGTGTGATCTGATCAAGCTAATATGAAGAAAGCATGAATAGATAGAAATATGAAGAAAGCAGGTATAGATAGAAAAGCATGGGAGTATCCAAATAACCTCTCAAGAGAAGGTGCATTGCATGAGGAATCTTAAAATTGTCATCAAAGATGTCTTCTAGCAGTCCATCTTAAAAAGCATTTGTCTAGCTGTCTGTGCTGTCTTATGTGTCAGATCACTTCAGTTGATTCGTCCATGCTTGATATTGTTTTTGTAGAAGAAATTTTGATTCAGCTAAGCAGATTTATTTAGTAATCTGTATGAACATGTTTCAGTTTTCTCTCATTTGCAGACAAGTGTACATATATTATGATGCTGAATAACATTTTAGCTGATATATCTAAGTCCATAATTGTCATCCTTGTGGCACCTCTGGTTTTCTTTTGTAAGCAACATTCTGGACGTATTTTTTTTCCTTGCACTTACCTTGATATGTGAAACTCTCGGATGTTCCTTAATTTATTTCAGATTTTATACTTAAAATACTCTAATTGATTTTTTGTTTCATTTACTGATCCATATTGAATGTCCCATGTAAATGGAACCAAACATGGGGTGCAAAACCTTCATTTGTCACCAGTTTATTTTTCGGTTACTTTCCATTATATTGGTTAGTCATGCTTCATAATTTAATCAAAATTTATAGAACTTCTATTATTCTGTCACAGAAATAGAGGGGTGCGGCAACGCGCGCCATCATGATCTAGTCAACTAATGAAGTGGAATCGATCCGTGTGACTATGAGCAGCAAGAGAAACGAAGCAGCAGCCAGCCAGCCACGTCCATATCCTTCTCTCCGAAGCGAACGAAACCAATCAGTCCCGTCCCGACCTCCCCGCTCCCGAACCCTCGCCTCCCCTCCTCACATCTCAATGTCATCTCATCGGCGCCGCCCCGCCTCCCTCACTCACACCTCGCCGCCGCCCATGGCCACCGCCCTCTTCCTTCCCGCACCTCCCCTCCCATTCCCTCCCTCACCAGAAGAGAAGAGAAGAGAAGGGAGCAGCGGGCAGATCAGGCGGCGGCTACGATCCGGCCATGGGACTGGAGCTCCATCGCCACTGATGAATATCGTGAGCGAGCGCCGTGCGTGCGTCAGGACACGCTCGTCAAGGCCCCCGCCTCCTTCCTTCCTTCCTTGTGCTCGGCCATGCCTAGCGCTAGCAGCAAGGAGGAGGATCTACTACCCTACGGAAGGAAAGGAAGAGGCCAACGGCGAGCGAGGCACGGCCACGGCGTTGGACAGCTGCTCCTCCCAAGGTAACCAACCCCTGCTCTTCTTCCCCCAATTCTATTTGCATCTGCATGCGTACGCAACTTTAGTTCTGTACATATTCAGTTCTTCAAACTGAACCCCAACCCCAACCCATTGGCTGAAGCATTTACATGCGTATATGTAAACCTGACCCAAATTAAAGAAAAAAATAAATAAATCCAAACTGCATATATACCATCCGTCCGTCAAGTGAAATCCACCAAACCAACCCACTCCAATCCATCATGACCGACAGTACCAACCCAACCATCTTAAAGTTTTGGTTTTGGACTACTACTGAATCCTACTTCCAATCTGAACCTACCCATCAGCTGAAGCATTAAGCCTTGTACCTATGTTCAGTTTGATCAACTCATTAGCAAATCAGTGAGGGCAGGTTCCAATTTACTACTCCCTCCGTTTCTAAATTTTTCTCTTTCTAGAGATTTCATCAAGTTCCTAAATATTTTCCGGACGGCGTCTCTCTATCTCCACTTCACTCCTTTTTATGCATTGTCTTGATTTGGTCCATAAATAGCTCATTTTTCGTAGAAAATAAAAAAAAAGATTATTTAGAATCCAATGCATTCATTAATCACTAGTGGCAATATCGGAGCCGATATCTTTGTTTTAATGAAATATATATGTTTAAACTTAGGTTAAAGGAGTGTAAAATAACACTCATCAACTCCCAGAAGTTTAGACTTGATTGTTCTCGAGCAACATGGAGAGAAATCGATGCGGCCCCTTCCGGCCGGCGTCATGGCACGTGAGGCCCAGCAGCAGGGGTCGTTCTGTCTCGCCCTTGTCGATCGCGGCATCCGTCAGTTGTTTCGATTCAATTTGTTCTTGCGGTATGATGTGAGAAGGCGGATTTTTGTTGCATCTCTTCCTCTGTTTTTTTTAGAATCAGCCACGCACTTTATTTAAGCTCCCACACCAGGGATTTCGTCTGACAAAACATGTAAAATGCAGTCTGGAGGCTGCAGAAACAACAACCTATCAGCATCTAGGTGAACACCTTCTCGGGCCAACACATGAGCCCCCTTATATTACCTGATCTCCTAATCCAAGTTGCTCTGAACTCCACAAAGGAAAGCAGCGTCTTCTTGATGTCCTCAATGAGCGGCCCAACAGCAGAGAGGTTCGACTCTTGAAGCTCCTGCTTGAGCGGCCATTTGTACTGCCTTTCGCGCCGCAAGAACATCAGCTAGTTCAGGTTCGGTCACGCCTGGGAAGACGCAGGCCGCGCCACCCTTGAATGCTCCTTCATGGTCTCACAGCACTACTCCGCCGCCTCCTCTATCCTTGAGCTTTGACAGCGCCCGTCCGCAATCGCCTTCAGTCACCCTTCTTCCGGCGGAGTCCATTTCACAGCCAGTGCCTCTGAATGAACTTTCTCTCGCCTCTCATGTACAGCAGTCCACTCCATGGCATGCGAGTACACAGCATCAGCTACTGATCTCCTTGTCTTGTTCGCTGGCGTCCGCAAGCCACTGCATCAGCCATGTCGAAAGCTCGCTATGGGATCGGACTGAGTCTGGCGGGATCGCCGCCAAGACCCCTTTTTCTGAGCTCAGGATCTTCCAGAACAAGATGGAATGCGGACAAGTCCAGAAATGATGCAACACAGTTTCCTCCCTTCCACACGCACAACAAAGTACTCCCGGTTTAATTCCGCGTCAATGTAGTTCGGCCCCTACTGCCAAACCGTTTCTGATTAGGCGCCACATATGAATTTTAGCCTTCCCTGGGGCATTAGTACTCCACAGAGACAACCAACTTTTATGTTTACTTACTGAAGAGGATGACTCTGGCTGTCCGGTTTTAGTCCTAGTGAGCGACATTCTCAGGTGGTAAGCCGATCTCACTGAAAACTGTCCAGATTTTGTGTAGTTCCAGGCCAGAACATCGCTGCTCCCTAGCCCTCCAATGGCCACTTGCTTGATGTCTAGTGCATCATCAGGAGTAAACATTTCCTCAATCTTAGCCTCGTTCCAGCCATTACCCTTTGGGTTCATTAGATCGCACACGTGGGTTATACCCTGCATATACATCTGCCCTAGCGGTTTTAAACTGCCCGCTCTTGGGATCCAGTTCGAATGATGGATATTGACTGAAGATCCATCTCCAATACGCCATATGACTCCTTCCTGCAGCAAATCCCTTCCATACAAGATACTTCTGAAGGTATAGGACGCTCCTGCCGGACAAGTTGCAGACATTATAGAGCTGTCTCTAAAATATCTGGCATATAGAACCCGTGCACACATCGATGGGGGGAATTGGAGGATCCTCCAAGCTTGCTTAGCCAGCAAAGCCTGGTTGAAAGCTTCATAGTTTCTGAACCCCATCCATTCATCTCTCTTTCCCAGGCACATTTTTTCCAAGACACCCAATGTACTTTCCTTTCACCTTGAGCTGCACCCCACCAAAATTTCGAGGAGATCGTAGTCAGGTTCCGACACATCTTCTTTGAGAGTTGAAAACAACTCACTGTAGGTGTTGATTGGAGGCCTGATTTTACAGGCACCTCTCTTGCGACCTTAGATAATCCTTGCCCCTTCCATCCCGAAACTTTCCCAGAAAAACTTTCTCTTACATATTTGAAAACACCATCCTTTGATCTACCAGCCACTTCTTACACCCCTCCTCCTTACACCCCTTCCCAAAGAATATAGATGATTTCTGGAGGTTTACTTTTTGTCCAGAAGCTTCTTGATATATATTGAAAATATCCTTGAGAGCCTGAAAGTTACTTTGTCATCCTTTTAGAAAGACTACACTGTCGTCTGCAAACAAGAGGTGAGTAACATGGGGACCAGTGCTCCCAAAATTAACACCCTTGATACTATTTTCATATTGAGCATTTTTTAGCAAAGCTAAAAAATCTTCGACACAAAATAAAAATAAGTAAGGTGAGAGGATCACCCTGACGGAGCCCTCTGGAAGGTAAGAAGCTTCGAGAAAAGCCGCCATTCAGCTTAACAGAGAATCATGCAGTCCTAACTCATCTCATGATCATCTCTATCCACACTTGGTCAAAACCAAACCTCTCCAGTGTATTCTCCAGAAAGACCCACTCCACCCTGTCGTAGGCTTTCATCATATCAAGCTTGACTGCACAAAGTGGTTTTTTCCTTTTCCTTCCCTTAATAGCGTGCACACATTCATAGGCCACGAGAACGTTATCTGTGATGAGTCTCCCAGGTACAAAAGCAACTAGGAGGATCTGCTTTAGCTTATTTGCTAACACCTTTGCCACGATCTTATACAAAACATTACACAAGCTTATGGGGCTCCGGTGAGTTCACCTTCGGGGTCATTACAAACTAAGAGAGGAGCTTTGGTGAGTTCACCTTCGGGATCATTACATGATAGTGTCATTAAAGCTCTCCGGCGTTGCTGCTCCCCTGAGAAACTCCCTCACAGCCGTACACACATCCACTCGCAACAACGACTAGCGTTATTGATAGAAGAGTGTCGGAAACCCATCCGGCCCTGGAGCCTTTGTCGGTCCCATCTGAAAGAGCGCGGTCTCAATCTCCTGATCTGATATGGGTGCCGTGAGTTTACTATTCATCTCCGGTGTAACGAGCCCCTGAAACATGTCCAGGATCCTCTCCGCCCCCGCCAACCCTTCAGACGTAAACAACTCGCATCCCCTTGTCAACCATGCATGTGGATCCATCCTCTTTGCGAAGCGATCGAACTGTGTTCTTGCATTTCCTGTGAGACGCGCGATTTTGGAAGTAGTGAGTGTTCTGATCCCTCTCTTGTAACCATCCAACCCTTGACCGTTGTTTAAGCATGATTTTCTCTCTCTCATAGATCTCTCTCAGTTGGCTTTCCACATCTCTGACCTCCTGCATATATCCAGTAACCAGCGACCTCTCCTTTGCATCCCGGAGCTGCATCTTCAGCATTGCCAGTTGCCGCTTGATAGAGCCAAACACATCCCGTTCCCATGCATGCATACTGCGGGTCATGTGGCTCTACCCGCCTCCTCCCATGCCGCAGCAATCATTGGCTCATAATTTTCGTGTCTAGCCCACATCTCTTCATACTGGAATGGCCTCCCCACTTTTGCCCGTGCATTTGGGTTAGTCTCCAGTACACGAATCAGAATTGCCATATGGTCTGACTCCTCCGTAATTAGAATTTTGACCATAGTGTCCGGGTTGCCATGAAAGAGCTATTGCACGTCGCCCGGTCCAACCTAACTTGCACATTTTCATCACCCTCTCTTCTATTGTCCCAGGTAAACGGGTAACCTGTATATCCCAAGTCTGCCAGTCCGCAGTCAACTAGACAGTCCTTGAAATCTTCCATCTGAATAAAACTTCTAGGATTACCCCCCGCTGCTTTGCTTGGATCAGAATTTCATTGTAGTCCCCTGCACACAACCAAGGTAGGTTATATTGCGCCTTTAAGTATCGCAGAGCATCCCACAATTTCTTTCTCAGTTCTGTTTTGGGTTCCCCATAGAATCCAGTAAATCTAAGGGTTTTTCCGTCCATGACAAGCTCCGCATCAATGAAATATTGAGACCAAGGCCTAACCGTGGCCTGCATATTATCTCGCCACCATAATGCAAGTCCTCTACTCTGTCCTTTACAGTCCACTGCCACATCGTCCCGGAAGCCCAAACTCCATTTTATCCTCTCCATAGCCCTCGCCTTTTTCTTCGGCTCGCTAAGGAACACTACCGCTGGTGGTTGTACGACCTAACACTAGTGCAGAACCGGGCAATAGCACCGGTTCCATAACCGGCATTAAAGTGTGGGCACTAAAGCCCCCCCTAGTACTGGTTCAGCACGAACCGGTGCTAAAGGGCAACCACGTGGCACGAGCCAGCTCCGGGGGCCTGGAGCCCTTTAGTACCGGTTGGTAAGACCAACTGGTACTATAAGGTTTGGGGGTTTTTTAGTTTTATGATTTCTTTTTTATTTAATTTTGTGTTTCCATTTTAATTCTTTTTTGTTTGCTGGTATTTTACGATACTACACATTGTACATGTTATGCATATATATATATATATATATATTGATATTGCTATCAATTATTCGGGCGCGGAGGACCTATACCCGACCCGAATATTGATAGAAATTCTCATAATAGATCTTTTAAATATTGATAAGGTATTATCAATTATATGGGCAGGGAGGACACCCCCTGTAAAAAAAAAAAAAAAAATAATAATAATAATAATAATAAGCCATGTCTAATATTTAATCAAGTTAAATTAAATTTAAATTAAATGAATAAGCAGTGTTGAATATTTAAGCAGCCTTGGCATGTATGTACGCATACATCGACACAAGGATTCCTAAGGAAGAGCTACCTATCTGTAGGCATGAAGATGTGCATCGCGGGCAAGCAAAGAAGAAAAGAAGAGCCAGCCAATTATTCACAGAGAGACAATGCCCACTTTAACAAAGAAAAGATTTGATAGATTCCTGAAGATTGAAGTTTGTCGGGCACTATCCTCTCGCTCTTATCCATCACCTAGAGGGACACGCATGCATCCCTACTACATATAAAATAAGAGGTGCATTCTCCGGAAGCCATCAGAGCTGCTCTCTACGCCTATAAAAGGAGACACTTGCTGCAAAGAGAGAGGGACACCAGACAGAGAAGAGCCACCAGCCACCGATAGAGCAAAGAGCTGCGACCCAGCTAGCAAGCTCGTTGCTCAGTAGTAGTAGTAGTAGTAGTTTCATCCTGCAATAAGAGCCACCATATCCAGAGCATTGTAAGGCTCAAGAAGGTAGTTAGAAGGTAATTTTCTTTAGTTTGTGTAATCCCTTCGGGGCCTCCCGAAAGGGAAAGCCATATGTAAATTATGTTGTTGAAATGATGTAGTTTCTTGGTTTCACTTGGTATTTTTACTTATGAATTTATGGGACGAGTTCTTATGCTAGGGATCCTATAGGAGAAACCTCTGCGTGTGTAGTTCTCTGTGTAGCCCAGAGTGGCGTTTGAATGAGAACCTTGTGGTCAGAGAAGTGTTCCTTCGGTGGAACTGCCTGGGAAGACGATAGGAATTTAACCCATAAATTTGCAATTAAAACTGCTAAGTGAACGTAACTAGCTACATCTGATGCAACATAATGAAAAATATGGTGAGTCTTGAGTAGGATTTTACACCTTTGCGCACATCACGGACGAATTGTTGGCCTCGCCAGCCTCTAAATAGATCCTGCATTAAATATATAATCAAGTTAGAACGTGAAGGTAATCATATTGAATTAAATATTGTTGTGAATAGTGGAATACTATTCCAAATAGTGTATTTAATAGTGGAGCACTATTGTGAATAGTGCTGAATAGTAAATACTATTCAAGATAAAAAGAATACCTGTCTACCACTTCCACCTAATCCCAAATTAACCTAATCAAAATTTAATCACATATTAAGCTAAATAAAAATTTATATCCCTATATTATTGGTATCAGGTCCAGCGTTTAATCATTGAAAGGTTAAAATATTTAAACTTATAAGTTAGAGCAGGTAAAGTTATAAATACTAAGGAAAATCTAAATATAAGGTGTAGAGTAAATCCTTCTGAAGAGCATATCTGGCATTCATCTCATAGCCAGTTAAATACAGTCGTCGATTTAATATATAACTTTTACATATCTTGGGGAAAAAGACAAGATAACTTAGACCAAAAATTTGAAAGTTTATTTAAAGAATACCAAAAACTTGCGGATAAGTATTCAGGTTTGAATAATAAAATTGATCTAGCTTTACATAAGCTAGAGGAAGCAAAAGCAAGACAGAATACAGTTTGCAAGAATAACGATTATATTAAAGAGGAAGTGTTGTCAATAGGCCGTTACTTAAGTAAAGGCAAAGAGTCACTCCACGCACTGATACAAGACAAGATATACTTGAAATTAAAAAGTTGGTGCAAGAGGTTAAAACTTTGATTATCTCATAATTTTATGACTGAATATACTCAAGCATTAAACGAAGTAGCAAAATACCTGTCACCTCCTGTAGGATTCTCCGATCACGACTCCCCAAAGGAAGATTCCAAAGTAATAATAAGACAAAATAACACAATCATCCAACTACTAATTCAAGTATTAGATAAGCTAAAAAGTGTTCAAAGCAACAAAGAAATTGTGTTATCATCATCTGGAATAGTTGCCTCTACTAGAAATATTAATTCAGAAAAATGGACGTATCTAAAGGCTTCCTTAGAAGAGACAAAACCCTCCAATTAGTAAGGCAAGATTCAAGACCTCTGGCCATGAAGCATAGATTATCATGCAAAGCTGATGATATTGATAGCATTGAAGAAGTTATAGATATACAAAGAGATCTAGAAAGATATCAAAAAGATACCCTGAGAAAAATAAAGCCGCAGCAAGTATACCACATGGGAATGTTTGAAAGTAAGAGTGGTCTATACAGAATATCTCGAGAAGTAGAATTAAGTGTGTTAACACATCCAGTAGATTTAAGAATTGTAAGCAAAAATATTGAAAATGAACTAAAATATTGTGGTTACAAATATATTCATCAAGGCATGTATATCATAGGAGTCAAAGGTATGACAAGGAAGAAATTAGGTGCGAAGGTTTTGATAACTCTATTAGATAGAAGATGGGAATCAGTAGACAAAGCAGCATTAGGATTTTTGGAAGGAGACATGAATGAAAATAGATTAATAACCTATATAGCTCCAGACCTAATGATGCCTGTAAAAGAATTTATTGAAAAAAATGAGTTTTGGTTTCCAAACTAAAGGTTATGAAGATTTTAAAGGAACAAATTTGCTAGTAAGCATAGAATTTATAGGAAGGCTCACTAATAGAAGTAGCTCCAGATATAGAGTGAATGTGAATGACGTAATTGATAGCATGCAATCAAAAGGTATTAAATTTATGAATCCTCTTAAAATTGGCTCTGAAGAAAGAGCAGGAGAAGAATGGAAGATAGGAGAATTAATAGAGAAAAAAGAATTAAAGCAACCTGAAAACTACATAAGCTATCAAAATTGTGAAGGAAGTAGCACTATTCGATTTATGAACTATAAAGCTGCATCAATAGAAGACTGTGAATCATTTATGTCAGAATCAGAAATTAATGATGATAAGAATAAAGGTATATCTGAATATATGGAAAAGGCTAATTTAGGCGATGAAATAATTCATTGGGAAAAGAAGCTAAAGCATATTGAATGGGAATATAGTCATTCTATGACAAAGGATTGGCCAAAAATTAGAGAAAGAGAACTATTTATCATCGGAGAAATTGCAAGGTTAAAGAAACTAAAAACCATAAAATGTACGCCACTAGTAGCTCCGGCATGGAAGATAAAATTATAGCATCCGCAGAAAGAAAAGCAAATGCTATTATTAATAAAAATTCTATTAATAATAATAATAAAGATAAGAATATTATTCAAAAAGAAGAAATTGTTAGTGAAGAAGAGCAATGGGATATCAATAATAAGTTATTATTAGAAAGTTATGAGGAAGAGGAGGAATTAATAAAAGAAATGTGGTTAGAAGATGAAAGGTATGATGATTCAGAACAAAATAGTGATTTCTATAACTCACTAGATGATGTGGGACTACATAATTTAGACAATGCAATGGAAGCCATGGAAGTAGAAAGTAGTGGTAAAAGAAGAAGGGGATATGGAGAATCATCTGTAAAAAGAGAAGGAGAAAGAGAGAGACCTACCAGGACAGCTGGACAATGGCCTCCAGAAAAGATGATTATCAACCTACATATATCCCAGGACAATATAGATACATGGGTACTAAAAGAAGAGATTTTGAAAAACCAGTGCAATTCCAAAATTATAAAAATGATGGTGCCATATTAAACCTAGCAGCTCATGATCCAATAGATTGGCGAATATAATTAGCATATGGAAAGGTTTAATAGTACAAAAATATATACAAAATCAGTATAGCATAGGCACTAAGGTAGAAGATATGTTAACATATCTTGAAACATTTTAGGAGAATCTGTAAAAGTTCTTTGGGAACAATGGGTAGAATCATACCCTAGTCAATATGAAGAATTAAAAAGGGCAGGAAGTAACCCTAATAACTGCGAATGTTATCTCAAATATGATCATAGCAGAAGATCCAGAATTAGGTCATACCTCATTGCAAAATGAAAGGTTAAGAGAAATAGAAAAATTAACATTAACTAGCTGGAAAGGTATTAAAGAATTTTCCCAGCATTATTTGTATAATGCTACTACTGCTAAACAAGGTTTTAATGTAGGCGTAGTAGAAAGATATTTTAATAAGTTACCTGACCCCCTAGGGTCAATAATATTTGAAGAATATAAAAAGGAAACGGCGGGAAACGTGGTAAATATATCTCAAGCTGTAACATTTGTTTTCAAACAATTAAGAAAGGTGTGTACTAGTATTCAAGCCCAAAGATCTATGAAGAAATCAGATTATAACTTTTGCAATAACATAGTCCAAATACCACTTACATATGGAGAAGAAAGGCATAGGAAAAACAAATATTATAAACCACAAAGGAGAGATAATAGAAATTTTAGAACAAAGAAAAGATATTTCTTAAGAAGATCAGACAATAGAGCCCCATTCTTGCATAAAAGAAATGTAAGAAGATACAATCCTAAGAAAACCTATGATAAAACATGCAGGTGTTTCATATGTAACTCACCAGATCATCTAAGTAGAACTTGCCCTAATAAAGACCAGAAAAGATACTCTAGCAAATATGAAGAGCAAGAGAGAGTGTTAATTATAGATAGCGTTAATGAAAATATATTAGTATGTGATGATGAAATAAAAGACGATGAGTCAATATATTCAATTATAGAAACAGATGAAGTAGAAAATGAGGCTCCGAATATGAATCAAGTGAAGATGAAATAGACCTAATAGATGATTTAGCCGGTTTAAAAATTGAAATGATGAACCAAGTAGATTGTGAACATGATTGGATTAGAGGAAAAGGTGATTATAACATAAAATGTGCTTTCTGTATATATTACCCAAGCCAAGATAATAGGTTTACTTGTATCTTGTGTTTAAAACAAGCATGTGCCTCATGTCTAAAAGCCAATAATCAAAAATGGAGACAAGAGATAGAATTGGAACCCGAAGAGCGAATATTATCCAGTAGGGTTAGAAATTTAGAAAATAGAATAAATAAGCTAGAAGCAGAGCTAGAAAAACTTAAAGATGAGTTAGAAAATAGTAAAGAAGAAAATGATAATGTTCCAAAAACACAGAAATGAAAGAGCAAATGATAACAGTAAGGGATAAAAAGGAGACAAATTAATACAATTGAAAGATGCAATTACTAGTTTTGGAAACAAATATATTGTTCGATTACCATTCAAAGAAGTGTTAGGAATAAGGATCCCAGTTAAGATTGTTACGAAGCCAAATATTTCATATAAAATACTGGCACTATTAGATACCGGTTGCACTAAGAATATCATCCATGATAAATATTTTATGAGATGTCCGAAATAGTTGAAACTATAGATGATAATAAAGCTGAAGTATCTACCGATATGTCAGGAATAAAGAAGATCCATAATCAGCTAGCATATAATATTGAAGCTTACATAAATGGCACAAAATATATAATAGATGAAATTACAATAAGAGATTTGTCAGTAATAAATGATGACATGATAATAGGGTTAAGATTTTTACAACAATCTTTACAAACCACAATCATACATGAAGAGGGTGTAACATTTATCCCTTATCAAGATAATGTTCCATACATATCTGAATTACGAAAACAAAGAAAGTCCTTGCAAAATGTAGAAATATCTAATTTAGATGATGAATATAGCACAAGTCCAGATCCTTGAATTCTGTAAAGACGAAGAACTTAGTGAGACCATAGAAGAATATCATATAGAAAATACATGTACAGAATGCATTGGGTTGCAATCATTCTCTCCAAATTGGTATAGAGATATAAAATCTAAAAAGGATATAGATAAGATTGTGCAAAGACTAGAAAGCATACAAATTATTGGAGAAATACCAATGAAGCATTGGGATAAGAACTCTATAGTTTGCAAAATAAATATCATAAATCCAGATTATATAATTAAGTCAGGACCAATAGAAGCTACTCCTAAAGATATCGAAGAGTTCAAAATGCATATTGAAGAGTTATTAAAGTTAAAAGCTATAAGAGAAAGCAGAAGCCCTCATCGATCTGCTGCTTTTATAGTTAGAAATCATGCTGAAGAAGTTAGAGGTAAATCTAGAATGGTAATTAATTTTAAAAGGCTTAATGATAATACAGTTGACGATGCATACAACATACCTAATAAGCAGGAATGGATTAACAGAATACAAGGAAGTAAATATTTCTCTAAATTCGATTTAAAGGCAGGATTTTGGCAAGTAAAAATGGCTGAAGAATCTATTCCATGGACAGCATTTACTTGTCCACAAGGCCATTATGAATGGCTAGTAATGCCATTAGGCCTAAAGAATGCACCTGCACTATTTCAAAGAAAGATGCAAAATATATTTAATGAGAATCAAGCATTTATATTAGTATCGTAGATGATTTGTTAGTATTCTCAAAATCATACAAAGAGCATATAGCCCATCTTGAAGTGTTCTTTGAAAGGTAGAACAAAATGGGCTCATACTATCTAAAAAGAAGATGGAAATTTGCAAAGAGAAAATAAATTTTCTTGGTCATGAAATAGGAGAAGGAAAGATATATCTACAAGAACATATTGCAAAGAAAATACTAGAGTTTCCTGATAATATGAGTGATAAAAAGGTTTTACAACAGTTCTTAGGAATTGTAAACTACAGCGAAACTATATAGATAACTTAGCAAAGCTAGCAGGACCTTTATATGCTAAATTAAGAAAAAATGGTCAAAGATACTTCAATTCGAAGATATAAAATTAGTAAAGGCCATCAAGGAAAAGGTCAAGAATTTAAAACCCCTAGAATTGCCTCTAGAAGACAATTATTTTGTTATTGAGACAGATGCATCTAAGGTAGGATGGGGTGCGATACTAAAACAAAAGCCCAATAAATACTCTCCAAAGGCAGACGAAAAAATATGCAGATATGCTTCAGGAAGTTACAAATTAAAGACGGTAAATAATATTGATAGAGAAATTCTTGCAGTGGTAAATGCAATAAATGCATTTAGGTTATATCTAGGATTTAAAGAATTTACAGATACTGAACAGACTGTGAAGCCATATGCCGATATTACAATAAAATTAATAGTAAGAAAAGCTCAACCAGAAGATGGGTTTTATTTGAAGACACCATAGCTGGGAATGGTTATAAAGTTATTTTGAGCATATTAAAGGGAAGGATAATACCTTACCTGATATATTTTCTCGTGCATCAAATTTGCAGGAATGAAGAGAGGATTATTCGCCAACAAGGATGAATATCTCTTCTTTGGAGAAGAAAATAGGCTGAAAATGTTTCAGCCAAATACATTCAATTTTAAGCCAAAATCCCATATTAAGCTCGATGAAGCCCAAAGATGCATATTGGATAACTTTTGGTTCCAATATGCTCGTAAAAGAGACGAACAAGGGTATTTTTTATCAATTCTCAACAGTTTGGCTGAATATTTTAATGAATTAAACAAAAATGTGCCAAAGCCAGCAAAAGTTGAAATACCAAAAGGAGAAACTCTATATCTCATATTCGATGGAAATAAACCTGGCATATATTTGGAATGGGAAAATATTATGATTGAAAAACTAGATGCAAAAAAGAAATGGAGGAGATTTAACATTCAAAAGATATTACAGTATAGATGAGGCCTTACTTTGGGCAAGAAAGGTATTAGGACCAGATTATTATATTGACCCAAAGGCCAAAGACTATATCCAAATGAAAAGAGGCATACCTGCTTCACCAACTCCCACAAAGGGGGAGGCATCAAGCTCAAAAAATATAAAGAAGGAAGAATCCCCAAAATATAAGACATACCAAGAATGCCTTCTAAAGGGGCTTGACCCTTTAGACAGTGAATACATGGATCAAGAAATGGATAAAAGGTTTGAAGAATTTTCAAAGATAATAAAGAAAGAATTAAAGGAGGAAATATTAAAAGAATTAAGGCAAGAAATGGATGAAAAATTTGAAGAAATAAAGAAAGAATGTGATGAAAAATTTGATTTCAATCTGTTAAATGATGAGGATCATATGGACATAGCAGGGCATGGGCAGCGGCCTGAATAAAGCCCAAATTGCATATATTGATATTGCTATCAATTATTCGGGCGTGGAGGACCTATACCCGACACGAATATTGATAGAAATTCTCTTAATATATATTTTAAATATTTATAAGGTATTATAAATTATTTGGGCCGGGAGGACACCCCCTGTAAAAAAAAAAAAAAAAAAAATAATAATAATAATAATAAGCCATGTCTAATATTTAATCAAGTTAAATTAAATTTAAATTAAATGAATAAGCAGTGTTGAATATTTAAGCAGCCTTGGCATGTATGTACGCATACACTGACACAAGGATTCCTAAGGAAGAGCTACCTATCTGAAGGCATGAAGAAGTGCATCGGGCAAGCGAAGAAGAAAAGAAGAGCCAGCCAATTATTCACGGAGAGACAATGCCCACGTGAACAAAGCAAAGATTTGATAGATTCCTGAAGATTGAAGTTTGTCGGGCACTATCCTCTCGCTCTTATCCATCACCTAGAGGGACACGCATGCATCCCTACTACATATAAAATAAGAGGTGCATTCTCCGGAAGCCATCCAGAGCTGCTCTCTCGCCTATAAAAGGAGACACTTGCTGCAAAGAGAGAGGGACACCAGACAGAGAAGAGCCACCAGCCACCGATAGAGCAAAGAGCTGCGACCCAGCTAGCAAGCTCGTTGCTCAGTAGTAGTAGTAGTAGTAGTTTCATCCTGCAATAAGAGCCACCATATCCAGAGCATTGTAAGGCTCAAGAAGGTAGTTAGAAGGTAATTTTCTTTAGTTTGTGTAATCCCTTCGGGCCTCCCGTAAGGGAAAGCCATATGTAAATTATGTTGTTGAAATGATGTAGTTTCTTGGTTTCACTTGGTATTTTTACTTATGAATTTATGGGACGAGTTCTTATGCTAGGGATCCTATAGGAGAAACCTCTGCGTGTGTAGTTCTCTGTGTAGCCCAGAGTGGCGTTTGAATGAGAACCTTGTGGTCAGAGAAGTGTTCCTTCGGTGGAACTGCCTGGGAAGGCGATAGGAATTTAACCCATAAATTTGCAATTAAAACTGCTAAGTGAACGTAACTAGCTACATCTGATGCAACATAATGAAAAATATGGTGAGTACTGAGTAGGATTTTACACCTTTGCGCACATCGCGGACGAATTGTTGGCCTCGCCAGCCTCTAAATAGATCCTGCATTAAATATATAATCAAGTTAGAACGTGAAGGTAATCATATTGAATTAAATATTGTTGTGAATAGTGGAATACTATTCCAAATAGTGTATTTAATAGTGGAGCACTATTGTGAATAGTGCTGAATAGTAAATACTATTCAAGATAAAAAGAATACCTGTCTACCACTTCCACCTAATCCCAAATTAACCTAATCAAAATTTAATCACATATTAAGCTAAATAAAAATTTATATCTCTATATATATATATATATATAAATAGAATTTCTAGTAGAACCAATCATGCATATATATATCATCAATGTCTCACAAACCACCATATTAATTAATTCACACATACACACATGTATAGCTATATATAATTTCTCCTACATATGCATGTTGCCTTGAGCCAGTGGCATTAGCCTAATTGGTGCCTTGAGCACGATGACAATTGGAAGTGGTTTTCATGGGGGCGGTAGCGGGTAATAGTATTCTCCCTTGGATTTATGACCTGGTCGAGCAAAAATCCCGCTATTTCCTCTTGAAGTGCTTCTCTGGCGCTCCGTTTCTCGGAGCTTCTCCCGCACCTCGTTGAATTGTTAAGAAGGAGATCAATATGCATGTGTATTAGTTGTGTGACTAGATATCGATAATGGTGTAAAAATTGTGAATAGTGTTCTGACAAGTGTACCCATTCCTGTCTTTGAGATCTGCTCCTTTCGGACGCCATCATGCGAATGTTCTTGCAAACGCAGAATGCACACATATCAGTCCCCTGCGCCTGCTTCAGGGCCTTTACGAGAATGGAATTTGATCAGATAATAATTAATCAAGCATGATAATTAAAGACATGGCAGCTAGCTAGCTAGTACTACTTAATTACTTACCTTGGGTCGAAACCATTTAAGCTTTTTTTTCCATTCGCCTTCCGTGACGCTGATGAACCTTGCGCCCAAGCCCTGCCCGCCGACAAAGAAAATGAATAAAGGGGTTATTAAATAGTTCATATCATGAAATGACGAACTAAATAGGCCGAGATATATAGTTAATAATGATTGAAATTACCTGTTGACTATCCCAAACAAGATGTTATAGTCAGTATTTGCTTTGAGTAGTGAGTCCAGTATTTCAACTGTTTCGGCGTCAACTTTAATGATACACAAGATCCAGTGAAATCTGCATGCACACACGTTTGCATGTCTTAATTAAGCGGGCATATGTAAGCAAAAACATGTAGCTAGCTAGTAGGCAAAAACAGAGAATTTGTAGTACAAGACAGTGTGACTCTCTGGACGTTGTAAGGAAGTCGTATATCTTCATTGTATTTGAGGCGCTTCAAGAACTCTAGCATGTTGTCCTCTACGGCCTTTTCATGATGTGGATTTATTAGCCATGTGTATTCATTAACGGTGTTTGGGTCAATGAACCCAATGCCAAAGCGTCCACCTTTTCTCATTTCATACATCTTCATCCTGCATAATACCATAGAAAAGAATATAGTGAGGATAATTACAGGTAATGATTGATCAAAAGGATCACTACAGCTAGCTTGAGACTTAAATTACAGAAAGAAATCACTTACAGACAATAGCAACTGACTATAGATTTGTCGAGTGCGTCTTGATTGTATAACTGAAACAGTTCAGAATACTCAACGGACAGAGCTTTCTCATGGAAGTAATGCTCCTCCTTGACATTCACCATGAGGGACAATCGATTGGAAATCTTGGTAATGTTCATGTACCATTGATGCAATTCATACATTCTCGTTGGGAGGTTCTTGACCTTGTCTGGCTCGACCAAAGGTTGGCCCCGGACATATTTCCGTTTTATTTCATCCTCTGTAAGCACAGGCATGGGCTCGATCTCGAGGAGTTATCCAACAGTGATGTTGAGAACTTCAGCCTGCATTATATGGTTTTTGGTTATTACCACATTGCCCACCTCGGGAACGTAAACTGTTTGCCCACAATAATATTGGGCGCGCGTACTGTCACGTGTTGTTGGCACAACAAGCGAGGGGATCGATTGCGCCGCTTGTTCTCCCAGTTGGGGAATGGTTTTTCCGTATTTTTTGACAGTTGCTTGTTGTTTGCTCGACCCCGAGCTCGCCTCCTTACGTAGACGTGCTCGATTTAACTCCTGATGTGGCGCTCATAGTCTGTGTCAACAGGCTTGGGAGCTGGTGGTTGAGCCATACGAATGAAGTGGTCAATCGTTTCTTCAGGCACTTTCTCCCTTGGCGGCGGTGGCGGTTTCGGTGCAAAATGGGCTTCCAACTCGGCCTTCGATATGGCTGCGTTTTCCTTCTCGGACTTGTCATAAGGCCTCTGCGGAAGAGGCGTGAGGCTTGGACCATATTTATATCGCTTGCCTTCGCCTGTATTTCCTGTACTACCTCGACTCGTACCGCTACGCACCATAGCTACGGGGTGTCTCTTCTGCGATTGCTGAGGCGGCGGAGACGGCTGACGGGGCTGAGTTGGACGAGGAGGAGTGGCCTGAAGCTATGCCGGACTTGGAGGAGGAGTGGCCTGAGGTTGTGCCGGACTTGGAGGAGGAGTGGACGTCTGACGCTGTGGCGGACTTGGAATGGCCTGACACTTTGCCGGCCTTGGAGGAGGAGTGGCCTGACACTTTTCCGGACTTGGTGGACTTGCAGGAGCGGGAGTCTGCTGACTCGGTGGCGGACTTCGACGAGGATCGGCTGACGCGGTGTCGGTGGCCTTCGAAAGATGATGTAATCCTTTTTACATAGGATGATACAATGTTTGGCCTCTCCGAGAAAGTGCTCATCATCACCTCCAGGAATGTCAAGCTGTAGCTCCGAATATGGGTCCACCACCTCATCAACCAAGACACGAGCATAGCCCGCTGGAATCGGGTTGCAATGGAAGGTTGCCTCGGGGGATTTGTAAAAGCAACGGCGTCTGCCACCTTCATGGACATGTTCTTCATTTTAACGTGTAGCTCGCAGCTAGTGTTCTCCGTGATGTCATCCACGGGGTATCTATCCAACATTGCGTCGTCCGGGGCGGAACCCACGCTGCTTCTCGGCATGGATGGGGCGGTGCTATCCAATGCTGGATCATCCGCTAGCTGCTGCAGCTGCTGAGACCCCCTTTGCTGGCTAAGTGAGTCGATCTGCTCCTGCTGCCGCTGGAATTTGACTGCCAATTCCGCTTGATTTGCTTCTAGGCCTTGAAGGCGTTCATAGTCCCGCTTCCTCTGCTCCTCCTCCATCTTTCTCTTCTTCTCCTCCGCAATCTTCTTTCTCGCACGGGTTCTGTAGTCGTTGTTCCAGTCTAAAAACCCCTCATATCACGGAATAGCGCCCTTGCCGCGTGTTCTTCCCGGGTGTTCAGGATTTCCCAGGGCACGCGTAAGCTCGTCATTCTCTCTGTTGGGCTGGAACAACACTGATCGTGTCTCTTCTATTGCAACAAGTATCGCATCGTCGGCTCCCTTCAGACTTGCCCTCGTCGAAACATTGCCTGTCTTCGGGTCCAACTCCCCGCCATGCGCATAGAACCAAGTCCTGCACCTGGGGGGCCAGCTCTTAGTAACCGGAGTGACACCTGCATCCTCCATCTCTTTCTCAGACTTATCCCACTTAGCCATTGCCACCGCATAGCCACCTTGCCCCAGCTTATGGAACTTATCCTTTTTTCTGCATTCTTCTTGTTTATTCTCGACCGTTCCTTAGCTAATTCCGAATCCTTGAATTTCATGAAATCGTCCCAATGAGCACGTTGGTTCTCTAGTGTTCCCTCGAATCTGAGTCTTCCTTCCTCCCTTGACGTACTTGTCCCATTCATGATTGTTGTGGTTCTTGAATGCAACCGCCATCTTCCTAAGAGCAGCGTCCTTGACTTTCTGCACATCTGCTTCTGTGAAATGATCTGGTAGGATGAAATGTTCCATGAGAGTATCCCAAAGCAGATCTTTTTGTCTTTTGTCGACAAAAGTAACATCTGGACGTGGAGCAGCGTTCTTTTTGTCTTTTTGTCTTTTGTCTTTTGCTAGCTCTCTCCATTCTTGAAGGATTATCGGGAGTTGGTCCTAAACAACAACTCAAGACCGACGAAACGAACTTGTCCGCAATCTTCTTAGGCGCTAATGGTTCGCCATTAGGTCTGATTGCCTCGATATTGTACTTCTTTACGCCTCCTTCAACTTTTGTTCGGGCCTCGTTTCGTCCTTTTGCCTGAAGATTTGCTCGATCCGGATGGCTGAAAGAACAAAGATCGATTCGTTAATATATCTTCAAGTCATTTAAAACATGTGATGATCACCAGATGCGTGTTTATATAAATATATATACCTCGCCGGTCTTTGTTGTTTCAAGATCAACATTTTCTTCGTCATCATCATAATCATAGTTCATGACTTCATCAATTCGGTCGTCGCGATCGAATATCATATCACCCTCTCCGCTGTTGTTTAGAAATTCGGAGCCGTCATAATTTTCTTCATTCTGATCATCATCTGGCCCGTGAGGATGGCGTATCATATCGAACATGGCCTGTTCTCCCTCTCTGCCGATATTGTCCGCCATAGCTTTTATTTAACTAATCCAAAAGAAATATAAAACAATTTAGTATTCAAATTACATCGTCTCGAATAATAGATATAATCTCGAATACATCGTCTCGAATAATAGATATAATCTCGAAAACATCGTCTCGAATAATAGATATAATCTCGAATACATCGTCTCGAATAATAGATATAATCTCGAATACATCGTCTCGAATAATAGATATAATCTCGAATACATCGTCTCGAATAATAGATATAATATCGAATACATCACTGGCTATGTAGCTAATAAAGATCGAATACTACAGAAGAATCTAGGACACTCGCGGTTCCTGCGGCGCGGCGGTGGACACCCAAAGAGAAGGAACCCTCACAGGATCATAGCTGAAGTGAGATCCCTGAAGAAACTGCCAGGTATTGGAGAACCTGCCGCCCTCTAACGCAACCATGTAGCGATGGACGTGCTCGTCCTCCTCCCTGACAAGGCGACATACCATCTCCGGCTGGGCCGGCTCCCTCCACGCTGAAACTGGCCCACGCGAACGCCACCAAACGAGATCAGGGTCGACGACGGGACCCGGGGCCGGGTTCCTCATCAAGCGGCGCCCCTCCAGGCAGCACCTCCCAGTGCCAGCCCGGCGGAGCCCAGTCCCGGACATGGGTCAGCCGGACGTCGTCGCGGACGTGTCGACGGCGAGGATGCGGGTCGGGCATCGTCGAGAACAAATACTAGCTATATGCCCGCAAAAAGTAACATTTTTTAATGATTGGATTTTGATAACTAAAATTTCTAACATTTCTATATAACTAACATTTCTATAACATTTCTAACAATGCTATATATAACTAAAATTTCTATAACGTTTCTATTATTTCTATAACTAAAAAACAGGAAAAAATTATAACATTTCTGTATATATAACTAACATTTTTATAACTATTTCTATAACTAAAAACAGAAAAATTTCTAACAATTCTAACTTTTTTATAACTATTTCTATAACTAAAAAACAGAAAAATTTCTAACAATTTCTAAAAAATAGAAAAATTTCTAACTATTTGTATAACTAAAAAACAAAAAATGTATGTGTGTGTGTGTGTGTGTGCGCGCGCTCACCGGCGAGGCGACGACGGCGGCGGCAGAGGCTTGGCTGTGGCGGGGACAGCGGCAGCAGGGATTGACAGCAGGGACAGGGGCCAGGCGGCGATAGCGACGGGACGGGCGGCAGCAGAGACGAGACAGACGGGCAGGCGGCGGCAACAGCGAGGGACGTCTGGCGGCACCGGCAGCAGGGACGAGGGCAACCAGCAGGGAGCCAGGTCTGGGCAGAAGCGGCGGTGGCACGAGGGCGAAGCGGCGGCAGAAGCGGCTGACGAGGATGGAGGCGTATGGGGGCGGCGGGCGACGGTGCAGAGGAGAAGAAGCCAGATGAGAAACTGAAATTTTCGTAAGTGTTGTTTATATAGGAGGGGCCTTTAGTACCGGTTTGTGCCACCAAATTTTCGCGGATGACATGACCCTGGTGATGCCGAGGGCGAGCGCCCCAGGAAGAAGATTCCTGCCAAGGTGATGTGGTATTCTCCTATAATACCACGGTTGAAACGTTTGTTCCAAAACAAAGAGCATGCCAAGGCGATGCGATGGCACAGAGAAGACCGTAAGAAAGACGGAAAGTTGAGAGTACCCGCTGACGGGTCGCAGTGGAGAAAAATTGAAAGAAAGTACGGAAGGAGTTTGCAGATGACGCAAGGAGCGTATGGTTTGGTCTAAGCGCAGATGGCATTAATCCTTTTGGGGAGCAGAGCAGCAACCATAGCACCTGGCCTGTGACTCTATGTTTGTATAACCTTCCTCCTTGGTTGTGCATGAAGCAGAAGTTCATTATGATGTCAGTGCTCATCCAAGGCCCTAAGCAACCCGGCAACGACATCGATGTGTACCTAAGGCCATTAGTTGAAGAACTCTTACAACTGTGGAATGGAACATGTGTCCGTGCGTGGGATGAGCACATGGGGGAAGAATTTGACCTAAAGGCGTTGCTGTTCGTGACCATCAATGATTGGCCTGCTCTCAGTAACCTTTCAGGACAGACAAACAAGGGATACCGCGGATGCACGCACTGTTTGGATGATACCGACATTATATATTTGAATAGTTGTAAGAAGAATGTGTACCGGAGACATCGTCGATTTCTTCCGAGCAGGCATCCCGTAAGAAAGAAAGGCAAGCATTTCAAAGGTGAGGCGGATCACCGGACGAAGCCTCGCCATCGTACTGGTGCTGATGTACATGATATGGTCAATGATTTGAAGGTGATATTTGGAAAGGGTCCTGGCGGACAACTTGTTCCGAAGGACGCTGACGGACGCGCACCCATGTGGAAGAAGAAATCTATATTTTGGGACCTGCCATATTGGAAAGACCTAGAGGTCCGCTCCGCAATCGACGTGATGCACGTGACGAAGAATCTTTGCGTGACCCTGCTTGGCTTCTTGGGCGTGTATGGGAAGACAAAAGATACACCTGAGGCACGGAGAAGACGACATACATCAGGGTCATGCAAGCTACGCTCTTACCAAAGAAGAGAAGGAAATCTTATTTCAATGCCTGCTCAGTATTAAGGTACCGTCTGGCTTCTCGTCGAATATAAAGGGAATAATAAACATGGCAGAGAAAAAGTTCCAGAACCTAAAGTCTCATGACTGCCACGTGATTATGACGCAACTGCTTCCGTTTGCATTGAGGGGGCTTCTACCGGAAAATGTTCGATTAGCCATTGTGAAGCTATGTGCATTTCTCAATGCAATCTCTCAGAAGGTAATCGATCCAGAAATCATACCAAGGTTACAGAATGATTTGGTGCAATGTCTTGTCAGTTTTGAGTTGGTGTTCCCACCATCCTTCTTCAACATCATGACGCACGACCTAGTTCACCTATCTTGAAGAGATTAACGTTTTGGGTCCTGCATTTCTACACAATATGTTCTCCTTTGAGAGGTTCATGGGAGTCTTAAAGAAATATGTTCATAACCGTGCTAGGCCAGAAGGAAGCATCTCCAAGGGCCATCAAAGTGAGGAGGTCATTGAGTTTTGTATTGACTTTATTCCTGACCTTAAGCCGATTGGTGTTCCCGAATCGCGGCATAAGGGCAGACTGGATGGAAAAGGCACGCTAGGAGGGGAACAAATAATATGTATGGACGGACATTCTCTCACTTGAAGCACACTACCACAGTTCTACAGAAATCCGCCTTGGTGGCTCCATATATGGATGAACACAAGAATTTGCTACGCTCCAAACACCCGGAGCGGTCCGATGACTGGATTACACGTGAACAAACCAGGAGTTTCGCCAGCTGGTTGCAGACACGTACCATGCATGACACCTTTATTGAAGATGACATGTACTTGCTGTTTCAGTTACCATCTTCGAATATAATGACTTTCAAAGGGTACGAGATAAATGGTAATACATTTTACACGATCGCCCAAGATAAGAAGAGCACCAACCAAAACAGTGGTGTCCGCTTTGATGCAGAAACCAAGACGGGAAAGAAAACATATTATGGTTATATACAGGACATATGGGAACTTGACTATCGACGTGGTTTAAAGGTCCCTTTTCGTGCAAATGGGTCAATATGACACGAGGCGGGGTAACGGAAGACCATGATGCGGAATGACAACAGTGGATCTCAACAATCTTGCGTATGCAGAGCAGACCATTCGTCCTAGCCAATGAAGTGGCACAGGTTTTCTATGTGAAGGACATGTCTACCAAGCCAAGAAAAAGAAAAGATAAGGAAGCGAATGCATCGTACGATGAGCCAAAGCGGCACATAGTTCTTTTTGGAAAGAGAAACATCATGGGAGTGGATGACAAGACAGACAAGTCAGAAGATTATGAAAAGTTTGATGAAATTGCTCCATTCACAGTGAATATTGACCCGAGCATCCCGTTAAATGATGAAGATTTTCCATGGTTACAGCGTAAAGGGACACACGCGAAGAAAAAGTTTCACACCCAAAGATCTGGGATGTGATCGGCTTCACTATCATCACTTTCTTCTGTGTTTCACACCCAAAGGGGAATCTCTGTAATAGTTAGGGTAGTTATGTGTTTTGGCATTTGAAACGCGAAGAAAATTTTATGTGCAAACAAATTCTTTCATGCCTTTACTGATTTTTAAAGTTAAGTTATTCACAAACTAGTGATTCACACTAATTTCAAATAATTCGAAATTTAAACTATTTAAATTTGAAAACTACGTGCACTAACGGAAAGTTTGTAATTTTTTGTACCTAAAGAGAAAATATTCACAAAGAAACTCTAAATACACAAAAAAACAACACAAAAATAAATAAAGCAAAAAAAGCCCGCCTACTAGGTCAGAGCGGCCTGCATACGACTAGAAACCCAACCTGTTGTTGGGCCAGGATGCAGGCCCGCAAAGGCCAAAGTGGGCCCACAGGCAACAAAGAACACGTAGGCCCAGAGGGCCTGCTTTGGAGAGGAGCTCGAGAGAGCGACCGCACGGGGTTTATAAACCTGTGCGTTCGCCCCTCGGCTCGCGTGGTGGTACTAAACTTGCCGCACCCCACTTGCTTGTAAGATTTCTTTAGTACCGGGTCGTGCCACCACCCGGTACTAAAGGGGTCGCTTCCGCCACAGGCTGGCCAAAAAAGGCCTTTAGTACCGGTTGGTGGCACAAACCGGTACTAAAGGCCCATCCTATATAAACAACACTTACGAAAATTTCAGTTTCTCATCTGGCTTCTTCTCCTCAGCACCGTCGCCCGCCGCCCCCGTACGTCTCCATCCCTCGTCGCCGCCCCGTCCCCGTCGTCGCCGCCCCGTCGTCCCCGTCCCCGTCGTCTCCGTCGTCACCACCGCCCGTCCGGCCCGTCGCGTCGTCCCGTCGCCGTCGTCGGCCGCCCTACGTCCCGTCGTCGCCGCCGCCGCCCGTCCGTCCGTCCCGTCGTCGCCGCCCGTCCCTGTCCCGTCGTCGTCATTCCGTCGTCGCCGTCGCCGTCCCGTCCCGTCGCCTTGCCCTGCCCGTCGCCGCCCCCCGTCGTCCCTCGCCTCGCCGGTGAGCGCACAAACACACACATACATTTTTTGTTTTTTAGTTATACAAATAGTTAGAAATTTTTCTGTTTTTTAGAAATTGTTAGAAATTTTTCTGTTTTTCAGAAATAGTTAGAAATGTTAGAATTGTTAGAATAGTTAGAAATGTTAGAATTGTTAGAATAGTTAGAAATGTTAGAATTGTTAGAATAGTTAGAAATTTCAAACACACACATACATTTTTTGTTTTTTAGTTATACAAATAGTTAGAAAATTTTCTGTTTTTTAGAAATTGTTAGAAATTTTTCTGTTTTTCAGAAATAGTTAGAAATGTTAGAATTGTTAGAATAGTTAGAAATGTTAGAATTGTTAGAATAGTTAGAAATGTTAGAATTGTTAGAATAGTTAGAAATGTTAGAATTGTTAGAAATTTTTCTGTTTTTTAGTTATAGAAATAGTTATAAAAACGTTAGAATTGTTAGAAATTTTTCTGTTTTTTAGTTATAGAAATAGTTATAAAAATGTTAGTTATATATATAGAAATGTTATAACTTTTTCTGTTTTTTAGTTATAGAAATATTAGAAATGTTATAGGAATGTTAGTTATATATAGCATTGTTAGAAATGTTATAGAAATGTTAGTTATATAGAAATGTTAGAAATTTTAGTTATCAAAATTCAATCATTAAAAAAATGTTAATTTTGCGGGCATATAGCTAGTATTTGTTCTCGACGATGCCGACCCACATCCTCGCCGTCGACACGTCCATGACGACGTCCGGCTGACCCATGTCCGGACTGGGCTCCGCCCGGGCTGGCACTTTGGGAGGTGCTGCTGGAGGCGCGCGCTTGATGAGGAACCGGCCCGGGTCCGTCGTCGACCACGATCTCGTTTGGTGGCGTTAGCGTGGGCCAGTTTGGTAGCGAGAGGAGCGGCCCAGCCGGAGGTGATGCGTCGCCCGTGTCGAGGAGGAGGACGAGCACGTCCATCGCTACATGGTTGCGTTAGAGGGCGGCAGGTTCTCCAATACCTGCCAGTTTCTTCAGGGATCTCACTTCAGCTATGATCCTATGAGGGTTCCTTCTCTTTGGGTGTCCACCGCCCGCGTCGCAGGAACTGCGAGTGTCCTAGATTCTTCTGTAGTATTCGATCTTTATTAGCTACCTAGCCAGTGATGTATTCAATATTATATCTATTATTCGAGACGATGTATTCGAGATTATATCTATTATTCGAGACGATGTATTTGAGATTATATCTATTATTCGAGACGATGTTTTGAGATTATATCTATTATTCGAGACGATGTATTCGAGATTATATCTATTATTCGAGACGATGTATTCGAGATTATATCTATTATTCGAGACGATGTAATTTGAATACTAAATTGTTTTATATTTCTTTTGGATTAGTTAAATAAAAGCTATGGTGGACAATACCGGCAGAGAGGGAGAACAGGCCATGTTCGATATGATACGCCATCCTCGCGGGCCAGATGATGATCAGAATGAAGAAGATTATGACGGCTCCGAATTTCTAAACAACAGCGGAGAGGGTGATATGATATTCGATCGCGACGACCGAATTGATGAAGTCATGAACTATGATTATGATGATGACGAAGAAAATGTTGATCTTGAAACAACAAAGACCGGTGAGGTATATATATTTATATAAACAGGCATCTGGTGATCATCACATGTTTTAAATGACTTGAAGATATATTAACGAATCGATCTTTGTTCTTTCAGCCATCCGGATCGAGCAAATCTTCAGGCAAAAGGACGAAACGAGGCCCAAACAAAAAGTTGAAGGAGGGCGTAAAGTACAATATCGAGGCAATCAGACCTAATGGCGAACCATTAGCGCCTAAGAAGATTGCGGACAAGTTCGTTCGTCAGTGCGGAGTTGTTGTTTAGGACCAACTCCCGATAATCCTTCAAGAATGGAGAGAGCTAGCAAAAGACAAAAGACAAAAAGACAAAAAGGACGCTGCTCCACGTCCAGATGTTACTTTTGTCGACAAAAGACAAAAAGATCTGCTTTGGGATACTCTCATGGAACATTTCACCCTACCAGATCATTTCACAGAAGCAGATGTTCAGAAAGTCAAGGACGCTGCTCTTAGGAAGATGGCGGTTGCATTCAAGAACCACAACAATCATGAATGGGACAAGTACGTCAAGGGAGGAAGGAAGACTCCAGTATTCGAGGGAACACTAGAGAACCAACGTGCTCATTGGGACGATTTCGTGAAATTCAAGGATTCGGAATTAGCTAAGGAACGGTCGAGAATAAACAAGAAGAATGCAGAAAAAAGGATAATTTTAATAAGCTGGGGCCGGTGGCTATCACGGTGGCAATGCCTAAGTGGGATAAGTCTGAGAAAGAGATGGAGGTTGCAGGTGTCACTCCGGTTACTAAGAGCTGGCCCCCCAGGTGCAGGACTTGGTTCTATGCGCATGGGGGGGGGGGGGAGTTGGACCCGAAGAATGACAATGCTTCGACGAGGGCAAGTCTGAAGGGAGCCGACGATGCGATACTTGTTGCAATAGAAGAGGCACGATCGGGGGTGTTCCAGCCCAACAGAGAGAACGACGAGCTTACGCGTGCCCTGGGAAATCCTGAACACCCGGGAATAACACGAGGCAAATGCGCTATTCCGTGGTATGAGGGGTTTTCAGACTGGAACACCGACTACAGAACCCGTGAGAGAAAGAAGATTGCGGAGGAGAAGAAGAGGAAGATGGAGGAGGAGCAGAGGAAGCGGGACTATGAACGCCTTCAAGGCCTAGAAGCAAGTCAAGCGGAATAGGCAGTCAAATTCCAGCGGCAGCAGGAGCAGATCAACTCACTTACCCAGCAAAGAGGGTCTCAGCAGCTGCAGCAGCTAGCGAATGATCCAGCATTGGATAGCACCGCCCCATCCATGCCGAGAAGCAGCGTGGGTTCCGCCCCGGACGACGCAATGCTGGATAGATACCCCGTGGATGACATCACGGAGAACACTAACTGCGAGCTACACGTCAAAATGAAGAACATATCCATGAAGGTGGTAGACGCCGTTGCTTTTACAAATCCCCCCAAGGCAACCTTCCATTGTAACCCGATTCCAGCAGGCTATGCTCGTGTCTTGGTTGATGAGGTGGTGGACCCATATTCGGAGCTACAGCTTGACATTCCTGGAGGTGACGACGAGCACTTTCTAGGAGAGGCCAAACATCGTATCATCCTATGGAGAAAGTATAGAATCATCTTTCGAAGGCCACCGACACCGCGTCGGCCGACTCCTCGTCGAAGTCCGCCATCGAGTCAGCAGACTCCGCTCCTGCAAGTCCACCAAGTCCGGCAAAGTGTCGTGCCACTCCTCCTCCAAGTCCGCAAAGTGTCAGGCCACTCCTCCTCCTCCAAGTCCGCCACGGCATCAGACGTCCACTCCTCCTCCAAGTCCGGCACAACCTCAGGCCACTCCTCCTCCAAGTCCGGCATAGCTTCAGGCCACTCCTCCTCGTCCAACTCAGCCCCGTCAGCCGTCTCCGCCGCCTCAGCAATCGCAGAAGAGACACCCCGCAGCTATGGTGCGTAGCGGTACGAGTCGAGGTAGTACAGGAAGTATAGGCGAAGGCAAGCGATATAAATATGGTCCAAGCATCACGCCTCTTCCGCAGAGGCCTTATGACAAGTCCGAGGAGGAAAACGCAGCCATATAGAAGGCCGAGGTGGAAGCCCATTTTGCACCGAAACCGCCACCACCGCCAAGGGAGAAAGTGCCTGAGGAAACGATTGACCACTTCATTCGTATGGCTTAACCACCAGCTCCCAAGCCTGTTGACACAGACTATGAGCGCCACATCAGGAAGTTAAATCGAGCATGTCTACGTATGGAGGCGAGCTCGGGATCGAGCAAACAACAAGCAGCTGTCAAAAAATGCGGGAAAACCATTCCCCAGCTGGGAGAACAGTGGCGAATCGATCCCTCGCTTGTTGTGCCAACAACACGTGATTGACGATCTGTGCGCCCAATATTATTGTGGGCAAATAGTTTACGTTCCCGAGGTGGGCAATGTGGTAATAACCAAGAACCATATAATGCAGGCTGAAGTTCTCAACATCACTGTTGGATAACTCCTCGAGATCGAGCCCATGCCTGTGCTTACAGAGGATGAAATAAAACGGAAATATGTCCGGGGCCAACCTTTGGTCGAGCAGGACAAGGTCAAGAACCTCCCAGCGAGAATGTATGAATTGCATCAATGGTACATGAACATTACCAAGATTTCAATCGATTGTCCCTCATGGTGAATGTCAAGGAGGAGCATTACTTCCATGAGAAAGCTCTGTCCGTTGAGTATTCTGAACTGTTTCAGTTATACAATCAAGACGCACTCGACAAATCTATCGTCAGTTGCTATTGTCTGTGATTTCTTTCTGTAATTTAAGTCTCAAGCTAGCTGTAGTGATCCTTTTGATCAATCATTACCTGTAATTATCCTCACTATATTCTTTTCTATGGTATTATGCAGGATGAAGATGTATGAAATGAGAAAAGGTGGACGCTTTGGCATTGGGTTCATTGACCCAAACACCGTTAATGAATACACATGGCTAATAAATTCATATCATGAAAAGGTCGTAGAGGACAACATGCTAGAGTTCTTGAAGCGCCTCAAATACAATGAAGATATACTACTTCCTTACAACTTCCAGTGAGTCATACTGTCTTGTACTACAAATTCTCTGTTTTTGCCTACTAGCTAGCTACATGTTTTTGCTTACATATGCCCGCTTAATTAAGACATGCAAACGTGTGTGCATGCAGATTTCACTGGATCTTGTGTATCAGTTGAAATACTGGACTCACTACTCAAAGCAAATACTGACTATAACATCTTGTTTGGGATAGTCAACAGGTAATTTCAATCATTATTAACTATATATCTCAGCCTATTTAGTTCGTCATTTCATGATATGAACTATTTAATAACCCCTTTATTCATTTTCTTTGTCGGCGGGCAGGGCTTGGGCAAGATTCATCAGCGTCACGGAAGGCGAATGGAAAAAAAAGCTTAAATGGTTTCGACCCAAGGTAAGTAATTAAGTAGTACTACCTAGCTAGCTGCCATCTCTTTAATTATCATGCTTGATTAATTATTATCTGATTAAATTCCATTCTCGTAAAGGCCACGAAGCGGTAGCGAGGACTAATCTGTGTGCATTCTGCGTTTGCGAGAACATTCGCATGATGGCGTCCGAAAGGAGCAGATCTCAAAGACAGGAATGGGTACACTTGTCAGAACACTATTCACAATTTTTACACCATTATTGATATCTAGTCACACAACTAATACACATGCATATTGATCTCCTTAACAGTTCAATGAGGTGCGGGAGAAGCTCCTAGAAACGGAGCGCGTAGAACCACTTCAAGAGGAAATAGCGGGATTTTTGCTCGACCAGGTCATAAATCCGAAGGGAGAATACTATTACCCACTACCGCCCCCATGAAACCACTTCCAATTGTCATCGTGCTCCGAATGCACCAATTTGGCTAATGCCACTGGCTCCTAAGGCAACATGCATATGTAGGAGAAATTATATATAGCTATACATGTGTGTATGTGTGAATTAATTAATATGGTGGTTTGTGAGACATTGATGATATATATATGCATGATTGGTTCTACTAGAAATTCTATATATATATATATATATATATATATATATATATATATATATATATATATATATATATGCATAACGTGTACAATGTGTAGTATCGTAAAATACCAGGAAACGAAAAAGAATTAAAATGGAAACACAAAATTAAATGAAAAAGAAATCATAAAACTAAAAAACCCCCAAACCTTATAGTACAGGTTGGTCTTACCAACCGGTACTAAAGGGCTCCAGGCCCCCGGAGCTGGCTCGTGCCACGTGGTTGCCCTTTAGCACCGGTTCTTGCTGAACCGGTACTAAGGGGGGGGGGGGGGTTTAGTGCCCACACTGGCCTTACGAACCGGTGCTATTGCCCGGTTCTGCACTAGTGAATGCACCACATACCGGACAAGCGTTCAAATCCTCGTACTCACCACGGTAGAGGATGCAATCATTAGGGCATGCATGTATCTTCTGCACCACTAACCCTAGAGGGCAGACAACCTTCTTTACTTCGTACGTACTCTCGGGCAATTCGTTGTCCTTTGGAAGCATATCCTTTATCATTACCAGCAATTTTCCAAATCCCTTGTCAGATACACCATTCTCTGCCTTCCATTGCAGCAATTCCAGTGTGGTGCCCAGCTTTTTCTTGTCACCTACGCAATTATGGTACAACAATTTTTTGTGATCCTCTAACATGCGCTGCAACTTCTTCTTCTCCAAATCACTTGCGCAGTTTCTCTTTGCATCGGCAATGGCCCGACCTAGATCATCAACGGGCTCATATGATGCCTCTTCTTCAGCTTCTTCCCGCATTGCCGGCTCAGCTTCTCCCCCGATTGCCGGCTCATCTTCTTCCCCTATTGTTGTATCATCGTATTCAGGGAACCCATGGCCAGGATAGCCGTCGTCGTCCTCTTCTTCTTCATTGTCTTCCATCATAACCCCTCTTTCTCCGTGCTTGGTCCAAACATTATAGTGGGGCATGAAACCGGACTCAAACAGGTGGACGTGAATGGTTCTTGACGTAGAGTAATTGCGACCATTCTTACAGCCAGCACATGGACAAGGCATAAAACCATCCGCCCGCTTGTTTGCCTCAGCCGCAAGCAGAAAAGTATGCACGCCCTCAACGAACTGGAGAGAGCATCGGTCATCGTACATCCATTGCGGCTCATCTTCATTACACAACAATCGAATAGACCAAATTAATAGAAGTTCATACATAAAGTTCATACAACACTTAAATGCAACAAACAAATAACTCTCTAGATAAAGCATTTAAATGCAACAACAAATGCGATCAAGATCGCAACTAAGGTAACAATTGATCCAACAGCATAATGATACCAAGCCTCACTATCGATGGCATATTTTCTAATCTTTCTAATCTTCAAGCGCATTTTCTCCATCTTGATCTTGTGATCATCGACGACATCGGCAACATGCAACTCCAATTCCATCTTCTCCCCTCAATTCTTTTCAATTTTTCTTTCAAGTACTCGTTTTCTCTTTCAACTAAATTTAACCTCTCGACAATAGGGTCGGTTGGAATTTCCGGTTCACATACCTCCTAGATAAAAATATCTATGTCAACTTGATGGGCATAATTTGTCATAAACACGAAATGCAACAAATAGTTTTATAAGAGAATATACCACATCCGAATCATAACAAGGACGAGGGCCGACGGGGACGGATATCAAAACCATGGCACTATGTATAACAAATAACGTACGGGTAAGATAATTATACGAGTAACTATATATCCAAATCACACAAACATCAATTTTTTATATAAAATGTCATGAACAAGAGGCTCACCACAGGGTGGTGCCGGCGACGGGACGGTGCCGGCGATCGACGGTGGTTACGACGGAGATTTAGAAGGCACTAAGTAAAATACACCTACATATGCAAACTAAGTGTTATTTTGACCTCAAATTGCATATAAATCAAATACTACCACATATAATTCCTCCCAAATTACTAAAACCCATAATTAATCACTATATAAACCAATGCAAGAGCTAATCTAGCAATGAGAGATGAAAGGGCAAAGTTGCTAACCTTGGTGATCATTTGAATGGATGGGGGCCTGCAAATCTTGACAAATTTGGGGAAAATTTTGTGATGAACTCGAGAGGAAGAAGGGAAGAACAGAGGAGGGGACAGGGGGAAGAACAGAGTGCGGGTGGACGAAGGGTTTATATAGGACGACCTTTAGTACCGGTTCGTGCCACGAACCGGTACTAAAGGTGCTGGAAGGGCCCCACTCTGACAACATCCTGCCACCACTTTCTTTAGTACCGGTTTGTGGCACGAACCGGTGCTAAAGGTTCGCCACGAACCGGTACTAAAGAGCTCCTCCCGCCTAGCCGTTGGAACCGACACTAATGGACACATTAGTGCCGGTTCTGTTACAAACCGGGACTAATGTGTCTCACATTTGACCCTTTTTCTAGTAGTGTAACTAGGTCCCAGAGTTGCCAACTGTCGAGTCCAACCCCAATCCTTGACAGTTCCAGGCCAGGCTCGGAACCGAATTATTTTAGGACATTCGTAAGCATTATTTTTCAAAAAATAGAATGTTCAATATTCAGCAAAGGTCATTGCTACTTCTTGAGTTTGCTTTGATTTTTCCCTTGAAGAGGAAAGGATGATGCATCAGTTAAGAACCAATGTATCAATTCAGTAGGAAGCACAAGCAAATCTTTCATATATGCACCTGCACAAACTAACAGACACTTGCACACAAGCGAAAAAAGGATTGTCAATCCCTTCACAGTCACGGACAAGAGTGAGATCTAAAAGAGATAGGTATAAAAAAAAATAAAAAAGCAAATTAAAGTAAATATAAATAAAGTAGTAAGGTATCTTTGGACTTTTTGGTCTATAGATCTGAAAATATATGATAAAAAAAGACTCGGGGGCACAAAATACTGACCCTGGGGCAGAATATTGGCCATGGGGGCTAATACTGGCCGTGGGGGTGAATACTGACCGTTGACCATCTACGTGTGTGCGGGACCCGCATGTGGACACTCGGAATCCCGAGGACTTGACCCGAATCTTGGGGACAACACCCAGTGAATATCAATTTGGATTCATATGTCACCGGCCTCCTTGCTCTACGCACTCAAGGATGTCCAGCTCCGTGACAACGACGAATGACCTCTCACGTCCTCGCCAAGTCCTGCATTGTCTCCTCGCTAGACCACCCACTCGTGCACCCTATACGCGCGCCTCGACGGTCTTCGCCTTCACCAACTCCGCATCCGCCGAGGCGAGACAACCTTTCACCAGGTCCGCCCCCGTCACGGCGACCACGACCTTCGCCTTCGCCAGCTCCCGTAGTGTCTCAGGCCCGAAGACGACAAAGTTTTGAAGGCCCACGGAAACAAAAAGGCTACAGCCCTCAACGGGCGCGAAACGGCCGATATTTCGGCTACCGTGGTTTGTTTGGGGTGGATACGCGTGATCCACGCGGTTGCCTCTTGTGGAAGCCCCTGTCCACAGACACGGTGCACGTGATCAGGATCGATCGACAGACGTAGGGGTGGTTCAGAAATCAAGGACAGAGTTCATGCACTTTTTGGTGAGCTAGGGAATGTTAACTTCAGCTATCAAGATCCTGTTAAAAATTGATAGATCAAAAGTGAAAGGAGAAATGGCATGGATTGCGGCAGAACCATGAGAGGGAGGTGCGGGTGAGGAATGCTAGTAGTATGTGACGCTCAGCGGAGAACACCGAGGCAAGCCGCTTACTGCTGGACGAGCTCTCTCCGTCGAGCATCACATACTACTGGCATAATAGTAGAGGCCAGTGGAACGCAGCGAGAAGGAGAAAGGAAGGAGCTCAAGGCCCGGACGACCGACCGTAGAAAGCCCGAGGTACTTCTTCGTGTGTAGTCCCCGAAATTCGGGTCGGTTGCGCGGCTGCCATGCAGCCGGGCCGGATCTTCTTCATTCTTCTTATCCTTGCCGTGGGACACTAGTCCATCAAGACCGAGTTATGCGGGCGGAAGCGACGGTCCATTTTGTTGGCGAGGTCGTATGTGGTTGCACGCCAGTTGTGGTAGTCAACAATGACCTAGTTGTGCGGGCGGAAGCAGCGGTCCAAATTTGGGATCCTGGTATTCCTATGTTTGTCCATCATGACCGAGTTATGCAGGCGGAAGCGGCGGTCCATGTTGTTGGTGAGGTCGTTGTTGGCCGCACGCCATTTGTGGTTGTCCAGCACGACCCAGTTGTGTGCGCGGAAGCAACGGTCCATGGTGTTGGTGGGGTCATTGGTGGCCGGCAGCGGAGCATTGGTGACACCCGGCGCGACCATCTTCTCCACAACCATACTGTCCTGACAATTTCCCCACCCTTTGGACAGCAGTCGCGGACACTCGCTGCGGCCGCGGGCTCACTCGTTGTCGACCTTATTGTAATGAACGCACATCGCCGCCAGCCCACGACGGCGGCCTCCGCCTCGCACACCTCCACCTCGTTCGCGATCTCGGCCACAGACACCTCATGTGCACGGGGATTCATCTACCACCGGCCTCCCCTCTCTAGGCACTCAAGGTTTTCGACCTCCATGACGACAACGGACGACCTCTCACGTCCTCGCCGAGTCTCGTGTTGTCTTCTCGCTAGACCGCCCGTTTGTGCCCACCCTGTACGCGCGCCTTGACGGTGTTCGCCTTCATTAACTCCGCCTCCGTCGAGCGAGACTGTCTTTCACCAGCTCTGCCCCCGTCACGGCGACCTCGGCCTTCGCCTTCGCCAGCTCCTGTAGTGTCTCGGGCTCGGAGACGACAGAGTTTTGAAGAGCCGCGAAAACAAAAAGGCTGCAGCCCCCAACGGGCGCGAAACGGCCGATATTTCGGCTACCGTGGTTTGTTTGGGGTGGATACGCGTGGTCCACGCGGTTGCCTCTTGTGGAAGCCCCTGTCCACAGAGACGGTGCACGTGATCAGGTTCGATCGATAGGGGTAGGGGTGGTTCAGAAATGAGAGAATTCCTTGTTTGGCCTTTTCTTAAAGTTTGGTTCCCTATTTGGCTCAAAATAAAGTTTTCTATCCTATTTGACAGCTAAACTAATTTGTGTTTCTTATATGGCACTTTCGTCCATTTTAGACACTAATGTGTTTAAGTGTGAGGTGAAATGATCATGTTGCCCCTAGTGTATAACTATCCTGGTTGTAAAAGCCATACACAGCATCTGTAAAACTTAGCACATCTATGATTAGTACAACACCATATTTTGGTTAATTCATCACGTTTCAAAGTATAGTATTGTGGAAAGCCCGCAATCATCTACACGCAGCCGGAAACCACGCGCTCGCCCAAACCAAGGCCGCCGCCGGTGGCATCCGGCCCTCACAACTACCTCTGACTCCTCTCTCTGCGGTGCACGACGACGCCTGCAGCCTGAGCCTCCTCTGTCGGAATTAAGCAAGATGGAGAGTCTATGTCCAGCCTGGACCGGAACAATCATCCGAGTGGTGTTATGGGAGATTAGCTTTGTAGGCTATTGTGTACCCCTGTAATATTTGTGTACCCAGATCATCATCAATACAAAGAAAGAAACAACATGCAGGTCACTGATGAGACCATAGCACTCAGATCTGTTAGGAGCATCTTCTTTCAGAGCATCAGCCAGCCACTTACAGTCCACCTGCAACTCCATTGGTCGTACTTTCAGGAAGTATATACTAAAGACCCAAACCTTGTTCCCGGGGAGGTTTTAGACTGTATCACCGCTAAAGTTACAGAGGAAATGAATGAATCACTCTGTCAGCCATATACTGAAAAGGAAATTTCGGACGCTCTCTTTCAGATCGGGCCGTTGAAGGCCCCGGGCACGGATGGTTTCCCAGCACGTTTTTATCAACGTAATTGGGTTGTGTTCAAGGAACAAATTATTGCAGCAGTGCAGGAGTTCTTCATTACGGGAGACATGCCGGATGGGATTAATGACACGTCCATTGTCTTGATTCCAAAGGTTCCCCGTCCAAAGGAACTGAAGGACTTCCGACCCATTAGTCTCTGTAATGTCGTGTATAAGATAGTGTCCAAGTGTATGGTAAACAGGCTTCGGCCTCTGCTCTCAGAACTTATCTCGGAGAATCAAAGTGCCTTCATCCCGGGAAGGCTGATCACAGATAACTCCATTATAGCCTTTGAATGTATCCATCATATTCAAACATTATCAGAAAATTTGGAGGCTTATTGTGCTTACAAGCTTGACCTGTCGAAGGCATACGACCGTGTTGATTGGGAGTTTTTGGAGAAGGCACTTCTTAAGTGGGGGTTCTCCCAGCACTGGATTTCTCGTGTCATGGCATGCGTCTCTTCAGTCAAGTACTCTGTGAAGATCAATGGCAAGTTGACGGAGATATTCACCCCTTCGAGGGGCCTGCGCCAAGGTGACCCCTTATCCCCCTTTCTATTCCTTTTTGTAGCAGATGCCTTGTCAGCCCTCTTAAACAAGTCAATGCTAGAGGATGGTTTGAAAGGGGTAAGAATCTGTAGAGGTGCTCCCGAGATATCTCACATTTTATTTGCAGATGACTCTCTGTTATTTTTCCAAGCGTCTCAGCAGCAGGCAGTATTGGTGAAGGGTTTGTTGAACACTTACGCGGTGGCCACGGGCCAATTAATTAACCCATCAAAGTGCTCCATCCTTTTCGCCGATCATTGCCCGCCGGAAGTCGTTACAGAAGTAAAGAGTGTTCTCGAAATTACTCAGGAATGTTTTGAGCCTAAGTATCTTGGTTTCCCAGTGCCAGAGGGGAGAATGCATCAAGGTAAATTTGAAACTATCCAAGAGAGGCTCCGGAAGAGATTGGTAGATTGGGGGGAGCAGTATATGTCCTCAGGCAATAAAGAGATACTTATCAAGTCAGTGGCCCAAGCAATTCCGACTTATGTAATGAGTGTCTTTAAGCTCCCCATGTCTGTATGTGATGAACTCACACGTATGATTCGTCAGTACTGGTGGGGAGTGGAAAAAGGGAAAAGGAAAATGGCGTGGCTTAGTTGGGAGAAGATGAGACTTCCGAAAGCCATGGGCGGCATGGGCTTCAGAGATATGAGAGCTTTCAACCAGGCTCTTCTTGCTAAACAAGCTTGGAGGCTTATTGAAACACCTGATAGTTTGTGTGCTAGACTGCTGAAAGCCAAGTACTTTGTTGCCGGCCATCTTCTTGATACAGTATTCACAGGTAATGGCTCGGCGGTGTGGAAGAGAATTTTGCATGGGCTTGAGCTGTTAAAGAAGGGTATAATTTGGTGCGTTGGGAACGGAACGCTTATCAGGACCTGGAGAGATCCTTGGATCCCACGGCCGTACTCTTACAGACCTATCACCCCGAAGCGCAATTGTCGTTTTAATAGAGTTTCTGATTTCTTGGATATGAATGGTGCTTGGAGGATGGACAGACTAAGAGATCATTTCTGGGCAATGGATATAGAGCATATATTAAAGATATGGACTTCTCCGAGGTTGTGGACTGATTTTGTCGCGTGGGCGCCGGAGAAAAGTGGGCTGTTCACGGTGAGGAGCGCTTACAAAGTGGCTACATGTGATCATGATGTCGCCCTTGCAGGAGGTTCTTCCAGCTACGAACCGTGTGGTCGACGCACGCTATGGAATTGCATATGGAAATCTTCTGTTCCCCAACGAATGAAAATATCAGCATGGAAAGTAGCTACGGGGGCCCTCCCAACACAAAAATGTAAAAGGTTCAGACATCTCTCAACTAGATCCACGTGCCCCTTATGTGGTATTGAGGAGGAAGGATCCTATCATGCCCTGGTAGCGTGTTCTCATGCCAGAAATATTTGGATCAGCATGAGGACAAGATGGCCACTACCGGGAGATGAAATGCTCATTGACAATGGAAAGGAATGGCTGCTACATCTTCTGTCTAGGTGTTCAGAGAATACACGGGATATGATCATCATGCTTTGTTGGCGTATATGGCAGCTGCGGTCAGACCAAACCCATTGGAAAGAAGTTCCTCCAGCTCATGTAACCGTAGACTTCCTGGATAGCTACTATCAGTCGGTCAGGTTAGCTGAGAGGTTTTCAACGAATGAAATCATCAAAGGGAAGATGCCATCTTCGCTATCCCTCTTATGGCTGAGAAAACAGCGCCGCCAGTTGAGCCATGGCCGAATCCAGTACCAGGGCAGGTTGCACTCTCTGTGGATGGTTCCTTTAGTGCTTCGGACGGCTCGGCGGCTGCTGGGATGGTACTGCGAGACAGCACGGGTCACATCATCTTCTCGGCTTACCGTGTGATATTCAACTGCAACGACTCTCTGGAAGCCGAGATTCATGCGATCATGCAGGGTATGGCATTGGCAATCCAACACTCGTCTTTACCGGTGGTTGTTCAGTCAGATTCAACAGAGGCGCTTTCTTGCTTGTTGAACCGGGGACTCGAGCGCTCAGCTTATGGGCATTTGGTTAGTGAGATCAAAGAGTTAATGTCTGGTAGGGAGTTTTATCCGTAGAAAATTTCTAGTAGTCAAAATAGAGTTGCAGATCGTTTGGCCAATTATAGCCGCACCGAGAGCACAACTGCTGTGTGGTTGACCTCGGCTCCACCATGTATCGAGGAAATATGGCCTCTTGATTGTAACAATGTTACTCATTAATAAAACTCCCTTATCCTCGCAAAGAAAAACTCCATTGGTCCCCTGTACATTGACGCGAGCGCCTGTGCTCCTATCAAGGCAGCACGACCTTCTGCTTCTTCCACACTTGATGAACGAGCAGTGTTTTTGCAGGTGGACACGATGACACGCCCCATGTCGTCTCTAGCGACCGCCCCTGCCCAGGTGTTTCCGCTGTCTTTTTACTACATCAAGAATAGTTACACAATACACTAGGGGCAAAACGGCATTTTCGCCTCACACTTAACACCGTTAGTGTCTATGAACGAAAGTGTCATATAAGAAACAAAAATCACTTTAGGTGTCAAATAGAGCAGAAAATTTATTTTGGGCCAAATAGGGAACCAAATTTTAAAAAAGGGCCAAATAAGGAATTCTCTCTTCAGAAACTGAAGGACAGAGTTCGTGCATTTTTTGGTGAGCTGGGGAATGTTAACTTCAGCTATCAAGATCTTGTTAAAAAACTGATGGATCAAAAGTGAAAGGAGAAACGGCATGGCCGGTGGCGAAAGCGTGGGAGGTAGGCATGGATGAGGAATGCCATTAGTATGTGACGCTCAGCGGAGAACACCGAGACAAGCCGCTTACTGCTGAACGAGCTCTCTCCGCCGAGCATCACATACTGCATAATAGTATGGGCCAGCGGAACCCGTGTAATATAAGGCTCATGGGAAGAATCAGGAATAATAAGCAGCAGTGGTTTTCGTGTGCGTACTGACACAAATGTATATATCAGCAATAAATGCGTAAATCGGGTAATAAATTGGCTCGCCCATGTAATATAAAGCTTATATGGTCACATATGTTGTAATATCTTTATGTACAGGTTATGACGCACAAGAAGACCAATGCAACTTATTGTTCCCGATTTTTGCCATGTCATGTTTGGGTAATAAAATATTAATTCAGATAATTCATAATGAGAAGGTGAACACACCCCGCACATGTTTTTCTATCTCCATTTTTGTACCGGCGTATACCTTCAATAAGATAGTCAGCAACAAATGTACACCATCCCAATGTATGTATCTTATGATAGTCCACCAGATCCACCAGAAAGCTTGCGTCGATCTTAGTTGTGTATGGAGTAAGAAATGAACTGCAAATTGCAGTCATGAAATACACACAAAATAACCTTTTGCAAAGATCAGGTCTTCATAATAGATCCAAGAGGTGTTCAATATTCATTGCAGGAAGGTTTTGAATTTAGGAGGAACTTTAAAGTTTCCTTTTCCTTTTCTTTTTTCTTAGGAAATGTTTTATTTTTTAGTATGGTCTCATGGCTGGACAGAGAAAAAACCCGCTTTACTTGAGAGTGCACGCGAATGACCATGTCTTCACTAATTTTCAGACCCTTCTTAGCCAAACTAAACTTATTAAATGCATGTCTTAAGATGGTGTCGTGTGACTTGCGTTCCACTTTTATGTCCAGGAGGGCACCCATTTCACTTTCTTCTTATCTCCTTTCAACAATTCAAGTTCCCCATGATCACATTGAAGTTAAATAGTGTCTTACATTATGTTCCTAAAAATGCAATAATATTAATTGTCAGTTCATAAGTTATAATTAAAGTGACAACCAAAAATACAGTGGACATCAAGTAATTTGAGAGTAACTTGTGCCTAATATCTAGAGATGCAGATAGATCACATGAGAATAATATTAACTTGTGTGATTTATCTGCATCTCTAGATATTAGGCACAAGTTGCCCTGAAATTATTTTATGTCCACTGTATTTTTGGTTGTCAGTTTAGTTATAACTTGTGAACTGACAGTTAATATTATTGCATTTTTACGAACGTAATGTAAGACACTGTTGTAACTTCGATGTGATCATGTGAAGCTTGAATTGTTGAAAGGAGATAAGAAGAAGGTGAAATGGGTGCGAGATATGAAAATGTGTGCCCTCCTGGACATCAAAGTGGAACCCAAGTACCATGACACCATCTTAAGACATGCATTTAATAAGTTTTGTTTGGCTAAGAAGGGTCTGGAAATTAGTGAAGACATGGTCATTCGCGTGCACTCTTAAGTAAGCCGGGTTTTTTGTGTGCCCTGCCATGGGACCAAACTAAAAAGTAAAGCATTTCCTAAGAAAAAGGAAAAGAGAAAGGAATACTTTAAAGTTCCTCCTGAATTCGAAAACCTTTCTGTAATGAATATTGAACACCTCCTGGATCTATTATTAAGACCTGATCTTTGCAAGAGGTTATTTTGTGTGTATTTCATGACTGCGATTTGCAGTTCATTTCTTACTCCATACACAACTAAGATCGACGCAAACTTTCTGGTGGATCTGCTGGACTATCATAAGATACATACATCGGACTGGTGTACATTTGTTGCTGATTATTTTATTGAAGGTATACGCCAGTACAAAAATAGAGGGAGAAAAACATGTGCGGGGTGTGTTCACCTTCTCTTTGTAAGTTATCCAAATTAACGTTTTATTACCCAAATAGGACATGGCAAGAATCTAGAACAATAAGTTGCACTGGTCTTCTTATGCGTCATATCCTTTACATAAAGGTATTACAACATATGTGACCCCAAAAGCCTTATATTACATAGGCAAGCCAATTTATTACTCGGTTTACGCATTTATTGTTGATATATACATATGTGTGGTTACGCACACGAAAACCACTACTACTTAGTGTTTCCGATTCTCCCCATGAGCATTATATTACACGGGTGAGCCAGTGCATTACCCGGTTTACACATTTATGACTGATATGTACATGTCATTACGCACACGGAAACCATTGCTACTTGTGGTTCCCGATTCTCGCGATGTGCGTTCATACAAATCGAAGAAATGTTAACACACAAAACAGCAATTCAAAGCTATGATCGACGGCTTGAGTATTCGTCAATGACTACTTGACCCAACTGAGGTGGGTATGTCTGAAACAGGCGATTCTCAATAACGAATGTCACGATGGAGCTCGAGATTCGGATCTTCATTCTTCTTATCCTTGTCGAATCTTCATTCTTCTTATCCTTTCTGTGGGACAGTAGCGCATCATGACCGAGTTATGCGGGCGGAAGCGGCGGTCCATGTTGTTGGTGAGGTCGTCATTGGCAGCACGCTAGTTGTGGTAGTCCAGCATGACCCAGTTGTGCGGGTGAAAACAATGGTCCAAATTTGGGATCCTTGTATTCCTATGTTTGTCCATCATGGCCGAGTTATGCGGGCGGAAGCGGCGGTTCATGTGGTTGGTGAGGTCGTCGATGGCTGCACCAGTTGTGGTAGTCTAGCATGACCCAGTTGTGCGGGCGGAAGCAGCGGTCCATGGTGTTGGTGGGGTCATTGGTGGCCGGCAGTGGAAGCGTGGGAGAGAAGCACGGGTGACAGCTGACGCCACCATCTTCTCCACTTGCATACTATCCTGACAATCACCACACCCTTCGGGCGGCAATCGCCGACACTAGCCGCGACCGCGGGCGCACTCGTTGTCAACCTTACCGTACTGAACGCACATCACCGCCAGCCCATGACTGTGGCCTCCGCCTCGCACACCTCCACCTCGTCTACGAGCTCGGCCACATACACCTCATGCGCACGGGGATTCATCTGCCATCGGCCTCCCTGCTCTATGCACTCAAGGTTGTCGACCTCCGTGACAACGACGGACGACCTCTCATATCTTCGTCGAGTCCTGTGTTGTCTCCTCGCTAGACCCTCGCTAGACCACCCATTCGTGCCCACCCTGTACGGGCGCCTTGATGACCTTCACCTCCACCAACTCCGCCTCCACCGAGGCGAGACTGCCTTTCACCAGCTCCGCCCCCGTCACGGCGACCTCGGCCTTTGCCTTCGCCAGCTCCCGTAGGTTCTCGGGCCCGAAGAAGACAAAGTTTTGAAGAGTCGCGGAAAGAAATAGGCTGCAGCCCCCAACAGGTGCGAAACGGCCGATATTTTGGTTGCCGTGGTTTGTTTGGGGTGGATACGCGTGGTCCACGCGGTTGCCTCTTGTGGAAGCCCCTGTCCACAGACATTGTGCACGTGATGAAGATCGATCGACAGAGGTAGGGGTGGTTCAGAAATTGAAGGACAAAGTTCGTGCACTTTTTGGTGAGTTGGGGAATGTTAACTTCAGCTATCAAGATCCTGCTAAAAAATTGATAGATCAACAGCGAAAGGAGAAACGACATGGCCGGCGGCGGACGCGTGTGAGGGAGGCATGGGTGAGGAATGCCAGTAGTATGTGACGCTCAGCGGAGAACACCGAGACAAGCCGGTTACTGCTGGACGAGCTCTCTTTGCCGAGCATCACATACTACTTGCATAATAGTAGAGGCCAGCGAAACGCGGCGAGAAGGAGAAAGGAAGAAGCTCGAGGCCCGGACGATCGAGCCGCAGAAAGCCCCGCCTTCCGCCGTTGCCTCCACGACTTCCACAGGGCGCCCCCGTGCTAGGCTTCCTCCACAACTAGGATGAATAACAAATCTGCCGCTTCAGAGACCCCGTCGCGAGGTTCTTTGACTTGCCGAGATTCCTTCGTCTTCGTAGATGGGCTGGCCTTGGGCCCTGCAGGGGGTGGACCGAGGCACCCCTGGCCCGTGACGCCGATGGTCTCCACTCATGCTTCTCGCTGCCTCCTTTCCTTTCTACAACGACACCTGCAAACAAGCACCAGCTAGATCCATGTTGTCTTCCCTACTAGGCTGGCTCTACCGCTATTGCCAGCTACCTCACTTATCCTTCTCTTACTTTCTCCAACCTTGCATATCCTCTCCCATTTCCGCCACCTACACCGCTCTCACTCCACTCCTGCTTCTCACTGCCTACTTTCCCTGCATGCATGGTTGAAGAAAGGAAGGTGGGAGAAGGGAGGCAGCGGGTAGTGGCGTGAGAGCCAAAGCCACCTCCGACTGTGACCCTTGTCCAATCCTTCAACCACCGACAGCAACACCTCCTCTGACGAAGAACCCCATTGTGCCACCCAACCTCCTCCAACCGCTTCATCATCGTACGCCACCGCCTAGCTCGTTGCCCGAGGAGGAGGCGACCTAGAGAAGGAGGTGGCGGCAGTGGTGGTGAAGGAGGTGCCGACAATGATGGAGGAGGAGGCGATGGTGATTTGAAGGGAAGTGGCGATGTGCACATGGGCTTCCACAAGAGGCAACCGCGTGGACAACGCGTATTCACCCCAAACAAACCACGGCAGCCGAAATATCGGTCGGTTCTCTCCCGTTCAGGGCTGCAGCCTTTTTGTTTCCACGGCTCTTCAAAACTCTGTCGTCTCCGGGCCTGAGACACTACGGGAGCTAGCGAAGGCAATGGCTGAGGTCGCCGTGATGGGGGCGGAGCTGGTGAAAGGCAATATCGCCTTGGCGGAGGCGGAGTTGGTGAAGGCAAAGGTCGTCGAGGCGCGCGTACAAGGATGGGCACGAATGGGTGGTCTAGCAAGGAGATAACATGCAACTCGGCGAGGACGTGAGAGGTCGTCCGTCATCGTCACGGAGGTCGACAACGTTGAGTGCATAGAGCGGGGAGGCCGGTGGCAGATGAATTGTCGTGCGCATGAGGTGTCTGTGGACGAGCTCCTGGACGAGATGGAGGTGTGTGAGGCGGAGGCCGCCGTCGTGGGCTGGCAGCGATGTGTGTTCAGTACGATAGGGTTGACAACGAGTGCGCCTGCAGCCGCTGCCAGTGTCCGTGATTGCCGCCGAAGGGTTGGGAAATTGTCAAGACAGTATGCTAGTGGAGAAGATGGTGGCGCTGGTTGTCACCCACGCCTTCCCCCCACGCTTCCGCTGCCGACCACCAACGACCCCACCAACACCATGGATCACTGCTTCCGCCCGCACAACTGGGTCATGCTAGACTACCACAACTGGCGTGGGGCCATCGACGACCTCACCAACAACATGGATCATCGCTTCCGCCCGCATAACTCGGTCATGATGGACAAACATAAGAATACTAGGATCCCAAATTTGGACCGATGCTTCCGCCCACACAACTGGGTCATGCTAGACTACCACAACTGGCGTGCGGCCATCGACGACCTCACCAACAACATGGACCGCCGCCTCCGCCCGCATAACTCGGTCATGATGGACTACTGTCCCACGACAAGGATAAGAAGAATGAAGAAGATCCGGCCCAAATCCGATGAAGCCGTGCAGCCGACTCGAATCTTGGGGACTACACCTAGTGAATATCCCTCAAGCTTACCGTGTGTGCGGGTAGAATAATAACCTTGGGGCAGAATACTGGGCATAGGGTAGAAGTACTGACAATGGGGCGGAATACTGGTTGTGGGAGCAGAATACTGACCGTGGGAGTAGAATACTAACCATGGGGGTGAATACTGACCGTGGAGGCAAAATACTGAACCTAGGGCAGAATACTGACCTTGGGGTAGAATACTGACCATGGGGCAGAATACTGGCCATAGGGGCTAATACTGACCATGGAGGGTGAATACTGACCGTGGGCCATCTACGTGTGTGCGGGACCCGCTTGTGGACACTCTGAATCCCGGGGACTTGACCCGAATCTCGGGGACTACACCAAGTGAATATAAATATGGATTCATCTGCCACCGGCCTCCCCACTCTACGCACTCAAGGTTGTCTACCTCCGTGACAACGACGGATGACCTCTCACGTCCTCGTCGAGTTTCATGTTGTCTCCTTGCTAGACCACCCATTCGTGCCTACCCTGTACGCGCGCCTCGATGGCCTTCGCCTTCACCAACTCCGCCTAGGCGAGACTGCCTTTCACCAGCTCCGCCCTCGTCCCGGCGACCTTGGCCTTCACCTTCGCCAGCTCCCCTAGTGTCTCAGGCCCGGAGATGATAGAGTTTTGAACGCCACGGGAACAAAAAGGTTGCAACCCCCAATGGGCGTGAAACGATTGATATTTCAGCTGCCATGGTTAGTTTGGGGTGGATACGCGTGGTCCACACGGTTGCCTCTTGTGGAAGCCCCTGTCCATAGACACGGTGCACGTGATTAGGATTGATTGACAGAGGTAGGGGTGGTTCAGAAATTGAAGGACAGAGTTCATGCTCCAGGGTCAGTATTCTGCCTTTTTAACTTGGCCTTCATTGAGAAGTATTTTAGAGAAGTATTACCCGTTGAAAACGGGCTTTAAGGGATTTTGTTATGAGGATAATAGAGAATAAAGCATTATGATACATTTTGTTTATTCAAATGAACCTTTTGTGCTTTGAAATGCAATTTTCTTTACAATGTGGTGATAATATTTGGAATTATTTGTTTGTAACAATGATATGTGCCATTAGTGGTAAAGCTGCTGCCTTGTGACCATGAGGTCACGGGTTCAAGTCCTGGAAACAGCCTCTTACAAAAATGTAGGAAAAGGCTGCGTACTATACGCAAAGTGGTCGGACCCTTCCTCGGACCCTGCGCAAGCGGGAGCTACATGCACCGGGCTGCCCTTGCCATGGCACTCTTAAGATGTAAGTGAATAATGAGACCTCATCGAAATTGCAGTCATGTTTAATCACATTTCCAGGGGGAGAATGGAATGTCTCATTGAACTTATGAGAAATAATGAATGTTTTAATTCTCTGAGTATGATGGAACCAACGAAAAGTCTTACTTAGGAGAATGAATGATTATAGTGAATTCTTTGAGTAGGATGGAACCAACAAGAAGTCTTACTTAGAGAGTGAATGAAAACCGGATGAATGTTATGACTCCTTTTAGAGTGATAATGTGTATTTATTCTCCTAAGCATTATGAAGCACACATGAATGTTAAAGTGTGGAAAATTTGCTAATCTAATGTTTCTTCTGATGTGGCTCATGGTTATATTTCTGACCAACGTCATTTATAATCATGTGTCACGCTTCACTCAAGTGGCAAATTTGTCAGTATCATGTGGCTCATGGTTATATTCCTGACCAATGTTTTTTTATGATCATGGGTCACAATCATGAAGCTCTTTTCCATCTTCTGCACAACGGTGTTGTGGTTTTGAACTAAAATGATTGTTACCAAAAATTTGGATATATTTTGCACTTTCTAAATAAAGTAATCACAAGGAACCTGGAGCCCATGAACATGAATCTTCAGGATAACTCCGTTAGATCATTGTTCATATGCATCAGGTAAGTTGAGAAGAAATGCCTACTATAAAACTTTGTGTTGAGACTCAACAATTTCTGTGTGATTGATAATGTGTGTGAAAGGTCATCTTAGAGGCTTGTGTGATAATTAGCTCTAATGATGCATCGAGGTAGTTGTTGTGACGCTTGTTTTATTATTATAACATGCTCTTCTATTAAGAATGTGTGATTCGGCCCTAAGGTTTCGTCATATAGGTGAAGTTAACATAAGGTATGTCGTGTAAAGAAAGAGTGTTGTGATACTCATACCATAAGACGAGGATGACTAAGTTTACCACCCTGTGAAGATGGAATATTTGTTGATTAGCCAAGAAAATTCTATCTTATATTTATGACATAAAGGATCTTGGTGATGCCTCATGCTTTGCTTGTATTGAGTTTCTCCAAGATATAAGTCCAAAAGGAGTATATGTTCTATTATGATATGGCATATGTCGATAGAGTACGCTAGAAAATCATATGCACTAGTACTCTGCCGCACCTGCTACTAAAGTTAAGGGTGATATAGGTGGACATTTTAGTGAAGGAACCATTATGAGCTGATTAGATAATGTTAATTCCTTATGCTTCCGCCGTCACAGGCAATTCAAGTGTTTAATAATGAACGTGCCCTATATATGATCGAGACAATTGGCAAATGTACGTCTAGAAATTTACCACTGGAAAGGCCGCCAAAAGTCTTGCAGATATGCAAGACAATAAAGTTTACATGCTCACTAATAAGAAGTTTTGGTAACCTCAATATCATGGGTTATTCAGACATTCTTTCTACGAGATGTGTGGATATTAAAGTTTCCATGTTATGTCACATCCTCACTCTCGCGTATAGAGCTATATCATGGAAAGCTCCAGAATGACATTGATGACATTAGAAATAATGCACTTAATTATGTGGTATGTTACGAGGCTATTGGGCAGGTTGTATGTCAAGAAGTTTGATTCCCGAAATTATGGTGGTAGACAACATTTTTTAGACCACCTACTGCAATATGAACCTGCAGTTTCTATACGAGTAACAACAAGTCAAATGGTGTTGCCATTGATAGTATGTTCCATGTTGCAAAAGATAGAATCTAGGGTCAGATATTGATGTTAATATAATTTTGTATGTTTTGCGATCTGTTATTGAAGGCTTACCACCCAATTTCATTATGTTTGCCAGCATGGGTTGCTGGAAAGCCTTTTGATTCTGGAATTAAGGACCGTTGAATAAACCAGCTCCCGTAAAATATTAGCTATCCTTTCCATTGTAGAACGATGTACTATAGGTACTGAGGTTCAGTGACTTTTCTTGTCAGTGTAACACCTTACCTTGGTATGTTATTTCTATTGAGGGTGGGCTTATGATTTTTGTTAACGTTATGATGGGGAGAATGTTGAAATTGATATTGGCTAACATCCAGGAGAGAGAAAGTCAAAGAGAGGTGGCCCACCACATCTCAACGTGCAACCAACGTTATTGGTTTTGGTCCCTGTTCCCTTTCCACCACATATAAAAGAGGAGGCAACGCCACGCTGGGGACATATACACGTACACGTTAAAACGCCTAAACTCCTAACAAACTACCGATCCGTAAAGGGTGGAAAATGGATTAGAAGACGAACTACCACGCCGGCCACCAGGAGAGCATAGTCGGCGGCTCCTGCACCCCCTACAATGACATGCAGTTGGTATTCCTCGACACCACTCCACCAACAGATTGCCCACGGTTATCACCATGGGCTATCCCCTATTTGGGTCCTGTAAGTGCCTAAAACCAAATCTTTCATGGGTGTTCTATATGATGGCTAGATAGATGGTATTCATGTTAATCCTAAAGACAATAAACCAACAAGGACATGGTAGATGTTCACAATCTGAAATAGGTTTGAAAAAAGCACATGCAAAACATAGCACATACAAAAGACCAAAAATCCAATGAACCAGGAACGAAAGCACACTCAATAGATAGTGGTACCAAACCAGGAATTTATAATAGTCTTTTTCCTGCATTAGTCGCACAGGCTAGAATGAAGCACATGCTCAGAATCGCAGAGTGGCATTGCAACAGGAATTTACATCGGTCTCTTTCCCGATCCAACAAACATAAGCTAACAAACCTATAGAAGTAACTCCTAGTAGCAGGAACCACGACAAACACAAGTGTATAGAAGTACACTTCTCATCATCACTCAAGTAGTACACAATGACAAACACAATTCTCATCGAAGAATATCATCTATACACTAATATTGGTAGGCAGAATTGGGAGGACTCTAGGAATAATATGGGGCATGGCATCCCTATTCCTGAACGTCAGCCTATCTTCTTTTGACCAAGCATTTTTTCCCACTTCTTCGTAGCACCGCATGTGCAATCTTCACCGCCCTGCTGCATTTTTTTCTTGTGGATCAAATTTGTTATCTCCTCTCTCATGGCAGATGCAGATTCAACATCATACCACTTTTCGTCAATCTGCATAGTAGGAATAAACAAATGAGTAAAAATTAGTAGCATATCCATTATTGAGGCATCCCCGCAATGCTAAATGAAACTCCCAATTACATTGGCCTAACCTTGATGCCCTCGTCATTGCTGTAGTCCATGATGAATTTCTTGATATTGTAAAGCATAATTGGGTCACAGTTGGAACTTTCCTCTGGCTATTACGGAACCTGGCAGCAAAAGACTGTATGAGCCTGTGTCAAAGCTTGCTACAGTGAATGACCATCTGAGTTACCTTTAGCGTTTTTTTGGATTACAACCTTGTCATTGAGCTTAAGCACTCGACGCATATCACTAGTAGAAAAAGGGTCAAACGAGAAGCACATTAGTGCCGGTTTGTATTAGAGCCGGCACAAATGTATACATTAGTGCCGGTTCCAACGGCTAGCCTTTAGCACCGGTTCGTGGCTAACCTTTAGCACCGGTTCGTGCCACGAACCAGTACTAATGAGGGTGGTGGCAGGATGTTGTCAGTCTGGGCCCCCTCCAGCACCTTTAGTACCGGTTCGTGCCACGAACCGGTACTATAGGTCCTCCTGCATATAAACCCTTCGTCCAGCTCGCTCTGTTCTTCCCCCTTTCCCCTCTCCTCTCCTCTCTGTTCTTCCTCTTCTCCCCTCGAGCTCATCACACATTTTGCCCAAAATTTGTCAAGATTTGAAGGCCCCCATCCATTCAAGTGATCACAAAGGTTAGCAACTTTGTCCTTTCATCTCTCATTGCTAGATTAGCTCTTGCATTGGTTTATATAGTTATTAATTTGTGAGTTTAGTAATTTGGGAGGAAATATATATATGTGCTAGTATTTGATTTATATGCAATTTGAGGTCAAAATAACACTTAGTTTGCATATGTAGGTGTGGTTTACTTAGTGCCTTCTAAATCTCTGTCGTAACCATCGTCGATCGCCCGCACCGTCCCGTCGCCGGCACCACCTTGTGGTGAGCCTCTTGTTCATGAAATTTTATATAAAAAATTGATGTTTCTGTGATTTGGATATATAGTTACTCGTATAATAATTATCTTACCCGTACGTTGTTTGTTATACATAGTGCCATGGTTTTGATATCCGTCCCCGTCGGCCCTCGTCCTTGTTATGATTCGGATGTGGTATATTCTCTTTTAAAACTATTTGTTGCATTTCGTGTTTATGACAAATTATGCCCATCAAGTTGACATAAATATTTTTATCTAGGAGGTATGTGAACCGGAAATTCCAACCGACCCTATTGTCGAGAGGTTAAATTTAGTTGAAAGAGAAAACGAGTACTTGAAAGAAAAATTGAAAAGAATTGAGGGGGAGAAGATGGAATTGGAGTTGCATGTTGCCGATGTAAATGCGATGATCATAAGATCAAGATGGAGAAAATGCGCTTGAAGATTAGAAAGATTAGAAGATATGCCATCGATAGTGAGGCTTGGTATCATTATGCTGTTGGATCAATTGTTACCTTAGTTGCGATCTTGATCGCATTTGTTGTTGCATTTAAATGCTTTAGCTAGAGAGTTATTTGTTTGTTGCATTTAAGTGTTGTATGAACTTTATGTATGAACTTGTATTAATTTGGTCTATTCGATTGTTGTGTAATGAAGATGAGCGGCAATGGATGTACAATGACCGATGCTCTCCCCAGTTTGTTGAGGGCGTGCATACTTTTCTGCTTGCGGCTGAGGCAAACAAGCGGGCGGATGGTTTTATGCCTTGTCCATGTGCTGGCTGTAAGAATGGTCGCAATTACTCTACGTTAAGAACCATTCACGTCCACCTGTTTGAGTCCGGTTTCATGCCCCACTATAATGTTTGGACCAAGCACGGAGAAAGAGGGGTTATGATGGAAGACAATGAAGAAGAAGAGGACGACGACAGCTATCCTGGCCATGGGTTCCCTGAATACGATGATACAACAATGGAGAAAGAAGCTGAGCTGGTAATGCGGGAAGAAGCTGGGCCGGCAATGCGGGAAGAAGCTGAAGAAGAGGCATCAGATGAGCCCGTTGATGATCTAGGTCGGGCCATTGCCGATGCAAAGAGAAACTGCGCAAGTGATTTGGAGAAGAAGAAGTTGCAGCGCATGTTAGAGGATCACAAAAAATTGTTGTACCCGAATTGCGTAGGTGACAAGAAAAAGCTGGGCACCACACTGGAATTGCTGCAATGGAAGGCAGAGAATGGTGTATCTGACAAGGGATTTGGAAAGTTGCTGGTAATGATAAAGGATATGCTTCCAAAGGACAACGAATTGCCCGAGAGTACGTACGAAGCAAAGAAGGTTGTCTTCCCTCTAGGGTTAGAGGTGCAGAAGATACATGCGTGCCCTAATGATTTCATCCTCTACCGCGGTGAGTACGAGGATTTGAACGCTTGCCCGGTATGTGGTGCATTGCGCTATAAGATCAGCCGCGATGAGCATGGTGATGTCGAGGGCGAGCGCCCAGAAGAAGATTCCTGCCAAGGTGATGTGGTATTCTCCTATAATACCACGGTTGAAATGTTTGTTCCAAAACAAAGAGCATGCCAAGGCGATGCGATGGCACAGAGAAGACCGTAAGAAAGACGGAAAGTTGAGAGTACCAGCTGGCGGGTCGCAGTGGAGAAAAATCGAAAGAAAGTACGGGAAGGAGTTTGCAGATGACGTAAGGAGCGTATGGTTTGGTCTAAGCGCAGATGGCATTAATCCTTTTGGGGAGCAGAGCAGCAACCATAGCACCTGGCCTGTGACTCTATGTTTGTATAATCTTCCTCCTTGGTTGTGCATGAAGCGGAAGTTCATTATGATGCCAGTGCTCATCCAAGGCCCTAAGCAACCCGGCAACGACATTGATGTGTACCTAAGGCCATTAGTTGAAGAACTCTTACAACCGTGGAATGGAACAGGTGGGCGGCGTGGGATGAGCACATGGGGAAGAATTTGACCTAAAGGCGTTGCTGTTCGTGACCATCAATGATTGGCCTGGTCTCGGTAACCTTCGGGACAGACAAACAAGGGATACCGCGGATGCACGCACTGTTTGGATGATACCGACGGTATATATTTGAATAGTTGTATGAAGAATGTGTACCTGGGACATCGTCGATTTCTTCCGAGCAGGCATCCCGTAAGAAAGAAAGGCAAGCATTTCAAAGGTGAGGCGGATCACCGGACGAAGCCTCGCCACCGGACGGGTGCTGATGTACATGATATGGTCAAGGATTTGAAGGGGATATTTGGAAAGGGTCGTGGCGGACAACCTGTTCCAAAGGACGCTGACGGACGCGCACCCATGTGGAAGAAGAAATCTATATTTTGGGACCTGCCATATTGGAAAGACCTAGAGGTCCGCTCCGCAATCGACGTGATGCACGTGACGAAGAATCTTTGCGTGACCTTGCTTGGATTCTTGGGCGTGTATGGGAAGACAAAAGATACACACGAGGCACGGGAGGACCAGCAAGCGTATGCACAGAGAGAAGGCGGCATATATCAGGGTCATGCAAGCTACGCTCTTACCAAAGAAGAGAAGGAAATCTTCTTTGAATGCCTGCTCAATATTAAGGTACCGTCTGGCTTCTCGTCGAATATAAAGGGAATAATAAACATGGCAGAGAAAAAGTTCCAGAACCTAAAGTCTCATGACTGCCACGTGATTATGACGCAACTGCTTCCGGTTGCATTGAGGGGGCTTCTACCGGAAAACGTTCGATTAGCCATTGTGAAGCTATGTGCATTTCTCAATGCAATCTCTCAGAAGGTAATCGCTCCAGAAATCATACCAAGGTTATGAGAATGATTTGGTGCAATGTCTTGTCAGTTTTGAGTTGGTGTTCCCACCATCCTTCTTCAACATCATGACGCACGTCCTAGTTCACCTATGCGAAGAGATTAACGTTTTGGGTCCTGTATTTCTACACAATATGTTCCCCTTTGAGAGGTTCATGGGAGTCTTAAAGAAATATGTTCATAACCGTGCTATGCGAAGGAAGCATCTCCAAGGGCCATCAAAATGAGGAGGTCATTGAGTTTTGTATTGACTTTATTCCTGACCTTAAGCCGATTGGTGTTCTGAATCGCGGCATAAGGGCAGGTGGATGGAAAAGGCACGCTAGGAGGGGAACAAATAATATGTATGGACGGAGATTCTCTCACAGAAGCACACTACACAGTTCTACAGAATTCCGCCTTGGTGGCTCCGTATATGGATGAACACAAGAATTTGCTACGCTCCAAACACCCGGAGCGGTCTGATGACTGGATTACACGTGAACAAACCAGGAGTTTCGCAAGCTGGTTGCAGACACGTACCATGCATGACACCTCTATTGAAGATGACCTGTACTTGATGTCCCAGTTACCATCTTCGAATATAATGACTTTCAAAGATGCGAGATAAATGGTAATGCATTTTACGATCGTCCAAGATAAGAAGAGCACCAACCAAAACAGTGGTGTCCGTTTTGATCAGAAACCAAGGCGAGAAAGAAAACATATTATGGTTATATACAGGACATATGGGAACTTGACTATCGACGTGGTTTGAAGGTCCCTTTGTTTCGGTGCAAATGGGTCAATATGACACGAGGCGGGGTAACGGAAGACCCGGAGTACGAAATGACAACGGTGGATCTCAACAATCTTTCGTATGCAGACGAACCATTCGTCCTAGCCAATGATGTGGCACAGGTTTTCTATGTGAAGGACATGTCTACCAAGCCGAGAAAAAGAAAAGATAAGAAAGCGAATGCATCGTACGATGAGCCAAAGCGGCACATAGTTCTTTCTGGGAAGAGAAACATCGTGGGAGTGGATGACAAGACAGACAAGTCACAAGATTATGAAAAGTTTGATGAAATTTCTCCATTCACAGTGAATATTGACCCGAGCATCCCGTTAAATGATGAAGATTTTCCATGGTTACTGGCGCCAAAGGGACACACGCTTGAAGAAAAAGTTTCACACCCAAAGATCTGGGATGTGATCGGCTTCACTATCATCACTTTCTTACATGTTTCACACCCGGAGGGAATCTCTGTAATAGTTAGGGTAGTTATGTGTTTTGGCATTTGAAGCGAAGAAATTTTATGTGCAAACAAATTCTTTCATGCCTTTATTGATTTTTAAAGTTAAATTATTCACAAACTAGTGATTCACACTAATTTCAAATAATTCAAAATTTAAACTATTCAAATTTGAAAACTACGGGCACTAACAGTAAGTTTGTAATTTTTTGTACCTAAAGCAAAAATATTCACAAAGAAACTCTAAATACACACAAAAACAACACAAAAATAAATAAAGCAAAAAAAAGCCCGCCTACTAGGCCGTAGCGGCCTGCATACGACTAGAAACCCAACCTGTTGTTGGGCCAGGATGCTGAGCCGCAAAGGCCAGAAATGGGCCTGAGCAACAAAGAACACGTAGGCCCAGTAGGCCTGCTTTGGAGAGGAGCTCGAGAGAGCGACCGCACGAGGGTTTATAAACCAGTGCGGTCGCCCCTCGGCTAGCGAGGTGGGACCAAACTTGCCGCACCGCACCTGCCCCAGCGCACCCCTTTAGTATCGGGTGGTGGCACAAACCGGTACTAAAGGGGGGCCTTTAGTACCAGTTTGTGCCACCACCCGGTACTAAAGGGGGTCGCTTCCCGCTGCTTGGGTTGGCCAAAACAGACCTTTAGTACCGGTTGGTGGCTCCAACCGGTACTAAAGGTGCCTTCTATATATATACAACACTTCGAAAAATTTCATTCTCCCTCTGTTTCTTCCTCTCTTTCCCCATTGAACCGCCCGCCCCGATCGATCGACGCCGTCACCGACCCGTCCCGTCGCCGCCCGTCCCCGTCGCCGCCCGTCCCATCGCCGCCCCGTCGCCGTCGCCGCCTCCCGTCGCCGTCGCCGCCCCGTCCCATCGCCGCCCTCGTCTCCGTCGCCGCCCGCCCGTCCCGTCGCGCCGTCCCTGCGTCGCGCCGCCCAGCGTCACGCCCGCCCGTCGCTGCCCCGCCCGTCGCCTACGCCGTCGCCATCGCCCGCTGTGAGCTCTCCCCCTCTAACCCTCTCCCTCGCCCCGGCAGCCATCATGGGCGCCGCCCTCTGAGCCCATACACACACACACAAGCATGATGAACACACACACACACACACGTATATATGTATGAATGCATGTATATATTAGTATATACGTATTTTGTATGTTTAATTAGTTTAGATTTTATAGATTATTGTTTTTTCACTAGTATATATGTATGAATGCATGTTAGATGGATATAATTAGTGTTTAATTAGTATGGAATTTTTATATAATGTTGTTTTTCTATTTTTTAATGGATGTATAGAAATTGTTTTTCTGTTTTAGTGTTAGATGCTTAATTAGTATGAAATAGTATATAGACTTTTGAAATAGTAGAAATGTTAGAAATTTTAGTTATCAAAATCCAATCATTAAAAAAATATTATTTTTGTGGGCATATAGCTAGTATTTGTTCTCGACGATGCCCGGCCCCGCATCCTCGCCGTCGACCCGTCCGCGACGACGTCCAGCCGGCCCATGTCCGGGACTGGGCTCCGGCTGGCACCTTTGGGAGGTGCTGCACTGGAGGCGCGCCGCTTGATGAGGAACCCGGCCCGGGTCCCGTCGTCGACCACGATCTCGTTTGGTGGCGTTAGCGTGGGCCAGTTTGGTGCGGAGGACCCGGCCCGCCGGAGGAGATGCGTCGCCGTGTCAGGAGGAGGGCGAGCACGTCCATCGCTACATGGTTGCGTTAGAGGCGACAGGTTCTCCAATACTGGCGGTATCTTGAGGATCTCACTTCAGCTATGATCCTGTGAGGGTTCCTTCTCTTTGGGTGTCCACCGCCGCTTGACGCAGGAACATGAGTGTCCTAGATTCTTACGTAGTATTCGATCTTTAATTAGCTAGCCAGTGATGTACTATTCAATATTATATATTATTCGAGACGATGTATTGAGATTGTATCTATTATTCTAGGCGAAGTATTGAGATTATATCTATTATTCGAGACGATGTAATTTGAATACTAAATTATTTTATATTTCTTTTGAATTAGTTAAATAAAAGCTATGGCAGACAATACCGGCGAGAGAGGGAGAACAGACCATGTTCGATATGATACGCGGGCCAGATGATAATCAGAATGAAGAATATTATGACGGCTCCGAATTTCTAAACAACACCGGAGAGGGTGATATGATATTCGATCGCGACGACCGAATTGATGAAGTCATGAACTACGATTATGACGATGACGAAGAACATGTTGATCCTGAAACAACAAAGACCGGCGAGGTATATATATTTATATAAGCAGGTTTCTAGTGATCATCACATGTTTTAAATGACTTGAAGATATATTAATGAATCGATCTTTGTTCTTTCAGCCATCCGGATCGAGCAAATCTTCAGGCAAAAGGGCAAACGAGGCCCGAACAAAAAGTTGAAGGAGGGTGTAAAGTACAATATCGAGGCAGTCAGGACCTAATGGCGAACCATTAGCGCCCTAAGAAGATTGCGGACAAGTTCATTCGTCGGTCACGGAGTTCTTGTGAAGGACCAACTCCCGATCTCCCTTCAAGAATAGAGAGAGCCAGCAAACGACAAAGGACAAAAAGGCAAAGAGGACGCTGCTCCACGTCCAGATGTTACTTTTGTCGACAAGAATCAAAAAGATCTGCTTTGGGATACTCTCATGGAACATTTCACCCTACGGATCATTTCACGAAGTAGATGTGCAGAAAGTCAAGGGCGCTGCTCTTAGGAAGATGGCGGTTGCATTCAAGAACCACAAGAATCGTGAATGGGACAAGTACGTCAAGGGAGGAAGGAAGACTCAGATTCGAGGGAACACTAGAGAACCAACGTGCTCATTGGGACGATTTCGTGAAATTCAAGGATTTGGAATTAGCTAAGGAGCGGTCGAGAATAAACAAGAAGAATGCAGAAAAAAGGATAAGTTACATAAGCTGGGGCCGGTGGCTATCACGGTGGCAATGCCTAAGTGGGATAAGTCCGAGAAAGAGATGGAGGATGCAGGTGTCACTACGGATACTAAGAGCTGGCCCCAGTGCAGGACTTGGTTCTATGCGCATGGGGGAGTTGGACCGAAGGCGAGGCAAAGTTTCGACGAAGGCATGTGCGAGCGGAGCTGACGATATGATACTTGTTGCAATAGAAGAGGCACGATCGGGGTGTTCCAGCCCAACAGAGAACGGCGAGCTTATGCGTGCCACAGGAAATCTGAACACCGGGAAGAACACGAGGCAAGGGCGCTATTCCGTGGTATGAGGGATTTTCAGACTGGAACAACGACTACAGAACCCGTGCGAGAAAGAAGATCGCGGAGGAGAAGAAGAGGAAGATGGAGGAGGAGCAGAGGAAGCGGGACTATGAACGCCTTCAAGGCCTAGAAGCAAGTCAAGCGGACTTGGCAGTCAAATTCCAGCGGCAGCGAGGCGAATCGACTCACTTAGCCAGCAAAGGGGGTCTCGGCAGCTGCGGCAGCTAGCGGATGATCCAGCATTGGATAGCACCGCCCCATCCATGCGAAGAAGCAGCGTGGGTTCCGCCCAGACGACGCAATGCTGGGTAGATACCCGTGGATGACATCACGGAGAACACTAGCTGCGAGCTACCGTCAAAATGAAGAACATATCCATGAAGGTGGCAGACGGCGTTGCTTTTCCGATTACCCCCAAAGCAACCTACCATTGCATCCCGATTCGAGAGGGCTATGCTCGTGTCATGGTTGACGAGGTGGTGCAGCCATATTCGGGCTAGAGCTTGACATTCACGGAGGTGAGGGCGAGCGCTTTCTCGGAGGCGCCAACCATCGAATCAACCTATGGAAAAAGGATAGCATCATAAAACGAAGGCCACCGACACCGCGTCATCCGACTCCTCGTCGAAGTCCTCCACCGAGTCAGCAGTCTCCCGCTCCTGCAAGTCCACCAAGTCCGGCAAAGTGTCAGGCCACTCCTCCTCCAAGTCCGGCAAAGTGTCAGGCCACTCCTCCTCCTCCAAGTCCGCCACAGCGTCAGACGTCCACTCCTCCTCCAAGTCCGGCACAACCTCAGGCCACTCCTCCTCCAAGTCCGGCACATCTTCAGGCTACTACTCCTCGTCCAACTCAGCCCGTCGGCCGGCGTCTCCGCCGCCCTCGGCAATCGCAGAAGAGACAACCCGCAGCTATGGTGCGTGGCAATGAAGTCGAGGTAGTACAGAGAAATGCAGTGGAGGCAAGCGATATAAATATGGTCCAAGCCTCATGCCTCTTCCGCAGAGGTCTTATGACAGGTCAGGAGGAAATCGCAGCCATATCGAAGTCCGAGGTGGAAGCCCATTTTGCACCGAACCCGCCACCGCCACCAAGGGAGAAAGTGCCTGAGGAAACGATTGACCACTTCATTCGTATGGCTCAACCACCAGCTCCCAAGCCTGTTGACACAGACTATGAGCGCCACATCAGGAAGTTAAATCGAGCACGTCTACGTGGGAGGCGAGCTCGGGATCGAGCAACAAGAAGCAGCTGTCAAAAATGCGGAAAACCATTCCCAATTTGGGAGAGCAGGCGCATAATCGATCCCTCGCTTGTTGTGCCAACAACACGTTGACGATCTGTGGCGCCCAATATTATTGTGGGCAAACATTTTACGTTCCTGAGGTGGGCAATGTGGTAATAACGGAGGACCATATAATGCAGGCTGAAGTTCTCAAAATCACTGTTGGACAACTCCTCGAGATCGAGCCCATGCCTGTGCTTAGAGAGGATGAAATAAAATGGAAATATGTCCGGGGCCAACCTTTGGTCCATCCAGACAAGGTCAAGAACCTCCCAACGAGAATGTATGAATTGCATCAATGGTACATGAACATTACCAAGATTTCCGATCGATTGTCCCTCATGGTGAATGTCAAGGAGGAGCATTACTTCCATGAGAAAGTTGTGTCCGTTGAGTATTACGAACTGTTTCAGTTATACAATCAAGGCGCTTTCGACAAATCTATCGTCAGTTGCTATTAATACGTAAGTGAGTTCTTTACGTAATTTAAGTCTCAAGCTAGCTGTCTTGATCCTTTTGATCAATCATTACCTGTAATTATCCTTACTATATTCTTTTACGTGGTATTATATGCAGGATGAAGATATATGAAATGAGAAAAGGTGGGCGCTTTGGCATTGGGTTCATTGACCCAAACACCGTTAATGAATACACATGGAAAATAAATCCACGTCATCAAAAGGGCGTGAGGACAACATGCTAGAGTTCTTGAAGCGCCTCAAATACAATGAAGATATACTACTTCCTTACAACTTCCAGTGAGTCACACTTGTCTTGTACTACAAATTCTCTGTTTTTGCCTACTAGCTAGCTACATGTTTTTGCTTACATATGCCCGCTTAATTAAGACATGCAAGCGTGTGTGCATGCAGATATCACTTGGGTCTTGTGTATCATTAAAGTTGACGCCGGAACAGTTGAAATACTGGACTCACTACTCACAGAAAAAACTGACTATAACATCTTGTTTGGGATAGTCAACAGGTAATTTCAATCATTATTAACTATATCTCGGCCTATTTAGTTCGTCATTTTTCATGATATGAACTATTTAATAACCCCTTTATTCATTTTCTTTGTCGGCGGGCAGGGCTTGGGAAAGGTTCATCAGCGTCACGGAAGGCGAATGGAAACAAAAGCTTAAATGGTTTCGACCCAAGGTAAGTAATTAAGTAGTACTAGCTAGCTAGCTAGCTGCCATCTCTTTAATTATCATGCTTGATTAATTATTATCTAATCAAATTCCATTCTCGTAAAGGCCCTGAAGCAGGCGCAGGGGACTGATCTGTAATGCATTCTGCGTTTGCGAGAACATTGGCGTGATGGCGTCTGAAAGGAGCAGATCTCAAAGACAGGAATGGATGCGCTTGTCAAAACACTATTCACAATTTTTACACCATTATCGATATCTAGTCACACAACTAATAGACATGCATATTGATCTCCTTCTTAACAGTTCACAGAGGTGCGGAGAAGCTCCTAGAAGCGGAGCGCGTAGAAGCACTTCAAGAGGAAATAGCGGGATTTTTGCTCGACCAGGTCATAAATCCGAAGGAGAATACTATTACCGCTACCGCCCCCATCATGCTCGAAGGCACCAATTAGGCTAATGCCACTGGCTCCGAAGGCAACATGCATATGTAGGACAAATTGTATATAGCTATACATGTGTGTATGTGTGAATTAATTAATATGATGGTTTGTGAGACATTGATGATATATATATATATATATATATGCATGATTGGTTCTACTAGAAAATCTATTTATATATATATATATATATATATATATATATATATATGTGTGTGTGTGTGTGTGTGTGTGTGTGCATAACGTGTACAATGTGTAGTATCGTAAAATACCAGCAAACGAAAAAGAATTAAATTGATAAAACAAATTTAATTGAAAAATAAAAAATAAAATAAAAACCCACAAGCATTTAGTACCGGTTGGTGTTACTAACCGGTACTAAAGGGCTCCAGGCCCCCGGAGCTGGCTCGTGCCACGTGGTTGGCCTTTTACCGGTTCGTGCTGAACCGGTACTAAAGGGGGGGGCCTTTAGTGACCACACTTTAGTGCCGGTTGGGGAACCGGCACTAAAGGGCCTTACGAACCGGTGTTATTGCCCAGTTCTGCACTAGTGTATATCTGCAATAGATACACAAGGTGTTGAAGTTAGTACGGCTACACCAAAAGTACATTTACCCGAACCTTTTGAGTACTGAGACTGCTTACAATTGAAGGTTGTTGAAAATGCGTTGACTATCATGATAACCCAACAAGGAATCCAAGTGGAAAATTGTTGGATGTTTCTTTTTATTGCATATAATGGCCAGACTCCAGTGTTGGGTTCTTCTGCACCACAGAAAACATGCTTAGAAAGCTAAACTATCACTACCAGCTGATATAAACACTTATATGAAGAAATGTATAAGACCATAGTTCAGGAAATCGGAAACTGGTAGCTGCTCCGCCTTCTTGGGAGTAGGGATTAATCGATGAATTGGCTTATTAACTGAATTAATCGGTCGACCCTTAATCAGTATATTAAATAGGAACTTGCCCACATATATCTAGTTTTTTTACGTATTGTACCATACTCTCATATTCTCAGCTATGTAATATACCAAAATGTGCTATTGTTTGGTTGAACCCTAGACATTCAGGAGCGAGAGGGGGATTAGAGGGGTTAGCCCACAAGTTAATGGGCCGACATGGATTAGTCGGCCTAACAACGGATTAATCGGTCTTACAGGCCAATTAATCAGCCTCGCAAGTTAATGTGATAAAGAGGTGTTATTCGATTCGGCCACCCAATGAGTAGCGATTAACTGGCCCGTTAACTGATTAATCGGATAAATTCTTGAACAGTGACACAGAAAGATTGCTCACCCATTCACAGGCCAAAATAGAAATCTCTTGATAGGATACAGAAGATTTTTTCCATCTCTACCATACCGTAGTAAGAAAGCAATTAAATGTACATACATAAAGCTTGATGTGTCAAGAAAGAAAACAAATTTAGGAATTTAAGACGGTTACATTTCCATCCTTGTTCGTAAGTGTGTCATATTGAAGTGGATACATTATAACATACTGGCCATGTATTTCACTACTCATGAATTCCAGCAATATATGGGGTCGTTGCATGTGACAACAAGTACAACATTATGGTTACCAGTTTGAATAAAAGGTTGCTTGATTTACATGCATATCAGAGACTAATAAGAATAGTACTTACATTGTCTACATACTAATTATAGTATCACGGAAGTGGCGACTGGCTCCAAGGCTACTTAACTTCGGACAGCAGAGGGTAATATCTCGAGTATTGGGAGGATATTGAAAATAACTAGGACAATTTTTCGTACGTTTGGCTTGTGCCTCTCCAGTCCTTTGAAGATATATCATGTCAATAGCCAAGATGTATTCCTTCACCTTGTCAGAAAAATCCACAAAGATGTCTTTATGTTCTGAGATAAATTGCAAAACTTGTGAAATATCTCCAGCATCAAGGATGGCCTTCTCTTTGATATCTCCATCCAACTTGTCTTCGCTTAAGGATCTCATGAAAGCACAGAAGTTGTCCATAAAGTCAGCATCTGTCGCGTGTAATTGTTCCTGCAGTTTTTTAGCCATGGCAGCCTGGCAATAATGATCATCAACATCAACAACCTGAAAAGACATGTAAACTATGTTTATATGTCATACACAATACATGGTCCACTAAAATTTTGATCATTTTACTTGGTAAGGGTTGCGGCGATGACCTATGTGAGCTTGGTGAGGCGAGCACATCTCGATCATGTCTTGATGGAAACAATCCTTGTACACACTATCTTTAAATGCCATGTACTGCAAACAAATAGAATTTCACATAAGGACGTGGCAGGAAGATGTCATTCCCAATCCACCTCAAACAGAAGTTAGGTTGGATGAATTAATTAAATAGTTACCTTTATTTTATCCAAATCTGCTTTGGCCAGTCTATTTAGGCGTTCTTGTTTTGTGAATTTACAGCGCGGAAAACCTGGTATCGGGGATTCCTTATCATCGCCGTCAAGGATTGCGAAGTCAGCAACAACTATCTATAGATAAACCAATCAGAGATGTAATTTCAATACTCATTAGCCGAAATATTTGTAATTAAATTCAAAATCAAACGGATTACTCACCACGGGGAGACATACATTTGCATTTACTGTTAGACAGGAACCATCTCTATAGTTCTTGAAACCATTCACCGTGTGCTCTACAATATGATCACTCAATCTATACTTATCACAGGTACAAAATACAGCTAAGTACTAGGGATTAGTACAAATGTTGAATTCGGTGTGCAGACAGAACCGATCCATTCAAGATTATACAATTGCATAAACTCATCAACAACATCACTCAACTTGGCATGGTTGACCATATATTGCAGCTTCATCACCACAAATTCCATTTCCTTGAGACTTTTTGTATAATTTTCGAGAACACCTTTCAGTTCTGTACGATCTTTAAGATGCCCTAATGTCGGTTTCACTAAATCACCTTTATTTGAGAGGGCGAGAACAAACGGTGCCAAGTCATACCGGTTAAGAGGTTCTACCCCTGGAAGTTTCAATTCTCCGTTGTCATTAATAAGTACGGGTACTGTATCGTCCACCTCCATTCTAAGTATGGGACTTGTTCAGTTATGCATTTTCCGATCTGATAGTGCATAGCTAGGGTTAGATGTGATATGTCTTTCACATCTAACACCTTGCACATATCAGATAGGACATATCGCATCTAACCCTAGCTATGCACTATCAGATAAGAAAATGCATAGATGAACAAGTCCCATACATAGAATGGAGGTGAACATCAACTTGGGGCTGCACTTGTGTGACCAGCAGAATTGAAACTTTCAGTAAACAACTCTCTCAACAACTTTCTGAAAGTGATAAAAGTCTCAAAGAACATGAATGAACACTGTGAGTCCGATTGATGCAACAGAATAAGCTTGTGTTGATGCTTTTGTCTACAGAATTCTGTTGCTAATCCCGGTGCTGTATTCTGTGACAATGATGCAAATTGTTGAGAGCACAAATGTGTTTAAGATGTCATGACATGAGTATTTATCTGATTGCTTTATATATGTACATTTAATTGTTTTCTTAGTGCAGTATGGTAGAGATGGAAAAAATCTTCTGTATGCTAACAAGAGATTTCTGTTTTGGCCTGTGAATGGGTGAGCAATCTTATGGTGTGTTATACATTTCTTCATATAAGTGCTTATATCAGCTGGTAGTGATGGTTTAGTTTTCTGAGCATGTTTTCTATGGTCCAGAAGAACCCAACACTGGAGTCTTGCCATTATATGCAATCAAAAGAAACATCCAGCAATTTTTCACATGGATTCCTTATTAGGCTATCATAATAGTCAACATATTTTCAACAACCTTGAATTGTAAGCAGTCTCAGTACTTCAAAGGTACGGGTAAATGTACTATTTGGTGTAGCCGTACTACCTACAACACCTTGTGTATCTATTCTAGATATATGCATCGAGCGCTTAAGCTAAACGACAAGGTTGTAATCCAGAAAAAAATGCTAAAGGTAACTCAGATGGTCAGTCACTGCAGCAAGCTTTGACATAGGCTCATACAGTCTTTTGTTGCTAGGTTCCGCAATAGCCAAAGGAAAGTTCCGATTGTGGCCCAATTATGCTTTACAACATCAAGAAATTGATCATGGACTACAAAAATGATGAGGGCATCAAGGTCAGGCGAATGTCAACAGGAGTTTCATTTAGCATTGCAGGGATGCCTCGACAATGGATATGCTACTAATTTTTTACTCACTTGTTTATTCCTACTATGCATATTGACGAAAAGTGGTATGATGTTGAATCTGCATCTGCCTTGAGAGACGAGATAACAAATTTGATCCACAAGAAAAACGAAAAGGTGTGGTAGCTCCCGGGACTCCCGGCACCCTCTTATCAGGCCGTGCAGTCCCGCTAAGATTCGTGCTGCATCTGACCGGGAGCAATGCCATTTACAGCATATAAGGTAACTTTTGTCAGCCCATTTGATTATTTTAATAACGCTGCAGGTATAGGACTGAGCAGCGAGCAGCTCCACAGCGGTTCCCGACAAATGTGGCAGGTCAGGCCACTGTAGTCATGTGACCTCCGATGCCAACTCCCAATGCAGCATCCTCATCGTCTCTCTTATTTCTTTTATTTTGCTACTAGAAGATATGGAAGAACATCGTCATTGACTACAGGCTACCCAATACTAGTCTGCTCCTTTTTTTTGGTTCTCTCTCTTCCATTACCTCTCTCTACAAGCCTCTCTCTGACTCTGATTTTTTTTGTCTCACGCACAACGCCTCTCTCCCTTCTCTCCCGTAACACCTCTCTCTGAGAGAATAAAGCTTCACACATGCAGACCAGCCAAAGATGTGAAGTGATGGGATGGAACAGAAGATAGCACTCTTTCACGTGACTACAGTCGCTCGGCCTCACATGCCCCAGTCTGCTAATAACAGGGATGGCAACACTACAAATCACAAAGTTGTGCAAAACCAGGGACCAGATCTCAAGGCAGGACAACGGTGAAGATAATGGGGTGTCTAGGCACCCAGGTGTTGAAAAGCCAGTCTCCAAGAAAAAATGCAGCAGGCTGGTGAAGATTGCACATGCGGTACTGCGAAGAAGTGGAAAATTGCTTGGTCAAAAGTAGATAGGCCGAAGTTCAGTAATGGGGATGCTATGCCCCATATTATACCTAGAGTCCTCCCAATTCGGCTTACCAATATCAGTGAACAGATGATCTTCTCCGATGAGAACTGTGTTTGTCATTGTGTACTACTTGAGTGATGATGGGAAGTGTACTTGTATACACTTTTGTTTCTCGTGGTTCCTGCTACTAGCAGTTACTTCTGCAGTTTCGTTAGCTTATGTTTGCTAGCTCAGGAAAGAGACTGATGTAAATTCTGTTGCAATGCCACTCTGCGATTCTGAGCATGTGTTTCATTCTAGCTGTGTGACTAATGCAGGAAAAAGACTATTGTAAATTCCTAGTTTGGTACCACTATGAATTTAGAGAAGAAAAGAGGCACCTACCCCGGGCATCAAAGCCCATAGAAAACAAACTTTTCAGTAGGTTTTAGATCCGTGGTGAGGCTAAAGTGCATAGACTTTTCTGCGGCTTTAGATCCAGATCTAGAACCTGCGGAAAAAGTGATCTGTGAGCTTTGATGCCTGAAATGGTGCTCAATCTGTTCCACTTTTTTTACGGGTTCGGCAGGTTCCTCAATCTCCTCCATATCGCCTCCTCCTTCGACCTACTTTTTTTACGCTCGTTCTGTGCCATTGATTTCCTCCTCACTGTCGTCTTCATCTTTTCTCACAACACCCTTTGTCGAAAGAGGTGGTATCAGTGATGGCAGGGTGGGGGTCCAAGGAGGCGGTGGATGCCATGATTGGAGGCTAGAGAAAGACGGGGAGGAAGAAGGCAGCGGGTTGTGGCCTTGAACCCGGCCCTAGCAAGGACGAGCTGGTGGTGGGAGGATGGCCGGAGATGTCCATAGATGGGAATGGACTTGGAACTTTCTCGCTGATGTTGAAGAAAGGAGGGGTGAGGAAGGAAATGGCGACCTATAGGCAGCGGGTAGTGGCACGCGGACAAGCCTAGCAAGGAGGAGTTGGTGGTGGGAGGATGGCCGGAGATTTCCATAGATGGGGCTGGACTTGGAACTTGCTCGTGGATGTTGAAGAAAGGAAGGTAATAATTGTAGGTTGTTGGGCTCCTCAATCTCCACCATAGACGCGCACATCCCCATTGCTCATGGCGACCGTGGGCGCGGAGCTCGCGCGGCTCGAGAGACGGCTGGGGCTGTGGGCCGACCCGGACGCGCTGCAGTGGCTCACGGTGCTCGGCGAGTCGACCGTGGTGCAGGTGTTGCGGACGATCGCTGAGTCCCGGACGTCACCATTCACTTGAACATAAAACAAATTTTTTGAACGTGCTCTGGCAGATTGGCTTTTGTGAGACGATACTGGTGTGCGGGCAAGCCTAGCAGGGAGGAGCTGGTGGTGGGAGGATGGCCAAAGATGTCCATAGATGGGGCTGGACTTGGAACTTGCTCGCGGATGTTGAAGAAAGGAAGGGGTGAGGAAGGAAATGGGGGCCTATAGCTGTTGGTTCGGCAGGCTCCTCAATCTCCTCCATAGACACGCACATCCCTGTTGATCGCGGCGAGCGTGGGCATCACCTGAACATAAAGCAATTTTTTGGAACTTGCTCTGGCGGATTGGCTTTTGTGAGATGATACTCTTGGAGTTCTTCATGCATATAGGGAGAACCACGTGTCGGCATTGTGATAAGCATTTAGTGATAAAAATGTGAAACTTGTTTCAGAGCAGATTGAGTGCATAGTTCTAGCCAACGCTGTGAAAGATCTCCTATAAATGCAATACTTATTCTCCAGAAGCGTCGATGAGCGAGTGGATTCATTGATGGCCATGGCAAGAGGCGGCAACTACAGCTGTTTAGATCGGAGAACAGTCGCAAGGACTTGTCTCTCAAGACCAGGTTCGATAGGGGCTTAACATGAAGCTAGATGTATATGGAGATCATAGTGAAATCGATGTGGATTATGTGGACATTGCAAGGGATATAAGAGCAGAGCATAAAAAGTTGAGGCAAGTTTATAAGACAGTGATCACAAACAAGGATAAGGAAGCTACGGAAGTAGCACAAAAGTTTTAGAAGAACATAGAGGAGATGCAAGAGGCAGCCAAGCGGGTTCTGCTCGCGCGACCAATGTAGTAGCTGTCCCACCTGATCCTCTGCACGTGTTGCGGTCTGCTTCTGCCATCCCTCCCTCGCGGCTCTCGGCGAGGCGGCGGTGCTTGACTAGCATGAGCGTGCTCACGACCCACAACGATGCAGAACGCATGGGCAGTCACGGTGACCATGGTCAAAGACAGACATGGCACACGTTTCAGACACCGGGGCGGCGCAGCCTAGCCATCTATTGAAGTGGCCTCCTCTCATTTGCTCTTCTTCCCAGGCAACGACAGCATGCGGCGACATAAGAAAATCGGGGTTGCATAAGAGAATCCGGGTGGCAGTACATATACTTGGTGGTGAAATTCCAAAACATGTTTGCACTTTCAGTAATTGTTCAGAATGTAAGTCATGGACAATTTTTTGAATTTTTAGGATATTTTACCATTCATGGACATTTTTCAATTGGTGAAATTTTGTTCGGTGGTGTGGCCCCAGTCCTTGCTAGTGAGGGAGGCGCGTAGGAGCGTCGTTGGCTCATCGAAAGAGAGGCGGAGGCAGATCTCTTCGACAACATCGTCCGGGAGCACCGGCGGCGGCGCCACCATGGTAGCAGCTAGGTTAGAGTGTGTGTGGATGGAGTGGAATGGGTTGGGCTAAACCAGCGGCAGCCTGCGGGGTAGGTAGCTGAGGCTGCGGCGTGCACCCCAAAATGATCAAGTGCACCGTGTCTGTGGGCAGGTGCTTCCACAAGAGGCAACCGCATGGACCACGTGTATCAACCCCAAACAAACCACGACAGCCGAAATATCAACCGATTCGCGCCCTTTTGGGGTTGCAGCCTTTTTGTTTCTGTGGCTCTTCAAAACTCTGTCGTCTCCGGGCCCGAGACACTACGGGAGCTGGTGAAACCGAAGGCCGAGGTCCCCGTGACGGGGGCGGAGCTGGTCAAAGGCACTCTCGCCTCGGCGGAGGCGGAGTTGGTGAAGGCGAAGCCGTCAAGGCGAGCGTACAGGGTGCGCATGAATGGGTTGTCTAGCGAGGACACAACGCGGGACTCGGCGAGGACATGGGAGGTCGTCTGTCGTCGTCACAGAGGTTGACAACCTTGAGCGTGTAGAGCATGGAGGCCGGTGGCAGACGAACCCCCGTGCACATGAGGTGTCTGTGGCCGAGCTCGCGGACGTAGAGGTGTACGAGGCGGAGGCCACCGTCCTGGGATGGCGGCGAGGTGCGTTCAGTACGGCAAGGTTGACAACGAGTGCGCCCGCGGCTGTGACCAGTGTCCGCGGTTGCCCTCTAAACCTTAAACCCTAAATCTTGATGTTGATGTGGACGTCGCTCTTCTAGCCTTCCGCATTGGCCTCCACTGCGCGCACAGTGGAGACCAGCGTGCGCGTCCGAACGGTGCCTGTAGGAGCTGCTTCGCCCTCGACCCCCTGCCACTCAGGGACCGAGTCTGTCTATAGCTGCCGCCCGGAGATGGAGGGCGTCACCGGGCTTCACGCCGCTCTCGCCGATGAGCTGCGTGATGCACAGGACCGCGTCGACGCCTTGGGTGGCCTAAGTTGCCTGGACTCCAAGAATCTATCAAATTTTTTAACAGAGGAATTTCATCTTCAAGTCAGGAATTTAGTCTTCAGATCGAGGAATTTCGTCCACACTCCAGGAATTTCGTTCTCATCCTAGGAATTTCGTCATCTAGGAAATTCGTCCTCCATCCAGGAATTTGCCTCAGGCGGACTGAGCTGCCTGGACTCCAAGAAGCACTTGTTTTGGTGTAGACGACGAACGGTATCCGACAGAGAGATGCCTAATCTGAAATCGATGGCACACCAGGTTTGGGAGTCCGGGGCGGCGAGAGAGAAGGATGAGGCCAACACACGACAACAAAACATGCTGACATTCCTCACCCATACCTCCCTCCCACGCTTCCGTCGCCGGCCATGGAATGGTCCTTCCTACCGCCGGGGCTCATCCACCACATCGCCGGCAGCCTGCTAGACACCACCATCCTCAACTGCTACATGGCCCTCCGCGCCCTCTGCCACAACTGGCGCACGACCACCGACGATCCTACCAACACCATAAAAGTGTAAGTGCATCTAGTGCCCCTTAGTGATTTTGGTGTATTGAAGACTTATAGGTTAAGGGACTAATGTGTTTATGAGTGTACACAAGTCTATAAGTCTATGAGGAGTTTGATATTTATAGAGAAAGTCGACCCCTAAAAATGAAGTTCTTCGACTGAAGACTTTGATATTCTAAAGACTTTCTGAAGACTTTGAAAGTGAAGAAATTGGTGTGACCTTGAAGACTTGATATTCATTTGAGGAACATGAAGCGTGAAGACTTTTGTTTTCGTAGTTTCGTTTTTCTCTTTCTTGAGTCATAGGAAACACCGTACTGTTAAAGGGGTCGAGAAAATACTAAGGACAAATTTCCATGTGATGCTCAACTCAAAAACCTACACCTACCAATCCCTTCGAGTGAAGCCTTTGGAAATCTCATACAGTTCAGTCAATTTCTTCAAAGGATGTAGACGCGAAGTTCTTCTGGTCGCTGAGGATTTTGTTCTGACTGAGGAGTTAGGAATTCGCCAGTGCGGATTGCCTACACAGTGAGGAACATGATAGCCCTGAGGAATTTGAGAGTCAAATTTCCGACCGTTGCTGTGCTGCGCGCCAGCTGTTCCAAAATATCTTATCCACCTAACGGTCATATCATTGAAGGGCATTTATGTCTTATCATGTCGGGCTGCTCCCTAGGCTATAAATAGCCGCCCCCTACAACCACTAGCTGGTTGGCTGCTCCGAGAGAACTTGACACTTGTCATTTGAGAGCAACCCATCCTCCGAGGACTTTGAGCGAAAATCATCGAGTGAGGAAAAACCCAAAAACTAAACCCCTACAAACCCAAAGTGATTGAGCATCACTGAAGAGATTGATCCTGCGTGGATCCGACGCTTGTTACCTATGAAGACTGTGCTTCTACCAGACGGTAAGGCGTCATGGTCGAGAGCATCCAAGAGGAATTGTGGATCGCCGAGTGACCAAGTCTGTGAAGGTTTGGAAGTCGCTGAAGACTTACCACGAGTGATTGGACGAGGTCTGTGTGACCTTAGTTCAAGGAGAATACGGTGAGGACTTGGAGTCTGAGCTGCGTGCTCAGCGACTAGGTGTCCGGGACTGTGTCCTCGAGTTTAAATACTCAGCCGCTTCCAACCGTGACGCATAACCGAGACAACAGTTGGAACTGGTCTACCAAATCATTGTCTTCACCAACCTAATCGGTTCTATTTCCTCAACTCTTTCATTTCCTCATTCTTGTGTTGAGTGTTCATTCATATCTGTGTTTGAAGACTTTTGTTGAAGACTTTCTCAATTTCCTCAGTTCAATTCTTGATCTGTTTGTCTTCATCTTGTGCTATCCTGTGTTTACGCTACGCATACTCTTTGATTGTCTTCATTTCATCATGATGACCATGCCCGCATTCTCTTATGCTTACTTCTGAGTACTTATTCCGCTGCAAGTAGTTCTTCACTTAGGAATTTCCTCACCGCAAATTCCTCATTGAAGAATTCATAAAATCGCCTATTCACCCCCTCTAGTCGATATAACGCACTTTCAATTGGTATCGAGCAAGGTACTCCTTTGTTACGTGTGATTTTGGTTTAACCACCGGAGTTTTAGTTATGTGGGCCGCAGGTATGATCAAGGTCTCAGCTGGGTGTCCTACCTTTGATGGGACGGACTACCCTCTATCGGAAGAACAAGATGCGAATGCATCTTGAGGCAATTGACAACGATCTCTGGTATGTTGTGGAAAATGGTGTTCCCTCTGTCTCACCCTCACTGAATGCTGCTGATGTGAAGATATTCAAGCAACTCGATTCTCAAGCAAAGAATATCATATGTGGCCATCTGAGCAAAGGACAGTATGAAAGAGTGAGTGCTTTGGAAACTGCTAAGCTCATCTGGGACAGGCTGTCCAAAGTAAATGAAGGAGTCTCAACTCAGCGTGACTCTCGAGTTGATGTCCTTCGCAATCTCTTCAACCGCTTCAAAAGACTCGACAATGAAAATGTTCAACAAACCTTCGATCGCCTCACTGACATCTCAAATGAGCTTCAAGCGCTTGGTGCCACTGACATCACCGACCATGAGGTGGTGAAGAAATTGTTGAGATCACTTGATTCCTCATTTGATACTCGCACCGATGATACAAGAGCGTCTTGACTACAAGTCACTTGATCCGGTGATATCCTCGAGAGGCTAAATACTCATGAGTTCCACTTCTTTGAAAAGAGAGATCTCTATGGTTCTAGCTATGGAAAATCATGTGCCCTGAAGGCCAAGGTTGTGTCTGAATCTGATTGTGAAGACTCTGGTAGTAGCCTTGGAGATCCTGAAGAATTGAGCCAGGAGCTAGCACTGCTCGTGAAGAAATTTCAGAAGTTCTCAAGACGTGGTCGCTTTGGAAAATCCTCAAGGAGCAGTGATTCCTCATCCAGTGACTATAAGAGAAGACTATGCCACAAATGCAAGAAACCTGGTCACTACATTCAAGATTGTCCTCGGTGGGAAAAGGAACTAAAGAAGAAGAAATACAAGGATTACTGATTACGATGGCGCTAAGAAGAAGAAGAAATCGTCAAATCTTCATCATCAAAATCCTCAAAGTCTTCTTCTCACAAGAAGAGCAGCTCCAAGAAGGCTCGGGCATTCATTGGCAAGGAAATGGACTCTGAAGCTGAATCTGAGGAACATGAGGAAGAGGAGGCATCAGAAGAATCCGAGTCTGGTGTGGCGAGTCTGGCTCTCGCTACTGCTTTCGTCAGCAAGTCCATCTTCTACTCTGAAGAAAATGACCTCACCAACAAAGCTGATGAAGATAGTGATGACTACGCTCCCAACTATTGCTTCATGGCAAAGGGTGCCAAGGATGATCAACCCAAAGCCAATGAGTGGGTCCTCGATAGTGGATGTACAAATCACATAACTGGTGACAAGAATCTATTGATGGATGCTCCTTTATCACCGTCACATCTGAAGCATATCATCTTTGCTGACAAAGGCAAAAGTCAGGTATTGGGTCTTGGTAAGGTTGCGATCTCTAAGGACATACACATGGACAAAGTCATGCTTGTTGAGTCCTTAGGATACAACCTCATGTCGATCTCAATGCTTTGTGATCTTGATATGGTCGTTGTCTTTGGCAAGTATCGTTGTGTTGTGATCATGGAAGCTGACAATTCCAAAGTCTTGAAGGCTTTAGGAGAGGAGACTTGTATATTGTTGATTTCTCTACAGGACCACAACCAGCCGTGTGTCTACTTGCAAAAGCTTCAGAAGGCTGGCTATGGCATCGACGACTTGGTCATGCAGGCATGACGAATTTGCACACGCTTGCGAAAAAGAAGCATGTCATTGGCATTGAAAATGTCAAATTCCTCAAGGATCACTTGTGTGGAGCCTGTGAAGCTGGAAAAATGACCAAGGCCAAGCATCCAGCGAAGACTATCATGACCACTACTCGTCCATTGAATTGCTCACATGGACCTCTTTGGTCCTAATCATTACTCAGCAGGTCACTAATGATGCATCTCTATATGTCTTTGTTATTGTTGATGATTACTCTCGTTACACATGGGTACACATTGTTACTTACAAACATGAAGTGCAGGAAGTCTTCAAACGATTTTCCTCGAGGGCTTCAACCAACTTTGGTGTGAAGACCAGGCACATCAGGAGTGACAATGGAAGTGAGTTCAAGAATTCCGGTCTTGATGACTATCTTGATGAACTTGGTATTACTCATGAGTTATCTGGTCCCTATACTCCTCAGCAAAATGGCGTCGTGGAGCGCAAGAACATGACTCTTGTTGAGATGGCTCGCACTATGCTTGATGAATACAAAACGCCTCGTCGTTTTTGGATTGATGCAATTGATACCGCGTGCCACATCATCAACAGAGTATATCTTCACAAATTCTTCAAGAAGACTGCCTATGAACTCCTCACTGACAAGAAACCTAATGTGAGTTATTTCAAAGTCTTTGGTGCTAAATGCTGGATTAGAGATCCTCATCACAATGCTAAATTTGCACCGAAAGCACATGAAGGTTTTATGCTTGGTTATGGAAAGGACTCGCACACCTCTGTAGTCTTCAACAATGTTCTTTACAAGATTGTTGAAATTGTAGATGTGCTTGATTCGATGAAACTAATGGCTCACAAAGAGAGCACCTACCTTCCGTGATAGATGAACCAGCACCGAGGAATCTATCAAGTTCAAGGCGACCGAGGATGTAATTCCCTCTTGAAGAATCTGCTGAAGAATTCATTCCTCAGACGCTTGAAGAACGCGTCGAGCTGATGCACCTGAAGATAATGCTGAAGAAAATGGTGCTGAAGAAAATGCTGATCAAATTCCTCGACGACAACCAGCTCATCCTCGCGTTGCGAGAGAAGTGCAAGTTGACAAGATCATCGATGACCTTGAAGCGCCAGGTCCTCTCACACGCTCAAAAGCTTCACATTTATCTAACTTTTGTGGGCAATATGCCTTTGTCTCTATTACAGAGCCCACTAAGGTAGATGAAGCATTTCTGGAGTCTGAGTGGATTCAGGCCATGCAAGAAGAATTACATCAGTTCGAGCTCAACAATGTGCAGGAACTGGTCAAACGTCGAGATCCTCGCAAGCATAATATCATTGGCACAAAGTGGATCTACCGCAACAAGTAAGATGAAAATGGCCTTGTGGTGAGGAATAAGGCACGACTTGTAGCTCAAGGCTACACACGGAGTTGAAGGAATTGATTTCGATGAAACTTTTGCACCTGTTGCTAGACTTGAGGCTATTCGCATATTACTTGCTTATGCTAACCATCATAATATCACTTTATATCAAATGGATGTGAAAAGTGCATTCCTCAATGGTAAGCTTGAGGAAGAAGTATATGTTGCTCAACCCCTGTGTTTTGAAGATCCAAAGAATCCCGACAAAGTCTTGAGACTCAACAAGGCCCTCTATGGCCTCAAACAGGCCCCACAGGCGTGGTATGATACATTGAAGGAATTCTTCGTGAAGAATGGCTTCGCACCCGATTCACTCGACCCTACTCTCTTTACTAAATCATATGATGGTGAACTGTTTGTGTGCCAAATATATGTTGATGATATTATCTTTGGTTGTCTTGACCAACGTTATAGTGATGAATTTGCCTATATGATGAGTGAAGAATATCAAATGTCTATGATGGGAGAATTGAAATTCTTCTTAGGTCTTCAAATTCGCCAACAACACAATGGCATATTCATATCTCAGGAGAAATATCTCAAAGATGTTCTGAAGAAATTCGGCATGCAAGATTGCAAAGGCGTCAAAATTCCTATGCCCACAAATGGCCATCTATGCCTTGATGAAAATGGTATTGACTTGATCACAAGGTATACCGCTCCATGATTGGTTCACTATTGTACTTATGTGCATCTAGGCCAGATATAATGCTTAGTGTTTGCATGTGTGCCCGATTTCAAGCTACAGCGCAGGAATCACACCATAAGGCTGTGAAGCATATTCTTCGATATCTAGCTCACACACCAACACTAGGATTATGGTACCCCAAGGGCTCTAAGTTTGATCTCATTGGATATTCTGACTCTAACTATGCTGGTGATTGTGTGGACCGCAAGTCAACATCTGGTACTTGTCATTTCCTCGGACGATCTTTGGTCTGTTGGTCCTCGAAGAAACAGAACTGCGTATCACTGTCTACTGCGGAAGCTGAGTACATTGCTGCTGGCTCTTGTTGTGCTCAATTGTTGTGGATGAAGCAAACTCTCAAGGACTACGACATCAACGTGAAGAATGTGCCTCTCTACTGTGACAATGAGAGTGCCATCAAGATTGCTCACAACCCAGTTCAGCACTCGAAGACAAAGCACATTCAGATTCTTCATCATTTTCTTCGTGATCATGTGTTGAAGGGCGACATCTCCATCGAGCATGTGAAGACTGAAGAACAGCTAGCAGATATCTTCACAAAGCCCTTGGATGAGAAGAGATTTAGCAAGTTGCGGTGTGAGCTAAATATCTTAGAATCTTCGAATGTTCTTTGGAAAGGACACACATCCTGACACTTATGCAAAATTGATGACTTAGATGTGCAACACATGAAGAAACGTTTTTTTTCAATCAATGAAGAATAACACTCTAAGTTTGAAGAAAGTAATGAAGAATTTGATTCTCAGAACCCTACGACAATTGTACGCGGTGTCAAATCATCATTCTTATACGGTGGGTCACGCCACCACCAAAATTGAAAATCTATTTGAGTTTTTCCTCAGTTTTGAAATTCTTCAGTTTTTCAAATTCTTGAACTTTGCAAAATCTTCACTGTTTCCGTTGTCTTTCTTCATTGATTTTATATATATATATATATATATATATATATATAGTCCTCTACAGCATTCACTTATGACTATTTCTTCAAGTTGCTTTTTCTGCTAAGTGAATGTGATCGGACCCTTCCCCCTCTATGCTATATATATATATATATATATATATATATATATATATATATATATATATATATATATATATATATATATATATATATATATATATGGCTTTATGTCCTCTACAACATTCACTTAGGGCTATTTCTTCAAGTCGCTTTTTCTGCTAAGTGAATGTGATCGGACCCTTCCCCTCTATGCTATATATATATATATATATATATATATATATATATATATATATATATATATATATATATATATATATAGGGAAAATGCATCCTACTACCGGGTGTAGCTACACCCGTTTCTCATATACTATCATGTGGTAGTATATACTCTACTTTATTAATTTTAGTATGTTCATATACTATATCTAAGATACTCCCAAGTGATTTGTATGAAAAAATTGCAAGTGAGCTCATAATTTTATTGTATTTGTGAAATACGTACATATTTATACGTGAAATAGAGTATGCGCAAAATATGATACATACTACCAAAAAAGTAGTATATATACCACCTAAACATTCTTATATACTACATACTACACGTACATACTCTCCGATATGATAGATACTACCTAAAATTTATGAAACATAAGTGGCAGTAACTACACCCGGTAGTAGGGACAATTTGTCTATATATATATGGGTTTATGTCCTCTACAGCATTCACTTATGGCTATTTCTTCAAGTTGCTTTTTCTGCTAAGTGAATGTGATCGGACCCTTCCCCCTCTATGCTATACTCAACCCAATCTATTCACAAATTCTTCATGTGCGTTCTATTTGAAACTCGTTCAAAATCTTCACTGTGTCCTTGTCAGCTGAAGAAATTGCGAACAGAACTTTTAACTTATCTTATCCAAATTTTCGGCTTTGCCGCTCAAACCGTTCCGCATCCCACGATAGACTTATCTATTCACCTACGATCTAACACAATCTCCACTTTTCAGTACGTGGGTGACACATGTCAAGCGAATGAGAAGGGTCAGGGGCACGTTCGTCCAAAATCTTCGGGCGAACGGTTTTTCACCGTGGCTATATATACCCCTCTCCTTCCTCACTTCCTTTACTCCGCTCGACCGCTCTCTCTCCCGCTCGAGCTTCTCAAACCCTAGCGCCGCCGCTACTCCATCGTCGCCGGTGAGGAAGAGCTTCACTGCCTCGACCTCGTCGCCGTCGTACTCGCGCCGACCGCGGAAATCTTCACTCCGCCGCCGCCGTAGCTGTCTTCCTCCGCCGAGTTAGGGCGTGGGAGATCTGAACTGACGAACTTCTAATCTACACTTCTCAGTTCGTCGTGTTCTTCAGTTCGGGTAATTAAAAGTTACTTTTATTACTCGCTTTGATTCTCAAACCTTTCCTGAAAATCTTCAAAGGTGTTTATTCTTCAAATCTTCACACATATGAACACCTCAAACGAAATATGCTCTTGATTCGTTTCTCTAAGCAATGATTTATCTTCAAGATTCCTCAATTGTGTGGATCCTCGATCTATACAACTCTGGAACCTAAGACAAAGATCGCTTAGTGAAATTCTTCAAGGCTCATCTGGTCAAATTCCTCAAACTTGTTCTTTTTGAAAAACCTTCTGAGAAAGCATATGACCTCTCCAAATTCCTCGCAACTATACTCTGTTCACAGGTACTCATGTCCGCTGCTGAATCACTAGGTTCTCATCAACTTAACTCATTTGCAGCGTTCCTCGAAGAAAAGTTGCATACTTCTTCAGAGAATTCGATTGTTCAAATTCCTCAGCTGAAGAATATGGCAGAAGGAAAGAAGCCACAGAAAGGAGGAAAGAGGCCTGAGGTCATGACTGCTTTCGAGATACCTGAGGACATATACGCTGACTATTGCACACCTGATGAAGCCAAGTTTGGCAAGGAAAACAAAAATCAGCGCAAGGTGCGCATTCAGAGGATTGAAAGGAGATGGGCAAGGGAATGGAGGGAGTACAGATATGTTACTCCAAAGTACATGAAGAAATTCACACTGAATCCTCCATGCCCAAGAGCTCCATTGGCACCTGGCCAAGAAGCTGACCCCACCAGCATCAAGCGTGGTGAGGACTTTCCTGAAGAATGGGCCAAGCACCAAGCCAAATTGTCGAGGCAAGCCAAAAAAGCAGTGAGGAAATTCAATAAAGACTCTGCTACTGCTGCTGCCACTGAGGCCCCTGTTCATCCTAGAAGATCAATGGCAAATAAGCCCGCACACAAGCCAAGTGCTTCACCAATAGTGCCTTCACGGCCAAAATCCTCAGCAATGCCCTCACGGCCAGAATCTTCAATGCCCTCACGGCCAGAATCCTCAGCAATGCCCTCACGGCCAGAATCTTCAATGCCCTCACGGCCAGTTCCTCATGCTGCTCCTGCTCCTCCCAAATCCTCAGCTCCTACAAAGTCCTCAGTAGTTCTGACAAAGTCCTCAGCACCTGTGCATCTAGCCACGTGTCAAAAGACTGCAGGCATCTCAATTGCCTCTAGTGTCTCGGCAAGTTCCTCAGTTGCACCAAATTCTTCATCAGGCCCCTCTCTGCTGAAGAAAAAGGCAACTGCTGGACAAGGTCATCGGCCAAGTCCCAAGAAGAAACAGGTCGCCTTCCAAGTGCCATCTGACGATGAAGCTGATGATGATGAACTTGCAGAAATCATCAGAGACCGACAAGAAAGGGCCGCTAGAGCCAAAGGCACACCTATGCCACTGCTTTTGGATCCTAAGATAATCCTCGATTACATTGATCTCTGGCACAAGGACCCAAACACCCCTATGCCTGATTTTCATCTGACACCTGGACAAAGTCACATGCTAACCCATTTCATCGCTGAAGAGAAATGGAAATTTGAAAAGGCCAGACAGATCAAGAAGGCCTGGCCCAGAAAGAAAAGTTCCTGAGAAAAAACGTTGTCAGAATGACAACTGAGGAACTCCTCAAGATCCAGACTGAAATCCAAACCCTCAGCAAAGACTTTGATGCTTATTATGCTGATTGGCAAGGAGCCAAAGTCAGATTCGTCAACCTGACGAAGAAGTTCACAAATGTTGCAGCCCCAACGCAATAAGAAATTCCTCATTTGGAGCCTTCCGCTCGGCTTTGAAGAACATGCCAAAGACCGGCCGATGATTTTCAGCCTGCTGAAGACAATGCTAGTTCCAGGCTGATGACTCCATTCCAGCCAATCGAAGAAATTGCTGTGGCATCCACTAGTGGTGCGCCCAAGAAACCGAAGAAGTCAGGCAACTGCATCGATTTGCTTTGAGGAAATTCAACCAGATTCCTCAGCTCCTCCTGCGCCTACACCAACTCCAATCCTTCCATCTGCATCTGATGTGAAGAAGACCAAGGTTGCAGAGCGAGCTGCAGTGAAGAAAAGGAAAGCATCAGCTGCTTCAAGTTCTTCAGCCCCGAAGAAAATGAAGTCTATGACAAGCTCTTTTGAAAATCCAATCGATGCTGTTCCAATTTCCTTCATTACATCAAAGGACCTTGTTCCTTTTGGTGAAGAGTATGAGATCCCAAGCGGATCTGATGAAGAAAATCATTCTGCTGCTTCGTCAGAGCAGATTGATGAAGAAATTGAAGTGGAAGCGATCCCTTCTACTCCTGTTGTATCCTCACCTATGCCTCAGTTCACAGCTGAAGAGGCTGGTGTTGAGGAAATTGAAGACGAAGACGTGGATATTGGAAGCACAACTCCTGTGATGAACGATGAATTTTGGGAAAGTCAGCATCCCAATTCTCCACTCTTCACCCCAATCCAACAAATTCCTCAGTGCCCTGCACCAACAGTTCAAATGGGCTCTGAAGAAACTCATCCCAACTCATCCGTGCATGAAGAAATTCCAGCCACTAGTGCTGAAGAACCTGCTGCTGCTGATCCTATGAACACGCAGACTGCATATGAAGAGGAACCAGAAATTCCTCAGCCTGAAGAACCTGAGATTGCGATTCCAGAGGTCGTGCTGCAACTCACTGACACTCCACTGCCAAAGCCAAAGAATCCATTCTCAACGAAGCAAAAGTTCAAGGCTGAAGATTTCTTCGGCGAGCATGTATTCTTCACTGACTACAACCCATATGACTCTGCTCGCATAAGGAAGAGGCGTTTCTGGACTGCTAGTCAAGCCAACTTATATTCCTCTGTGCTATTCAACAAAGACCAAGTCTTCGATCATGCACATATTCCTCATGTGGACATGGAATCTTCCGCCAGCTTTGAGCCGGTCCTCGGTGTTCTTCACGATGCAGGACTCCTAAATTTCTGCACCGACATCTGTGATTGGAATGAAGAACTTATTCTTCAATTCTATGCGACGCTGCATATCACCGGAGACGTCAAGATGTGAAATCATGGGTGTTGGACTGGATGTCTGAAAATACTCACTACAAGGCACCAGCAACTGAATTGCTTCGTGTCCTTCCTCTCACTCCTCCCCTTGACGGTGCACGTTGCATCTACAGTGAACCTAAACTGACAAATCACTATATGCAAGTGCTAATGAAGCCTTTGAAGCCAGGGTAGGCCCCACGAACCAAATTCCTCGTCAAGGAATTATTGTATGTGCCTCGGACTGTTTATCGCATTCTGACGAAGACAATGAGTCCTATCAAAGGCCACGACTCAAATGATGAAGAAGTCGTTGGCATCATGAAGAATATGTTTTTCAATATCATTTATGGCGTTCCCGTCAACTTCCATGATTTCTTCATGAGGACTCTGGCAAACATTGCTATGTCACCTTTTGAGTCAAGCCTTATGCACCATGGATTATGAGGTTCATCAGGACAAGGTCTTCACTCAATTACAAGGCTGATACTCTGAACCATTGCAGCTACTTGCCTCCAATTGAAGTCCTCAAACGGACATTTTCCTCAGCTGATGACAAAGGCAAGGCAACTGCTGTGATAGATGAAGGCATTCGTCCATTGGATGGTCAATTTCGCAAAGCTGCATCCTACTCCACCAATGATGACTCTGCCACACATGACTCTGCCGCCAATACCTCAGCCAAGCAAAATCCTCAAGCCACAGCACCCAGGGTGATGACTGATCATGAGTTACTCCTCAGTCTTAATCAGAAGGTTGATCGCAATCATAAATGGGTCAAGCGTCAGTTTGGTTCAATTCTTCACAACATGACCTCAACACACAATGCAGTGAAAAAAAACCAATACTACCTCCATGAAACCTTCAACCGCACCTGGGTTGTTCTGTCTCATGTCTACAACGAAGAAGAACTGAAGACAATGGGTCTCAAGGAAGAATTTGACTGGTCTGCACCTCCAGCGAAGAAATACAAGAAGGTCAAGGTTCCTTCCTTGGTGGCCAGCTCCTATTCTTCATCGCTACGACATCGATGAAAATGAAGACTTGACGACTCGCGGCAGGCCCTACTACGACAACCGACCCGACAACGCTGGCGCTCCTTCATCAACTTGAAATTCTTGTAGGCGTTAGTCCTCGGTTCGATCCTTTTGGTCATTCGATGACAAAGGGGGAGAAATGTGAGTTAGTCTTCAAGCGGGTCTATTTTAACGCCCATATACAACGTTTTTTTTGCTAAGTTACAACTCTCGTTCTTCTGAAACTTTATTGGATCGAGTTGTAATCTTAAACCCGATGGTGCTCTGATACTTTTGATGTGTTCCTCTGCATGCTTATTCCTCATTATATGTTAATGCATGCATGCTGAACTACATAAGTCACCATATTTCATCATCCATTTCAAATTCTTCATATTATATGTCAAAGCGTGTATGAATTACAAGATATAGGGGGAGATCTCCATGATTCAACTCCATGATTCAACTCTTCAAATGTGCAATGCCTCAAAAGCAAAATTCCTCACAATGCACATCTTCAGGGGAGTTCTTCTATATCTTGCAATCAAATTCCTCAATATCAGTACTTACACTTCATATGTTTATCCCCGTTGAAAACTTAACCTATATTGTCATCAATCACCAAAAAGGAGGAGATTGTAAGTGCATCTAGTGCCCCTTAGTGATTTTAGTGTATTGAAGACTTATAGGTTAAGGGACTAATGTGTTTATGAGTGTACACAGGTCTATAAGTCTATGAGGAGTTTGATATTTACAGAGAAAGTCGACCCCTAAAATGAAGTTCTTCGATGAAGACTTTGATATTCTGAAGACTTTGAAAGTGAAGAGATTGGTGTGACCTTGAAGACTTGATATTCATTTGAGGAACATGAAGCGTGAAGACTTTTGTTTTCGTAGTTTCGTTTTCTCTTTCTTGCGTCATAGGAAACACCGTACTGTTAAAGGGGGTCGAGGAAATACTAAGGAAAAATTTCCATGTGATGCTCAACTCAAAAACCTACACCTACCAATCCCTTCGAGTGAAGCCTTTGGAAATCTCATACAGTTCAGTCAATTTCTTCAAAGGATGTAGACGAAGTTCTTACAGTCGCTGAGGATTTTGTTCGACCGAGGAGTTAGAATTCGCCAAAGGCGGATTGCCTACGATGAGGAACATGATAGCCCCGAGGAATTTGAGAGTCAAATTTCCGACCGTTCTTTGTCTCTTGCGCCACTGTTCCAAAATATCTTATCCACCTAACGGTCATATCATTGAAGGGCATTTATGTCTTATCATGTCGGGCTGCTCCCTAGGCTATAAATAGCCGCCCTACAACCACTAGCTGGTTGGCTGCCCGAGAGAACTTGACACTTGTCATTTGAGAGCAACCCATCCTCCGAGGACTTTCAGCGAAAATCATCGAGTGAGGAAAAACCCAAAAACTAAACCCCATACAAACCCAAAGTGATTGAGCATCATCAAGAGATTGATCCTGCGTGGATCCGACGCTTGTTACCTTTGAAGACTGTGCTTCTTCCAGACGGTTAGGCGTCATGGTCTAGAGCATCCAAGAGGAATTGTGGATCGCCGAGTGACCAAGTCTGTGAAGGTTTGGAAGTCGCTTGAAGACTTACCACGAGTGATTGGACGAGGTCTGTGTGACCTTAGTTCAAGGAGAATACGGTGAGGACTTGGTGTCCTGAGCTGCGTGCTCAGCGACTGGGTGTCCGGGACTGTGTGTCCTCGAGTTTAAATACTCAGCCGCTCCAACCAGACGTACAACTGAGACAACAGTTGGAACTGGTCTACCAAATCATTGTCTTCACCAACCTAACTGGTTCTATTTCCTCAACTCTTTCATTTCCTCATTACTGTGTTGAGTGTTCATTCATATCTGTGTTTGAAGACTTTGACTGAAGACTTTCTCAATTTCCTCAGTTCAATTCTTCAGTCTGTTTGTCTTCATCTTGTGCTATCCTGTGTTTACGCTTTCTGTACTCTTTGATTGTCTTCATTTCATCATGATGACCATGCCCGCATTCTCTTATGCTTATTTCTGAGTACTTATTCCGCTGCAAGTAGTTCTTCACTTAGGAATTTCCTCACCGGCAAATTCCTCATTGAAGAATTCATAAAAATCGCCTATTCACCCCCCTTTAGTCGATATAACGCACTTTCAAAAAGCACCAGCCAGCACATGCGACAGCAAAACCTGCTCACATTCCTCACCCGCGCCTCCCTCCCACGCCGCCCTTCGCGCCCTCTGACAGAACTGGTGCGCGGCCACCGTCGCCCCCCCCCCCCCCCCCCCATGGGCTTGGTGTCCAGATGTAGATGAAGACTATGGAGCCAGTCTGGCTCGTGACCTTGATGTGGACGTCGCTCTTCTGGCCTTCCGCATTGGACTCCACTGCGCGCACAGTGGAGACCGGCATGCGCGTCCGAACGGTGCTTGTAGGAGCTACTTCGCCCTCGACCCCTGACACTCTAGGACCAAGTCTGCCTTTAGCTGGCGCCCGGAGATGGAGGGCGCCACCGGGCTTCACGCCGCTCTCACCGACGAGCTACGTGATGCAGAGGACCGCGTCGGCGCCTCGGCGGCCTGAGCTGCCTGGACTCCACGAAGCACTGGGATGTTGCGTGCCGATGTCGAGGCTGAGGCATCCACGTTCTTGGCTCGAGCTTGGTTTCATGGTCAGGAAACATTGGTAATAGGTTTTATAAAAAGTCTATTACCAAGTTTCTTGGTCAGGAAACTTGGTAATGTAGTTAATGAAAATATATTACCAGCATTTTCTGACGCAACAGTCTTGGTAATAGATGTTATGAAATGTCTGTTACCAACATTTCTCCTTTCACTTTTGATCTATCAATTTTTTTAACAAGATCTTGATAGCCGAAGTTAAATTCCCCAGCTCACCAAAAAGTGCACGAACTCTGTCCTTCTATTTCTGAACCACCTCTACCTCTGTCGATCGATCCTATGGATGATGGAAGAACAAAAAGAGTAATTAGAAAAAGTTCCCAAACATTGCCCAGAATTCTGTTAAGGAACTTTCCATGTTGGAAGAGGCAGCATGCACAAGGATATATGAAATGAAGAAGGAAGATGCTCTCAAAACACTCAGGAAGAAGTAGAATAAAATTGATGAGATCAATAAACTTCTTGATGTCCAAATTCTTCATGCATTAGAGAAACTTAGAAAAGAGAGGTGCGAGTACATGAAATGGTCCAATGGCTATGGAAGTCGTGGAGCCGGCGACTGAAGGCGGGACTGGAATACTGACACGTGGGGCAGAATACTGACTCCCGTGAAGATTTGGTGGTGGTGCAGATTTTCTTAAAGAGGTTGTGCTCTCACTAGATGAACCAGAGCTAGAGGCACTGCTACATGATCTCCAAGTCTTGGAAGGAAGTTGTGGGTCACTAGATGAAGGAAAGCTAGACAAACCTTGCGTTTCTTCCTCGGCTCACCGGGGCCAGCCGAGGAAGAACAGGAGTCGCTCAAGCTCCTTGGCTGAATCAGAGTCTTCAGCTGCAGTCATGAACAAAGAAGCTTAAATCATCTAAATCTAGGCAATATCCAAACACATCTAAATCTAGGAGGAAAAAAAGGGAAGGAACATACCATGGTCTGCGGATCTGTTTTGCGAGCCTGCCGCTGGGTTTGGTTCTGAGTCTTCATTGAGCTGATATATGCCAGTGAGGAGAGAAGTTCGTACGCGTTCTAGCAAGGTCGATTTGCCACCCTATGGCGCGACAGAGGAAAAAGAGATGCAGAGCCCAAGTGTGTAGCAATGGACTTTCATTATTGCGAGGCGTGAAGAGATGCAGAGCGCAGGCAGTGCCGTCAGTGAGTGAGAGCACCAGCGGCTCAGAACCTTGGATTTTTGGGCCAGCACGAGGCCCGATCTGATAGGAGAGTGCATTAGGGGCCGTCTCAAAAATAATCTGAACCTAGGGGCATCTTAAATACGTTTTAAAAAATCAAAAAAATTGCAGAAAAAGTTTGCGTGTATATCTCCGAAATGTATTTGCATGGCACAAAATTTCGGTAAAAGATGTCTTTTCATTTGTCACCAGCAAAAAAGACAAATTTTGATGCTGAAAAAAAACTTTTTACGATACATTTTTTTGTACAGGCAAAAATAAAATTAATTTTCCCGCAAAACTTGCTGCATGCAGATAGAACATGGATACGTAGGCGTACAATTTTTTCAAAATTTTAACACATTTAGAAATGTGTTTTTTTGAAAACAGGGTAGATGTTCCCTGTGTTCAGCCATGCATTTTCCGATCTGATACTGCATAGCTAGGCAGGCCTACGTTACTCGTCTGGACACCGAGCCAATGGGGGGTCATCGATGGCCGCGCACCAGTTGTGGCAGAGGGCGCGAAGGGCGGCGCGGGAGGGAGGCCAGTATACTAGAGGCTTCTCTCTCGAAGAAAACATATGGTGGGTAAACAAATTATTGTTGAGCAATTGATAAAAAAAATCATATAATTATGAGAATATCTAAGGCAATGATCATGAATATAAGCATTACGCCCGTGATAAGTAGACCAACTGCTGCCTGTATCTACTACTATTACTCCACACATCGACCGCTATCCAGCATGCATCTAGAGTATTAAGTTCATAAGAACGGAGTAACGTCTTAAGCAAGATGACATGATGTAGAGGGATAAACACAAATTATATGATATAAACCTCATCTTTTTTATCCTTGATGACAGGAATAAAATACATGCCTCGCTACACTTTCTGTCACTGGGTGAGGACACCGCAAGATTAAACCCAAAACTAAGCACCTCTCCGATTGAAAGAAAAACCAATCTAGTTGGCCAAACCAAACCGATAGTTCGAAGATAAATACAAAGATGTCTTAATCATGCATAAAAGAGTTCAGAGTAGACTCAAATAATATTCATAGATAATTTGATTATAAATCCACAATTCATTGGATTTCAACAAACACACAAAAAAGATTGCATCAAATAGAACTCCAAGAACATTGAACATTGTATTGAAGATCAAAGAGAGAGAAGAAGCCATCTAGCTACTAGCTATGGACCCTTAGGTCTGTGGTAAACTACTCACGCTTCATTAGAAGGGCAGCAAGATTGATGTAGAGGCCCTCCGTGATTGAATCCCCCTCCGGCGGAGTGCCGGAAAATGCCCCAAGATGGGATCTCACAAGAACAGAAGCTTGCGGCGGCAGAAAAGTATTTTTGATATGCCCTCTGACGTAGGTGTAATATTTGAGGATTTATAGTGCGGAGATTAGGTCAAGAGGGCCTACGAGGGGCCCACAAGCCACCCCCCCCCTCCCCCCCGCGGCGCGCCTCCAAGTCTCGTGGCCTCCTCGTGGGTCTTCCTCTCCAAGTCTTGTGGCCTCCTCTCAAATGTTTTATATGGAGTGTTTTTTATAATATTTACATTTAGAATATTTTAAAAAATACAAAAAATAATAATAAAGAAAAAACACGAAAAAAGAAAACGTCAAAAAGAAAACAAGGCTGTACTGTTGTAGCCTCCCCTCGCCTGGGCCGGCCCATCTTCCTTCGGACTCGCTAGAAGCAAGGTATAGAGGCGCGCCGATGCACGGGAAATCCTATTTGACGCTCTTTGCATCAAACTGCCGGCGCTTCGCATACGCGAGCTGGGCTGGCCCAGTTGAGCATACAATCGCAACAGGCAGCCAGTTTTGGGATCCTTCTAAAAGGTTTTCTGAACCGGTTTTTTGTTTCTTTACTGGTTTTTTCTGTTTTCTTTTTTTTCTTTCTGTTTCTTTTTCCTTCTTTTCTTTTCTTTTATTTGTTTCGTTTTCTGTTACTTTTTCCTTTTTTCCTTTTCAAGGTTATTTTATCTTTTTTAAACTAAGTTCATGTTCGAAAATTGTTCTTAATTTTTGAAAATGTTCTTGCCTCTAAAAAATATTCAAATTTTTAAAAACGATTGTTTTGAAAAATTGTTCATAAATTCGAAAAATGTTCATGATTTTGGAAAAAAATTCTTGTTTTTCATAAAATGTTGCGAATGCTTTTGTTCAAAATCTTAAAAAAAATGTTCGAGCGTTAAAAATATGTTCGTGATTTTGAGAAAATGTTCTTGCTTCTAAAAATTCCAAGACGATCATTTTTTCCAAAAAAAATGTTCGCATACATTTTTTAAAAAATGTTCGCTTATTCAAGAAATTGTTTGTGTTCTCTCAAAAAAAGTTCGGAATGATTTCTGATCCAAAATTTCACAACATTTCAAAAGATGTTCCCGTTTCAAAAAATGTTCATGTTTTCGTTTTTTGAAGTTTCAAAAAATGTTCCCTTGTCAAAAATTGTTCAGAAATTTCAAAACAATGTTCATGTTTTGCATATTTTTGTCGGGAGTTTAAAATGTTCGCCTTTTCCCTGTTTTGTTTTGAAATTTGAAAAAATGTTCTCGTTTAAAAAAATGTTCCTGATTTCGAAAAATGTTAATTATTTTCTAAAGCATTTCTGTTTATAAAAAACCATTCTTAAATTTGAAAGGTATTTGCGTTTCAGGAAACACTTATTTTTTCTTAAAAAAATGCATTCGAAATTACGAAAATAATTTGGATCTGCTCTGGGTGTTGGTTCTTAAAGGTTGACGCTGCTATATTGCTAGAAAAGCTCGCTAGCTCAGCTGGTCGCAGATCCTACTTTGTAGCACTGGTTCCCTGTTTCGATTTCCTGCAAAGTCATTTTTTTTTAGCTACAATACAAGTTCGCTGGCGGTACTGGGCCGGCCCAGCCGGAGGCCGCCTGTGCGAAGCCACGACACTTTGCCGCAGAGTGCGGCGTATAGGAGGTCTCCCGATGCACCGCTGCCCCTCTTAAAAAAAAAGAACGAACACCTGCATTCCCCAAGATCGCAGAGAACGCCGGCGCCGCCGCATTCCTGGGAGAGATGGAGGCCGGTTACGCGCGCGGTACCGCCATAGCGTCACGCGCGCAGCCCTGGGAGACACCGTGACCACCGGTTGTGGCAAGAGTACTACTGTCGGAGTAGTAGTGCACGGTAGAGGCGCAGGTATAGGTTTGTATCACCAATTTGGAGTTGTTGGAGATGCCGGAGGAAATTTGACTGGATTCCTTATTGCAACCTGATTAGCATGTCTTTGTTTGTCTTTTCAGCTGCAGCGACAACACCGTGGTTTTAAATCTGATTAGCATATCTGTTCTATGTATTGCCATTTACTCCAATAGTTTTTAAGGTATATAAGCATACGGGTTGTAATTTTTACTGCTCTGGTTATATGCCATAGGAAAATAATATAATTTCTGCACCCCAGAAATCATCATTTGGTCAACTTGTTTCAGATGCCTTAATAGTTTGTTCTTTGTAAGCATATCAGAACCTTATTGCTTGCTTCCACAAATACTACATGCAGATGCAGTACAGTAGGGAAGCATATGCCTGGTAGGCTGGTACCATGGACATATTCTATGTTGAGCCGGTTGGGGAGTGAAAGAACAATTTCCTGAAATATGAACTGCATTCTAGAAATTTATGCGTATAAAATTGCAAATATGGTTCAGAGGCTATAATTGGTAGTGTAAGCCTCTTTGAAGATAAGAACAATCACTTTCATTTTATCTTGAGTATTGGGTAAAAAAGAATCTCGACCAGCAATCACTACCATCTACTCCCTCCGTCTCATAACTAGTGTCAAAAAACGTCTTACATTATGAGACGGAGGGAGTATGTTTTTTATTCTGTAGAAGACAACGGCGAGCACACCCTGCGCACCTGTGCCGATGGCCAGTGTGTGATGCTAGCATTCAACATGCAGTAGCTAGTAGCTATGGCTGGTCGTTGCAGTGCCTTCTCATTGGCAGTTTATCCATCAAAATATTTTCAAGTTTCAAGTTATACATGGTTGTGTTTCAGAATGCACATTTTTTCTGCACAAATTTGTATGTTCGACATTACTCTGTATTTTCGGCCACCTTCGTTATTTTCAGTCAGGCCTAGGTGTGCCATCACTCCGTCGTCGTTGCGCACGCTTGGTGCTGCTCCACCATGATTTGCCTCCTTTTCTCTGTTGCTTGGCTCTTTCTTTAAAATCTGGTCATTTGGTGCTTATTTTCATTTGTTTGTGGTGTTCATCTTGTAGGAATGGCGGGGAGCTTGCTGGTGCCTGTCCTGGAGGAAGTTGCTATTGTTGACTGTCCTACCATCTTCATAGCCGCTAGATGCGGAGACGAGGTCACACCTCATTGATTTGGAGGCGCTGAATATGACCTCTGGTGATATATTGTTTCTCTAGCCTTCTCTTGTGCTAATGTTCTCTCGATAGTGTATTTATCCTTATTATTTAGTTGCTTTACTAAAAGATTGCGAGTTTTTCACCGTTAAAAACGATTGCCTATACCACTATTTTTTTGAAGTGGACAGCAGCATATTGTGAAGCAAGCTTAACCAGAACCTGGAAAAGTACTCGTGACTGAAGAATTATTTTCTATGATGATCTTCTGATGGATTGTAAGTAGAGTAAAGTTCATGAATATGTTCTCTTTCACTTCTGCTTCGGTACACCCCCCCTAAACACAAAAACGGTTCAGATTAGCCCATACCTCTTCATAAATAAGGGCATGATAGTCATATTTTATAAACTCTTTGTCTGCCATATACGTACGTGCGCTGGGCTAGCCTATTCAGCCCATTTATCCCCCTCTTTTTTGGAAACCGCAAAAAAAGTTGCTTGCTGCACGATTCGAACCCAGGTCCCTCACGTATTAGCACAGCCGCACTGTCCAACTGGACAATCAGACCTCAGGTGTTAAGAAAGTTTTGTTAGGCTTAAAATAGAACACTGAAAAAGCGCAATATTTTCTGTTAGTTTTTTCCTTTTCTTTTTTGTTTCCTTTTTCTTTCTTAAATGCGTGAACTTTTTAACTTTCATGATTTATTTTTTCAAAAAGATGACAAAATTTAAATTTGAATTTTTTTTCCAAATTGGTGAACTCCTTTTTTTCAAAATTGTTCCTGTTTTCACAAATTTGTGAATTATTTCAAAAATAGGCGATTTTTTTGAAAATTAAATTTATATAAATGATGAACTTTGTTTCTAAGTCAATGAACTTTTTTCAAATCTGTGAACTTTTTTTCCAAATCAATGAGCTTTTCTTCTAAATCGATGAACTCTTTTTAATTTTTTGATGAGCTTTTTTCAAAATCAATAGAAGAAACAGAAACAGAAACAAGAAAACAAAAGCAAAAACAAAATTATAGAAAAACCCGCGTAAAACCAAAGAAAAAACCAGCCCGATTGAAAAGGAAAACCAGAGTCTTTCTTTTTAGCGTTATACGGACGACTACAAAAGATGGAAAAAGAAAAACTTAGACCATGATCAATTTGAAAAATCTAGAAAATGCAGAAATTGTTGAAAACCATATCAATTTGGCATGGTGTCTGGAATTGGTCATCAAAGGCCATGGAAAAAATTGAGACCATTTCAAGGATGTTAAAAAACAATATGCCCTCAAACGAACCTTCTCACCTTACTCGAACAATCTTTGTTGAACATGAATTTTTGTGGACATCCTTGAAATGACCCAAACTTTTGCATGCAGATGGGCATGCCCATGCTAGGTATTCATGCTAAGCTTGAGCCATTGTCTACAATGTATGTAAGTTGTCACACGTTCGACCATTTATCGCCCTATTTTGAGGGATTTCAAGAAACAACATGCTCTCAAACTGAACTTTCTGGCCTACCCAGACATCGTACATTGAACATGATATTTTTGGACATTCTTGAAATGATTCCAACTTTTGTCAGCCAGTGGGCATTGCCCATCATAGACATCCATGGTATGTTTGAAGGAAAAAAGTATTTAAAATAATAATTTGAATTGGTACTTAAAATTTTTATTTTGAATTGTAAACATAAAATAAATACAAAGGGATAAAACTGAAAACAGTATGTTCTCGGATTTGGGAATCTCCGCTTCCCAGCCATTTTTTTCCTGGCTTTGGGAACCTTCTCAGAGGTCATGAACCACGTTATTTCTGTTTCTTCTTTTCCATTTTCGTTTTCTTTGACTTTTCATTTTTTTATTTCTATTTCTTATAAATTCAAAATTTCCAGAATTCAAATTTTGTTCGTGTTTTCTGATTTTTTTAATTCCAAATTTGTTACTGTTTTTTAATACGTGTTTCAAAATTTTGTTCGCTCATTTTAAAAATGTTTGTTTTTTGAAATTCTGAGCAAGTTTGGAAGACATGAATATTTTTTCAAAATTTCTGTGCAATTTTCTAAAATTCGAATATTTGTATTTTATGAACAAAAAATAAAACTAAAAAACCGTGAAGAAAATAAAAAAAACAAAGTAAAACCAAAGAGTTGGTGCATATTTTCCTTAGCGTTATGTGTCTCGGACAAGAAGTTTAAAACAAGGATAAGTCAAGGATAAGTATCACATCACATTAGCTATCCCAGCTGGTTAGCGCACTCACGCATGGTGCATGAGGTTTGCAGTTCGAATCGCACGTATGACATCTAATTTTTTGAAGCTTAAAACCAAAAAAAAAGCTAAACGGGCTGAGCCCATGAGGGAGTGTTGTGCGACGGGAATTGTACGAACCATGCACCGTATACGTTCTACTAGTATATATGAAAGTGCGTATAATTTATGAAAGGTCCATACTACCCTTTATACGTTTTGTAAGGGGGTGTACCGAAGCGCTTCTCGTTCTCTTTTAGTCTGTCTTTCCCTCTGATTTTTGCCACCAAACTGGAAGTCTCCTGTTAATGTTGTAAATTTGTTCTACATAGACATTATTGAATATTAAATAGTATGGCAAAGATATGTTCCTAGCTGAATCTTTCAAACTCATTGGTTCATTCTTTTGAAGGACAGGGTGAAATATGGGATGTGATCCCTTGCTTTGATACAAGATGGCATTATATTGATCCATTTCCCAAAGGTGGGGGCGAAGCATGGGATCTCCTACTCATTTCAAGATGATGGTGCAGCAGATCGATGGGGAGCTGAGATAGTATGAAGTGGGGAAGAGGACGACACCATGTATTTTCTCCAGATGAGGTAGAGAAGAAACAACATGACAACAGAGAAGAAAACTGAAGGAGCGTGCATAAAAACAGAGCTAGGGTCCGGGTCGGTTCATGCTGTTCTCCGTTGGGTGGGACTGTTGTGGTGAAGAAGGATACGTGTGAGCGTGCTAAAAGAACCAGAGGATTGTGCAATTGTCATGACAGAACACAGAAGGGGAGAGGGTTTTATGATGGTCACGACAGGGGGAGAGCACCCGGGAAAGTACAGAGGGAGAGCAGGTATTTCAATGAGATGTTGATTCAAGACAACCCGATGCTTGCTTTGGTGAATACAAGATGGAGTGTAGCTATTAATTAGACGAGCAAGAACACAATGTTGCTCTACTGGAGTGTTTCGCTGAACTGATCATAGTGCTTCGATTTGCTTTTTTTTTTTGAGCATCAGTACAGACATAAGCGCTCATATACACGCGCATACACTCATCCCTATGAACGCACACACGCACACCATACCCCTATGAGCACCTCCGAGAGATTGAGCCGGCATATCATCTTGAGATTTACGAAGTCACGATGAAAGGCGCCTCGTCGTCGAGGAACGTCTCCTCCCAATCGAAAGCAAGATCGCCGGAAATCCTGAAATAAATCCAGGAATAATGCGAGCACCAGGATTTGAACCCTGGTGGGTTGGGGATACCACTGTCCACCTAACCAACTCAATCACAGGTTGATTCGCTTCGATTTGCTTGTCTAGTCAAAAATAAAAAATGAACTTGGAGATCAATTTGTATTCAATGTTATATTCTGTACTCGGTGTCGCTGTTTATGTCAAAAGCTTGTGATCTTGTGATTCAGGGCTCAATTGTGTACCGGGTGTCGTTTCTGACAGAGTTGGTGTATGATGACTGGTTTCTCTGGATGATTTATGTTGGACAGCAGTCCTCCATCCTTTGTTTTCTTGTGCACTGGTGATGGGCAGAATAGAATTGAAATAATTTCAACTTGTAGAAACATTTCTTGTGTGCAGAAGTCATATCCTTGTACCATTATGGAACCAGAATGTAGAAACATATTTGAGTCATCCTTAAGATCCTTTTGCTTGCCATGCTTGTGCAATAACAACATTCAGTTTTCACCAACTCAAGCCCATACTCTTGCTGAACGATCTGTACAGTTTTCACACAATCAGAGAGCATAGTATCACTACCCAGAAGACTAGGAAGGTAGCCACACATAGAGTGTGTAGTTTAAGCACTGCTAAAACATCTAGCCTTCAAATAATGTTAGCTTAACACTGGAGTAGTACTGGAGCAGGAGACCCAATTAGTAAGAGAGTGTTTTACAAGGCACTGCATCACAATGTAAAAAGTCCTAAACAATGGCCCCTTCATCATTCATCAGTGCACCTTGGTTTCGGATACGGGTTGTTGAGTGCTGCCTTTTTTATTCGTTCGATCAACTTCTTGTCAAGATGCAGATAGCAGCTTCTTTCGGCATTTCCCTGCAATTTGAGAAAATGCAAGAAATAAAAATCAGTGGTGCTCCACAATTTAGTTATCTTTGAAGTGGCATGTCTTACCGTGTATGATTCCAGGAGATTTCTCCACTTATCCTGAAAAATTAAACAAAATGATGGATTGGTGTTAGTGGCGGACCTAGGACAAATAATTAGAGGGGGTGCTGACGAGAGAAGGTAAGAACAACATGACTTTACCTTGAGATTGCCCGCGGTTCGGACCGACGTTGGAAACCATTTTTTCTTCATCACAGACCATCGTGCAACCCCGCAATCTTCGACGCCATCCACCAGCGTAGCTACCTCTTCAGGTGTCCAGTGGCTATTGTTGGTTCTATGTGACGTTTCCTATTAAAACAACCAACGACGTAGAATTCTTTGGCTGTTTTCCATTGATGTATTAATAAGAATTGAAAATCTGAACTAAGAAAGGGTGTACAATATACAGAAAAACTAGCTACATGTTAGTTTGAATTTCCACCCGAGAATAGACACAGGCCTTACCCCAAAATGGTTACCCAGATGCCAAGATTGGTCTGTGCACAACGGCACCCTTCTCTTGCGAGGGCCTCTCTTGCGCCTCCAGCCGCTCTCGGGCACATCCACTGTATGAGTGGCGCGCTCCGTCTCCGGCAGCGTGGCGTCTGGCGTCTCGTCGTGGGTAGAAGGACAATAGGGAGCTGCAAGTTGGCCTGCATTGGCTCCAAAACCTGAAACCATAGATGCAGTTGGTTTCCTATGTAAACTACCATCAATATAGTTGATCTTTTTTGTTATGTTGGTACCATCCGTATATAGTTCATCTGCCATATAGTCGCTAGTTGGTACATGCACTGTATGATCGGCCCACTCCGTCTCCGGGGATGATGTCGCGTCTGGCGTCTCGTCGTGAGTACAGGGACAATAGGGAGCTGCAAGTTGGCCTCCATTGGCTCCAAAACCTGAAACCATAGATGCAGGTTGTTTCCTATGTAAACTAGCATCGATACATTTTATCTCTTTTGTAATGTTGTAACAAAAGTTGAGAGAAGAAGAAACTAGCATCGCACCTTCCCAACATTTGTGGAGATCGCTCTCGTCTGGTGGTACTTCGAGCAGCTGGTCGATCGGCACGTCATACACTGAATAGAATTCCATCTGCCATCAACAACAAATAAACACATGTGTTAATTTCATTAACAGCAATGAAACTGCATGACCATTAAGCTACGTTTTCTAATCGACGGTATGCTCACTGAGCACTCTCGCCGTGATTGTCTCAGTATGCTCACTGAGCACCCTGATCCGCCAACGGGGGGACGCCCGCCCTCCGCCTCGCTTCTTCTCTGTTCCCCACACACACACACACTGCCGTACCGGCCGTCCGCCGTCCATTGCGGACGCCGGCCGCGGCCGTACAGGTCGTCCACCTTGCCGCACTGAACGCACCCGGCCGCCTCCGCCTCGCCCGCCTCCACCTCGTCGGCGAGCTTGGCCACGGCCATCTCGCGCGCGCGGATCTTCCTCTGCCGCCTGCGCCTCCCCGCTCTGCCCGCTCAAGTCTGTCGACCTCCGCGACGACGACCCGGGCCTGCCCCGCGTTGTCTCCTCGCTCGACCACGGACGCTACGCGTGCTTCCTCTGTTCCGCATCGACTACGGTCCCGGAGGTGATCCGCACTCGGGGCCGCAATGCAGGCGCGCGGCGACGGGCGCGCACACCCGAGCTCAAATGGCAGCGGCATCCAGAGGAAGGGGGTGGCGGATCAACCATGAACTACAGAATGCCCGGCGAGCGCGTGTGCAACGGAGAAGGAACCAAGATGAACAGCAAAAACGAGGAAAAGAACCATGAAAGAGACACGCACCGGCTGCTGATTTGTGTTGCGAAATCCACCGGCCGGCTGCTGATCTGTGTTGAGGAATCCACCGGCGCTGCTGCTGATGAGTTCGTCGAGCTTGGAGCTGAGCAAAGAGGAGGCTGAGGGTGTGTGTATCGGCCACGAGCCCGGGACTGTTCCTACCGACTTAAAAAAGAAATTCGCAACCGTGTTGCTTTGAGCAACTTCACTTAAAAAGGGAGTGCTCCACATGGGATGGCTGGCCCATGTTTCTCCCTAAGTGTGGAATGTCATTTCCAGCGGGGTCCGATGCTTTTATATGGGTGTGAATGTTACTTTCGGTGCGGTCCAATGCTTCTTTATATGTGTGAAATGTCATTTTCAATGGGCCCTATCTAGTGCTTATCCTGACTTCAATGGACATCAGTGTCCATAAATGTTTCACCTATGATTTTTGTAAATTTAATGGATGTAAAAAACCGGTGTCGCTGAATGTCCCACCTAATGATTTCCACCTGTTTAATGGATGTGACTAGTTAATATCACTAGTAGGGTTGTGCGCGCTTTGCTGCGCGGTTTGTGTTTGGAATATCATAAATTTAGTTTGGCACGTGAGAGAGATGATGTTGAACTGGAGTGGAAGTCATGTATACTGCAGAGATGTTATCACAGTAAATAATGGTAGCACGTGGGAGCGGACGATGAAGTTCAACGAGAAGCTGCCGTAGCCACACCGCCTCGGTCACAGCGTGAGCAACCGCCCTATACTCAGCCTCAGCAGAAGACCTGGAAACTGTTACCTGCCTTTTAGAACACTAAGAAACAAGATTATCACCCAAATAAACGCAAAATCCGGATGTAGATTGTCGAGTATCTGGACAACCTGCCCGATCTGCATCGAGAATAAACTGTCAAGCTTGTAGGTGAAGAAGAATTAATAAGGAGACCGTGATCAAGAGTACCTTTTAAATAACGGAGAATGCGTCTGACATGAGCCAGATGAGGAGCACGAGGATCATGCATAAAGAGACATGCTTGCTGAACTGAATAGGAGATTTCAGGACGAGTAAGAGTGGCATATTGAAGAGCGTCGATGATGCTACGATATAAAGTAGGATCGAGAAGAGGATCACCATCAACCGACAGTTTAGCACCAACGCCGGCCGGAGTACGAGAGGGTTGACAATCAGACATACGAGCGAGAAAGCAAGTCCAAAATGTATGACCGTTGAGAAAGAAAGAGGGAAGATTTTGTGCGAGAAACATGAAATACCTAGAAAATGATGAAGAGGACCAAGATCAGTCATGGAAAACTCCCGATTGAGAGAAGAGATGGTATGTTGAAGAAAAGAATCAGAACTAGCCGTGAGAATGATATCATCAACATAAAGCAAGAGGTAGACAGTGTGAGTAGAAGACTGATAAACAAAGAGAGAAGAATTGGATTTGGAGGGAATAAAGCCTATGGTTTGAATAAAAGTAGCAAAGCATTGAAACCATGCACGAGGAGCTTGTTTAAGGCCATAAAGAGATTTGTCGAGGAGACAAACAAAATTTGGAGATGAGGGATTCTCAAAACCGGAGGGTTCTTGACAATAAACAGTTTCATTGAGAGTGCCATGAAAAAAGCATTTTTAACATCAAGTTGATGAATAGGCCAAGAAGAGGAAACAGCAAGACTAAGAACAACATGAATAGTGCTTGGTTTAACAACAGGAGAAAAAGTCTCATCAAAGTCAATACCAGGCTCTTTGGGAGAAACCACGACACACCCATCGAGCTTTGTAACGAGCGAGAGTGCCATCGGAATGAAATTTATGACGAAAAACCCATTTGCCAGAAACAATGTTAACACCAGGAGGTCTGGGAATAAGAGTCCATGTATTATTTTGCTGAAGAGCTTCAAATTCATCGTGCATAGCAGAAAGCCAGAGAGGGTCAAGAAGAGCTCGCTTATAACTGGTTGGAATAGGAGAGATGGTTGGGGTGGCGGTAAGATTGAGACGTTTGGTGGGGAGAAGAAATCCTCGTTTTCCACGGGTGCACATGACATGATCATTGGTGAGCGGTGGTATAAGAACGGCATTGGGTGGCAGTGGGTTTTCGGTTGAAGAGGACGGTGAGGAAGAAGAATCAGAGGTGGTGGGTGTCGAGGGGGTTGCCGGGGTAGGATGTGGTGAGGGAAAGACGGCTGGGGTAGAGGATGCAGTTGCAGGAGAGGTGGGGGACGGGGCAGGAGGGTGGCTAACGTTGGGCGATTCCAGCTGAGAGACGGAACAAGATTCCATGGCAGCAGAGATGACCGAAGGCCGAACTAGAGAAGTGGTATAGGTGGTGGCGGATTGTGGTGGAATTGGTGTTGTGGTTGTAGTGATGAAAAAGGAAAAGTATTTTCATCGAATGTGACATGACGAGAGAGAATGATACGACCAGAAGATGGTTCGAAACAACGATATCCTTTGTGATCATCAGAAAGACCAAGGTGAATGCAAGGTAGTGAGCGTGGTTCTAGTTTGTTGGAGGCGGTAGAGGCGATTGGGAAAGCATAGACAGCCAAAAACACGCAGAAAAGAATAGTCAGGGTGGGAGAGAAAAAGAGATTGGAAAGGCGAATAAAGAGGGCAATTTTAGTTGGTGAATATTAAGAAGGAGTGTGGCGGTGCGAAGGCTTCAACCCAAAAGCGGGAAGGAAGAGAGGCTTGTAAAAGCAATGTGCGAAGAACATCATTAATAGAGCGAAGACAGCGTTCAGCTTTACCATTTTGAGAAGATGTATAAGGGCATGAAAAGCGAAGAAGAATGCCTTGGGAGAGAAAGAAGGTGCGGTTTTGGGTGTTATCAAATTCACGACCGTTATCACATTGAATAAATCGAATTGGCAAGCCAAAGTGTGTGATTACATATTTGTCGAAAATTGAGAAAGATTGCAGGTACTTCAGATTTAGCGCGGAGAGGAAAGGTCCAAGTATAGTGAGAATAATCATCCAAGATCACAAGATAATATTTATAACCAGAAACACTAGGGACTGGGGAGGTCCATAAATCACGGTGAAGTAACTCAAAAGGAAAAGTATTAATGGTAGTAGAGGTTCCAAAAGGTAATCTAACATGTTTGCCGCATTGACATGCATTACAGAGAGAGGGATTATGGAGACTGCTAGAACTAGGGATACAAAATTCTTGGAGTAAAGACGTCAAAGTGTTTTTGCTGGGATGACCGAAGCGACGATGCCATAGATCAACGGATGCGAGCATGGCATGAGGGGTGGATGTGGGCGCGCCATGAAGAGGATAAAGATCGCCCGTGCTATTATACCGAGCGAGGACCGCCCCCGTTGTCAGATTCTTCACAGACAAACCAAAAGGATAAAAGGCCAGGATAACTTTGTTGTCAATGCAAAATTGTCTAACATAAATAAGATTTTTGATGATGGAAGGAACCACAAGAATATTGCGGAGAAGAAAATTGGCATGAGAGGAAGGGATGTAAGAGTGACCAGTGCATGAAACAGGGATGGTGGAGCCATCGCCAATGGTGATAGTGGAAAAAGCAGAAGGAAAATAAGATGACAATAAATTCATATTTGAAAACATATGCATTGATGCACCAGAATCGAAAATCCAATCTGTACCTGCGTCGTTGAGGACAAAATTGTTCATGGCGTTGATGAAGGCGGCTTGGTCCCAAGCCGCTGTTAGAGGAAGGAGAGGGGCCAGGAGCTTGCATGTTGGCGTAGGGGATAGCGGATGGGTAGTATGCGATTGGGGCCTGCATGTTGCCGTAGAAGACCGGCATGGTATTGGAGGGCGACGACGGTCCCGGGCGTCGGCCGGTAGGCGGAGTGGGAGTGGCGGTGTAGACGTCGCGGCGGCTGGGTCCAAGGAGTCCCGGAGAGCGGTGGCGAACGAAGACCGGGGCTCCACGTGTCTGTACGCAGGAGGGGCACCATCGCGAGGGCCGACCAAAGCATCGACCAAGCTCAGACGAGGCCACCCAAGGATCATCTTGAGGAGGCCATGACGACGGAGCTGGTGGCGCGGAGCGGTGGATGACGGGTTTGGGGAGGTGTTTGGGTAGTTGTAGAGGAAGAGGTAGGGGATGGCGCCGCGGGCGGAACTCGGTCATGAAGAAGAGGGCCGAATCGGCCGAGGCGGCGCGCGGGTGGAGCCATACCAGATGCAGAAAACCTAGGCGTCAGATACCATGATAAATTGAGATATTGGAGAAGTAATTGTTGTATTGATTGGGGCCTCAAGGGCTGTTTATATAAATTACAAAGCTTGGGCTCCAAGATTAGACTAATAGAGATAGATTACAATACGAATAGACTTTATACTCTAAGATGAATGTCATTTTCAGTGTGGTTCAATGCATCTCTATATGTGTGAAATGTCGTTTTCGGCGGGTCCAATCTAATGATGAACATGACTTTAATGGACGGTCACTGTCATTAAATCTTTCACCTAATGCTTTTCATGAATTTAATGAATGTGAAAAGACCGTGTCACTAGATGGCCCACGTGATGATTTTCATTTTCACATATTTAATTGATTTGACAGGTCATGTCATTAGATGTTCCATTAATATTTCTCACAAATTTAATGAAGAGTACAATGCACTTTGTGTATCCCCATTTGTTGGTAGAAGTTATTTTACTTTGGTTACTGTATACTCGAAAATGATGGCTTATGGTCACTATACACCCTGTCACGGCCATGTATGGTCATTGTTTACATTTTGTGCATGTATTTTGCTGGCTTGACATGTTTTGACCAGCCCACGTGTCCAGGAGGCAAAAAGTTCATCCAAGTGGTGTCTTTCGCAAAGAGCCCCTCCCCTGACCACCCCACATTTATGATATTTCGTATTTGTGCCCACCTACCAATTTGGCGGTAGAGGAAGGGAGGTGATTTTGGGCGACCGACGTCGTTCACCTACGAAGGAGGTGGAGAGGCGGTGTAGGAACATTAAGTAAGGTTACGTACGTGTTTACCTATATGTAGGATTATTGGTTGCTTTGAGCAACGTAAAAGGGAGTGCTCCACATGGGATGTCTTTCTTTGTAGGTGTGGAATGTCATTTTTAGTGGGGTCCAATATTCTTTATAGGCGTGGATGCCATTTTTAGTGGGGTCCAATACTCTATATAGGTGTGGAATGTCATTTTCAATGAGGTCCAATATTCTTTGTAGGTGTGAATGTCATTCTCAATGGGGTCTAATATTCTCTATCGGTGTGAATGCCATTTTCATTGCGGCCCAATGCTTCTTCATATGTGTGAAATGTCATTTTCAGCGGGTCCTATCTAATACTTATCATGACTTCAATGGACGTCAGTGTCCCTAAATGTTTCAACTATGCTTTTTATAAATTTAATAGATGTAAAAAGTCAGCGCGCTTTGCTGCGCCGTCTGTTTTCTTAGAATATCATAATAAAATTTATTCAGTTTGGTGTGTGAGAGAGATGATGGTGTATGTTTTTTATATAACACATTGTTTTGGTGGGCCCTTTCTAAAACTGAGATTCTGTGTTATCTGCTAATAATCCACCCACATGTATGTGAGGAAATTTCTTGTGCTGACGACCACATGTACTATGTTGTGTTACGGTGTCATATGTTGATGATTCATTTTGGGCAGGTGATGAGAGGTTGCGCGGGACTCATGTGCTTTTAAAGGCTGATTGTTGCCGTTGGCTCGGTCAAAATCATGAAGGAAATTCAAAATTGAACACTTCAATCGAAATCATTGACACAGTAAAAATTCTGAACCAGATCCAAAATTGAACACCTCATGAACCAAATTCAAAATAACCTCAATTAGAATCGTTGACCCAGTCAAAAAAAATGAACTAGATTCGAAATCGAACACCTCAATCAAATGAGGGAGCATAGTATACTTATAGGTAGATGGATTAGATGTTCCTTTTAATATTCTCACAAATTTAATGAAGAGTAAAATGCACTCTGAGTATCTACTAATAAACTTGTTTGTAAAAGTTCTTTTACTACGTTGGTCACTGTATACTCGAGCAGTTGGTGGATGGGCACGTCATATGCTGAAGTAGAATTCTGTGTCCATCTGCCCGCCTCGCTTCTTCTCTGACATTTCTCCACACTTCCAGCCGTGCACCGCGGACACCGTCGCTGGCGCACAATGGACTCTCTGTTTGTGCTCCTAAGGCCTCGCCCGCCTCCGTCAGACTTGCCATCATGCTCTGCATACAGCAGAGCAGAGCAGAGCGAGGTTGGATCAGCGCATTCTGTGCACAGATTTTGCCATTATGCTCTGCGTCGCCTCACTCTCGCCGCCTTGAAAGCACCACAAGCCACACCCTCCTGGATCATCCGACAATGGGCATCCTTTAGCCCAGCCTTCCGCCCTCCTTCTCTGACATTTCCTCACACTGCCGTGCCGGCCGTCCATTGCGGACGCCTTCCCACAGTGAACGTGCCTCGCCGCCGGCCACCGACGGCGGCCTCCGCCTCGCCCAACTCCGCCTCGTCCGCGAGCACGGCCACGGCCACCTCGCGCGCTTAGGTCTTGCTCTGCCGCCGGGCCTGCCCGCTCTAAGGTTGTTGAACTCCGCGACGACGACCCGGGCCTGCCGCCGAGTTCCGCGTTCTCTCCACGCTCTACCACCCATTCGTGCCGCCCCACCCTCTACGCGCGCCTCGACGACGGACGCTACGCTACGCCTACGCGTGCTTCCTCTGTTCTCCATGGACTACGGTCCCGGAGGTGATCTGACTTGAGACTGGAATGCAGGCGCGCGACGACCGGCGCGCACAGAGCTGAGCACGCACGAGCTCAAAAAGGCAGCGGCATCCAGAGGAAGCGGTGGCGCCGTGGCGGATCAACTATGAACTGTAGAATGCCCGACGCGCGCGTGTGCAACAGAGAAAAGCATCCACGAAAGAGGCACCCACCGGCTGCTGATTTGTGTCGAGGAATCCACCGGCCGGCTGCTGATGAGTTCGCCGAGTTCAACCTGGAGGAGGCTGAGTGCGTGTATCGGCCACGAGCCCGTGAGTCTTCCCAGCGACTTAACAAAATTTGCAACCGTGTGTGCTTTGGTAACTTTGTTATTCCACGTAAAGCTACTCCCTCCTTACCGGTTTATAAGGCTCATATCTGAAATCTCGCCAACCAAGAGAAATGTCTATTGGCTGGGATGAATTGAACTGGTTTAGAAAGTGCCCAATAAGCCTTCTGCTTTTCTTCCACGAAAATCGTGCGCGCCGTAGTATTAATTCACGCCGTAGAAAACGAGTGCTTCGGGTCCTTTTAAAGAAGCATGGCGTGCATGCATGCAGCGAGCCAGCAAGGGAGAGGAAAGGAGTGGCGGCCACTTCTCTTTGCACGAGAACAGCTGCCAGTGAATTAATTGCGTGCGTAGGAATCGAAATGACCGCAGCGCGTCAACCGAGCAGACCATGAATTGAGCCTTGTATAATGGAAATCTGGAGATTTTGAAATGAGCCTTATAAACCGGTAAGGAGGGAGTACTATGTAATAATGCTGGGCTTGGCATGTTTTGATAATGGCACGGCCCCATCCTGCGAAATTCAGGCGACTATTGGTTGCTTTGACGGACTTAAAAGTAAGTGCTCCGCATGGGATACCTTTCTTCGTAGGTGTGGAATGCCATTTTCAGTGGGGTCCATATTTTCTATAGGTGTTAATGCTATTTTTAGTGGGGGGCCAGTATTCTTTGTAGGTGTGAATGCCATTTTAAGTGGGGGCCCAATATTCTCTGTAGGTGTGGAATGTCATATGCACGAGTAGAACACAAGTGAGTTGTGGGCGATATAAGTCATAGTACTTACGAGCATGTCGTACTTTGGTTCGGCGGTATTGTTAGACGAAGCGGCCCGGACTGACATTACGCATACGCTTATGCGAGATCGGTTCTCCCGACGTGCTTTGCACAAAGGTGGCTAGCGGGTGTCAGTTTCTTCAACTTTAGTTGAACCGAGTATGGCACGCCCGGTCCTTGCGAAGATTAAAACAGCACCAATTTGACAAACTATCGTTGTGGTTTTTGATGCGTAGGTAAGAACGATTCTTGCTAAGCCCGTAGCAGCCACGTAAAACTTACAACAACAAAATAGAGGACGTCTAACTTGTTTTTGCAGGGCATGTTGCGATGTGATATGGTCAAGACATGATACTATATTTTATTGTATAAGATGATCATGTTTTATAACCGAGTTATCGGCAACTGGCAGAAGCCATATGGTTGTCGCTTTATTGTATGCAATGCAATCACCCTGTAATGCTTTATTTTATCACTAAGCGGTAGCGATAGTCGTAGAAGCATAAAATTGACGAGACGACAACGATGCTACGATGGAGATCAAGGTTCAAGACGACAACGATGCTACGATGAAAATCAAGACTTTAGTTTCAGAAATATAATATCATTCGTTTCTTCGTGCCAGGACAAGCAAGGTCGAGCTGGCCATGACCAAGGCCGGCTACGGGCAAGGGCGACCTCTAGCTGAAGCTGATTGAGGTGGCCGCCGCATCACAAGTCCAAGCCCGCGCCCTCTGTCTTGTTCTCATCGCCCCCATCCAAACTAGACCGTTTGCTGTACGTACATGTGAGAGCCATTTTCCCTCTGTGTCAATCCAAATCATGTTGCAGTAGGATTGATTATAGAAACAGACCGTTGCTTGTGGAATAGATTCTTTTTTGTTTTAAATTTTTAGTTAGTTTTTTTCTTAGAATGAAAACAAGCAGGAGAATTAGGTTCTGTTGATTGGTGTCCGCTTTAGTAAATAAAAAAAATACTAGATGTAGTTCCCTTTGGCTCTCAGAATAAGCCCTAGCGAGCGCCTGCAACACCTCCTTGTTGATGAGGAGTTCGTAGTAGGATTCATGTGGTTGATTTGAACCGAATAGCTTGCTACGTGCAGGGAGAGGACCTTTTCTCCTCTCCGTCGATCCAAACCATGTTCTTGTATTTGTCCTCTACTCAGCTTGCCGCATTATGACATGCTTGTTTGTTGGCCACTGTTTCTTAAGTTATGGAAACTTTCAGGGCTCATACTGGAGAAGAGATATGTTGGTTGAACACCAAAGATGTCTACTATTCCCTGAAGCTTCTGTGGAACCACATCGACGTGACGGCTATAGCTGGCGGCGATGAGTTTGGACTGTCAATATACATTTCGTCGACGACTACGAAGAGCTCTTCGTTCGCGTCGACAACGAAGAGTGGATCTTCGTTCTCGGCTGCCAGTCCCCGTCGGCTGCGAAGAGTTCGTTCATGGGAGAAGATGTTTTCGTCGACTACGGAGCTGTGTCTGTGATAACTTTGTCGATCTCAAGATGATGTGCCGGCTCAGTCTCTTAAAGATACTCATGAAGTGAGGTGTGCATGCGTACATTCATAAAGGTGAATGTATGCTCGTATGTATGAGTGTCTGCATTGAGAAAGAAGAGTTACTCTTCGTCCATGACAGCTACGACTAGGTGATAGAATTGAAATTTATTCGGACCAAGATATAGTTATGATATTTTGTTAATTTCTTTTGAAAAAAATCATAAGAAGAAAAGCTTGTGTGACATGATGTCAAAGAAGTGTCGGTTTTAGTTCAAATTTAATCTTAGGTATGTAAGCGTGGGGCGCCAGAGAAAGTAAAAATTGTAATCTTCGTTATTTTGATTATCATTTTAGTGTAATTTTTTCGTCCACGGAGGGTCGTGGACATGCGGACACCGTCCACTTGCATCCCTATCTTTATCTTTACCTAATAATAAAGTAAATTAGGTTTCTTTCGTCTGTCACGACATTTTTCAAAAAAATCTTTGTCTTTTCTTGAAATCAACCCGTTGTCCGGATTTAAGTCACACCCGAACCGTTATTTTACATTTTTCGAAAATCCCCCTGATGTTTTAGGTAATTCATCCGCGGATCATATTTAAGTCAAACAAATGCTTTTTAAAATCATCCATATCTTTTAAACCGTAACTCCGATTTGAACATGTTATATATAAAATTTGATTAGAAAAATGTGTAGAATATGAATATGAGATTATTTTTACCTTTCAAGTATTTTTAAATATTATTTTGAAATATATTTGAGTCAAACCAAATGATTTTCTAAATTATCTGTATCTTTTAAACCGTAACTTTGATTTTAACATATTATATATGAAATTTTATTATATGTATGGAATATAAATATGATGTTAATTTTACCTATTAAATATTTTTAAATTATTGTTATGGAAGCAAACTTATAATTTATAGCACAAGATCCGTTTTTTTCATACCGGCGGCGATCCGGATTGCAAATAAACACACCACTATAACCATATACGAAAAAGAAAACATCGATAACTACACATGCATACCTCTGAAAAATGTCGCAGAGGAAAACAACAGATTTCTCATCGCGAGAGTGAGAGAAAGCGAGAGAGAGAGAGAGAGAGAGAGAGAGAGAGAGAGGAGGGAGGAGAGAGACGCCTTATGATTAATCATATTTAACACACATTTTTTGTTGTTTTGTGTGAACACCGAGGCCATCGCCGGCAAGGGTGAGAAGGAGGATAAGCGGCAACACAAATATGATGCCTCGCAAAAATAAAGGAGATGGATCTATTGTGGTCTTGAGTGATGGTTGTTGAGTTAAGAGCGTGTGTTATGTTTCCTCTCCCGTTGCAACGCACGGGCTCTTTTGCTAGTTTGAACTAATGTGACAAGTTGACTAGTTCTATGACTTAGCTAGTAAGTACATTTGTATGACAAGTAGCTATTTTGTGTGTCAAGAAAATTTATGTGATAAGTTCGCTTGCATAGAAAGCTACCAGTGGATGATATGCTGACTAGTTGACTAGTCCTTGACTTAGCTAGTAAGCTTTTGTGACAAGATATTGACTTGTATGACTAGACAAAGACTTGGTTGCTGAAAGATTTTTGTGTGACAAGGTTGAATTGCATAGAAAGTCACGTTGCACTTGGCCTATAATGCAAGTTGGGTTCAATGAAAAACTAGAGGGAGCATACCCATTTTACCCTTATGAGGTTTGGCTATATAAGATTCCATACCAACAAAGCTTAAGTGCGACATACAAGATGGTGAGAGAATCGACGCATAGGGTTCGGCCTATGGCAGAGCAGCAACAAGAACATGAAGTTGTGAAGCATCTCCTGCCAGATGCGCAGCGTCAACTTGAATCTATTGACAATATCCTTCTAGAGCAGTAAAAAGTACTTGAAGGTGTCAAGAATGCCCCGCCAGAGCAACATGATGACATTGAGGACCTGAATTGGAGGTGTTTGATCAGCACAACCGTATTCGATCTATCAACAATGGCCACCAAGAGCAGCAGGAAAAACTTGCAGTCGTCAAGAATGCAAAGGAAGAGAAAACTACGGCTATCGAAAGCCGAAGGAGTGTGCAAATGTAAAAAAACGAAGGAGCGTGCATGAAAAACAAAGATAGGCGGGACCGTGATGTGCTGAACTGATTATACACTAGTACAAAACAGGGCTTTCGTCCAGGCCAGTTTAGCCCATTAGTCCCGGTTCAATCCAGAACCGGGACCAATGGAGCTATTTGCCCCGGTTCGTGAGCCCAGGAGGCCGGCCGGGCCACGTGGGCCATTGGTCCCGGTTCGTCCGGACCTTTTGGTCCCGGTTGGTGGGACGAACCGGGACCAATGGTCTGCCTCTGGCCCACCACTATTGGTCGGTTGGTGGCATGAACCGGGACCAAAGGCTTCCTTTAGTCCCGGTTCAAGCCACCAACCGGGGCTAATGGTGCTTATATATATAGCCCCTCGCAAGAGCAGAGCACACTCTATTTTTTTCCGGCTGAGGGGAGAGGGCTTGGTGGTGCTCTAGCTCACCTCCTATGCACACAAGGTGTTCGATGGATTGCCCGAGCCACACTACTTAAGGTTTCTCCTCTCCAAGCTCGACCGCCAAGCTCCATTTTCCTTAATATTTATCTAGATTTAGCGGTCCGTCACGCCCCGTCCCCGTATTCATCGCCGCCGATCACCCGCGTCGATCTCATCGCCGGCACCACCGTGGTGAGCCTCTTGTTCTTATCTTCTTTACGAAAGGAAAAATATTATTACTTGTTTGTTTAGATAGATACTTGTATTATTTTCTTACTTTTATTATTGCATCTTATATAGTGCGATGGTTTTGGTATCCGCCCCCGTCGGCCCTCGTCCTGTCTACGATTCGGATGTGGTATATATTATCTTTTCATAACTATTGGTTCATTTATTATTTATGAAAATTATGCCGACCAACGTGACATAGATTTTATTTATCTAGGAGGTTGTTGAACCGGAAATTCCAACCGACCCTATTGTCGAGAGGTTAAATTTAGTTGAAGAAGAAAACAATTTCTTGAAGGAAAAATAAAAAACTTGAGGAGGAGAAGATGATATTGGAGTTGCATGTTGCGGATGTCGTTGATGATCACAAGATCAAGATGGATGCAATGCGCTTGAAGATGAGAAAGATTAGAAAATATGCCATTCATACCGAGGCTTGGTATCATTATGCCGTTGGATCAGTTGTTACCTTGGTTGCGATTATGATCATATTTGTTTTCGCATTGAAATGTTTTACATAGTTTCAATGTATGGTTTAATTAATTTAGATGCTCTGCAGAGCTTTATGTTGTTAGATGAGAACTATGTATGTACTTTGGTTTTTATGTGATGATGAACTTCTATTAATTTGGTCACTTAATTATCTATTCATGATGTTCTATAATGATTTTTGACACACTTAATTATATATAATGCACGCAGATGAACCCGGCAATGGATGTACGGTGGCAGACACACCTCCGAGTACATTAAGGGCGTGCATGATTTTCTCAAGTGGTTGAGGCAAACAAGCAGAATGGTTTTATGTGTTGTCCATGCCCTATATGTGGGAATCTGAAGTCTTACTCGACCGGAAAATCCTTCACACCCACCTGCTTTACAAGGGTTTCATGCCACACTATAATGTTTGGACGAGGCACGGAGAAATAGGGGTTATGATGGAAGACAGCGAGGAAGAAGAGTACGATGACAACTATGTGCCCCTGAATACGGTGATGCTATCGAACATCAAGATGCACCAGACGATGTGCACGATGTCGCAACGGGCGAAGTTGAAGATCAAGAGGAACCGTGACGATGTGCCCGATGATGATGATCTCCGCCGGGTCATTGTCGATGCAAGGACACAATGCGGAAGTCAAAAGGAGAAGCTGAAGTTCGATCGCATGTTAGAGGATCACAAAAAGGGTTGTACCCCAATTGCGAAGATGGCAACGCAAAGCTCGATTACCGTACTCGAATTGCTGCAGTGGAAGGCAGAGAATCTTGTGCACGATAAAGGATTTGAGAAGCTACTGAAAATAATGAAGAAGAAGCTTCCAAAGGATAACGAATTGCCCGACGGTACATACGCAGCAAAGAAGGTCGTATGCCCTCTAGGATTGGAGGTGGAGAAGATACATGCATGCCCTAATGATCGCATCCTCTACCGTCGTGCCTACAAGGATCTGAACGCATGCCCGGTATGCGGTGCATTGCTGTATAAGATCAGACGAGATGACCACGTGATGTTGACGGCGAGCCTCCCGGGAAGAGGGTTCTGCGAAGGTGATGTGGTATGCTCCTATAATACCACGGTTGAAACGTCTGTTCAGAAGCGGAGAGCATGCCAAGTTGATGTGATGGCACGGTGAGGACCGTAAGAAAGACGGAAGTTGAGAGCACCGGCCGACGGGTCGCATGGAGAAAAATCGAGAGAAATCTTTGGGATGAGTTTGCAAAGGACCCAAGGAACGTATGGTTTGCTTTAAGCGCGGATGGCATTAATCCTTTCGGGGAGCAGAGCAGCAATCACAGCACCTGGCCCGTGACTCTATGTATGTATAACCTTCCTCCTTGGATGTGCATGAAGCGGAAGTTCATTATGATGCCAGTTCTCATCCAAGGCCCTAAGCAACCCGGCAACAACATTGATGTGTACCTAAGGCCATTAGTTGAAGAACTTTTACAGCTGTGAAATGAAAACGGTGTACGTACGTGGGATGAGCACAAAAAGAAGGAATTTGACCTAAAGGCGTTGCTGTTCGTGACCATCAACGATTGGCCCGCTCTCAGTAACCTTCGGGACAGACAAAAAGGGATACCACGCATGCACGCACTGTTTACTTGACACCGATAGTATATACCTGGCAAGCTGCAGGAAGAATGTGTACCTGGGCCATCGTTGATTTCTTCCGACCAACAATCACTGTCGAAAGAAAGGCAAGCATTTCAAAGGGGAGGCAGATCACCGGAAGAAGCCCGCCATGCGTACCGGTGATCACGCACTTGCTATGGTCAATGATTTACACGTAATCTTTGGAAAGGGTCCCGGCGGACTATAGTCCGAATGACGCTGAGAATCACGCACCCATGTGGAAGAAGAAATCTATATTTTGGGACCTACCCTCTGGAAAGACCTAGAGTTCCGCTCTTCGATAGACGTGTTGCTAGTGACGAAGAACCTTTGAGTGAAACTGCTAGGCTTCTTGGGAGTGTATGGGAAGACAAAATATACAACTGAGGCACGAGAGGACCTGCAACGCTTGCACGAAAAAGAGGACATGCCTCAAGCGGTATGAAGGTCCCGCCAGCTATGCTCTTACAGAAGAAGAGAAAGAAATATTCTTTCAATGCCTGCTCAGTATGAAGGTCCCGACTGGCTTCTCGTCGAATATAAAGGGAATAATAAATATGCCAGAGAAAAAGTTCCAGAACCTAAAGTCTCATGACTGCCACGTGATTATGACGCAACTGCTTCCGGTTGCATTGAGGGGGCTTCTACCGGAAAATGTCCGATTAGCCATTGTGAAGCTATGTGCATTCCTCAATGCAATATCTCAGAAGGTGATCGATCCAGAAATCGTACAACACTAAGGAGTGATGTGGCGCAATGTCTTGTCAGTTTCGAGCTGGTGTTCCCACCATCCTTCTTCAATATCATGACACACGTCCTAGTTCATCTAGTCGACGAGATTGTCATTCTGGGGCCCGTATTTCTACACAATATGTACCCCTTTGAGAGGTTCATGGGAGTCCTAAAGAAATATGTTAAGTAATCGCTAGGCGAAGGAAGCATCTCCGTGGGCCATCAAGCGAGAGGATGTCATCGGGTTTTGTGTTGACTTCATTCCTGGCCTTAAGAAGATAGGTCTCCCTAAATCGCGGTATGAGGGGAGACTGACCGAAAAGGCACGCTTGAAAGAGACTCAATAATATGCAAGGACGGATATTCTTGGTCTCAAGCACACTACACAGTTCTCTGAGAACTCTACCTTGGTGACCCGTATGTCGATGAACACAAGAACAGTCTGCGCTCCAAACACCCGGAGCGGCTGACGAATCGGATTACATGTGAACACATCAGGACTTTCAGCAGTTGGTTGGAAACACGTCTCAGAGGTGACAGCACTGTTTGTGATGAGCTGTACTTGTTGTCCAGGGGACCATCTTCGACTGTAATGATTTGGCAAGGATACGAGATAAATGGGAATACATTTTGCACGATTGACCAAGATGAAAAGAGCACCAACCAAAACAGCGGTGTCCGCTTTGATGCAGCAACTGACAAGGGAAATGACACATATTATGGTTACATAGTAGACATATGGGAACTTGACTACGGAGTAGATTTTAAGGTCTCTTTGTTTATGTGCAAGTGGGTCAATCTGTCAGGAGGCGGGGTACAGGTAGACCCACAGTACGGAATGACAACAGTGGATCTGAAAAATCTTGGGTACACTGACGAACGTTCGTCCTAGCCAATGATGTGGCACAGATTATCTATGTGAAGGACATGTCTACCAGACCGAGGAAAAGAAAAGATAAGGAAGCGAATACATCATACAATGAGCCAAAGCGCCACATAGTTCTTTCAGGAAAAAGGGACATCCTGGGAGTGGAGGGCAAGATGTATATGTCTCAAGAGTATGAAAAGTTTCATGAAATTCCCCCTTCAAAGTCAAGGCTGACCCAAGCATCCTGATAAACGATGAAGATTATCCATGGTTCTGAAGCAATAAGCAAAGCGACACAAGCGAAGAAAAAGTGAAGACTTTCTCCATAACTATTATGATGATACCATGCCAACTTTGTAACAGACGAGTATGATACCATTGTCCGTTTTGTACATGCACATGCTATGCCAACTTTTTCAGAGTTCATTTGAAAACTATGAATTTGAAAACCTCGCCAACCGAAGGGCGCGCTCACACCGGTTTATAAGCCCGTCCCTCTACACACCGTTTTGTTGTAAGCAGAAACAAAATAAAATAAATAAAGCAACAAAGAAAACAAAAAAGTGTTTTCAAATTTGAAAACTAATGGCACTAACAGAAAGTTTGTAATTTTTCTAAAACAAAAAGCAAAAAGAATTAAAAAATAAAGCAAAAACAACAAAAACTAAATAATGCAGAAAACAGAACAAAAAGCTGAAAAAAATAAAAATAGCAACAATAAGTATTTTTTTTAAGTAGAAACAAAATAAAATAAATAAAGCAACAAAGAAAACAAAATCTAAAACTAAAAGCAAAAAGAATTAAAAATAAAGCAAAAAACAACAAAACTAAAAACTGCAGAAAACACAAAAAAAAACTTAAAAAAAATAAAAATAGCAACAATAAGTATATTGTTGTAAGTAGAAACAAAATAAAATAAAGACCGCAACAAACAACACCAAAAAGAGTGTTCAAATTTGAAAACTAATGGCACTAACAGAAAGTTTATAATTTTTCTAAAACTAAAAGCAAAAAAGAATTAAAAATAAAGCAAAAGACCAAAAGAAAAATAAACCAAAACCAAAATAAACTAAATAAAGCAACAAATAAAACAAAAAACAAAAAAAGTGCCACCCTCTTGGGCAGCCACGGCGAATACGACTAGAAACCCTACCATGGGCCAGATTCAGCCCAGGAGGCCCAAGAGGGCCCACAGGCACATATTGCACGTTTAGGCCCGAAAGCCTGCTTTAGAGAGGAGCTCGACAGGGAAGGTGCACCGCACCTTATAAACTGGTGCGGCTCCCTCTCAACTAGCGAGGTGGGACTAAACATTTTGGCGCTGGCAGCACAGGCCTTTGGTCCCGATTGGTGGCACCAACCGGGACTAAAGGGGAATTGGTCTCGGTTGGTGCCACGACCGGGACTAATGCTTAGTCCCGGTTGGTGCCACCAACCGGGACCAAAGGTCGCCGCTTCCCGCCCTTTGGGCTCTTGAAAATTGGCCTTTGGTCCGGTTGGTGGCACCAACCGACTAAAGGGGCATTAGTCTGGGTCGTAACGAACCGACCAAAGCCTTTTCTATATAAGCAAAGACTTGGCGTTTTTCAGATTTCATCGCACTTCGCCGACGACGCCGCCAGTTGCCCGAGCTTCGCCTCGACGACGCCGTCAGTGCTGCCGTCGCCGTCGCCGCCGCCGCCCTGCCGCTGCCGCTCGCCGTCGCCGCCGCCTGCCCTCGCCTCTGCCCGCCGCTCGCCGCTCCGCCTCGCCGCCTCGAGCCGCCTCCTGGGCTGCCGCCTCGCACGCTCGCTCGTCGCCTCCTCGCCGCCTCGCCCCCGCCTGCCCCGCCTCAGCTGTGAGCCGCCGCCCGGCTCTTTTTTTTATTTCTTTAATTTTTTTCATATATATATAATGTTTAAGCTCTTTTTTATTTTTATGCTCTGTTTTTTTATGTTTTAATTTTTTTTGTTCATATGTGATGTATATGTGTATGTGGCTATAATGTATATGTGTATGTGAACAATGCAAAAGATAGTTTTTAGAAAAATTAGGATTTTTTTCTGTTCATAGATTTTTTGGTGATATTAATTATTGTAAATATGCAAATGTTTGTATATTCATATGAACAATGAATTTGGCAATACTACTTCATGTATTTTTAAGAAGGAAGAAGAAGAAAAAGAATGAGAGGAAAAGGAAATAAGAAGAGGAAGAAAGGAGAAGAAGAGGGAGAGGAAGAAGAGGAGAAATAAATAAGAAGAAGAAAAAGAAGAAAAAGAAGAGGAGAAGAACAAAGGAACAGACGAGAAGAAGAAAAAAAATTCTACTTGTTCTTCTTCTCCTCTATTCTTTTCTTCTTCTACTCTTTTTTTTCTTCTTCTTTTTCTTCTTCTTCTTCCTTCTTCCTTCTTCCTCTTTTCTTCCTTTTTCCTTATTTTCCTTTCTCGAGGGATAAGAAGAAAAAGAAGAGGAGAAGAAGAAAGAAAGGAATAGAGGAGAAAGAAGAAACTTTGACACGAGGGGGGTGGTACCGATACCCCCTCCCCGATAGCATTATTTTCCCATGTATATGTATGTTGCGTCGTTGTCGATATAACGAGGGTGTCGAGGATCGCCGAGGGGTCGAGGGTTGGGAACTAGGGTAGAGGGTCGAGGGTCGTTAAGGGGTCAAGGGTCGAAGGTTTCAGGGTCAAGGGTTCCTATAGTGTCAAAGTATTGAAGAAATCCATGGCTTCATCATTAGCCGGAAGTAACCATGGCATGATGGTACGAAGTCCTCCAAAGTTATTCTGGAATGGAGTCCCGGATACGATAATTTGCCTTTTGTATGCGAATCTCAGCAAAGGGCTTTCAAATAACGATATTCGGAAGGTTCTTGCTGAACTTTGTACCGTAAAGTGAATTATCCTATCCGGGACTCCGCTCCAAAATAAGTTTGGAGAGTCATACATCATGCACCTCATTTGCGCCTAATGATGAAGACATGGTTTTGTTGAATCCTTTAACACTAGGCAACCACCCGACCCCTCGGTGATCCTCCACCCCTTGACCCTCGACCGCTCGGCGATCCACGACCCTCTACCCTACCGCGGGCGTCGATGCCCACGTCACTTGTGGAACATAGATGTAGTGTTCAACGCCGACCCCCTCCCGATAGCTTCAACATGTGGGGGCGATATTACCCCCTCCTAGCTTGAAGCGTTCTCGAGGCCACCACTAACCCTTGAAGCGTTGTCGAGGCCACCCCAAACCCTAGAGAAGCAGCGTCGAGGCCACTAATATGATTCCTTATTGTGATTAGCTAGCTAGTTCTACGTTTGCCACTAATATATCCATATCTGTCATGTTTGAATAATAATTGCCATGTTGTAAAAAATTTGTAGAAACTATGGACACCCCCCGAGACGAAGCACAAGAAGCGTTGTTGAGGGACATAATCGCACAAGGAAGTGATGCCGTCTCCTCGTTGATGTTTCTCAACGACAACGATGGTCTGGAAGGAGAGGGTGAAGAAGCAACTGGCTATGATTTACATGGCTCCGATGACCCAATGCCGGTGCAAGAAGGAGAGGGTGAAGAAGTAGACCGTGAGGACGGCTCCGGTGATCACCAAACCGAGTCCGCCAGGTATATATATTAGTTAAGCCTGTCTTGACTAGCTCTCGTCTTTGTTTTGGTATGTACACATATTAATTAACTCTCGTCTTTGTTCTTTTTCTAGCCCTCCGGATCGAAAGCACAACTCGGTAAAGAGACGAGGCCCAAGAAAAAGTTGAGCTCGGATGAAAAGTTTGAGATCATACAAATCGCATGACGGCCAACCGATTGAACCCTACCGGACAAAGAAGGCATTTGTTGCTCGGTCACGGGGTTCTGGTTAGGGACAAGATCCCGATCAGCATCCACCAATGGTATAAGCCTAAGAACGAAGACCACGAGGTGTCTTGTGTCAATGATATGCAGAAAAATGATCTTTGGACTGAGCTGAAGTCAAATTTTACCCTACCGCTAGAGGATGATCCGGAGAAGCCAGTAATAGAGCCATTAATCAAGTCTTTTGCTCTTAAGAAGATGGCAGAACTATTCAGGAATTGGAAGAAAGAACTCAATACGTATGTCGAAAAAAATGAGACACCAGAATTCAAGGGAAAATATGAGAAGATCAGAGATGACTGGCCCGCATTTGTGGCCTACAAGACATCGGAAAAGAGTAAAAAGATGTCGGCGACAAACAAGAGAAATGCTGCGAAGAAGAAGCTTCACCATCGCACGGGTCGTGGCTACCTCGTAGCCAGCCTAAGTGGGCCAAGGTTGAGAATGATCTGCTTCATAAAGGAATGAACCAGAGACAATGAACTGGCCAGACCGTTGCCGGACTTGGTTCTTCGGGGCCGGCGGATCCTTGGACCCTATAACAGGGAAGTGCATTTGGACGGACGAACAATTGGACATACCATTCAAGAGGCTTCAGCATTATATCGAAGCAGCGTAGCAAGGGAAGTTCGTTCCAGACAGGGAGAAGGACGAGCTCACAATGGCCCTCGGGAACTCGAGCACCCCGGACGGACACGAGGCACGCCAGCTCCGCTTTCTTGGAAGGCTGGATTTTGACGCAGGGGTTACAAAACCCATGAGAGGAGGAAGAAAGCGGAGCAGAGCCTAATGCAAGCGCTGCACGAAAGGGTAATGGGGCTAGAGGAACGAGAAGAGGAACGAGAAGCAGCAGATCACAACAAGCGACCTGCCAAGCTTCCCGGCTACCCGCCATCTCGGCGGAGAAGCAGCGTGGCTTCCACCGAGCTGCTTCAGCCAGAGCAGCATGCCTTGACGACTCCTGCCAGCTATCCCGTGGATGCTATCACGGATGCTGAAAATTGCCACCTTATCGCGCAATGGAGCAATTTGAAGGTCAAGGCGGCTGTTGGCTCTGTTTATCCTACTAAACCTGACTCAACTTTTCACCGCCGCCGATTCCGGAAGGATATGCTAAGGTGATGGTCGATGAAATAACGGAGGGATTTGAGGACCTCCAGCTTGACCACCCTACCGGTGAAGGGAGTATCGGCTGGGTTCTCGCTCAAGACTCCATGCCTATGGCGGAAGGATCTCATCAACCTTCCGAACTGGATGCCTCCGCCTCCTCCTCCTCCTCCGGCGAGTCAGGGCACTCCGCCTCCTCCACCGCCTCCTCCTCCGGCGAGTGACGATCAGGGCACTCGGCCGGCTCCTTCTCCGGCGTGGCGGCACTCCGCCTCCTTCTCCGCTGCACCGGGCGCCCAAGCAGCCAGCCTCCTCCTTCTCCGCCTCGTCGGCAAGGGCGGAAGAGACCCGCCGCCCGCTCCGGCTGCTCCGTGGCGTCGTAGTCCTTCTCCTCCGCCTCGTAAGCAAGGAAAGAAGACATCCGCTCCGTCTGCTCTGCCGGCGTCTAGCAAGACAGCCAAAGGCGGAGGAGATAAGATTCGGTCCTTCTCTGAAGACTCGGAGAAGTTACCGTCTGAGAGGAGCGAGGAGGAAAGCGAAGATCGCGCAGACCGAAGTGGATGACTGGTTTCAAGGGTTGAAAGCAAAGAGACATCCACCTTCGTAGGAGAAGGTAGATCCGGTCAAAGCGAAGCGCACTCTGGCTGCCCTGACAAAACCACCCAAGTCTCCGCCGAAAGGCAACTATGAGCGCATTATTGGAAAGGCATTTGCCGAAGCGGAGAGGTCGGGAAGTACTGTCATTGATCAAAGGATGAAAGAACGACGAGCTAGGAAACAAATTGCCCAGCTCGGCGAACAAGCGAAGCAATCGTGCCCCCCGCTCAAGGTGCCTGCTAGCAACATCGTCGATCCGAGGATGGTGCCCGGTTATGGCAATCCTGCAGATTACCTGCCCGACGATGTACATTATGATTTCTTGGAGGTGCAAATACAAAGATACGAGTACGGGAAGCCTCTCGTCAAAGATGAAAGCTCTCTATCAACGATGATGCGAAGATTGCATGATTGGTACATGAAAACCTGCAAAGAGTCTGAGGGGAGGAGTACTTTGTATGTGAGAGTTAAAAAGGAGCATGACCTCCTTAGAATTGAATTGTTGCCTATTCCATTTGAGGAGTTCTATCAGTTTTTCAATCAATTGGCCCTCGATAAAGCAACGGTCACCTGTTACTGTCTGTAAGTAGTACTACTTCTGTCATTAAGTATCTCTATATAACTCAGCTCTTTCATTGCATGTATTTATAAATATCCTCACTATATTATGCAGATTGAAGATCGCAGAAATGAAGAAAAGACAAGTGGGTGATATTGGGTTCATTAACACATATCTCATAGATGCAAATGAGGTTAAATATCGTGTCGATTTAAACCGAGGCCAACTTGCTACGATCGTTGGAAATAAATGAACACAAAAATATAATACTCTTTCCATACAACTACGCGTGAGTGTTACTGTCTTGTGGCATATTCGGTTTCCCTTATTAGTCCAGGTTATAGTAATGTAATATTGATGAGTTATGCATGCGCAAGAGGTACCACTATATTCTCCTAGAGATTAAGCTTGAGCAGGGAGTAGTAACTGTGTTAGACTCGAGACGAAAAGATCCCAAGGAGTATGCGGACATGACTGAAATGCTCGAGAAGTAAGTTAAATCGATCATTATCCACCATGTCAGCAACTTTGTTCATTTCTGATATCAAGTAATTGTTTTCTTTGTATGGTACGGCTTGGGGAAATTCACCAAAAAAGCTCCGGGACTACCGAAGAAGCTGCAATTTAGACACCCGAAATTAAGTACTATATAGTAGCATATTCCACGCGCATCTCCTAGTGATTCAAGCGCTAGTTTCATCAATACCATTTAGCATGCTTGCTAATTATGAGTTTGATTGACCTCTGTTTCTTGTAAAGTGGTTGTGGCAGGAACAAGGGAATGATTTCTGTGGATACTACGTTTGCGAGTCCATCCGCCACACGACCTGTGAGAGGGCTACTCCGACAAACAATATGAAGTGCGTAAATAAAAATATTCACAATTTTATTTTATTACCATCATTTGTGTTGAGTTTCATTCATTCATATATATATGTATTGACCCCTTCTTAAAATTAGATGTTTCGGATGCGGGATGAACTACTAGCACCAGATCGCTGCGAAAGCAATTCAAGAGGAATTGGCGGCATTCTTTCTTGACCACGTGATCGCTGAAGACGGAGAATACTATGTGGACCACGCGTCCGTATTGTAAAAGATAATTATTGTATATATGTAGCGGTAGTGTCGGATAGATATCACGAGAACTTGATGTTCGACCAATCTCTCGGAGAAGGAGAGGTGGTCGATATCACTTCTCTCTGTATGCATATATGTTCATGACGATCTTCTGTTTGCTAAATTACTAGCTAGCTAGCGTGTCTAGCTAGTCCTCTCTATAATGTATGTATAGTACGTAGCATCGACCAAGTACGGACAAAAGAGAGGACACTTTTCTCTATTAATTAGCTAGCTATAGCACAATATATGAAACACCTAAATTAACCCCAAAACCCCCAAACCCCCTTTTCAAAAAAACAAAAACCACAGCCATAGAAATGTCGACGTGGATGTTTATTGGTCCCGGTTGGTGCCACCAACCGACCAAAGGCCCTTCCGCTCGGGCTCACGTGGACAATACGTGGAGCCCATCAGTCCCGGTTCTGGATTGAACCGGGACTAAAGGGCCAGGGTATTAGTACCGACCCTTTAGTCCCGGTTCATGAACCGGGACTAAAGGCCCTCACCAACCGGGTCAATAGGCCCCTTTTCTACTAGCGATAATGCTTTGATTTGCTTGTTTAGTCAAAAATAAAAGTAAAAATGAACTTTGAGGTTATTTTCTATTCAAGGTTATGTTTTGTACTCAGTGCCATCTTTTAGTCGAAAATTTGTGATCTTGGGGACCAAATTCTATTGAGAGTTCAGTTGTGCATTGGATACCATTTTTGAAGGACTTGATGTGTGACGACTGGTTTCTTTGGATGATTTGTGTTGTACAACAGTCCACCATCTTTTGTTTTCTTGTGAATTGGTTCTAAAGCTCAAGCTGCTTAGCGATTATTTTGAGTCATGTGCAGAATATCCGAGTACCATTTTGGAACCAGAATGTAGAAACATACTTGACTCATCCTTAAGATCCATTTGCTTGCCATGCTTGTGCAATAATAACATGATCCCTTGTGAAGACCACCAACTCTTGCTAAATGACCTGTACAGTAAAGCTACGCATAGTGTTTTCAGGCACTGCTAAAACATCATGTCTTCTTCAAATAATGGTGGCTTAACACTGAGCTATTAAAATGGATTAGGAGACAATGATCTACTTCATTTGTTAGTCGGTAATTTGCATGGCACTTAGGCAGGAGATACAATACAAGCTGCTGATTCAAGCTAGCTACTGACCACTCTACACCGCAAATCCTAAACAATGACTCTTGCATCATTCATCAGGGCATCTTCATTTCAGTTACCAGTCGCTGCTAGCCTCTTCGGATCAAATGATCAGGAAGAACTAGATAGCATCTTCTTTCTGCATTTCCCTGCAATTTAAGAAATGCAAGAAATTAAAATCTGTGGTGCTCCCCAATTAGTTCAAAAGCTGATGGAATTACACTTTCTTTTCAGAGGCAGGTCTTACCGTGTATGATTTCCGCAGATTTCTCCACTTATCCTACAAAATTAAACAAAATGATAGATTGTATCGGTAGCAGACCTAGGGCAAGACAATCAACATGAGACAAATGCACCAAACATAAACCTTAAGATTCGTCGTAGTTCGATCTGATGTCGGAAAATATTTCTTCTTTATCACAGACCATCGTCGACCCCCAAATTCTTCAAGACCATCAACTAGTGTAGTCACCTCTTTGGTTCTCCAATGGGGCCCGTTTGTTCTGAGTCCACGGTTTCGGCCTTCACTTGCAGAAGGTGCATCCCGGAGGCAGGACGTGCCCTGTTCAAACAACCAATGATATAGACTTCATTGGATGTAGTCCATTGATGGATTAACTATAAATGAAAATTCTGAACTCAAAAGGGTGCACAATACATAAAAATGCTACATGCAGGTGTAAGTAATTTGTTGAATTTCTACACGAGAAGATATATACACATGACTCTTACCCCAAAGTGGTCACCCAAAAACCAGCCCTGGTCCGTGCATAATGGTATTCTTCGCTTGCGAGGGCCTCTCTTGCACCTCCGACCGCTCTCCGGCAGCGTAGCAGCTGGATCCTCGTCGTGAGTCAAGTTTTTCTCGATCATATAAGCAGAAGGACTGAATGGAGCTACAAGAAAAGATTCATCCACCGGTTCCAAAGTCGGAACTAGTAGAATCCATGACAATTAAGTGCTATAATGCAACATTACTGCTGGATCCTTTATAGCACATACAGTACCTATCAGGTCTACCGTCGAGGCGGCAGAGGGCCCCTCCCTCTCCGGCGATGTGACTGGCGCCGCGTCATGAGTCAAGTTGGCGTTCATCACAAAAGTAGGAGGACCGAATGAAGCTGCAAGTTGGCCTCCATTGATTCCAAAATCTGAAACCATAGATATAGATAGTTAGATACAGTTGTTTCCTTGTGTATAGCAAAAGAAGAAGAAGAAAATACAGTTGTTTCCTTGTGTAGCAAAATTCAGATAGCAGTAAACTAGCTAGCATCATACCTTCAAACAATTGGTTCAGATCATCCTCAGTCTCAGCTCGGGCTCCTTTGATGGTGAACATGGTCTCGTAAAATTCTGTGCCCATCTGACAGCAAGAACAATGAAATGTATGTTAAATTAACATCAGGGTTTCGGCGTATGGTTTCAGTGAGTCAGACTTGCTAAAATCGAGTGAGCTTGGATCACATTTGAACTATATTAATCGGTGTATTTCGTATACAGATTTGGCGTATTTAGTATACAGGTTTTGTCGTGTGCTCTGCATAAGAGTGCAGGCCGCGATTTCCCCACCCTGCCACCCCGCTTCTTCTCTGACCCTTCCGGCGGCAATCGGACACCGGCCGCGGCCGCGGCCGCACTCGCCGCCAGCCCTCGACGGTGGCTTCTTCTCTGGAATGAAATCTCCCCACTCTTCCGGCCGTGCACCGCGGACGCCAGATACAGCAGAGTGCAGTTCCTCCGTCCCCTCATTCTCGCCGCCATGACCCTCCTCGATCATCCGCCAACGGACATCCTTGAGCCCAGCCTTCCGCTCCCTTATTCTCTGAAATTTCCGTACCGGCCGTTCGCCGCCCATCGCGGCCGCACAGGTCGTCCACCTTCCCGCACTGAATGCACCTGGCCGCCAGCCTCCGCCTTGCCAACCTCCACCTCGTCGGCGAGCTCGGCCACGGTCATCTCGCGCGCGCGGATCTTCCTCTGCCGCCTGCCTCCCCGCTCTGCCCGCTCAAGGCTGTCGACCTCCGCGACGACGACCCGGGCCTGCCTCCCTCGCGTTGTCTCCTCGCTCGACCACCCGTCGGTGCCCACCCCTGTACGCGCAGCTCGACCACCGACGCCACCCGTGCTTGCTCTGTTCCTCAAATGGCAGCGGCATCCAGAGGAGGAAGGGGTGGCGGATCAACTATGAACTAGAGAATGCCCGGCACGCGTGCGTGCAGCAGAGAAGTAACCAAGATGAACAGCAAAAATGAGGAAAAGAACCATGAAAGAGACACCCACCGGCCCGCGCTGAGGAATCCACCGGCCGCTGCTGATGAGTTCGTCCAGTTCAACGGAGCTGAGCGAGGAGGCTGAGGGTCAGGAGCCTGGGACTCTTCCCAGCGACTTGATAAAAATTGCAACCGTGTTGCTGAAAAGTGGAGTGCTCCACATGGGATGCCGTGACCATACTTCGTAGGTGTGAAATGTCATTTTCAATGGGGTTCAATGCCTCTTGATAGGTGTGAAATGTTATTTTTGGTGGGTCCAACGGTCCACATGGGATGCCTTGACCCATACTTCGTAAGTGTGGAATGTCATTTTCAGTGGGGTCCAATGTCTCTTGATAGGTGCGAAATGCTATTTTTGATGGGTCCAACAGTCCACATGGGATGCCTTGACCCATGCTTCGTAAGTGTGGAATGTCATTTTCAGTGGGGTTCAATGCTTCTCTATAGGTGTGAAATATCATTTTCGGCGGTGTCTTATCTAATGTTTATCATGACTTTGATATGTGTCACTATTATAAATATTTTACTAAATTTAATGAATGTGACAAGTCGGCGTCAAAGGGTGCCCCACCTAATGATTCCAACAAGTTTAATGAATGTGACATGTCCATGTCATTAGATGTTCTATTTAATATTTCTCAAAAATTTAGAAGAGCAAAATGCGCTATGAGTACCTAAATTTGTTGATAAAAGCATTTTACTTTGGTTGCTGTACTCTGAAAAAGATGACTTACAATCAGTATACACACTGTGGGGGGCATACAATGTTTACGTTTCGTGTATGTATTTTGCTGGTTTGGCATGTTTTGGCCGGTCCAAGTGTCTCCTTAACAACCCCACTCCCCCCCCCCCCCTTCCCTCCCTGGGCATATCTGATATTTCATATTTGTGCCCACCTGTCAATTTGGGCGTAGAGGAAGGGAAGCGATTTGGGGCGGCCGACATCGGTCACTCGTGGAAGAGGTGGTGTAGTGGCCCTTCTCCACTGCCTGGAAGAAGTTGCGGTGGTCCCACCACCCGTTTGCAGTAAGCCATGTGCCCTCTTCACTACCCTCCCCCCCCCCCCCACCCACACACACACCGGTTCCTTACGTAGATTTTCATCATTTTTTTAATTATTTGATTGACGATTTAGTCGTCTTTAAGGGAGCATTGTTGATCGAGAACTAGTTTAGATGGAGAATGTGTTCGGTTAGGGTTCTGCTAAGGATTCGTCCCATGTTGTGCTAGGGTTTAGGCTAATTTAGGTTCAAACCCACGAATCTATACAATATATTACATTTAAAGTCCACTTGAATTTGAGTCTGTACGATTTTCCTTCTAGAGCATTATGCAAAAATACACATATATGCCAATATATTGTAGCACTACATGTTAATTCAAACCGCAAGATGGGCAGTCTTAGAAAAAAAATTGAGTTACTGTTGAGTATGACACGAAAAGTCACTTGTTTGTGATGTTCAACCAGTGCATGAAATTAAACCTCGATGGGTTGGTCGCTCATATACTTAATTATGCTAATAAATGTGCACGCGCAATTCACATGCTGACTAATACTCCATATATATTTAGTCAAACATATTTTGAACATCAAAATTTAAATGTTGCATTCGGTGAAACAACATAGCTCTGTGTCAAAATGCAAAAAAAAAAAAAACCAACTAATTTCAAACTCCAAACTCCAATAATGGGAACAATCCAGATTTGCCGATTGAATGGTGTTCATCCCTTGATCAAAGATAGTGTCACCTTCCATAAGATTTACATTGCAAACCTGGTAAACAAATAAAATAAATCAATATCACACGAGACCAATCTTCAGAAACGCTTAAATCTTCATCGTAAAAGAAATACACTTAAATCCTGTTCGGTTCTATGGTCCACTGTAGTGAAGCGGAAAATTACAGACAATACAAGAATTGTATCATTTTTCTGACGGAAAAAGAGCAACATATGTATCATCATCCCAAGAGTTTGCAAGTCAGATGGTTAAGCACGAACAACATGACAACATTGGCAAGCTGACCTCAGGGTGATCCATCTTTTTTTCATGCCCATATTGGTCATTTTCACTACACAGGTCTGGAAGTCTGTTGGATTCTTGGGGAGCAAACACAACAATTACTTCATCTTCACAGGGCCACTGGGTCCTCTAATAATACAACTTATACACTGTCATCTTTTCTTTTATACTTCATCTGTCTCTAATTGTAAGACGTTTTTAAACACTGGGAGTATCTCTTATGCAGCTACGCTACCAGTTCAATCTAACTAAATCTGATGAATTACACGATGTGTAAAATCTGGCAAAAGGAGCACATACATTCAGATATTTGCCAACCAGCTTCAGCCACTAATCTCACCAAGACTGCTTATCATGTGCACCAGCAGCATTTTTCTATATAACAAAAAGTATTAGAAGACCATGAGATTAGGCATTTCAACCAATTTACTCGAAAACACAGTGAGTTTGCAGCTAATATAGCTTGATGGATTTTTGCAGCCAATATCGATAGCTCGACTTGTACTATGTCTAAGAAAATAAGCAGAAAACATCTAATTATGCCTAGTCAAGATCCAACTCATGCGTAAAGATTCGGCTTGAATTCTCAAATGAGAACACGAATGTCAATTATAGGCAGGTGAACCATGCAAGATCATGGTACACTAAAGACACTTGATCCGATTTATATTAATTTGCCTATGTTTAGGGAAGAGAGCAAGTTTTCTTGCACTTCGGCACAAATTTCTTATCCCATAGAGTACATATTGAGAAATAAATTAAAATAATTAAAAGCAACTCAAACCTGTACGGAAGAAACTAAAAAGAAAATATGAGGAAAATAAGGGATTAGATAGATTTGGAGAGCTTAGTTATAAAATCTTGTGAGATAATTTATGAAGACACAATAATCTTTGTAAATGAAATCCTGCTCAAAAAATAAAAAATGGCAAATATTCATGTGAAAAGAGAAGTATTGAAACCCATAAAAGCATAGGACAAACAAACTGTACCAAGACTAAGCCAATTAACTATTTTTCACCATCATTACTCCAAAAGCCTCAATTCGTTCCATTTTTAGTTCTTGTGATCAACGCATAATGAGAGAGATGATCATAATTTTGTGCACATGATAATGACATATTCTACCATGATACAATAAAAATAATATCTCAACATGAAAACTAACCTTATCGTGGTCGTGTCACTTGTCCACCGGCTGTAGCCTCAATCTCTTCCTCTTGCCAAAATCCTGGCCTCCAAGTCCACTACATGCTTGCACCATAGCACCATCCACAAGCCATCATGCTTCTTCCATTGAGAAGAAACATGAGAAAAATATAAGGAATGAACTAAGGGAAGTTTAGTTCAACATCCTCTTCCTAACCTTTTCGAAAAAACATCCTCTTCGTAATGCAATCAGTAGCTTCAAAAGAGGACCAGACTGTAACAGGAATAACTATGAATGCACAAAAGCAAATCCCCACTGTCAATAAATAGTTTGTTTGTCTATCATGATAGTTCTGCCAACTGAAGTAAGCCCGTCTACACCAAAACTAAGCATTAATAGTTCGACTTGCAAACTGAAGACTGGTCAGGAATATTGTTGATACCATGACTGAAGGTGTTGACCCATCAACCTAATCCATCGCCATGCTAGTCTAACGCAATTCATGTTTGATAGCCTGTAATATTAATTATCAAATTAATGAACTAAATAGATTTGGTAACATCATTATTTTCACTCTATCCGAACAATAAAAATATTGTAGGAATAAACTCATGTACTCTTGTATCGTTAGATACATTCGTAGTAAATAAAACCCAAACCAAAAGGAACGGAGACTCTTGGCCCATGGAGACTGCATCATTCTCACTTTTAAAGAAAGGCTGACATAAACAACCATGCTGTTTAATTAGGCTCATTCATAAACAAGCATGCCGAACGATGAGAAAGGCTTATTGTGTGTATGTTCTGTAGTAGATTGTTCTTCTGAAAACCATGCAATTAAGTGTTGAAGCTTCATATGGAACTGGCAATGTCCTTTTAAATTTAGCATGATACATAGCCTTTTGTGATATTTTTTATGAAGAGAATATTATATAAGGGAAAGTAGTGGCTGCACCCCACCACACCACAACCCCCAGAAAATATAGCCCGGCGCGCGCGTGTGCAGCAGAGAAGGAACCAAGATGAACAGCAAAAATGAGGAAAAGAATCATGAAAGAAACACCCACCGGCCGCTGATTTGCGCTGAGGAGTCCACCAGCCGCTGCTGATGAGTTCGTCCAGTTCAATCTGGAGCTGAGCACAGAGAGGAGGCTGAGGGTCACGAGCCCGGGAGTCTTCCCAGCGACTTGAAAATAATTGCAACCGTGTTGCTTTCAGCGACTGAAAAGTGGAGTGCTCCACATGGGATGCCTTGACCCATGCTTCGTAGGTGTGGAATGTCATTTTTAGTGGGATCCAATATTTCTTGATAGGTGTGAAATATTATTTTTGGTGGGGTCCAATGCTTCTTTATAAATGTGAAATGTCATTTTTAGTGGAGTCCAATGCTTCTTGATAGGTATGAAATGTCATCTTCGGTGGGGTCCAATGCTTCTTTATAGGCGTGGAATATCATTTTCAGTGGGGTCCAATGCTTCTTGATAAGCATGAAATACCATTTTCGACGTGGTCCAATGCTTCTCTATAGATGTGAAATGTCATTTTCGGTAGGGTCTTATCTAATGCTTATCACGACTTTGATATGTGCCACTGGCATAAATATTTCACTAAATTTAATGGATGTGACAAGTCCACGTCAAAGGGTGCCCCACCTAATTATGCCAGTCAATTTAATGGATGTGACATGTCAATGTCATTAGATGTCCCCCCCCCCCCCCAAAAAAATCACTAGATGTTCTATTTAATATTTCTCAAAAATTTAGAAGAGCAAAATGCACTGTGAGTACCAAAACTTCTTGATAATTTTTTTTTCTTACTTTGGTCACTATACTTGGGAGAAGATGACTTGCAGTCAATATACATGCTGTGGGGGGCATATATGGTCACTGTTTACGTTTCGTGTACGTGTTTTGCTGGTTTGGCATGTTTTCAACAGTCCACACGACTAGGTGGCAGGAAGTTCATCTAACCGTGCTCTCCTTTACAAGCCCCCCCCCCCCCTCCCCGGGCATATCTGGTATTTTAGATTTGTGACCACCTATCAATTTGGGAGTAGAGGAAGGGAAGCGATTTGGGGTGCCCGACGTCGGTCACTCGTGGAGGAGGTGGAGAGGCGGTGTAGCGGCCCTTCTCCACTGCCTGGAAGAAGTCGTGATGCTCGTCGTTCGTCGGCTCAAGGGCACTCCACCACCCGTTTACGGTAAGCCATGTGCCCTCCTCCCTCCCCCGGTGGTCCCTTGCGCAAATTCGCAGATTCTTGTCATTCTTTAATTATTTGATTGATGATTTAGTCGTCTTTAAGGGAGCATTGTTGATCGAAAACTAGTTTAGATGAAGAAGGTGTTCGGTTAGGTAGGGGTTTGTTAGGGTTCTGGTAAGGATTCATTCAATGTTGTGCTACGGTTTAGGCTAATTTAGGTTCAAACCCATGAATCTATACAACATATTACATTTAAAGTCCAACAAGGAAGCATCTTTGAACACTTTGTACATTGCATTTATGCCGGGGAAAACTGCAAGTTTTCTAACATGTGAAATAATTTTTGCTTTTTCAGGTATATCATAGATGCCAAGGAGTTTCCTATACTATATATATTGGAAAGGTTCAAGGCACATGTTATGAGCATGCACTACACCAAACAAAAAGAAGCTGAGAACATGCAAGGTGACATTTGCCCCAACATGAGGAAAAAGGTTCAAAAGATCAGTGGGTATGGAATCATTTGTTATGTTGATGGAGTAATAAATGACAAAGGGATATATTACATAGTTGATACCCTATGCAAGTCATGTTCATGCAAGAGATGGATCTAGTGGAATTTAATGGAAGTAACCGGTTAATGTCACTGGATGTCCCACATAATGCTTCTCACAAATTTAATGGATGTGATATGTGTCAATGTCAGTGGACGTCCCACCTAATGATTCTTACATATTTAATGGATGTGACAGGTCAATGTCATTGAGTGGCCCGCGTAATGCTTCCCATAAATCTAAAGGAATATGTATTTGACATGAAGAAAACAATAGCAATAAAACTGAACAATCATTATGCTAAGCTAATGGATGGATCTTGTCCATCACATCAATCTCTTAATGATGTGACCCCGTTATCAAATGACAAGTCATGTCCATGGTTAGGAAACCTTAATCATCTTTGATCAACGAGCTAGTCAAGTAGAGGCTCACTAGGGACACGGTGTTTGTTTATGTATTCACACATGTATTTAGGTTTCCGATCAATACAATTCTAGCATGAATAATGAACCTTTATCATGAATAAGGAAATATAAAATAACAACTTTATTATTGCCTCTAGGGCATATTTCCTTCAGTCACAGTGTTGATGGCGGACGAGAGGATGGTGGAGTTGATTTCTTCGTTGACAACCTTGTTTGAGAGTGGTGGACGAGGGGGTGGTTGTGCATGCCATTGGTTGGCTCGATCCACAACATATACATGCTATGTTTGTGGTGATTTTGGATCAAATATTGTGTTTGAAATGATGACTTTTGGGTGAACTTTGCATGTTTTTATTTGAAATTCATGATGATGAAACTATATGTTGTGACGATTATGTTATGCATGTTTTAATTTTAATATCCTCATGATATTTATTGTGTAGTGTTTGAAGTTAATGCAGCTAGGACACAAAATCTACACAATTTTGGTTTTAGTTCCACTAATTATAGAGGGTCGGTTAGGTGTGATCACCGTTGATGGAGTAAAAATTTACTCCACTAACTTTACTCCGCCGTATACTTCCTTACTTTTTAAGGGACCGGTTAGAAATGGCTAATATAGAGTAGTGCATTGGAGGCGGTTTTTGTGCACAACCCTGCAGCGGCAGTTTTCCTTTTCATGTGTAGACAATAGCTGCTAACAAACATACAACCTCCAATTAATAGTAACCGCTATAAGCCATTCTAATTAACGACTACCCCACAAAACGTTCCCCCTCCCATAGTTCTAGAGTTTCTCCACCTCCCATGGGTATGATCACCGATCTACCTCGTCTTCTGTGGCCTTAGGGCCACGGAGGCCTAGTGGATCCCGGCCCTTGCCGATGGAAAGGCTCCTACTTCATTTTGAGGTGTGTTTTTTTTAGTTATTTTAGGGTTTGTTCCCCGCTTAGAAAAATGAGGTGGCAGTTGCGGTTCTCTGAAGATGAAATAAAGTTCTCCACGTCTAGCCCATGTCTCAATTGTACGTCGCGTTGTCGGAGGGCGTGCGGAGGCGTGTCTCCGCTGGATCTCGCATGATTCAGTCGGCGTTTGTTTTCGGTGGATCCGCGTTGTTCCAGTCTTCGTTCGTATGCGTTTGTGTGTTATGGATTGGATCCTTCCGAACTAAGGTTCTTTTTAATGGCGAAGGTTCTTGTTCTGATGCACTAGTCCTTTGGGGTCTTAGCATGACGATTTTCCGTCTGTCCACTACAACAAGATTTGACCGGCTCGTGTGAGGGAGGGGCGATTGACGGAGCGCCATTGGCTAGCGACAACTACAAGCATCGGAGCTAGATGGTCTACGGACATTGATGTAATTATATTTACTTCTGGTATCCTTTGTTTGCTATAATATTTGATAAACAGATCGAAAGTTTTTCCAAACAAAAAAAAAAGGCATGCAAGTACAACGGCATGCAGTTGCACTACAAATGATGAGTAGGGATGAGCATGGCGACCCTTTTATCTTTTGCAAATTTGTATCCCCAATACGGCACGGGGGTCACCGTGCACATTAATATTATCCCTGCATATACTTATATAGTGAGTACGATAAAAGCAGGATATATATATGTTGCTACTCCAGCTTGAAGTAGTCGAGCCTGGGACGATTCTCGCTGCCTTTCCTGTAAAAGTGCGCGATGAAGTCTTGGATGGTGACGCTCCTGTAGATTGGGGGATTGGCACCGTGGGGCGACGTGAGTTCTTGGATGGGGCCATACAGCCTCATAGATCTTCCCACGTCGACGAACGCCGCCACGGAGACCCTCGCCGTGGCGGTGCTTTTGTTGGCCAGAACTCGGTGCTCCACGCTCCTGAACCGCCCATTGCTGACGAGCTGCACGTAGGATCGAGTGGCAGGCCAGAATCAGCCCTGGCGGAATGCACGTGGATGTTGATCGAGATACAGGTACAGCGATCGCTGAATACCTGGAGAAGGTCGCCGACGTTGATGATGAGAGCGCCGGGCACGGGAGGGACGTCCACCCAGCCCCTGCGGCCGCCTCCGTGGTCGAGAAGCACCTGCAGGCCGCCCACGGCGTCCTGCAGGAGGACGGTGAGGAAAGTCGGGTCGGTGTGCCTGCTGTTGCCGAGGGTGAGGTGCGGCTCCGGGCACGGCGGGTAGTAGTTGCCGGCCACCTTGAGGCTCTGCCCGCAGCCCATCTCGCGGACCAGGTAGTCGCCGGCCAGCCCGAGGGACTCCGAGAGAAGCTCGAACACCCACACCGCATGCTTCCGCACAGCATCAGCGTACTTCGATGAGCACACCCCTGAGGGCCTCCGGCAGCTCCTCCGGCTGCGGCGGCTCCGGCGCCATGTCGCAGAAGATGGTGTCACGCCAGCAGGCCGCCGGCGACTGGAAGAGGTCCAGGTTGGAGTAGAAACGCACCTTGCCGCCGGTGGTGGTGTCCCTGGTGTAATATGGCCTCTTCGCCTCCGCGGGCTCCTCGTTGAACCGCCTCACCGCCGCGAGCACGGCGGCCATGGCCTGGCCTGGCACGCCGTGGTTGACCACCTGGAAGAAGCCGGCCGTCTCGGCCGCGGCCCTCACCAGGCCGACCACCTCCTCCCGCGGGGCGGCCAGGAGGTCGATGACCGGGACCGCAGCATCAGTGCCAGTGACTGCCTCCTGGGCCTGGGGCAGAGAGCACGGGGGGTGGTGGAAGATGGCCGGGATGGACTTGGTGCCGGAGTCGACCAGGCCCTTGACGCCGGCCTTGGTGCCGTCGAACTCCTGCAGCTCTCGCCGGCGGTCGTAACCGTCTGATGAGGCCACGCCGAGGACCGCTTCCGTGACGATGGGCATGATTCTGACGGCGGGCGCAGGTGAGATGGGAGTATATATGAGACGCCATGGGTGCAACATTCGTTCATCTTAAATGGAATATGCTCTGCTAACCTGGCAGCTGGTGGCCGGCCGGCGATGGTGACGGATGAACCAGCAGCTGGTCCAAATCATTAGTATTTGGCGCGCGTGCCAGTCCGACGGTAGCGCGTAGAGATCATGTGATGGCTCTGCTTACCGATTGACAAATCGTTTGCTTGTCCGTGTCTCCGGCGGCAATATTCTCGCCTCCTTAATTACAACGACTCGTCAACAAACAGTGGATAATTGAAAGCACAAAATTCATCAGTTACAGTGATACTACAATGACGATGGATTGATATTTTCAATCTGGCACCACGACCTTCTTCCCAGGCCGTCTACATCGTATCCTTCGCGCAGAGCCACACGCATCGTGGAGCTGGCGTTTTAATTAATGTTTTAATTAATGTTTAAGGTAGGGCGACTCGGGTGGCTCCCCAACCCTAGCCGTCGCCGGGGCCTAACCCATCCTCCTCCCCTCCTCTCGCCGCCGGCTTGCGCCCGGAGGCCGACAGCGGTGGCGGGGGCTCTTCCTCCCTCCCGCGTCTCAGGGGTGGCGGGACCCCAACATGCGTGGAGGTGGGGCCGATCTAGAAGTGACGGTGTTGGCTTCGATGGCGGCGTCGGTCGGCCCTGCCTGAGGCCACGGGGGGCTGCTGCGGCGGCTGGCCTGGATCGGACGGCGGCGCGATGCGGTCTTCGGCGACATGTCATCTGGCTTAGATCGGCGGCGGCGTCGAGGGTCTGGTGGCCTGCTTGGCGGCACCCATGGCAGATCTGTTCTGGCCGGTGTAGCCAGTGGTGGTGGTCATCTTCTTCGTCGGCGGTGACCGGCTAGAAGCTTGGTGATCGGATCTCGAGATCCATCATCTAGTCCCGGCTGCGAGTTGGGGAGACATGGTTGCCGGTGAAAACCGAGCCGACGGCAGGCGATGGCGGCGTTCCACGCCGTTACCTTCATGAAGGCATCGTCGTGTAACTACTGTCGACCCACTCGTGCTGCTCCGGAAACCCTAGGATCTGGTGTTCCAGATCGGACGATGGCGGCAACTGCGGTGTCGTTTCTCTCTTGGGAGCATCGTTTATGAAGCGGCCGGAAGTCGGGCGAGGTGGAGCGGCTTCGTCTTGCACGAAGCTTCGGTGGAGATGTCAAGTCATGCCTGACCGACAGGTGCTACGCTTGGTCATGCCTGGTCGGCAGGTGCTACGCGCGACAGATCCTCCAAGGACTTGTGATACTTGGCAGCATGACGCTGAGGTGTATCAGTGGCGACCGCGACGTGTTCAGCTGTTTGCGCGCAGGGAGGAGGTGCCGTTGGGCGCCGCGGCGGCGTCGACGATAACTGGACCGAGCAAGGTTGATGCATCAGTACAGTTTTGAAGATTGAGCGGTGGCAGTTGGCGGTGGCGGCCTCTGAGAGCACGCCGGACCAGTGTGTGCCCCAGACCCGGCAAGTTGCTAGGTTGGGGTCTCAGGTCTTAGATGTTAGGCTTGACTGCGACGTCTGTTTGGTATTAGGTCCAGGCTATCTGCGCCCCTTCATCAACTGGAAAGGTGTAGCGACAGTTTGTTGCTTAGACGGCGGCTTTAGTCCTGCTGTTGTATTGATTTTGTAAGGTCTTGTGAGAATAATTAATAAAATGGCCGTATGCATCACCCAGATGCAGAGGCCGGGGGTCATCCTTCTTTTCTAAAAAAAATGTTTAAGTGGATTTTGGCCGACGTTTGACCGGCCACTTTGTTTAATTAAGTTTATTTCGTGCGAGTATTTTTTTTTTGCATGCATGTACATTTGGGTCCGCCTCTTCGTTGGACGGTCAAGCCGATCTATTTTAGAATGCGGAAGCGCAAGTCCGCCTGACCGACTCAAATAGATGAAAAACGGATAAAGTACGCATCCATTTAGGTCGTCCCGTTGGAGTTGCTCTAAACTAAACAACAAATGTAAACGCGGAGCGGAGGCACGGGCAAAGGCATCGCCGATCTGACTGAGGGCTGCTCTCATCCAGATTCCATCTGTTGCGCTTGCGCAGCGATCTGAGACAGGCACCAGCCAGGTGGAAGCATCATATGCAAGTGGCAATAGCCTTTTCGATGTTTTTTATTTATGAAGGGAGTATTATGCAAGTTATAATGTACATCGTTGTTCTTTTGATAAAGGACAGTTTTATTCATTCGTTGGTTGATATGAGTAAGATTACATGTACTGGTTATCGTGCACGTGCAACACACGTCCCATTTTGATAGTGTCAGGAGAAACTTTAACTCGACTCTCACTTGTGACTCATGTTTCACTGCGCAGATGTTGCCTAAAAGCATCTCTAATAGAAGACGCAAATTTGAAGATGTAAAAATTTACATCTTCAAAAAGTGCTTTTTGCATCCTAAAAAAAGGTCAACTCCAACAGATGATGCAGAGCGGAGATGTAAAAGTGCAACTCCAATAGATGATGTGAAATGAAGATATAAAAACTAGTGGGCGGCGGCCGAATCAAGGCGGCGACATGGCGCGATTCGGGGTGGCGAATTGGTGCGGCAGCAGCGCAAATCGGGGCGGCGGAGCAGCAGTGGCGATTCGAGGCGGAGAGAGGAGTGTTAGATAATAACGAGAAATAAACGAGACACGAGAGACACGGATTTTTACGTGGAAACCCTTGCGGAAGAAAACCACGGACGCACGAAGGCGCAATCACTATAAGGAGGAGTATTAAAAGCACGAGACGATAGGCCGTTTTAGGTGCGACTACATGGGGTATATAATTGAGAAATACATGAGAGTCCTTGAGGGCAAGTAAACAAGTTGTACTCGTACGCGTCGGTACCAATGCAAATGCCTACACCGTTTGTACTACGTCTATTCCAATACGGTATAATTTGGATCACAATTTAACAATCTCCACCTTGATCCAAATTCCTTCCAGTAGTCGAAGAAAGTGAATAACTCCATCCAAATCAGTATAAACACCTTGTGCGTCAAAGTCCACGAGGACTAGTGAGAAATACCTACTAAGCATGAGCAAAGCTCAAACTTATTGGTCGGAACTGGCTTTGTCATCATATCAGCAGGATTATCATGAGTACTTATCTCGCATACCTTCAAATCGCCTTCAACAACAACATCTCGAATATAATGAAATCTGACATCAATGTGCTTTGTCCTCTCATGATACATTGGATTCTTTGTAAGATATATGGCACTTTGACTGTCAGAAAATATGGTAGGGCAAGATAAATCTCTACAAAGCTCAGTGTATAAACCTTTCAACCAGATAGCTTCTTTGCATGCCTGAGAAATAGCCATATACTCGGCATCAATAGTGGAACAAGCCACAATAGACTGTAAAGTTGCTCTCCAACTCACAGCACAACCACCAATGGTGAAAACATAACCTGTGAGCGATCTTCTCTTATCCAAATCACCAGCAAAATCAGAATCAACAAAACCAACAAGTCCATCTCCAGCTTTCCCAAACTGTAAATAAGCATTAGAAGTACCACGCAGGTATCTGAAAATCCACTGAACTGCTTTCCAATGCTCTTTTCCAGGATTAGCCATGTATCTACTGACAACACTCAATGTATATGATAAATCCGGACGAGAACAAACCATGGCATACATAAGTGAACCAACTGCACTTGAATAGGGAATTCTAGACATGTACTCAATATCTGCATCTGACTTAGGACATAAAACTGATGATAATTTGAAGTGTGCAGCTAACGAAGTACTTACTGGCTTGGCATTATGCATATTAAAACGACGAAGAACTTTATCAATATATCCTCTCTGACTTAGATATACTTTTCCAGACGGCCTATCTCTGGATATTTCCATGCCAAGAATTTTCTTTTCTGCACCCAAATCCTTCATCTCAAATTCATTACTCAATTGCTTCTTTAGTTCATCAATATCTGACATACTCTTTGCAGCAATAAGCATATCATCCACATAAAGGAGCAAATAAATAGTTGAACCATTGACAGTTTTCAAATAAACACAACTATCATAATTAGACCTTTTGAAACCTTGAGAGAGCATAAAGGTGTCAAATCTCTTGTACCACTGTCTAGGGGATTGCTTCAATCCATAAAGATATTTCTTTAACTTACAGACAAGCTTTTCTTTTCCAGGAATAACAAAACCTTCAGGTTGTTCCATATAAATATTCTCTTCTAATTCTCCATGTAAGAATGCAATTTTAACATCCAATTGTTCAAGCTCAAGATCATGCATGGCAACAATACTGAGTAAAGTGCGAATAGAGCTATGCTTCACAACAGGAGAAAAGACTTCGTTATAGTCAATACCTGGAATCTGACTGTAACCTTTAGCAACTAACCTTGCTTTATATCTTGTCTCATCATTAGGAGAAACACCTTCTTTCCTCTTGAAAACCCACTTGCAACAAATAGGTTTCTTCTCTCTAGGTAATTTTACTAAATCCCAAGTGTCACTCTTTTCAAGTGATTCCATCTCATCATGCATAGTAGTCATCCACTTATTACTATCACCAGAGATAATAGCCTCGGAACATGAAGAAGGTTCAGCATTACCTTCAATTTCTTCTGCAACAGACAAAGCAAAAGAAACAATATTGCACTCTTCAATTAACCTGTCGGGTTTATTAATACCTCGTCTAACTCTGTCACGTGCGAGATTCCAACTGGGCGGAACAATAGGCTGATTTGGAGTGGGAGTGACATTATCATCATTAACGACGGGTTCATCATGTGCATCAACAATTTCATTACCAGATGTATCACCTGAATCAATAACATGCTTCACCTGAACAGTAGGCTCCTGAACAATAGGCTATTGTTCACCCTCAACGGGAACATTAGTAGATGAAACATCATGTAACATAGCAGATTCATTAAAGATAACATTTCTGCTAATAACAATCTTCTGGGTTTCAGGATTCCACAATTTAAAATCTTTAACACCAGACTTATAACCAAGAAAGATGCACTTAACAGCCCTAGGCTCCAACTGTAATAACCCAGATTTTTAGGGTTATTATTTTATGTTAAGTTAAGATGAATAATTAAATCTTTATTATTTGTTTAAATAAATGATTGAGCACTGTTTCAAAGAAATATAATAGACATGTATTTTTTTCTCCCTGCAATAAAAATTAGATGGAATATCCTATATCCACACAATCAGATAGGGTGTGCATTTGTGCACGTGAGACTAGCATCCATGCACTCACGTGATGGTGTTTGTATGTGGTAATAGATGATAGTATAATCTAGATAATTAAGGGAGTTAACATGGAATTAGACTAGATGGATTTGGGTCAGGTAGAAATGATACTTGGTAGACATTTCCTAGTACTAGAGCTCCAAGTCAAATAGGTACATGCATGTAATCATGAGGAAGAGGCAACGTGGCTTGGTTCTAGAGGATATGCATGCATGTGTCAGGTGCTGAGAAAACTCTAGTGAACCAACTACACGTGGAAGTTGATGCATGGCCAGATTCAAGGGCAGTTGCTTTTCTTCACTAGAAGGGACCACGGCTAGTGAGTTTTACACAACTCGAAAGATCAACCTGAAGGGTCAAGGGCCAAGGGTCACTGCGGCTAGATATTTGGATGTGCTTAGACTGTGCTCGCTCCCTATATATAGTTGTTTGCTGTTGCTGCTCACTTCGCACCTCACACACTATTGAGAGAAGGAGAGAGATGCATAGAACCTGAGTTCAGATGAGAGGGCAGAGCGAGGAGGAGATGCTGCATCCACTGCATAGAAGGGATAATCAAGCTGTATATGCTATGTGTAGAACATACATATACTATGATGACTGGTGCGGCGTTATATACGGGTGGTCGATCGGAGGAAATATGTATCTGATGCCATGAAGAATAATTCTAATATCTAGGCAAGTAGCTGCTTTGCTAACTCCCTAATCCTGCTTTGTTGTTGTATTCTTTAATTATCTGATTTTACTGCTGCACCTTGAATCCTATTGATCTTCGTTGATCCTTGTTTCAATTGAGAGAAGGACATGGTGTACTTGTAATCCATTTGTTAATGGAATTCGTGTGTTTTGAAGGAACTCATGAAAAGGCACATGCGTATTATCTTGACTGATGTTTCAGTAATCATGTCGTTGATCCAATCACATATCATACTCTACCTATCTATATTGGTGTCACGACGGCAAACGTATTGTATCGGTCACAGTTCAGGTATGGGACTGTCTGGGCTCTCCGCTAAGTACGGACCTTGTTCGGGAACATGTCGGTGATGGATCCATAGGAGCGACCGACATCAGTAGGTCCAGGTGTCCGGGTCTTAGTGGGTACAAGAGCTCTGCTCTTCTGAAACCTGTGTGGTTCTAGTTGAGGCTGTCGACGTCGGAGTACCCCTTTTAAGAGTGTAAAAGTGTGAAATTTCACCCCTGTAACTCCCGGGTTGGGAAGCTTGCGGTCATGTGTGATGCCAGTAATTTCCTTGTCTCATTTCCGGTTATGCTACTCCTTCTACACATCTCCATTGAAATATGTTCCAATGATTATTACCTTGTTTATCCTCTGGATTCAGTTCGTTTGTTGATCTACACCATCATACCATTGCTTTTACTGAATAGTGAAGTATCTGCTTGCTGAGTATGATTTATCGTACTCATCCTTGTCTCCTCTGTTTTTTAGATGTGGTCGTCGATTAAAGTAAATATGTCTGGAAGACGCCGTCATTCAAGAATAGGCTGGACCAAAGGGTGGAAAACGAGCAGAGAATTTAATGTATTTTGGCTATTTGTAAATGTAAAGAAATTTCTATAGTCAATATATATGAGCTTTTGTGATGCACTGATGGTTAATGCCTAATTAATCACGCCTTGCGTGACTATAGTCCTCCTGGTCTAGAGGCGCGCAGCGGCTGTCTCGCCTAGGCCCGGTCTCGGGGCGTGACACCAACTTTCCATTATCAACATGAGCACAAGCAGTGCAATCAAAAACTCTCAACTGTGAATAATCAGCAGGTGAACCAGACCATACCTCAATTGGAGTTTTCTTATTAAGAGTAATAGATGGTGAACGGTTAATGAGATAACAAGCAGTGGAAGCGGCCTCAGCCCAAAAACGCCTATGCAAACCTGCATTGGACAACATGCAACGGGCTTTGAAAATAATGGTCATGTTCATACGCTCAGCAACACCGTTTTGTTGAGGAGTATAAGGAACGATGTAGTGTCTGACAATGCCTTCAGACTTGCAATAATTCTTGAATTGCTTAGAACAGAATTCCATACCATTATCAGTGTGAAGTATTTTTACCTTTTTTTCAGTTTGTCTCTCAATCATAATCTTCCACTCCTTAAATGCTGAGAATGCTTTTATATTTATGCTTCAAGAAATAAGGCCAAACTTTTCTCGAATAATCATCAATAATAGTCAGCATGTAACTAGCACCACCTAGTGACTTTCTGCGAGATGGTCCCCATAAATCAGAATGAACATAATCAAGAATACCTTCGGTTGTATGAGCCAAAGTGTTGAACTTCACCCTCTTATGCTTGCCGAAGATACAATGCTCACAAAATTTCAGTTTACTAGGTTCATATCCATCAAGAAGACCTCTCTTATTTAACTCTGCTAAACCAAGTTCACTCATATGTCCAAGACGCATATGCCAAAGGTTAGCAGTATCACAATCAGAATTCTTTGAAATAACTGGAGTAACGTTACCAGAAACGGTAGAACCTCGAAGGTAATAAAGACCATTGATCGAACTCAAATCACCTTTCATCACAATAAGGGAACCTTTGGTGACTTTCAAAACACTATCTCCACCTGAATACTTGTATCCCTTTGCATCAAGGGCACTCATAGAAATAAGATTTCTCTTCATCTTCGGAATATACCGAACATCTGTCAAAGTTCTGATTATGCCATCAAACATCTTAATTCGAATGGAACCTATGCCTTCAATCTTGCATGGTGAATTATCAAAACCCAAAACGGAACCAGCAGAAGTAGTGGAATCAAAAGTAGTAAACCAATCTCTATGCAGGCACATATGAAAAGTGCATGTAGTGTCAAGTACCCACTCATCATTGGTCTCAGCACATGCAGCAATAACGACAAGAGCATCATCGGAATTATCATCACGAGCAACATTAGCGGAATTTTCACCTTGTTTGTTACATTTCCTCTTTTCCTTGTTCTGCAACTTGAAACACTCTGAGATGTCATGCCCGTCTCTCTTGCAATATCTGCAATATTCTTGTCTCTGGATTGCGACCGGCCCCTGTAGCTGGTTTTACTTTTGCCTTTGTTCCCATTATTGGAGTTCTTCTCCTTTGCCCTGCCACGAACAGATAATCCCTCGGCTTGGGATAAACTCGAACCATCATGAGGCATCATTAATTTCATCTTCTCCTTAGAGTTCAAAGCTTCATAAACTTCATTAAGTGTGAGAGTATCACGACTATATAATATGGTGTCTCTAAAATTTGTATAAGAACTTGGCAGTGAACAAAGTAACATTGAAGCAGTATCTTTCTCTTCATACTTAACCTCCATTGCAGCTAGATCAGATATGATCTCTTTAAATTCAAAAATATGATTCAAAACATTACCTCCCTCGGGTAACCTGTGCAGGAATAATTTTTGCAGCTAGATCAGATATGATCTCTTTAAATTCAAAAATATGATTCAAAACATTACCTCCCTCGGGTAACCTGTGCAGGAATAATTTTTGCTTCAGATGCATCTTGCTGGTGAGATCTTTAGTCATGCAAATCCCTCCAGCTTTAACCATAGAGCGGCGGCAGTTTTCTCGCTCAAAACTTCCTGCAAAATATTATTATGCAAATGAAGTTGAATTTGTGACAAAGCCTTACAATCAATTCTTTTTTCCTCATCAGTCCAGTCCTGAATTCTGTTCTTCCCCAAACTATCCAGTGCTTCATCATAGTCGGACTGTGCCAACAACGCCCGCATCTTGACTTGCCATAGGGTAAACCTTGTGTCACGGTCCAGCAGCGGAAGATCGTACTTCATGGATGCCATGAGTCGATAAACTGTGCATAAAGTAGTACAAGCCGGTAGAAAAATTCTTGACAAAATTTAATATGCGGAGCAAACAAAAAATAAAACAAATAGCACCTGATACGCTGGGTGGACGTAGCACACCGAAGACCAAAAAATCTTGAACTGTAGCTTGACGTGACGAATCTCTACTCCTAATGGAGCAGTTGGTAGTCTTCGCCGGTCAATTTTCATTCCACCTTCCCTGGTTTTTTTTATACTTTCTCCCACCTCAGACTTACCACCATGAACCGACAAAACCTCGTGCTGAGGCCCCAACCCGCACCCATGCACGTACGACCGAAAAATGATCTACGATGGTTAACTGACGAAAAAAGACCTACGAAAACTAACCAGCGACAAAAAAAACCTAAACCTATCGCCCGCACATACGATCGACGACTCCTGCCCTCGAGCGAGGTCTCCCTTCGCCGCCGCCCTTCATCCCTTCGCCGCCGCCACCGCTCCACCCAGAGCCGCCGTCTTCCCCGCTGTCGCCGCCCTCTTCCCTCCCACCCCGAGCCGCCGTCTTCCCCGCGCCCGGCCTTCTCTTCCCGCCGGCGCTGCCCACCACTCACCTTCTGTTCTTCAAGCGGGGACACCCCAGATCGAGTCGAGCAAGTCAGCGGGGCAGCGGCCAGATCCGCCACGGCCATATCTCCTTGGTGTTGTTGTCCTCAATAGGCTAATGACTCGAGGCATGCTGCTAGCACAATTACAGAAGGCCATACAGTCAGCGGCAAAGTGCTCGCCGTCGCTAATGATTGACTGCTGAGGATCTCCATTCGGGGGTACGTATTCCTATCTCTCTCTCTCTCTCTCTCTCATCCTTCCCTTTTCTCTTAATTTATTTTGTGCTTCATTTTTTGATCCAGTTTTTCCATGCTTATATTTGATAGATTTAGCTACCTGCTCAAATAAGATGGTCAATAGCTGTTCCTGTGATCCATTCTATGGATGAAGAAGGAGAAGACGAAGGAACACAATAATTTCTGTGTCATATTATTTGTTTCTGATGTGGCCACTCTGGAATACAATTTATGGGCGAGAGATCAGACTTTCAGGTTGGGTGCGGTATTATATCTCATCAGATTCAATAACCAGCATGGAATTAATTTTAATTTTGTTCTTCATCAGATAAGTAGAGCCATGCTTTACCCCAATCTTCATTTTATGAATCTCAACTTCAAAAATCATGATAGTTGCACTGTATTTTGTTGAGTCCAACACAAAGCTGAGAGCAGAGTACCTACTTTGTCTTGGTATATCAAAATAATAAGGAATCTGTGAGATTAGATAAGCCAAATAGTTGCTACTTGCTGAGGCTACAAAATTATCTTAATTGTTCCATTTAGTAGTTCACTGAATATTAAACAATGTTGTTTCTTCCACTTGGGAGTTGTTTTATGTAGCCCGAACAACAAACAGCCTATGAACTTCTAAACCAATTCTTTTTTTATTAGGAACCTGCTCTTTTAATTGAAAAACTGGGAGCACTAGCAGTTCTTCACTAGGTAATCACCTCCTATGAATGT